>OY728129.1:716402659-717602659 GCA_963277665.1 Viscum album | reverse complement strand
ATGTTTTTACAAATGAAAAATGGGGATAATAATTACATGATATCAAGATCCTCTTACGTAGTTCTATATGGAATAATAGGTTTAAAATAATAAAATAAAGAGTATACATTAACCTCTAATAAATTAAAGGATCCAATGTTAAAGAATAAATAGGGTAAAGTTAATATAGCACCAAATGAAATCTAAAATAAAGAGAGAAATATATATGATGTGAGGAGGTTTTATGTATCTCAACATTATTAGCTCAATTTATCAATTATCTTTAAATATATAGTTGAATACATTCAATCAAGTGTTTCATTGGGAGGTCATAAAAACAAGGTATCATAGAAGTGTTCAACAGTATGTCAATATATCACTCACACACATACACATACACATTTGTTTCTACGAGTGTCTCTACTTATTAAATAGAGATCCTTCTGTAAATTTTCATTTGAATATATTAATAATTTTATCACATTATACATTGTAACATTTAATTAAATTACATTGAAATAAATGATCCAAAATAGTTTCATTGGATATTGGAATATACCTCACTACTTAAGATAAACATTATCATTTGGTCATTACTTAGGCACAATTACATTGGAATTTGGTTACATTACATGGTTAACTAGCATGGTCACATTCCATTATTACCTGGCATGGTAACATGGCATAGAAACATGGTCACTTCATTCTATTAATTAAATTTTTCTTGAAGTAGGATCGTTTATTCATGTATTATCTTTATATATTATTGTATTCACTTCACTTTTTCTTAAGGTCACCTTATTAATTCATGCGGTAGATTATTTTATTCTTGTAGGCAGTTCATCTTTCCACATAATCTCTTTATCACTTCATGTGGTCACTCCTTTAATTTACATTATAGGTTTAGTCTTTTTTGCGGTCAATTGAACTTCAACATGTGGTTAGTTTAATACTTATAAAAAAATTATCCAATGTGATATAAAGTCTTTTGATTTATTCTTGTGGTTATCTGGATTTCAATATACAGTCACTTAAACATGGTCACTTGAACTTCATGGTTATTTGATCTTCTTCATGAGGTAGGTTTATTATAAAAGTGGTAGGTTGACACGGTAACTTCATGACTTATCCATTTTATTTATTTGGGTAGAAAAATATTAGATAATCATAAAACTATTATTTATTACTAACATAAGAAACATGAGTTGGTATCATTAAAATAATAAGTTTCTAGACTAATCCAATAAATATCATTGTCCAAATTCAAAATCATAGGGTTTGATAGCATTTATAATAAAATGGCCTTAAATAACCTGGCATGTCACCTGAGAAAATTCACCACTAGGATCAATGGGTGTTACTAATCACCATGGGTTGGAAACTAGTTCTTAGACATAAAAAAATTCAAATTGGTAACAGTTTTACCCTCAAATAAAATTAATTAAATAGAGAATAATTTATTAAAAATACAACATGGATTGTCCATATATTGTATGTGCTTAAAAAACTAGATAAGAAAAAGAAAATAAATAAACAATACAAATGATTCATAACCAAAAAATATGATTCAACTAATTTATATCTACACAAAAAATCATTAAAATAAAAATCCACATCTCACTATTAAGAAACTATTAAATATAGAGTGCACAACAAACATAGATACAAAAGAAGATGAAAGTATGAAATAAATACAAGAGACCAATACAAAACTTCCCAACATAAACCTAAAAAATCATAAAAAATAGAGAATTATACCCCATTAGTACCATGTGAACACATTAACTCTAAATAAAACCTCTAATGGGAAAAACAACTTGAAAAAGAATGGTGCGAGAGTTTTACTCTTGAAACATCCAATTTCATATCATATAATAATTAAATAATACTAAACATCCCATAATATCGAAAAGTCAATCCAATACATACACATGGAGACCACATGAGGGTCTCAAAAATTGTTTAAACAAAACATTTTATTATTTTAAAAACAAGAATTTGAAAGATAGATTTAGATAACAATCCCTATCACTAATATTTGAGATTATTCTCATGAAAACATATATTAATAACTCAATTTGAAATCATTTTAAAACCCAAACTTTCATTAGATTCCTTTTTAAACACTTGGACCCCTATTTAAACCAAGAACTTCCCCTATTAAAGTGTCTTTTGAAAGACAAACCACACTTTAATTTTAAACATCATACCCAAAAAACCAAATCTATGTCAAAAACCCCTTTTAAATATAAAATTTATTTAAAAATCCTCTATGGAATTTATTAATTTACATGTAATTCTCAAACCATCCATTTTAAAACAGGAAATATAAATGAAATAGAAATACATAAATGTAATTTTTTGAAAAATATGAAGTAAAATTCAATACCCATTAAAATATACAATATATAATTCAGATTTTATAGAATACTAATTTAATAAAACTCAATAATCCAAGACATTTCAAGGAAAGGAATTACATAGAAACATCTACCTTATAATAAAGCTGAATAATTCAACTATGATGAAGAAAGACTAAATACTGGTAGAGAAGATGTATATAAGAAATAGACATAAAAATACACTTTATTATGTTGATCACAAACCATACATAAGACAAAATTAAACCTAGTATTTTCATGAGAATAAAAATCTAAGATAAAAAGGGAAAGGAAGGAAGTAGGAGAGGTTAAAAGTGTTTACCTTGAAGTATTGATCTGAAACATAAAGGAAATCCAAAGTAGAATCCATGTGGGTGGAATAACTGATCATATATAGAATAATTGGGATTAAATAGGAGGATATAATTATTAAAATTGGGTAGGGGAAACAATGGGATCTCATAATTTTTAAAAACATCGGAAACCGAATAATTTGGACACATTGTTTTCTAAACTGTGTTCCAACTGTGAACTATTCATTGGACACACCTAGATAAACCACAAAGTTTGGATGAATAGATATTAAAACCATTTTATTATTGTGTGAATCACCACTGATAAATAATTGTAGGTCTTTTATGGTTACCATGGAATTTATACAAACCATACACAAAATTTGCACTTAGCACTACAACCCCAAAACATCAAAAAATTAAGAGAAATAAATATAAAACTCAAGGGAATGGAAAAATATAAACAAAATGAATAAAACAATAGTATAATTAGATTTCAAGGTGTTATAATTACTCTTTTAATACATTTATAATATATACAAGTTTTCTCATCCTCTTTAACAATGCTCATTAATAGTCGGTTTTATCTGCTTATGAGGATTATGTCAATTCATTACTTATGAACACTTTAATTGATGGTTAGTTTAAATTATTAATAATTTCTAAATATGTAAATTTATTTTTTTTTATTCCATTCGATGAAATTTTATTAATGTATAATTAAAAATAATCAAAACCCATGAAATTGACATTAAAATGGGACAATTCAAAGAAACAAGTTATCAAACTATTTTATCTATATTGAATGGTCAACACATAAATTCCAAAGTATATAATTGACCAAGAATAGAATAAATGATTGTAATGTAATTATGAATTCATATTTTAAAAAATAAATTTTGATCATATAGGAAGTATACATGTGATGAATCAAAGTGGGTTCCAAGGAAATGAGACTCTCGAAAGTGACATTTTAATTTGGGGTTATTGTATATTCCTCTATATTTGGAAAATGATTATCATAAATCCCATTTTAAATTTAATTTAATTTTCTTTCCCTTTTTATCTTTTTTGGATATGAATGTTATTACCTAATTTGGATGAATTTTTATCTTCCTCTACTTATTATGGATATATAATTTAATTCAAAACAGATCAATGATTGAATAATGGAACAACTAAATGTTTCCCAAAGTCCTATGAAAGAGATGACCTAATGGCCAATTTGAGTAGCCAAACATTATGCCATGTCACTAGTATTTTCACCCATCGCCCCTGCCAACACCATCATGTCGTGTTGCTTCATCACACCATGGAAAATAACCCATCTATCCCCAAATTAAATATACATGTCGGTATAGGGATGATTGATAGGTTCCAATTCACCCATCACTATTTTATTTCATCCACCCAACAAAACTTGCAAGTCATCACACTGCACCATCGGCTAGCCGCACTACATCATCTTACTAGTCACATGGATAATAGTGTCACCAGTCAACATTCCATGCTTCACAATCTACTAGAAATAACCATGTAAAGCTACCATCCATCGCATCATGGAAGGGAACCACTCCATCTAAATTTTTAAATCTAATTGGGTTGAGGGTTGAATGATAAGTTCCAAAGAACCCATCTCTCTTTGGAGCCACCCACCTGGTGATGCCTCTATGATTCTATGATAATTATTATTCTCAAAAATTTACTCATATTGATTCATGCCTCATATAAAACTATTTTTTCATCCCTATACTCTAGATTTTATCTTACACTTTCTTTTATGTATGTCGCATGGTGATTACATGTATTAATTGGATTATGAAATATAATAAGAGGAATATTCTGAAGGATTGAAATAATGTTGAATGTGTTATATTTATTCATGTAGTATGAACCTAATTTTGAAAATACAATATGTATTTTTATTTTGGGGGTTTTATTATTTGGAACTCTTAAACATTATGTAATAATCATTTATAAAAGATGTGGGTCACTATAGTGGGTATCAAAGAAAGGTTTAGTTAATTTTGGAATTAGGTTAGTAAAAGTAAACCTAGGTTAAACTTAGGCATTTCATGTTTTTTTACTTTAACATTGATTTACTCACATGGATAAGTTGTTTATATATACTTTATTGACATATTTTTATCCTAAACATTTTTATTTTAGAAAATGGTGAGAACAAAAATCCAAAAAACGATATAGTGAAAGGTACATTTAGTATTCACATATTATTAGTAAAGAATTTAGTTTATTCAAGTTCTAAAAAATACTTTAAATTTTAAATTCTTCATAGAACTATGAAATCACCTTCCTGGTAACCTAAAGTAGAGACATATTTTAAAATACCTAGTGGTGAAATCATTGAAAACTATATATTAGACTACTCCCCTATAAGCATCTACAAAAATATTTTTCAAAAATATCTCAAAACAATTTTGTTGGTATAATTTGATGTGATATTAGTAATGGATTGGATCCCCTTATATTGATCTAATATAAACAATTAATAAACTGAAATTATCTTCCATATATTGAACTATTCCATGCTCTTATATGAACACATGAACGTTTTTAAATCTCAATTAGAAAATACTTCAAAGGTATGGGTGCTGATACCCAATGAAGGATAATATCTTTATCAAAGGATTGAGATAAAGGAAAACATCAACCTTAAACACATCCCAATTATAAATAAATATACCAATGTATTTATTGAATAATTATTTTTCCTTCCCCCTGATCATGAGGTCGAGTTATTTGTATAACTTATAATGTATGTGATTACTTTATCCAATAGATCCTGTAGGATGACCTTGATAAAATTTGGGGAGTTTAAGAAGAAAGTAAAATAACATCTTGGTAAAGGGTTCATATGACCTAATGAAAACATAGGTTTCATTGATACTATTTATCATAAAGAACTATGTGTCAATCTATCTTAGAATCAATTACCAATAGCTCAATAAAATCAATGTACAAAAAAATTATCAAATACTGAGGATTGTTGACTTGTTTTACCATCTTTTTGGAGAAAAATACTTATCACGATCGTATCATGTTTCTGGATATTATCTTCTAAATAAGAGTGGAGAAGAAAGTTTAAATTCCACAATTTAAATATTATATAGACACTATGAGTTTAAAATAATGTCATTTAGACATACAAATTCCCCTAAAATATTTATGTATTTAATGAATATAGACATTAGAGATTAAATCAAAAAATCAAAGGTATTATTTATTGATGTAATTATAATATACATCAATATCAACTAATAACATGAATAATACCGATGGATTGTGCTAAATAATTTGAAGAAGGATATGTTTGATACTATGTTCAATAAGTGTAACTTTTGGATTTTACAAGTAATATTAATAGGGAATGTTATCACAAGAGAAAAATGTATATGGACGGATAAAAGATAAAGAAGAATGAATAATGGAAAAGTCACACATGTTTCTCTGAAATTTATAGTTACTTATATTATCTAGGTTTTATTGATGCTTTTAGAGAAAATTTTCCTAATCATATAGCCCAATACCCATGTTAACATTAAAGGGGGTGAAGTATCAATCCTCTACACTTTTACTCACACTACCCACTTCTGGGGAAAGTTATTTGATATATAGTAAGGCTTTAATAATGATTATGATGAATAATCATGAACATGATAAATTAATAACATATTATATATGAAAATTGAAGATCTATTAGTAAATGTACCCCTCACATGATCTGGAGTTTCCGGCTTTGATAATTTCATTGATGATTAGAAGGTGTTATCTTAATTTAGAGAAGTGTGACATATATAAAGACTATAACAGTTAAAATTATATACACACATAGAATGACACATGCATTAATGAATATGGTTGGAGTTAATTATTAAATATTACTTCTCAATAAACTACCATCCAGAAATGATGAACATGTTTTTTAGGATCTCAGAAGAAAGGAACTTATTTGGATATCATGATATTGATTTAGAAAGACCCCATATTCATGGATATTTAAATGATGGAGTTGGAGAACCCAATTTTCGGGACCACATATTACCTTTCCCATATGATTTCCTAAAAAATTATCTAAGAGTAATTTAAGGATGAAAACTAATTTGAATTTGTGATTTAATAAAAAGTTAGAGATATAATGAAATGTAAACATTGGGAATTCAATGTCACGACCCGTCCTCGGGGCCTGTGCCGTGACTACCCCAAGCCCGCCTTCCAAAGTCTAGGGGCTGGCGACTAGAACCAAAGGCATAAATCCCGATAACTGGGAAGGAATTGACTTTATAAAAGTAAACAAAACACCACAGAGTACAAGAGGAAGTAAAAAACTAAGTACAAAGAGAAGTGATGAAAGGTAAATGGGTCAGAATACAAACCCAAAAGAAAGTACAACTACAGGTGAACAAAGTACAACAGAAAAAGACAACAGCTAGAAGGACATAAGCGACTCCTAGGTCATCCTCCTCGGATCCTACCTGAAGGGTAGGTACAAATGGCGTAGCTCCTGGATCGTACACCATGGATCCTACCTGATGGGTAGGTACAGATAGCCTCCACAACGCTCTCACCTGTCAACCTCCTCCAAGTGTCATGTCGCCGTGAAGTCCACCTCCGGATACTGACTTGTCATGTAATCCACCTATGGGTACTGACTCGTCGTGTAGTCCACCTCCGGGTACCATGCAGTCCTCGAACACTCGGCCTCCGTTAGCACTTCATGTCATCTGCAACCAACACAACGAGGTGCGGGCATAGCCCGTGCAGGTATGAGTATAACGATACTCAGTAGGGACCCCGATACCCTCAAGGTCTCACTAAAAACAACAAGGATAACCAAAAATAAGATCTCAACAGATAACCTCTACATAGGTATATGCCCATACATATACCTAAGTTATCAAGTAACCCATCTCAATCATGAGGAAACAAAAGGGTTATTAAATCAACAGATAACCACTACCCAGTTATATGCCCATACATATACCTAAGTTATCAAGTAACCCATCTCAATCATGAGGAAACACAAAGGTCATAGACTCAGCTCAAACCAGGATTTTTATTATCGAAACCATAACTGCTGAAGAGCTCCGTCTCTGGAGTGTACAGTGGTCCTGTCAAGACTACGAGGTACTGCTCACTAACCTAATACTGCTGAGGTACTCCTCCTGTCGAGTACCGCGGGCCATCCACCCAAACACAGTAGTGCTTCTCGACGGGGTATGCCACCCAAACACAGTAGTGCACACCCCCTAGCAGCCTGTAGAGGTACTCTCCAGACGAGTACCACGGGTCTGCACTGTCACACAGGTAGTGCTCCGTCCTCCATGGGTCTGAACCTCACAAAGTAGTGCTCCGTCCACTGGGCTAGTCGACTCACTCTAAGTCGAGTCGGTCAAGCAGTCGTCAGGTCTCAGTCGGCTACACGGTCTCCGTACTCCGCACGCTCGTCTCTGGGAGGGTCTGCTCCACGAGCTACAGGTTGATACTCCAAGTATCTTAAAGTCCCACTAAGAAGTATCTCAAAGGACCGCCTCGTCATAGGGTTCTCAACGCAACAGACGACGCGTCAATCAGACGCCCGGTCTGTGAGTTATTAGCCTTTTCATCCCAGGGGCCCGGTTGGTCCCGTGTGCGAACCAAACCGGCCATATCTCAACTGTACCCCAACTCTCATAGGGTAATATCAAAGGGACCGTTTCTCAACGTGATCACCAACGCCACTGATGGTTTGTCAAACGGATGTCTGGTCTGAAAGATATCAGTTTTTCCGTTCCAGCGGCCCAGTTGGATTCCGGGTGCAATCCAACCTGGCCACTATCCATCTGCAACCAAAACTTGGGAGAATTATGCCAAAAGTTCCGTCTCAACAAGAGGAAATCAACAAGATAGACGACGCGTCAATCGGACGCCCGGTCTGTGAGTTATTGGCGTTTTCGTTCTAGGGGCCCGGTTGGTTTCATTAGAGAACCATCCCGACCGCACTCCGACAGCATCCAAACCTCGAACGGAGTAAGAAAAAAGATCCTTCTCACTTAGAGGAATCCATCAAAGTCGACGGCACGTCAATCGGACGTATGGAGCTCAAGATATAAGTGTTTCCGCTCTGAGGGCCCGGTTGGTTTCATATCCGAACCAACCCGACCAAACCCAAAGTTTTCCGAAACCTTGAGTGTAATATACCGAAACGACTGTCTCGATCCCAGGGTCGCATCTCCACTGACGGTGTGTCGATCGGAGGTCTACATCTCAAGATATAAGAGAAAAACCGAAAAGGTCCGAAAGCGGGGGGTCTGGGCCCGGACCGACCTGGCCCAACCCCCCTAGGTCGGCCCGAACCGGGTCGACCCGGCTGGGTGCGACCCGGCCCGGCCTGGGGGCCGGTCCGGCCCGGGGCGGCTCGGATTTGGCCGAGTGGTCCGGCTCGGCGCCGGCCGAGCGGCCGCGCAAAAAGGGGGCTCTGCCCCATTGGACGAAACCGCGGCCCCCCGCGCGGGGGCCGCTCCCTGCCAACGGACGCGGTGTGATGCCACGTCCTACTGGTCTCGCGCGGCCACGGGACCAGCCGCCTGCCGCCTCCTGGCAGCTGGCCGGTGCCGGCCGCCGCCTCTGGCGTGGCGCGCCGGCAGAGTCTTCCGCGGACCACTGTAGTTGCTCAGGTGGTCCGATTTCAATTCCGTCTGCGCCGGTGGTCCTCCCGGGGGCTGAAGATCACTGGAAATGATTCAAAACGCCATTGCAACCCACCTCATCATCATCCGTCGATCGGTACTTCTACAACAAACAGCGGGGTCTTCAAATCGCCTCCTTGGCCCCGACTCCGCCAGCGGTTTCGTTCGGCCCCAACGGTAGGCCGTGACGGCGCCGTGCTTCTTCGCCGCGTTCTTTCTTCTCATTTCCGCGCGGTGCAACAGCATCGCGCTACCTTTCACGTGCCGCAAAAAACTCAAACAACAAGGGGGAAGGAGGGTCTGCTGTGTTTGTGCGGTCCGACCTTCCCCCGTTAGTATGATAACAGGCGGCCCAAAATGAAACCAAGAAAGGCGACAGATGAGATCACGATCAACAATAAAAATAAGCCCTCACAACTTCCAGCAACAAAATTTCCCAACCCGCAAGGAAAATTTGCGCGGATCTAGTAGATAACAAGTTGATCCGTGATTCCTTGTTTTCATTAGAATGAATGAAATGAGGGAATAAATTCATTCTCAAAATCAATTCCGTACCTCAAGCGTTGTCGTCAAACGCGAGTTCGTCGCGGAAATAACTGTCGCGGAAGAAGAGGATCGTCGCGGAAGAGTAGGATCATCGCGGAAGAAATGTCGTGGAAGGAGCGTCACGGAAGAAGCATCGTTGACGTTGCGGTACACGGCGTCGCGTCGTCGATCTCCACGGGTTTGGCATTCTTCGTTGGAGGTCGGAGCGTTCTTCACGTTCTTTGCCGAAGAAGAACGATTTCCTCCAAATTCTCTCCAAGCCACAAGATCCAACAGAAATAAAATAAGAGTTATCTTATTTTATTAACGCACATGACACGTTTGTATTTCAAAAGAAAAGAAATGAACAATTAATTCAATGAATTAATTGTAATGATTTAACCGCCCAATTAATGAGGCGTTTCTTAACCATAAAAACGCACGGTTGACTTTCATTAAAGAGGGGGTTGCAGGTGCGTTACTTAGAGGAAAAGAAACGGTGTGTCTCGTGCAGGCCCCACCTCACAAATATCCTACCAAGTGGGTAGTATATTTTGGGTTCCACCCTATCCGCTTAACTTAGCTTAAATGGATTTTAAGTGGCTTTAAGTGAAATAAAATAAAGTTGTCGCACCACTTTATTTTATTTCATAACTTAACCCCAAAAATTAAAAACCACACCCGAGCAAAGGAAACTCTGGAAAAGGAATTTCTAAGCAAATACCGGCGCTGCGATTTCATCAGTGCCCTCGAAATTCTCTTCCGAGCACCGGTTCAAATGTTAGAAAAACCCGCTAATTCGTTCACTGAACGCACCTGAGATAAACTTCGGAAATTAATTCTGGGCACACCGGGCCTCGGAATCAGGCGCCGTCAGAAACTATGTTCTTGTAAAATCCAAAAGAAAATTAAGAAAAAAATTTCCTTGAAATTTCTGGGTCTTTATATTACTCCCACCTCAGGGATTTATGTCCCTGTAAAGCTTCAACACAAACTAGGGTCACAAAAGCGGTATAGAGCACGCATCTGAGCCTTCCGCTCCCATGTGCTTACCTGGAGGTTCCTGCACTGCCCGTGAAAGCGCACCCGAGGAATAAGCCGTCCTCGAAGCATCCGCTCCTGTCGATCCTCGATCCCCACTAGAACCTCTGTGAAAGACACCCCATCACCATCGTCCAGCTCCCCATGGTCGATGATATGTGAAGGGTCGAGCACGTATCTCCTTAGTTGAGATACGTGGAAGTCTTCGTGCACCTGGTGCAACTAAGGTGGATGGGTCAAGCGGTAAACCACCCCGCCTACCCAGGTGAGGACCTAAGAAGGTCCGCTGAACCTCGGAGATAACTTTCCGCCTTGGTCACATCTCCGTAAACCTCGTCGAGGTGAGACCCGTATAAGGACGTGATCATCATCCTCGAACTCCAGAGGTCTCCGACTCCTTTTAGAACTGGAACTCAAAATTACTGCTGCCATGAGGATAAGGTTGACCGACTCAAGAGTGTTCGGTCACCCCCCCCATGCATGAGTTATCTTGTGCTACCTGAGGTTCCCTTTTCACTGACCAAGGAAAACCCAACCTGACGTCGTAGTTAAACCACAACCTTTTTTCCTAATACCGTTAATTTGTGTATGAACTATGATTGCCCAGTCCATACTCAAACCAACGTCGTAAGGCCTCGACGCTGCCACCAAGAGATTCCAACCGAAACTCTCTCCTCGAGGGTCTCACCACACTGTCAGCATAAGTGTGATTATCGAGTCTCCTCCCAAGGTATCTCCAGACGTGAGGGTCAAGTCCACAGCTTACCGAAAACTCTAGGTCTGGAACAAGATTTGTGAAAGCAAGGAATGATTCATATCAACGTCCATTACTACAGCAGCTAGTAGTGGACACAGACTGTCCCTTGAATCATTCTTAGAGCCATCGGGTCACTCTCCTTGAACACATGCAACCACACTCTTCCTCCTCCCTCCAGCTCCCTGAGCCTGGCGGGGATAACTAAGGCAGGTGTTTGTAGCATGTTAAGATGTACACCACCTCATGCTGCTCTCCTAGATCTGCCTCCATGTTTTCTAATTTGCAGACTCATCTCTCCTTTAAGCTTCCTATTATGGAAACATTTAACATGCCCGAGTCTCCATGACTGGTTCCAGTTTCCTGTTTCTTACTGCACTGTGCAGTCTTCATCCGCTCCTGGATGATATGCACATTCCTTGCCAACGATCTGAAAGTGCTGCTTAAATTTCTCCTTTGCCGAAAAGAGAAACTCGGTCTCATCCCCTAAATGAACTGTGCCCATTGACTAATACAGTCAATCCTGACATGAATGATGTATTCATGCCATGGATTACGTCGTAAGGCCTCGACGTAACTACCAAGAGATCCAACTGTCACTCTTGCTTCCAAGGGTCGAGTCACACTGTCGGTATCAGTGCGAGGTCACTGGGTCTCCTCCAGAAGAAATCTCGAAAGTGAGGGTCAAGTCAACAGTCTTAACCAGGACCACTTAGTATCAACCAAACAAAAAGGACAGGAAAGAAAACATCACAAAGATACGTGTCTTTTTATTATTGCATCTCATAGTACAAAGACACGAATACAACAACAACATGGGACTAGAAGTACAGGGGACGTATCCAATAGTTCCTCTCCTATCCACCTGCCCCCAAAGCTCTACTACCTTGTCCACTACTCGGCTGTTGATCAAGCACCCGCCGCTGCTTCTGCCTCGGTGGCTCCTCCAAATCCTGCAGATCATATGTACGAGGAGTAGGAAAGTCACATGCCAGGTGACCCTTCCTTCCGCATTCATAACACTTCCTACTCCTCGTACGGTTGGATCTAGTCCTCTTGGACCTCTAAATCATCTGTCTACTGCCCACAGATGAATCAGCTACTGATCGAAACCCCTGCGACAATGGCAGAAGCTCCTATACACGCTCGGGGTGTAGAGATACTAGCACAAAATCCACCCTGAAGAAGGTCTCTAAGTCTTCCCATGTGAAGGTTATCCCGTTGCAAAACTAGAAAAAGTTGCTCCACCACCTACCTACTGCTTCCTGAAGAAGGCTGGCAGAAAAGATCACCATGATGTCTGCAGGTGTCCCCACTAGCCTAAAGACTCTCACTACTACCCCCAGCCAATCCTCAGCCGCCTGCGGGTCTGTCTCTCCCTGGAACCTAGGTGGCCTCTGGCACTAGAACTCATGCAGCGTGCTCAAGTGGCGTGCATCGCCTACTGCTGGGGCTGGTGGCATCGGTGGCCCAACATATGATAGTACCGCTGGTGCCTCCGCTAGTGCCTCAACTATAAGAGGTCCCTGTACCGAATCATCGTCGCCCAATAGGCTGTCAGTACGCACATACCTCTGGGCTCTAGCTGGTCGTCCGAGAAAAGGCATCCTGAATGAAAGAACGTGAAACTGTCAAATGATTATACCTGGTGAGCTGGCCTGATTTGAGCTGATATTTAAAAACTTCTGGAAACACACACGCAATTAGTGTTTTCTTGCACAAAGTCGAAAATCAGTTGTCAGGGTCCTGGTGTATGGATACGTCGGCGGACCGCACCAACATTGGACTCCCTGAACTGAAAACCACACTCAGTACTCTTAAAACTATTTCTTCACAGAAAGAAAAAAATATCAGAGTTATAAGTTCTGCGGTAGAACCGACTCCTCTGATACCAATTTGTCATGACCCGTCCTCGAGGCCCGTGTCGTGACTACCCCAAGCTCGCCTTCGATAAGTCAGGGGCTGGAGACTAGCACCAAAGGCGTAAATCCCGATAACTGGGAAGGAATTCCCTTTATAAAAGTAAACAAAACACCACATAGTACAAGAGGAAGTAAAACACTAAGTACAAAGAGAAGTGCTGAAAGGTAAATGGGCCAGAATACAAACCCAAAAGAAAGTACAACTACAACTGAACAAAGTACAACAGAAAAATACAACAACTTGAAGGACGGAAGCGACTCCTAGGTCTTCCTCCTTGGATCCTACCTGAAGGGTAGGTACAGATGGCGCAACACCTGGATCGTCCTCCACGGATCCTACCTGAAGGGTAGGTACAGATAGCCTCCACAACGCTCTTTCCCGTCAACCTCCTCCGAGTGTCGTCTCGCCGTGAATTCCACCTCCAGATACGGACTCGTCGTGTAGTCCACCTCCGGGTACTGACTCGTCGTGTAGTCCACCTCCAGGTACTGTCCAGTCCTCGAACATTCGGCCTCTGTCAGCACTGCCCGTCGTCTGCAACCAACACAACGAGGTGTGGGCATAGCCCGTGCAGGGGTGAGTATAACGATACTTAGTAGGGACCCCGAGACCCTCAAGGTCTCACTAAAACCAACAAGGATAACCACAAAGAAGATCTCAACTGATAACCTCTACTTAGGTATATGCCCATACATATACCTAAGTTATCAAGTAACCCATCTCAATCATGAGGAAACACAAGGGTTATGAAATCAACGTATAACCACTACCCAGTTATATGCCCATACATATACCTAAGTTATCAAGTAACCAATATCAATCATGAGGAAACACAAAGGTCATAGACTCAGCTCAAACCAAGATTTTTATTATCGAAACTGTAACTGCTGAAGAGCTCCGTCTCTGGAGTGTACAATGGTCCTGTCATGACTCCGAGGTACTGCTCACTAACCTAAGACTGCTGAGGTACTCCTCCTATCGAGTACCACGGGCCAGCCACCCAAACACAATAGTGCTTCCCGCCGGGGTATGCCACCCAAACACAGTAGTGCACACCCCCTAGTAGCCTGTAGAGGTACTCTCCAGAAGAGTACCGCAGGTCTGCACTATCACATAGGTAGTTCTCCGTCTGCCATGGGTCTGCACCTCACAAAGTAGTGCTCCATCCACTGGGCTAGTCGACTCACTCCATGTCGAGTCGGTCAAGAAGTCGTCAGGTCTTAGTCGGCTACACGGTCTCCGTACTCCGCACGCTTGTCTCTAGGAGGGTCTGCTCCACGAGCTACAGGTCGATACTCCAAGTATCTCAATGTCCCATGAAGAAGTATCTCAAAGGACCGCCTCGTCATAGGGGTCTCAACGCAACAGACGACGCATCAATCGGACACCCGATCTGTGAGTTATTAGTCTTTTCGTCCCAGGGGCCCGGTTGGTCTCGTGTGTGAACCAACCTGGCCATGTCTCAACTATACCCCAACTCTCATAGGGTAAACTCAAAGGGACCGTTTCTCAACTTGATCACCAACGCCGCTGATGGTTCGTCAAACGGACGTCTGGTCTGAAAGATATGAGCTTTTCCGTTCCAGGGGCCCGATTGGATTTTGGGTACAATCCAACCCGGCCACTATCCAACTACAACCAAAACTCAGGAGAATTATGCCAAAAGTTCTGTCTCAACAAGAGTAAATCAGCGAGACAGACGGCGCGTTAATCGGACGCCCGGTCTGTGAGTTAATGGCTTTTTCGTTCCAGGGGTCCAGTGGGTTTTGTGAGCAAACCAACCCGACCGCACTCCGACGGCATCCAAACCTCGAGCGGAGTAAGATAAAAGATCCGTATCACTTAGAGAAATCCATCAAAGTCGATGGCACATCAATCGGACATCCGGAGCTCACGATATAAGCATTTCCACTATGAGGGCCCAGTTGGTTTCGTATCCGAACCAACCCGGCCGAACCCAAAGTTCTCCAAAACCTTGAGTGTAATATACCGAAACGGCCGTCTCGATCCAAGGGTCGCATCACCCTTGAAGGTGTGTTGATCGGCGGTCTACATCTCATTATATAAGCAAAAAACTGAAAAAGTCCGAAAGCGGGGGGTCTGGGCCCGGACGGACCCGACCCAACCCCCCCGGGTCGGCCCGAACGAGGTCGACCCGACCCGGGTCCGACCCAGCTGGGCGCGACCCGACCCGGCCTGGGCGGCCCAGCTCGGGGCGGCTCAGCGCCGGCCAAGCAGCCGTGCAAAAAGGGGGCGCTGCCCCCTTGGACGAAACCGCGGCCCCCCGCGCGGGGGCTGCTCCCTGCCAATGGACGCGGTGTGATGCCACATCCTACTGGTCCCGCCGCCGCGGCTGCAGCCGCGGCGGCCCCTTCCTAGCAGCGTGCCAGCGCCGCCACCTCCTGGTGGCAGTCCGGTGCCGGCCGCTGCCTATGGCGTGGCGCGCCGGCGGATTCTTCTACGGACCACCGGAGTTGCTCCGGTGGTCCGATTTCAATTTCGTCTTCGCTGGTGGTCCTCCCGGGAGCCGAAGATCACTGCAAAGGATTCAAAACGCCATTGCGGCCCGCCTCATCATCGTCCGTCGATCCGCACTTCTACAACAAACATCGGGGTCTTCATATCGCCTCCTTGGCCCCGACTCCGCCCGCGGTATCATTCGGCTACAACGGCATGGCGCGTCGGCGCCGCGCTTCTTCGCCGCGTTCTTTCTTCACGTTTCCGCGCGGTGCAACGACACCGTGCTGCCTTTCACATGCCGCAACAAACTCAAACAACAAGGGGGAAGGAGGGTCGGCCGTGTTCATGCGGTCCAACCTTCCCCCGTTAGTATGATAACAGGCGGCCCAAAATGAAACCAAGAAAGGCGACAGATGAGATCACGATCAACAATAAAAATAAGCCCTCACAACTTCCCGCAACAATATTTCCCAACCCGCAAGGAAAACATGCGCGGATCAACTAGATAACAAGTTGATCCGCGTTTCCTTTTTTTATTTAGAATGAATGAAATGAGGGAATAAATTCATTCTCAAAATTAATTCCCTTCCTCAAGCGTTGTCGTCGAACGCGAGTTCATCGTGGAAATAACCATCGCGGAAGAAGAGGATCGCCGCGGAAGAGTAGGATCATCGCGAAAGAAACGTCGCGGAAGGAGCGCCACGGAAGAAGCGTCGTTGACGTTGCGGTACACGGCGTCGCGTCATCGATCTCTGCGGGTTTGGCGTTCTTCATCGGAGGTCGGAGCGTTCTTCGCGTTCTTCGCCGAAGAAGAACGCTTTCCTCCAAATTCTCTCCATGCCACAAGATCCAACAGAAATAAAATAAGAGTTATCTTATTTTATTAACGCACATGACACGTTTGAATTTCAAAAGAAAAGAAACAAACAATTAATTCAATGAATTAATTGGAACGATTTAACTGCCCAATTAATGAGGTGTTTCTTAACCAGAAAATCGCACTGTTGACTTTCATTAAAGAGGGGGGTTGCGGGTGCGTTACGTAGAGGAAAAGAAACGGTGGGGCTCGTGCGGGCCCCACCTCACAAATATCCTACCATGTGGGTAGGATATTTTGGGTTCCACCCTATCTTCTTAACTTAGCTTAAGTGGATTTTAAGTGGCTTTAAGTGAAATAAAATAAGGTTGTTGCACCACTTTATTTTATTTCTTAACTTAACCCCAAAAATTAAAAACTACACCCGAGAAAACGCAACTCCATAAAAGGCATTTCTAAGAAAATACCGGCGCTGCGATTTTATCAGTGCCCTCAGAATTCGATTCCGAGCACCTGTTCAAAAGTTAAAAAAAACCGCTCGTTCGTTCACTGAACGTACCCGAGATAATCTTCGGAAATTAATTCCGGGCACACCGGGCCTCGGAATCAGGCGCCGTCAGAAACTGCATTCTTGTAAAATTCAAAAGCAAATTAAGAAAAAAATTTCCTTGAAATTTCTGGGTCTTTACATTAAACATTGAAAAAGACTAATCCATTAAATTTGGAACTAGATTTTTTGTGTCATCATCAGTAGTGATAAATAAAATGCTATTAGATGATGAAAATTTCTCATCATTATTCACATATACTAGATTTTATATATTTTATTGAGATCATTAAAAGGAAATCTTGTGGGGAGACTCGAAGAATGAGATTTACAATTACACATCAAGGTTATTTTTATGTTAGTGAGTTATGGTAGAGATTTTAATGTCCATGGGGGTGATAAAACACTTACCCATAGAAATATATAAATGGAATAATGATACTATATATTCTTTCACAATCATTTTTGAGACATATAAAGGAAATTATGTCACATTAGTTTTAGCGAATCAACTCACTAAGACCACTCACTTCATCACTATTCAGGAATATGTTTCACTAGATAAAATTTCAATGGTGTATCTCATAGAAGTGGTAATTCTATATAGGGAACTACACTGAATTGTATGAGATTGAGATACACAATTTACTTTTATTTATATGAGGTTTCATCTAAATTCACTAAATGTTGAGTTAAACATTACTATGTCCTATCACCAAAATACTGATGAACAACCTGAATGTAATATCCAAAAACATAATGATATGTTAAGATAATTTTTTAATTTCTTCAAATGATGAAGAAGTCAACATATTCACCAGGTCAAGTTCTCATTCAATAATAATGTCCACTAATGTAGTCATATGGACCTATAATAATATCTTAATGTGAATATATATAGAATTAAAAAATCCTGGGATAAAGTTAATGAGTTGGAGATTCTTGGACTCGAACTTTTGAAAGAGATAACAATGAAGGTTTAAGTCATTAAATAACACATTAAAGGGGAATTTTTTTGAAAAAAAAGATATGTTGACAATCATTAAAGTGACTTGGAGTTTTAATTTTGAGAAAAAAATTATTTTAAATATCATCATGGAAAAGATTAATGAGGATTGGAAGGAAGGGAATTCTCCACATTAGTTATATTCTCCCTAATGAGATCTATGATTTTATAGAATCTATAACTTATCAATTGTAACTTACACCAATAAATGATTAAGTACATGATATATACCAAATTTATCTCTTGAGTAAGTACACACTCAGTCCCTCTCATATACTAAATTAGGAGGTGGTACAACTAGTGCATGACCTCTCTTAAAATAATACATGAGAGATAATCTTAGACCGTACTGATAATGTTATACATTAAAAGACAACTCACCTTACTAAAGTAATTTGGAAAAAACTTATGTATAAAGAGGAAAAAAGGAAACCAAAGATGTTATGAATTATATGTACCCCATGTATTCTTGAATGACACTATGTGTTTTAATTCTAAGGATAAAATTTCCAAAAGGGTAAAAATTGTAACAACCATGACTTTTTATATGAAATTTGTTTTCTGAATATATATGGGTGTAATTTTTAAGAATATAGTTTAACATAAAACACAGGAAAAATTAAATGACAACCAATACTATTTTATTTCATTTAAATATTACAATGAAATAATAAATAAATAAAAAATATAAGTATTATATAAAAATATTTAGATTCGTAGTCACCAAGAAATATCACACATATGAACAATGCAATAAATAAAAAAAATGAGAAATTCAATTGTTATATATCTAATGGAAGTAGAGATGCTCGAATAATAACAATGTGAATGATGAATGATGGAAATAAGATATATTTATAAGAATTATTAACATAATATCTCTATTAGAATTGTAATATGACAATTAAAAATGCATAATAATATTTATAATAATAAAATAACAATTAAATAGTAAATAACCTGAAGAAATTAAGTAAATATAAATATTATATTCCCGTAAAAATTAAAAAACTCAAAGAAATTACAACTGTGTATTTTTAGTAAAGAATATTATAGATTATTTTATAAATACAATAATTTTTAAATTAATAATTAAATAATAAAATTATCTCATTTATATAATTATATTAATAAAATTTGTGACAACCGAGCTTTTATTACAAACTTAAACATGATTCATTACATAAAACTTTAATTGATACAATAATAAGATCAAGAGGTTTAGTGTCTTTGGGGCATAGGATTATTACATAAAAACTTAAAACATGGAATACAACATCTCTATTGAAAAATTCCTTTACATGATCACTACATTCCTGCGTACTTAGCATTGCATGGGATAACCTGAGGACATGCATAAGAATGTGGTGAGCTATAAAGCCCAGTAAGGGAATACACATGGAATAACACGGGGAGTACAATACATGTTAGACATTAGGCATATCAATAGAGCACAATAGAAACATGAACATAAAGGCATGATAAAGCATGATAATGATAACATGGAAATGTGGAAACACACTTAACATGGAATTAGCATGAGCCAAGGCTCATTGCATATGGAGCATGAGTAAATCCTCATTGCACTTGAAGCACGAGTAAAACCTCATTGCACTTGAATTATCATGAGTCAACACTCATTTCACATTATGTATCATGATACTATACTTTACCCAATGCATTAGAGCGCTATAAGGGTGCACCCTTCTTTAACATTTCATTTCATGCAAAAGTGTGCCACATGGATCATAAAACATGGATTCATAAAACATAATCATTTATTACACGATAAAGGAATGTGGAAATCATACATGAAACTTTATAATCAATAAGTAAATGTGCATAATGGTGAATACCCTTGACAGAGAAATGGGCATGGTATTCACTATACAATGAATTTGGCATAGAAAATCGGTGTGATTTCGGCAGCGTAATGGCGTGACATAAGAATTCATAAAAAATGGTTGATGAGAGAGAAAGGGGTTCCTCATCATATTTACATGTAATGGACAGTAAGGATGTCATATAGATACATGTACCAATAATTGAAATGGAATTTAGATTCATGATACAAAAGTATTACTAGAATGTAAATAAGGAGAGAGAAGTTCCTTTCGGAATTTCGGCATAGTAACGGGTGTACATGGGCAGAATTTAATGAGTGAGAAAGGGTCTCCCATCATTCAAACATAAATAGGGCAGTATGAGGGAGGTGAGAAACCATAACCCAACATTCATAATTGAGATTAAAAGGGAAAAATAACTTAAAGAAAATTGGACAAAAATGAGAATGGAAGAAATAAACCCTTTCCTAGAAGTGTGTTTCCAAAGGCAAGAGAGAGGCTTGTGAGAGGATTCTTGGGAACTTGGGGAACCTTGGGGGGATTCTAGAGAGAGTAGGGCAGAAGTTGGATGATCTTAAAAGGATTTTAGTGAGGAGGAAGTGGAAGATTGGGTGGGTTTATATAAGAAAGGTGAGGGAATTCTTTATTATTTAGGTTTGGGTCCCCTTACATTAAATTAATCCAAACCACAAACCATCCCATGGTTTTTACCCATGGTTTTTGGAAAAGGGAAGAGGAAAAAAATATTTTGTAAGGCCAAAGTCCGAAATTCTTAAAATAATAGGGTTGCTTATGTAGAGGTGAGTCATACTCCCATGGAAATTAATTTAAAAAGACAAGGTGTTTAATAAGTCTTGAGGGGTCCATTAATGCTTTGAAAAGTATACCAAACAAACACAAAATTACATTATTTTAATGGTAAAACATATATTGTCCGAACATAAATATTATAGTATTTTATTACATCACTATTGGGTCCTTATGATGTCATAAAACACATTATATATTTAAACCGCATTTAATTTTTACTCAAAAATTTGACTGCTCAGAAAATTATGAAAAATTCACCATTGGATAATTTCGACATCCTAATTCAAAAAATAACATTTATTTTATATTAATAATTTTCAAAATTTGTTAATTTTTACTTTTAAAATAAAACCCAATATTTATCGAAAATTCACGGGTTTTGACAAAAATGGATTTCAAACCTTAATAAAAATTATAATTGCATTCATACAATTATATGATCATTTATATATAATAAAATTAATCTAATAATAATAATATTTTATTAAAAAATTATTTAATTTCAAAATCCATTAATTTAATAAATTTGGTTTCTTAATTAAACAATAACTAAAAAACACCATTTGTACCTTAAAAACTATTTACAATGTATCAATAATGACAAAAAATTATATTCATTATTATATATAAAAATGTACATGAACATAGTACTATCGATTAGTTACATAACCCCTTAAAACAACCACATAAGACCTAAGGGTAAGGTGTGCGATGGTGACAGACTCTTGGTGTGGCTCAGATAACATCGCTCGAGTGGTAATTTCTATCAACATCCACTTCTCCCGTAGATGGTCCCGTTCGAGCTTGACATGATGAAGCTCAGCTTGGGCTTGGTCAAGAGGGAAGCCCATGGACGCCACCTCTTTTCCGAGATCTGACAAATTGGCTTCATATGGAGCAATTCTACGGGATGAGTCCATCGATTCCTTTGTCTGAGTAAATTTGGATTTGTTAAAGCCCTATATTTATACTAATCATGTGATCACTATTCAATATCTATATTAGCAACGGTAAAAATTATTAAAATAAAACCAAAGAAGTAGACATTTTATATAAACATAAAGATAAATTTAATTAGATCAAGAGGGATTTCCATTAATGAAGCTTTGGGTCATTACAATATTCCCCCCTTAAGAAATTTCACCCTCGAAATTTTCCTTTTCCCACACTAAAACAGATGTGGGTATCTCAGCTTCATCATTTCCTCCAATTCCCATGTCGCTTATTTAAACTTGTGGCTTCTCCACAACACCTTGATGAGGGGCCTTGTCGTATTTTGTAGAACTTTTTCTCTACGATCTAAGATCCTCACTTGTTGCTCCTCATATAAAAGATCATCTTCCAATTGTACCACCTCAGAAGTGAGTACATGTGAAGGGTCCAGTATGTACTTCCTTAAAATGGATACATGAATGACATCATGTACTTTGGCCGTGGTAGGTGGAAGGGCAAGCCAATAGGCCATATCCTCGACACGATCAAGAATCTCGAAGGGGCCGATGTACCTTGGACTTAACTTCCATTTCTTCTCAAACCTCATGACCTTCTTCCATGGAGATATGCGTAGAAAAACCATGTCTCCAACATTAAACTCAAGGTATCATCGACGGTTATCTACATAACTCTCTTGTCGAACCTGGGATGCCTTGATATGTTGCTGAATTGTTTTCACCTTATCCACCATTTCTTCGACCATTTCTGGTCCAAGCATCTTACCTTCACCGACCTCATCCCAACACACCAGTGTTCTGCACCTTTTCCCATAAAGGGCTTTATATGGTGCCATTTGGATGCTTGAGTAGAAAATGTTATTATAAGAGAACTCAACCAGAGGAATATGTTGATCCCATCCTCTTTTAAAGTCCATTTAGCATGATCTCAACATGTCCTCAAGTGTTTGGATAGTTTTCTCGGATTGGACATCAATTTGAGGATGATCAGACGTACTGAAGTTCAGTTCATTATTAAGAGCATGTTGAAGAATCTTCTAAAACATAGAGGTGAATATTGGATCTCATTTAGACACAATAGATAGTGGTACTCCATGAAACCTTACCACTTCCCTAATATATATTTGTGCCAGTTGATCCAAAGATAAATTATCCCGAATTTCAATGAAGTGTGCAGTCTTTGTAAGAAGATCCACAACAACCCAGATTGCATTGTTGCCTTTGGATGTCCTTGGATGTCTGGTGACAAAGTCCATGGAGATGTTCTCCCATTTCCATTCTGGTATGGGAAATGGTTGCATCATCCCCTTAGACTTTTTCCTCTCTGCCATCACTTGTTGACACACTAGTCACTTTGATGTATATTCAGTGATCTCCTTCTTCATATTATCCCACCAAAAGTTTTCTCGGAGATCTCAATACATCTTTATGCTCCCGGGGTGAATAGAAAAATTTGAACAATGTGGATCATCCAAAAGTTCCTTCTTCAGCTCCAGACTCGATGAAACACATAGTCTTTTCCCAAATCACACATTTCCTTTTTCATTAACATTAAAATCTGAGGATTTCCCTTTTTTGATAGCTTCCACTTTTTTTTGGAATTACCACATCATCCTTTTGAGCATCCTTTAACCATTCCAAAAGAGATGGTTGAGAAACAATTTGTGAAAAGATTGATGATGTTCCCTTATTTATGATTCTGATGTCCATCTTCATCAAGTCTAAGAAGATTTGATCCTTTTCAATTCTCATCATTGATAGAATCGCTGGGTCCTTTCTACTTAGGGAATCTACCACCTTGTTCGCTTTCCCAGGGTGGTAATGGATTTAACAATCGTAATACTTGGTGAGCACTATCCATCTTCTCCGGCGCATCTTAAGCTCTTTCTGTGTGAATGTATATTTAAGACTCTTGTAGTCAGTATATATCTCACATTTCTCTCTATAGAGATAATGCCGCCAGATCTTCAAGGCAAAGATCACTGCTTCCAACTCCAGATCATGTGTTGGATAGTTTCACTCATGGATTTTCAATTTCCTTGAGGCCTAAGATATAACTTTATCATTATGCATCAGCACAGAGCCTAATCCCTTCTTTGAAGCATCCCGGAATACCACAAAAAGTTCCCCACTTGTGGGTAAAGTGGGGATAGGCGCAGTGATAAGCCTCCTTTACAAATCCTTGAAGCTTTCTTAGTATTCATCACTCCAAGAAAACTTTACCCCCTTTTGAGTTATCTTGGTAAGAGGGTTTCACAATCATGAGAAATTTCTCACATATCGTTGATAATATACAGCTAACCCCAAGAAGCCACGGATATCTGTTACTTATGTTGGCCTCAACCATCCATCAATTGCATTTTTTTGGAGGGATCCAGAGATATATCATTTCTTGTGATGATATGGCCCAATAATGAGACTTCCTTCAACCAGAACTCACACTTTCTGTACTTTACATAGAGCTTCTCCTTGCACAAAGTCTCCAGTACAGTTCTTAAATTCTCCTCATGATCCTCCATGTTTTTAGAGTATATTAGAATATCATCTATAAAGACTACCACAAATTTGTCTTGGTAATCTCTAAAGACTCTATTCATTAAGTCCATGAATATTTCTGGAGCATTAGTGAGTCCGAAAGGCATTACTATGAATTCATAGTTCTCGTTTATTGTGCGAAAAGTAGTCTTGGGGATATCTTCCTCCTTCACCCTTACTTGATAATATCCTGACCACAAGTCCACCATGGAGAAGTATTATGCTCCACGCAGCTGATCAAACAATTCATCAATTAGTGGGAGAGTATACTTGTTCTTTATCGTGATTTTTTTAAGTTCACGATAATCGATGCAAAGCTGCATTGACCCATCCTTTTTCTTGACGAATAGGACTGGTGCACCCCATGGTGAAGCACTTGGGTGTATAAACCCTTTATCCAGATTCTCTTGTAGTTGTTTTCTTCAGCTCTTCAAGCTCTAAAACAACCATTCTATATGGATTCTTGGATATTGGTAAGGCCCCGGGTATAAGTTCAATTGAGAATTCAACATCTCTTCTAGGAGGAAGACCAGACAGTTCCTCTGGAAACAAATCAGAGAATTCCCTCACAATAGGCATTTCTTTGAGGATGGTTTCTTCCTTGGACTCAATCATATGAGTCTGATACGTGTGCTCATAGGGCAGTAATATCCATGCTTGAGATGATGGAGCTAAAGGAGATTCATCTTCCTCCTTACACATGTAAAGAATTGGGGGTTGATTCTCCATATGGAGTGTGATTTCCCTCTCTCGACAATTTATGTTGGATCTATATAAGGAAATCTAATCCATGCCAAGAATTGCATCAAATTTTACTAGAGGGAGTATGATGAGGTTTTCTGGGAAATTCAATCCACTGATTATAACAGGAGAGGACTTATATTCATGGTATGAAATGATTGCCCCATTTTCCACACTCACCGACATCTTCACTTCCATGATTTGTGGTGGTGATGGGATTGTTCTACTAAACTTTCGAGATATAAAATAATGCATAGAACCTGAATCAAAAAGTAAGTTCTCTATTCATGAATGAATAACAAGCGTACCTGTCACCACTTCATTTTCGGGGTTCACTTCAGTAGAAGTGATGGAAAAAGCTCTCCCTTGCTGCCTTGGAGGTTGTTAGTTGCCTCCGAAAACCCTTGGATTAGGGCACTGATTTTCAAAATGACCTGGTTCTTTGAATTAGTAGCATTGAACAACGCGTTGAGGTTCGAACAGAGCGTTATTATCCACTGTCGCAGCCGTAGGTCATTCTTGCTGACAGTTAACAGCTAAGTTCCCTTCTCTTCCACACCTAAAGCATTTCCTCGTCGACTTGAGGCAATTTCCAGGGTGCTTCTTTCCACACTTTTGGCAAGTGGGGTGTTGGATCTTTTTAGCACCATTGTATTTATCCATCAGACCACTAGCATTTAAGTCGACCATACGCTTCTTGTACCCATGATACCCAGGTGATTCCCTGATCTCCATTTTGACCTTGAGGGCACATCGGACTAGCTATCGAAGTCACGAATCACCAATGCTTTCTGCAGGCTAGGCTTCAGCCCACCAAAGAAGTGGTCAACTTTTCATTTTGAGGTAACGACAAAGCCGAAAGCGTATCGTGCAAGCCTTGTGATGTTTTCCTTGTACGCTCCAACAGATTTTTCATATTTTTTGCTTGAGGGAAAGGAAGTCCTTTTCCATCTTAAGCCAGAGGGTGCGTGGAAAATATTTATCGAAAAACATCTTCTAGAAATCCTTCCATTCCAACACCTCGATCTCCCCCCCAAGCTTCGTATTTTTGATCAACGTCCACCATTGATCAGCTTCACCCTCCATATGATAATCCACTATGAGAGCCTTCTCTTGTTCAGAACATTGAAGGATGGAGAAGATCTTTTCAATGGAGTTGATCCATTGTTCAGCGATCGTGGGATCGAATGATCCATTAAAAGTAGGAGACCTTTGTCTCATGAAGCTCTCGATAGAAACCTATTCTTTCTTAGGTGTGTTGAACGTTTCTTTTGACCCATGTTTCTATTCAAAACATGAGTTAGCTGAGAGAGAAGCATGAAAAAGTTCACGATTCCCGCTCCCATTAGATTGGGCATCTCATTAGTACATTCGTCACACTGATATTCACAACTGTTGTTAGCCCGCGTCCTCCTATTACAGACCATTGGTTGGAATAAAAGGAAAGTTATGGGTAACACATAAAGGGTAATCCAAAGACAAAATTTGATGACATATAAATAAAATTTTATTTCCTTAACTCAGGAGTCTATAGGCTTCAATCTAGGCTTTTCATGATCTACCTTCTAACATATATTCTTAGGGGCATTTTTTTTAATTCCATTAATAAGGGTTCATACTAAGCTTGTGAATTTATCAAAACATATCCCTCGGGAGTGTCGTAACCAAGAGTGTAGCAAGGCCCATTGTCGTGCACTAGTTCCTGTTCGAGTCTATCTCAAAGCAGTGTTTTTGGGTTTTACCCCTAGGATACATCTGTGCCAGAGCCGCCTCTACCTACTCGTATCCAGACAGGGATGTATTTTCTCGATAACTCACTTCCTAAATACTCACCAAAACTTAGGGATGTTTCTATTATAATTATCCTTGTCCTTAAGGCCTTACTAGGGTTTTCTAATCCTAATACCAAAAATAACTAAAACTATCCTCTGATACCAACTGTGACAACCGGGCTTTTATTACAAACTCAAACATGATTCATTACATAAAACATCACTTGATACAACAAGAAGATCGAGAGGTTTAGTGTCTTTGGGGCTTAGGATCATTACATAAAAACTTAAAACATGTAATACAACATCTTTATTGAAAATTTCCTTTACATGACCACTACATTCCCTTATACTTAGCATTTCATGGGATAACCTGAGGATATGCATAAGAAAAGGGTGATCTATAAAGCCCAGTAAGGGAATACACATGGATTAAAATGAGGAGTATAATACATGTTAGACATTAGGAATATCAATAGAGCACAAGAGAAAAATGAACATAAGGCATGATAAAACATGATAATCATAACATGGAAATGTGGCAACAACACTTAACATGGAATTAGCATGAGCCAAGGATCATTGCACATGGAGCATGGGTAAATACTCATTGCACATGAAGCACGAGTAAACCCTCATTGCACTTGAATTAGAATGATTTAACACTCATTGCACATGACGTATCATGATACTATACTTTACCCAATGCATTGGAATGCTATAAGGGCGCACCCTTCTTAAACATTTCATTTCATGTAAAAGTGTACCACATTTATCATAAAACATGGATTCATAAAACATAATCATTTATTCCACAATAAAGGAATGTGGAATTAATACATGAATATTTATAATCAATAAGTAAATGTGCATAAAGGTGAATACCCTTGATGGAGAAATGGGCATGGTATTCACTACACAATGACATTGGCTTAGAAAATCGGTGCGATTTCGGCAGCGTAACGGCGTGACATAAGATTTCATAAAAAACGCTTGATGAGAGAGAAAGGGGTTCCTCATAATATTTACATGTAATGGATAGTAAGGATGTCATATATATACATGTCCCAACAATTGTAATGGAATTTAGATTCATGATACAAAAGTATTACTTGAATGTAAATGAGGAGAGAGAAGTTCCTTTCAGAATTTCGACATAGTAACGTGTGTACATTGGAGGAATTTAATGAGAGAGAAAGGGTCTCCCATCATTAAAACATAAATAGGGAAGTATGAGGGAGGTGAGAAACCATACCCCAACATTCATAATTAAAATTAAAAGGGAAAAACAACTTAATGAAAATTGGACAAAAATTAGAAAGGAAGGGAAAAAAACACTTACCTGGAAGTGTGCTTCCAAAGGCTAGAGAGAGGCTCGTGAGAGGCTTCTTGGGAGTTTGGGGCATCTTGGGTGGATTTTAGAGAGAGTAGGGTAGAGGTTTGACGAACATAAAAGGCATTGAGTGAGGAGGAAGTGGGAGCTTGGGTGGGTTTATATAGAATAGGTGGGGAAATTCTTTATTATTTAAGTTTGGGTCCCCTTACATTAAATTAATCCAAACCACAAACCATCCCACGGTTTTTGCCGATGGTTTTTGGAAAAGGGAATAGTAATAAAATATTTTATAATGATAAAGTCCGAAAATCTTAAAATAATAGAGTTGCTTATGTGGAGGTGAGTCAAACTCCCATGGAAATTAATTTAAAAAGACATGGTGTTTAATAAGTCTTGAGGGGTCCATTAATGCTTTAAAAAGTAATACAACAAACCCAAAATCACAATATTTTGATGGAAAAATATATATTGTCCGAACATAAAGATTATAGTATTTTATTACATCACTATTAGGTCATTATGATGTCATAAAACACATTATATATTTAAACCGGATTTAATTTTTACTCAAAAATTTGACTGTCTCAGAAAATTATGAAAAGTTCACTGTTGGATAATTTCAACATCCAGATTCCAAAAATAAAATTTATTTTGTCTAAATAATTTTATAAATATGTTAATTTTTACTTTAAAATAAAAAGCGACATTTATCGAAAATTCACTGGTTTTGACAAAAATGGCTTTCAAACCATAATAAAAATTATAATTGCATTCATACAATTATATGGTCATATATATATTATAAAATTAATCTAATAATAGTAATATTTTATTAAAAAATTATTTAATTTAAAAACCCCTTAATTTAATAAAATATATTTCTTAATTAAATAATAACTAAAAACACCATTTGTACTTTAAAAACTATTTACAATGTATCAATATTGACAAGAAATTATATTCATTATTATATACAAAAATAATGTAAATGAACATAGTTCTATCGATTGGTTATATAACCCCTTTAAACATCCATAAAATACCTAAGGGTAAGTTGTACGATGGTGACAGACTCTTGGGGTGGCTCTGATAACATCGCTCGAGTGGTAATTTCTATCAGCTTCCACTTCTCCCATAGACTGTCTTGTTCGAGCTTGACATGATGAAGCTCAGCATGGGCTTGGTCAAGAGAGAAACCCAAGGATGCCACCTCTTTTCCAGGCTCCGACAAATGGGCTTCGTATGGAGCAATTCTTCTGGATGAGGCCATCTCTTCCTTTGTCTGAGTAAATTTGGATTTGTTAAAGACCTATATTTATAATAATCATGTGATCACTGTTAAACAGCTATATTATCAGTGGTCAAAATTATTAACATAAAACCCAAGATGTTGACATTTTATATAAACATAAAGAGACAGTTAATTATATCAAGAGGGATTTCCATTAATGAAGCTTTGGGTCGTTACAAAATTGATTTTAAATTTTATTAAGTATATCATAATTTTATGAGAGTGAATATTTGGTAAATTTATGAAAAACAAGAATATTTAGATTAATTGTTAAAATACATTTTTTTAAATAATTTTGTTTGATGATGTAATATTGATGAAAAAATAATATGGTTATTCATAAAATTATTATATCATAAAAAATAGAATTAATAATTAAATAAATTTATCTAAAAAGTGTAAAACCAATTTCTAGTCATAAAATGTGATTTTTAAATTCTAAAAAAGGAAATTTACACCATTAAATTTTTATAAAAAAATTCATCATTTATTTGTATAAAATTATAAATTATGTTGTCGAAGGATTTAAATGTACAAAATGTAATTTTAATAAAATAAATTTGAAAATGTCAATGAATAACACTATTGAAAGTTATCTGATTGAAATAATATTTTATTCTTCTCTTTCTAGTAAAAATACATGTTTCTATAATAATAAATAACATCTATCACCCCCTCCACATATCACTTTCCAAAAGCATCTTATTCTACAATATGATCCAATCTAATTTCTATTTTGACGATTTCAACCCTTATCCATTATTCAATTTCATACAAATACAATCCCTCAACGCCTTAGCTTTGTTTCAATGGAGAATTTATCAAGGAATAGGTAACACAACTTTACTCTTTTTTTAATTTCCCTTTATACTATCCTAACATATTTTCTTATTTCTCACTTTCTAAAGTATTTACATAACAATAATATAAAATTTTAATTTTATTATTATTTGATAAAACATTTATAATCTATTTATGAAATATATATACATTCTCTCCTCCTTTTACAATGAGTTGTCAATGGTCAGTTTTATCCACCCATAAGGAAGATACCAATTTTTCACATATCATCACCTTTAGTTCTAGTGAGTGTAACTTATTTAAAATGTAAAAATACGTAGTTTTATCAACTTTTACTATATAGGAGGTAAATTTTATTATGAATAAATTAAAATTAAATAGATTCCATGAAAATTAAACATAAACAAGATAATTTAGAAAAATATGTTATCAAACTGTTATATCTACAATTAGTGGTTAATATGTAAAATATAATGACTATGATTGATTAAGAATAACATAAATGAATGGAACATAATTTTTCATTAATGTTTTAATGAACATGTTTTTTATTATTCTAGAGGTGTAATATGAAAAAACAAAATAGAATATAAGGTAGGAGGACTCTTGAACTCGACTCGTTCTGTTGGTTTTATCATATATTCCTCTATATTCTCCCTATGATTCTTCTAAAACCCATTATGAATATATTTCAAATTCCTTTAACTTTTTTTTATTCATGGTATATGAATATTTTTTACTTTATTTGGATGAATTAATATAAAGCCTAACAATTGTGGATAAATATTTTATTTTAAACATCTCATTGATTCTTATTGTGTGGTTTCTTCTTCTCTCTACGGAATGTTTTTGAAAAGTTGGGGTTAAAGCCTATTTTTTTAAAAGGAAATATATATATTATTCTTGTTAGCAGAAACCCATTACATTTCCCATAGATCAAGGGGCATAATGAATCAAGGAATATAACCTGAAGGCCTAAATAACCTAGGCCTAGAACTAGCCTGAAGGGACAATGCATTACCCAGTGATCACCTGTGCTCCATCCACTAGAATCTATCCCCTTCCAAAGATCATACATTCTCCCATCACCAGATGTTTCCTCTCTATCCCATGTATAGTCTTCTAGTGTCCCATCCCCTCCCAAAGATCACCCTTAGTTCACAATAAATACACACTCCTGCACAACTATTGTCACCTATATCACTAGCCTCGCCTAATTTGTACACACCCATGAAGATGTATTCTTTAGTCATTGGTCTATTTAATTAGTATTTTTATATATGTTTAATTTCTATGTGTCATTAATTATTATGATCCTTGTATTATGTGAAAATTGGTCCTATAATTATATATCAATCAAATACATTATGTAATCTAATATATCTCATTATTTTTTATGTTTCAAAATTCATCACTAATAGCAAGGGAAATGTAAGTTATGTCCATTTTATATGTGGTAGGGTGGTGAAAATAAATGAATAACCCCCGATAGAAGCTGAATCTGGAGTGGACATACCTAGGAAGAATAACCAACCCTTGTGAAGGAGTAAGAAATAAGGGTTTTTTGTAGAGAGAAAATCAGAGTGAAAAGACAATGTAAAATTAAAGATAGAGGACTTTTATCTACCCAAACCACCCCTACCTTTAATAAAGAACCATTAAAAAATACCACTGATGAATCCCTATAGTACAAATATTGGAAACCTTCAAGAAATTGGATGTCAATAACGTATTAATAAATTCAATCAAATAGATACCAATGTATACAATGTTTCTTAAGGATATGTGTACCATTAAAATAAAACTATAAGCATATGAAAATTTAATCCTAGGAAGACATATTTTTACACTATTATCCCAAAGTATTCATATAAATGACCAAGACCCTAATACTTTTACCACCCCCTGCATCATATGAGATCATACTTTTACTAATACACTATTTGACATAGGAGAATCAATTAATTTTATTCACTACTCTTCTTATTCTTATCTGTAAATTGTGGAACTCAGTCCAACCATAGTTTTTATAAAACCTTCCAATCGAGCCACTGCCTACAGAGTGTGAGTTTTGGAAGATATACTTGTATAAGTGAAAGGATTATTATTCCCTAATAATTTTTATGTCCTGTAATTGATTATGAAATAAGTGTAAATTATTCTTCCATAATATTTGGTATCTTATTTATAAAATCTGCTAAAAATATAATAAATTTCCATTGAGGGACACTTTCAATGGATTTTAGATATGAAAAATTTAATTTGATTACTTTATTGTTAATGAAATACCATCAATAAGACTAGTCTATTTTTATAGCATCCCATTAAAAAATTATATGTTTTTATAATGAATAAATTGAAATTATAGATCAAATAATCAAACAAGGAGATGTATTAGAAGTAAAGAATCTTTATGATGGCTTAGATTTTGAAAATGAATTAAATATGGTATAAGATCAGTGCAATGGTTAATTTAAAGAGATATATAAAGAATACATTGATGATTTGATAAAAAAATGTTTCTAATACTTATACATAACATTTTTAGGTTGAAATTATGTGAAACATTTATTTAAATTATTACATTACCACCAACCAAAACTAAAACATAAACTTATACTATCGAATTTAAAATATGCATTTCTTAAGTAAAATGAGAAATTTCTTATGAAACTCTCAAAAATTTAGAACCTAGTAAAGATATACTCAATTATTAAACATTTTGAAATTGGATATTAGAGATCTAGGATGTTCATTACAAGTCATTATTTTATTAGTACCACTATTATTGTGAACATAATCCTCCTAAAAATTGATTAACAACCAATGAGACAACCCCAAAGAAGGTTAAAATCAACCTTAATTGAAGTTGAGAGAAACGAAAATGAAATAATATTATGATTTGGAATCATATAAACTATTTTAGACTCTAAGTGGGTGTGTCACATTTATATTTTACCTAAATAGACTATAATTACCATTGTCTAAAATAAAAAAATGAGCTAGTTCACACTATTATTAAAAAAATCTAGAGGGTCTATATTAATTATAGAAAATTAGACCCTGTGACTAAAAAATACCACCTCCCCCTTTAATTATTTAGATCAATTGTTATAAAGAATAGATGATAATAAACATTATTTCATAATTGATTTTAGAGATAATTTCAGGTCCCCATAGCATCAAAAGATCTGGATAATACTAAATTCACCTATCCCTTTGATATGTTTGGATTCAAAAGGATGCCTTTTGGCCCATGTAGTGCCCCATGAACTTTACAATAATCTATGTTATGAATACTGTTAGATATGGATGAAATATTCTTTCTTGTATTTCTTGATGGATTTACTATGTATAGGACTTGTTTTGAATACTTTTATGAAAATATAGAAATCATTTAATATAGATAAGTTAAGAAGAACTTAGTTTTAAACATTGTCAAATGTCATTTAATGGTGTAAAATTTATTTTTTTGAGCCATGTATTGAATAAGAAAAGAAACTAAGTAGATAATTCCATGTTTTAAATCATTTATAAACCACCTTATCCCACCACTATTAAACATTATATATTTCATTTAGGACACGATGAATTTTATAAAAGGTTTATTAGAGAATTTAGTAAAACTAAATAGCCACTAAATAACCTTATCAAGAAGGATAGTGACTTTTTATTTGATGAATCTTATAAAAAATATTTTAATATACTCAATGGGAGTCTAACCGCACCCCTTACAATTGGCCAACCAAGATGGGTAGACCCCTTTAAAGTGTTTTATAAGGCCTCTAACCAAGAATTAGGATTAATACATTCACAAAAATTATTGGAAACTCCAATGTAATAATATATACATAAAATACTATCAGAAAACCCGAAATTTACTATACAATAACAAAAAAAGTGTTTTGGATATAGTTGTTTACATAGAAAAATTTCATTCATAATTTTTATGAATAAATGTAAAAATTCCCTTTGGCTATGAACATATCAAGTATTTGTTAAATAAAATTGTTGAAAATCCATGATTGTTGTAGAAACCTGGGATTTTCATACACTTATATTTCATATTTTAGATAAATATTCATTACATTACACAACCACATGCCTGAGGATTGTTATGGTTTAGTGCATTTGGAAACATGGGTACATAAACAACTTGTGCATAAATGATCTATATCATATCCCACTAAGTTCTTCATAACTAGAACCCTTCTTAGAATCAAAATTTCCAAAACCATTATTCAAAACTAGGGGAAGTGAAACAAAATAAAGGGTGAGCTCAGATACTCAATAGGTTTAAAAAAGGGCAATATTAATAATTGCATAATCAAAATATGATTATAAGGGTGTGAGAAAATGAAGAAAAAATTTGAAATATACACTCGGCATATCATTGATCATAACAATGAGTCATGAAATAAATATTGTTAGTTCATAAGGAAATGAACATAAAATAATCAAATAACATAATCCATGATAGCATAACATTGACATAAGACACGAAGTTGTGGTATTAATATAAACTTATAACTTTGTGAACATGTATAAATAAAAAACGGTTCACTAATTATGTTAAAGACCTGGAATCAATCCCTCAGATAAATTTATGGACATGAAACTGGGTACCCATGTAATCTTATGGACATAAAATCTTATTCCAAGCATGAACTTATGGGCATGAACTCCACATCTACAAATAAAATTATGGACAAGAAATCTAGATCCATGCATAAAATTGAGAATATGAAATCAGTTTCACATATTTCATATTTAACTAATGAGTTATCCATCTTTACCCATTTCATTAGAGGTATATATAAATTTACCACCTATCATATGAATAAATTTATACATTTATGTTACACAAGATCATAAAACATTCATCATATCAAAACTCATGAAAAGAAATTAATTTCTTCAAAGTATAACCTATGAAAAAGGAAACAAGTTTCATAAACATCGTTTCTTTATAAACCTAAACCATCTAAGAGAAAAATAAGGATGGTATCCATGGATCATTTAACAAATTAAAAATAATTATCATCCAAGAATTTCAATTAAGATGGAAAAATTATTTTGAATGATCACTTGGAATAATTATTGAGGTAAATATCCTTTCCATTTTAAAATCACTTATCTTTTGAAAAATATGTGCACTTATAAATAAAAAAAATATTATTTGAAAATAAAACTATAAACATATAAATGTAGATTCTAATAATTAATGTTTCTTGACTGTGGAAATATTTTTTAATTACATATAATTTTAAGAAATATTCCTTATGTATTGTTTGGTAGAAAATTCATGAAGTACCTTGTTTTTTGAAATGAAAAAAATCATTTCAAATAATTTTTTAAAATGTTAAACATGTTTAGTAATGAATTTTAAAAATTATTGGAATGTAGTAAAAACGTTTTTGAATATTTTTATAAAAAATAGACACTTCATAGAAATATTGCATAGTAGACACTTAAACATAGACAATATTTAATAATGATGAGATTGAGAAATAAAACCTTACGTCAAGTCTCACCTTTACTTATTCTCATTGAAACCTACTTTATAATAAATATGGATTTATTATACATTATTTCATAACTATATATCAATCATACCATTTATGATTTATTTATAACACCTTATCACTCATTTATTAATAATTATTTATTAAAATCAATGTTTGGGGTATAACTGTTTCATTTTCCATGCATGTTTGGGTTCATTATTATCGACCCTTAAACATTGTTAATAGTGTTATAATTTACATAATTTTAATCATGTTACAAAAATAATATATATTAATTATTTACATATTTATAATCATTCATAATATACATATATATAAAACTTAATTACACCATTCATGAAGATTGTAGGCCATATGTACGCATGAAAAAAAAATCACATCACATCATAGAGATGTTAATCCATACATACACATGGTGTATATTATCGTTTCATAAAATATTGGATGAATAGAAGGTAGAAATGATATTATAATTTTATAAGAATAATAATTTTATAAATATAATACATACACATTAATCTCATGAAAATTACTTTCAATAAAGGCTAGTTATAAAAAATTATTTTTATCTCCATGTGGAGACGGTAAGCTATATATACACATGAGCGATACATTAACTTATTATTTTATGGGAAAGTGGATGTATAATGGTGTTTTAATAATCATAATAAAATTTCGATTTATTTAGGATACAAAATTTATTATTTTATGATAAATATAATTAATTTAGAGGAGTTAAATAAGAGTATAAAAATAAAATGATAAGTTAGAGCGATTACCACTTCTTCGAAATGACTCACTTAGATGTCCTATAAAGGTATATAGGTTTGGTTTTTAAAAAAACTCTATAATGTGTATATAGAAATGGATAAGATAATTTGTTATAGTATGTTTTATATAGAATACTGAAATTGTTGTAACTAAGTGATGGAGTATCTGTCCTTTTATAATTGAAGTGAGGGGTACTGTTGGAATTTCTTATAAAAATAAAATATAATAAGTCCATTCTAGATCTAAATGCCTCCAAATGACCTATAAAAGAACTAGATATGAACTTATAGACCATATAATATCCCATTTTCTCTAATTTAATATATTTATTATTTTTAAATAATTTCATAAAAATTATTTTCATGAAATCTCATTATCATCAATTTTGACACTATTCATTACCTTAGATTTAACAAAATCAATAAAACACTTATAATTTAAATAAGTTATTTTAAAACAACCCCAAAATTTACTTATCATCTATAAAATTCATATATTTCCTTAATTACTACAAATTATAATACATTTAATTTTTTTAATATCATTTATTTATTTTTCTATTAATTGAACAAATCCTACATCAGTGTTGTGTAAGTATTTAAGGTGATTATTTATTTACTAAAAATTATAAATAAATTACCATCATTAATATAATTTCATTACTCAAAAAATTAATATCAATATTCATTGATAACAAATTATTTCCCTATGTGAACACATAAATGTTATTTAAAACAAAGAGAGTGACATTTTGTCACTTCTATTGGTTTAAATAATATATAATTATTTTTTTTATAAAAGTGTCCATTAAATTACTAAATTTAGAACCTTAAATTATTAGGGTAAAGTTTCGTTCATCCAAATAGAAATTAGGATAAAAATTATAGACTTACCAATTATTTGTAATCTAGATTAACATAATTTACCTTTTATTAAGGTGTTAAATATTACCACGATTACTATTCATATTGAAAAAAATAATATGGGATTAATTAAAAAATTTGAACCTCTTAATTATAAATATGAAATTAATTTTACCTAATAAATTATCTATAAATGGATGACATTAATTTTAAATTAAGTAGAAAAAATGTGGTAAAAACATCCTTTTAAGAAAAGTACATTTTAAGCATAAAATTCGATTTAATCTTATCCTATTATTATAAAAATGTTGTTTGAATTTATAAAACACTTGATAAATTAAATAATATATAAAATTCATTAAAATTATTTAAAAATATTTTTTAATTTAATATATTGACATAAAATCCATTGTATTTATAATTTTTTTAACAAATGAAAATTCTATTTTAAAATATTTTTTATTTTTAATTCAAATCATTTTATAACTAATGAATTTTTTTTATAAATGTATAAATCATTTATTTTCCATAATTTAGTTATTAATATTCATTACCCTTAATCTAATGGTTATGATATATTAGTAATACACAATTTTAATAATGTTATGTGGTTCATTTAAACTTTTCATCATGTGCAACACATGCTGTCAAAGATATCGAATTTTATAAAGAGAAATATTTCATTAAAAATTTATGGAATTACAATTAGTGATATTGTTGGTACTACTATAAGAATTAAACATATAAACTAATGATATTATGGTTTGTGAGAACTTTTTGTAGACCACATAAATACATTGGCCCACACTACTAAAGTTCAAATTACAAGAGACAAAACCGTAAATGATTCCCTCTGCAGTGAGTGGTTGTATGATATAATAAAATTACCATGGTAAGATTATACGGGGAATTATTTAGTCACTTAAAATGTATATTCCTTATTTTATATTTATAAAACTCTTATGTTGAAATATAAATAAAAATACTATGTTTTGGAGGTCCTTACGTGTGGAGAATTTATAGTGATAAAGTGATAAAGTGATTTTTTTAAAAGGTTGGGGCCGAAGCCTCATATTATTAAGAGATGTGTATATGAGGAAGTCGTGAATTAGGTAGTTATATTTTGACACACCATTGAATGAAGAGGCCATTTTAGAACTCATATAACAACTAGAAAAGTTTTTGAAGTGTGTAGTTTAGATTTTTTTAAATATTCATATAAATTTATCAAAGTACATACAAATGGTTAATTTAATAGATGAATTTATAAAATATAGAAAATTCCAAAACAAACTTTTGATTTTATGTGAAATATTTTTATGTAAAAGACAAGAAATTCCCTAATGACAATAATTTTTTTGGTATAAATTTTATATTTATTTAAAATTTACTTATATTTTATTAGTATTAGATTATCTTTCATATGGGTTGAAGCCCAGGAAAGTCAAAATGATGATCCCAGAGTATTTATTAAATTTATAAGATCACATATATTTTGAGGTTTGGGAGACCTCAATTGATAATATGGGATCAGAGGATACATTTTTTAAAACCAATACATTGAAGAACTCATGAATAAGTATGGATTACAATACAAGACTTATACTACCAAAAACATAGAAATAAATGGGATGGATGGTATATACTATAGATAAATAAAGATAATTATTGAAAGAAAAATGTTACCTACTAGAAAATAGTTGATGAAAAATCTAGAGGATGAACTATGGGCCTATAAAAAACCATCAATATTCCCTAGGTACAACCCCTTACTAAATTTAGTTTTATAAATTTTATCAATTTCCTATTGAGATGCATTACATGATATACTGGGTTGTGAAGAAAAAAACCTAAAATTCAACATGACCTGAGATCAAGGAAACCTATGAATAATGGAACTAGAGGAGTTGAGAAGGTAATATTATGAAAAATATATTCCATGAAATAAAATGGATATATCATTCCATGATATATTTATTCAAAAAAATTAATTTCAATTTGGAGATAAAGGGTTATTATTCTTCCCTTGGATGAAACTTATGTTTGGTAAGATTTAATCTAAATGGACTACAACGTTTATAGTGACTAATAGATTTTTATTTGGTTTATATTAATCAAATTTAATAAATAATAGTAACCATTTAAATTTAATTTCAAATAATTTAAGTTGCTTCATGAAGGATTTTTTAGAAGATGAATTGATGATTCTAAACTCTTACCTACTGAATATGAATAATATCCACTATGTTGTCACCTTTCTTAACACTATTCAAGACAATCAATTTTAGAAATATATTATTCCTTGATAATTTTCAACTATAATTAATTATTTATGTTTCTAAGATGAGTGTGTATGGGATGAAAAAGTGGTTAGGATATAAAAACATGTCCTTTTCATTGTTTGTGTGTGTGTTTGGGGATGAAAACTAAAAACATGTCTATACCTCTTTAAATATCATTCCTAAAATAAATGGAATAATAAAATAAGTTTTATTGGGAACCATGTAAATATGTTACTTTATAACTTGGATATGGGAGTGTGTGTAGAGACCCGTAGCTTGACGTACATGGACATTACATTACTATTGCAGAATACTTAGTACATAACAAAAACACACACACAAGGACTGTAATAGTTTAGTGTCTTTGGAAACTTGGAACGTAATCTTCCAATCATGGTGAAAGATCTTCAACATCTTCCATAAAGATCTTCCTTTTTTTTTCTTACCTAAAACCTTTCTTTATATCCTGGGGAAAAGAAAACATAAAAGGGTGAGCTGAAATGCTCAGTAAGCGTAAACAAAAGAAATATCAATCACATCATATTCATAAGAACATAACATTTTGGAAATCTTAACCTGCAAAAGAGAGAATAATTTCATAACATGGGATAAATCATAGTGAAATGAAATCCCAATAATCATAAGTTAAAACATGAAACTTTGTGTCATAGACACATAATAATAGAGAATCGTATCTTATTAGTCAAGACTCATTGCCAAGACAATATTAGTGGACAAAGTCCATTTCTGAACCGAGTCACCCTCGTTTCAGTCCTGTTTCACTGAACCGGTATAACCTACCATTCCAGCCATGTCTATATTATGAGATATAAAATCTTTACCCAATGCATTGGAGGGAGATATAAGTCCCAACCATCTCATAATGATACCATTATTATGTGTGCCACAAAATCATAAACCATACGTCATAGCATAACCCATGTAATAAAAATGGGATTCTTGAACAACAAGACATCATAAAACAATTCATATAAGATAACGGATTTCATAAAAATAATTCCATCACAACATAATCAAATCAATGTAATAATAGGGATAGAAACAGAACCCTATATTATCTTAGATGGAAAATAATTTTGATAAAACACTTTTACACCATTCTTGAGGAAAATATCCTTTCTACTTCAAAAACATTTTCCTTTCCTAACATGTCATACAATTTTAAAATAAATGAAGATGATTAAAAATAAACTTGAAAACTGGAAAAGGACTCTTCTTCGAAATAATGTTTTAAAGATCCATTCATGTCGTATAAGTTAAAAAAAACATTCTTCTTGTACTTTTGTCAGAAAGGTCAAAAAGTACCTCGTATGAAAAATGACAAAATATTCCTTTCATATCCTTTACTAAAAACTCACCGAAGGGTAAAATTGGATTTAAACTATTGTAAGTTTATGGAAACAATATTACATATTGAGGGAACATGGATTTGGATGATAAAATACACCCCAGTAAATACCAAAGTATAAACAATCTTGGATAAAAATGAGATTGTGATATTTCCCTTACCTTAGGTCCAATTTTCTTCGTAAGTGTCCGAACCACCTGTATAATGATTTAAATAATGTTATTGACTTATTCTAGAATCATACTCATTGTTATGATATCATATATGGTTCACTTATGACTTTATATTACCCGTTCTTTTGTAAATTCCATGTTAAAGAGCGTTTTGGGTAAAATCGTCTCATTTGTCGTTCGTGTTTTAACTTGTAATTATTCATATGATTACTTAGATCATGATTAATTAAATACAGAATGTAAAACATGATTTATATATAACATATATTCAGAATATACATATATATAATAGATCAGTAAATGGAAAGAAATACACCGTTCATGGAGACGGTAGGCCGTACGTACACATGAACGCTGTTTTTGTTTCCTTATTGAGTTGAATGGAATTAAGTAGATGACATAAATATATATACAAATAAATCCAGTATCATTATAATGTCATATATTTCATTATTACTTATTATATATACTTTATAATCATTTATTAATGGTTAAAGTGGAGAATGAATCTCATCGCGTCGTGGAGACGGTAGTCCGTACGTACGCACGAGCGATGATATCGTTCTCATGATCGTGGGGCTGTATTGGAGTGTATGTATACTATTTTAGAATTAATATAACTTTAAAATAATCATATATAGTTATTATTTACACCATTATACCCATCAAAGTAAGGTGGTGGTGGAAAATAGATTTCACCACGGCGTGGAGACGGTATTCCGTACGTACGCACGCGCGGTGATTTCGTTTTCCGTAGGATGGATAGATGGTGAAATAGGGTTTTTTCATACTTATAATAACATATCAGTATATTAGTGATACTGATGTTATTACTTCATAATGAAACAACTAAATAAGAATAAGAGAAAGAAGAAATAAAGATGAAAGAATCGGTAACGGAAATTACCTCTTCTTTGAAGCCCCTCTTTGAGACCTCCTATTAGGGCACTGAAATTGGTCTTTTAGGAAGAAAAAAACCTCTAGTATGTTTCTAGGTAAGTGGAGATGAGAAATTGACAGGGGTTGGCCGAGCTTGAAAGCTCAAAGTGGTGTGAGGAAGAGGGGGAGGAGGTGCCCTTTTATAAGGGAGGAGAGGGGCACCTTTGGAATAACTAAAAATATTATTTTATTATAAAGTCAAGTTCGGTTTTAAATAGCTCCAAATTGATTTATTTCTAGGATAAGGTGGGGATGGGTCAAAATAGTCTCATCCAATAGAATTTAGACAAGTTTAGGTATCAATTTAAACCTTATCATTTAGATTTAACTTTAAGTTAGATAATTTAACTTTTACCATGTCTTCTTGTTTTCTTATACTATAAGGTTAAAAAACTTACTATATCAATCCAAACGAACCCCAAGTTGTTTATTATTAATATATATAACCTTATCTACGTCATTTTTCTGAGCCTTAGATTTTTAGGAATAAAATAATAATTAATAATATAATATTTGTTTTAAAAACTATTTTATGTCAATTTTGACACTATTTAGTAATTGATTTTTGTGAAACTCATAACAGAATGATTAGTTCTAACCAAGTTAATTAAATCGATACTAAGATGTCATATTATCCTAGAAAATTAGTTTAATTCATAAAAAGTCTCAAATTACATTTATTTTGGTGTTTATAACATCAATTATGTCAATATTTCATTAATAAGATAATTTCTGCATCATCGTTGTGTCACAAATAAATTAAATTATTTAATGTCTAAAAATTACAAATAAAATATCATTATGTAGGAAATTTTATTATCTTTATAATGAATATTTATAGTCGAATTTATCTTATGTATAACCCAATATTAAAAATGATTTACTTATTAAACTTTGATTTTAACTATTTTAACCCTTCTTTAAATAAATTAATAATAAATGTCCTAATCTAATCCATGTGGGATTAAATGGTCATATTTTATTCCTAAGGTTGTTTTTGGACGAATTACACTTTTCCAATAGAATTAGGACATGTGTTTGGGTAATAATAATATACTTCTTACCCTTAATTACCCTATTTATTTTTAACCATGGTAAATAAAAGTAAAAAGTTAGTATTCACCAAAAATTATTTTCATCTCATTGACCCACATTTTAGTCCTTGTTATTAACCGTGTCTCTAGGATTTTTGAAATCCCACTCACAGAAGTAGTAAAATTAAGTTTTATGAAAAATTTAGTTTTTTAACTACCACTTAGTGGTTTCACTATTCATCAAAAATTGAAAGTTTTCAGACAAATACCAAAAATTAGGCCTAAGATATATTTGATATTATGATTTCAAAAATGATGTTTATTTTACCAAATTGAAAACATATCAGTTACATTAACTAATTTAAAAATTAATTCCCGTCGTCAAAACAAATAGCGTGTTTTTAAGAGATAATATCTATCAAAAGTTTGACACTTGTTTATGTGTGGTTTAAATGTGAAATTACACCCAATGACCAACATTGTATTAAATTGTAAAAATATATTCTAAATATACTTTAAAACCACTCAAATTAATATTTTATCACTATTAATTATTTCTATTAAAAAAGTTGTTTTTAATTAAAATTTAGTAATTTTCACTATTCATCAGAATATGAAAGTTATCCGAAAAATACCAAAATTTCACCCTAAGCTAATTTCGATATTTCGAATCCAATAATGAAGTCCATTTTGAAAAATAAAATTTACAAAATTTCAAAAAGTTGTTATTACTATTCATAATGTCTAGTTTTAATAATATTTTAATAGCATATCGTTGTTTAGTGAAACTCAGTATTGTGTACTACACACGCTATCGAGGAGGGTCGCGATTGCGTGTAATGCAAGCCAAGTCAGGGTTGCGTGTTGTGAAAGAATCCTTCGTTGTTTCGTATAACAGAACCCAACCACATTTCATTTATACATTGATTATATATATATATATACTCAATGTTGTGTAGAATAACTATTATCAAAATTGTGTGTAACACGATCCAAGAATAGTGTTGCGTATACTGCAAGCTAATACGGTGTTGCATATAGCGCAAGGTAATCTTGGTGTAGAAAACAACACAAGATATTAATGAAATTAAAATAATATTTTTCATAAAATCTCAGGGTGTTACATTCTACCACCCTTAAAATGAATTTCGCCCTCGAAATTTGTCGAGGTTATAAATGGTTTACTACTCGAAAGTTTGTTTAATAGAAACCCACATCGTAAAAAGGAATACCAAAATATGGATTTAAAAACTAAAGTATGAAATGTAATGGTTACCCAAACTAACTCATCACTGGGTTTCCACATAGAAGAACATATGTGAAAATATGGATATAGAAGAAAAATCTGACCATCAAGTTCTGATGGAGAGTGGTAGAGAACATGGCTATGAAAAAGTCAACAATCACAAAGCCATAAATTTGTGATGATCTAGGGTACCATCTGATTCATCAGATATAAGATCACTTGGACAACATTTTTGGTTTTCAATATCATTTCCCTAAAGTTGAAAAATTCGAATTAGAAGAAATACTTACTTGATTTTGGTACAATCTCACTATTGTTCGTGCTTTGAACAATTTCCACTTCATCTCTTAAATAAATGAAGTTGAATTTGTTATTCGTGAAGTGTTAGCAGATCATGTGATAGAATGATGGGTCATTCCATCTGTTTCAAACAAAATTTTAGCAATTGTTATCAAATATACATAAGTCCGTCTTTGGTGAGGTTAATCATATACGATTCCAAAAATGAACTTATACTTCATATATCATACTGATTAATAAAATAAAACTAGTTTCTACTAACCAGGGACTTTCTGTAGGCCAGTGGTATGCGATAAAGTCCCGTCGTACTTTAGTTGTGGGTTCGATTCCCACAGCCTTGGCAGACGCGATGGGTTGTCACACATCCTGCAGGTTGTCCTTTTTCTAAAACTACATTATTATAACATCCCATCAACAATATCAAAAAAAGTTTTATCCTTAAACAATACTAACTTATGTACAACATAATCCATTCAAATATTTAGGCTTATCTAAAATACTTCGGTACAAGCACATAGTATAGAGAAAATGATCACGTGAATGCCATCATTTATCCCTCATAAATCTTGTTCGTCACATTCCAGTCATGTGAATACCATAATCATGTAATCTCTTGAAAAATGAATACCCATTGAATATTAGTGAAAACATGAGTGCTGTCAAAAGATAACTCTTTCCACATAACCAAATCCTCAAAATTCTATATACTTAGTCCTTATATCAATCATGAGATCATGAATACTGTCAAACATTTCATTTTTTTCCTTATCCCTTCATTATGCGCATATCATATTTTTTCGAAAAATATCTCAATCACTTTCCATGGTTACCGGTACCATAAAATTGTTGAAAAACACAATAGACTAATACAAAAAATATTCTAATAAGCCATAAAAGTACCTCCACAACATTATTCTTGAATAACAATACATAAACACTTCAATCCATCATCTTCAATGATTGTCTTGGAATAATTCCTTCCTTGATTTAGAAGTAACTTTTTAGGTCAGGGCATTGAGTTGGGTAATGCCCATGTTCTCCACAAATAAGACATTGAACTCCATAACAGTATGTCACTCTATGACCCTTTTACCCACACAGATAACATCTGTCCCTCCATTTGAGGTATTCCTCGGGGTTATTCTTCCCTTCTTTAGAAATCTCAATCTTCCTTTCTTTATGCTCCTCCACATGCGAACATGTATAAAAGTATATCTTCCTTTTATTTGATGAATTAGGAATACCACTAAATTTCACCTTGTTAATCATATATCGCGATGACTGATTCGGTATAATCACAATATCTTTCTATCTAGGCATTACACAATTTTGTTGCTCATAGTCACCAATTTTTCCATTGGATTCAATGTTAACCGAATTCCTTCTGGTTCCCTCCATTAACTAAAACACAAAAATAATTCTATGAGAGGAAAAAACCATGCTAGAGAAAACAACATAGTAAAGGGAGAGTACCCTCAATATCTAACATCTTAGGTTAAATTCTAAGATCATTACCGTAGTTCGTATACTTATCCTTAGGGACATCCCTAGACATAGCTTAGAAATATCTCTAGGGATCTCACTAACGTTCTCACATCCTTGTTTCCAAAGGTTGACTAAACCTCCCTCTGATACCAACTGTAGAGACCCGTAGCTTGACTTACATGGACATTACATTACTTTTGCGAAATACTTAGTATATAACAAAAACACACACACAAGGACCGTAATAGTTTAGTGTCTTTGGAAACTCGGAACGTAATCTTCCAATCATAGTGAAAGATCTTCAACATCTCCCATAAAGATCTTCCTTTTTTTCTTACCTAAAACCGTTCTTTATATCCTGGGGAAAAGAAAACATAAAAGGGTGAGCTCAAATGTTCAGTAAGGGTAAACAAAAGAAATATCAATCACATCATATTCATATGAACATAACATTTTGGAAATCTTAACCTGTAAAAGAGAGCATAATATCATAACATGGGATAAATCATAGTAGTGAAATGAAATCCCAATAATCATAACTTAAAACATGAAACTTTGTGGAATACACACATAATCATAGAGAATCACATCTTATTAGTCAAGACTCATTTCCAAGACTATCTTAGTGGACAAAGTCCATTTCTGAACCGAGTCACCCTCGTTTCAGTCCTGTTTCACTAAACCGGTATAACCTACCATTCCAGCCATGTCTATCTCATGAGATATAAAATATTTACCCAATGCATTGGAGGGAGATATAGGTCCTACCCATCTCATAATGATACCATTATTATGTGTGCCACAAAATCATAAACCATACATCATAGCTTAACCCATGTAATAAAAATGGGATTCTTGAACAACATGACATCATAAAACAATTCATATAAGATAAAGGATTTCATAAAAATAATTCCATCACAAAATAATCAAATCAATGTAATAATAGGGATAGAAACAGAACCCTATATTATCTTAGATGGAAAATAATTTTGATAAAACACTTTTACTCCATTCTTGAGGAAAATATCCTTTCTGCTTCAAAAACATTTTCCTTTCTTAACATGTCATACAATTTTAAAATAAACGAAGTTGATAAAAAATAAACTTGAAAACTTGAAAAGGAAGCTTCTTTGAAATAATGTTTTAAAAATCCATTCATGTCGTATAAGTTTAAAAAACATTCTTCTCGTACTTTTGTTGGAAAGGTCAAAAAGTACCTCATATGAAAAACGACAAAAGATTCCTTTCATATCCTTTACTAAAAACACACCGAAGGGTAAAATTGGATTTAAACTATTGTAAGTTTATGGAAACAATATTACATATTTAGGGAACATGGATTTGGATGCTAAAATACACCCCAGTAAATACCAAAGTATAAACAATCTCGGATAAAAATGAGATTGTGATATTTCCCTTACCTTAGGTCCAATTTTCTTTGTAAGTGTCTGATCCTCCTGTATAATGATTTAAATAATGTCACTGACTTATTCTAGAATCATACTCATTGTTATGATATCATATATGGTTCACTTATGACTTTATATTACCCGTTCTTTTGTAAATTCCATGTTAAAGAGCATTTTGGGTAAAATCGTCTCATTTGTCGTTCATGTTTTAACTTGTAATTATTCATATGATTACTTAGATCATGATTACTTAAATACAGAATGTAAAAAATGATTTATATATAATATATATTCAGAATATACATATATATAATAGATCAGTAAATGGAATGAAATACACCGTTCATGGAGACGGTAGGCCGTACGTACACATGAACGCTGTTTTTGTTTCCTTATTGAGTTGAATGGAATTAAGTAGATGACATACATATATATACACATAAATCCAGTATCATTATTATGTCATATATTTCATGATTACTTATTATATATACTTTATAATCATTTATGAATGGTTAAAGTGGAGAATGAATCTCATCGCGTCGTGGAGACGGTAGTCCGTACGTACGCACGAGCGATGATATCGTTCTCATGATCGTGGGGCTGTATTGGAGTGTATTTATACTATTTCATAATAAATATCAATTTAAAATAATCATATATAGTTATTATTTACACCATTATACCCATCCAAGTAAGGTGGTGGTGGAAAATAGATTTCACCTCGGTGTGGAGACGGTATTCCGTACGTATGCACGCGCGGTGATTTCATTTTCCGTAGGATGGATAGATGGTGAAATAGGGTTGTTTCATACTTATAATAACATATCAGTATATGAATGATACTGATGTTATTACTTAATAATGAAACAACTAAATAAGAAGATGCGGAAGAAGAAATAAAGATGAAAGAATCGGTAACGGAAATTACCTCTTCTTTGAAGCGCCTCTTTGAGACCTCCTATTAGGGAACTAAAATTGGTCTTTGAGGAAGACCAGAACCTCTAAGATGTTTCTAGGTAAGTGTAGAGGAGAAATTTTCAGGGTTTGGCCGATCTTGAAAGCTCAAAGTGGTGTGAGGAAGAGGGGGAGGATGTTCCCTTTTATAAGGGAGGAGAGGGGCACCTTTGGAATAACTAAAAATATTATTTTATTATAAAGTCAAGTTCGGTTTTAAATAGATCCAAATTGATTTATTTAGAGGGTAAGGTGGTGATGGGTATAAATCATCTCATCCAATAGAATTTAGACATGTTTAGGTATCAATTTTAACCTTATCATTTAGATTTAACTTTAAGTTAGATAATTTAACTTTTACCGTGTCTTCTTGTTTTCTTATACTATAAGGATAAAAAACTTACTATATCAATCCAAACGAACCCCAAGTTGTTTATTATTAATATATATAACCTTATCTAAGTCATTTGTCCGAAACTTAGATTTTTAGTAATAAAATAATAATTAATAATATAATATTTTTTTAAAAAACTATTTTATGACAATTTTGACACTATTTAGTAATTGATTTTTGTGAAACTCATAAAAGAATGATTAGTTCGAACCAAGTTAATTAAATCAATACTAAAATGTCATAGTAACCTAGAAAATTAGTTTAATTCATAAAAAGGCTCAAACTATATTTATTTTGGGGTTTATAACATCAATTATATCAATATTTCATTAATAAGATAATTTCTGCATCATCGTTGTGTCACAAATAAATTAAATTATTTAATGTCTAAAAATTACAAATAAACTATCATTATGTAGGAAAGATTTTTATATTTCTAATGAATATTTATAGTATAATTTATATTATGTATAACCCTTTATTAAAAATGATTTACTTATTAAACTTTGATTTTAACTATTTTAACCCTTCTTTAAATAAATTAATAATAAATGTCCTAATCTAATCCAAGTGGGATTAAATGGTCATATTTTATTCCTAAGGTTGTTTTTGGTCGAATTACACTTTTCCAATAGAATTAGGACATATTTTAGGGTAATAATAATATCATTTTTACCCTTAATTACCCTATTTACTTTTAACCGTGGTAAATAAAAGTAAGAAGTTACTATTCATCAAAAATCATTTTCATCTCATTGAACCACATTTTAGTCCTTGATATTAACCATGTCTCTCGGATTTTTGAAATTCCACTCACAGAAGTTGTAAAATTAAGTTTTATGAAAAATTCAGTTTTTTAACTACCACTTAGTGGTTTCACTATTCATCAAAAATTTAATGTTTTCAGAAAAATACCAAAAATTAGGCCTAAGAAATATTTGATATTATGATTTCAAAAATGATTTTTATTTTAACAAATTAAAAACATATCAGTTACATTAACTAATTAAAAAATTAATTCCCGTCATCAAAACAAACAGCATGTTTTTAAGAGATAATAACTATCAAAAGATTGACACTTGTTTATGTGTGGTTTAAATGTGAAATTACATCCAATGACCAACATTGTATTAAATTGTAAAAATATATTCTAAATATACTTTAAAACCACTCAAATTAATAATTTATCACTATTAATAATTTCTATTAAAAAAGTTGTTTTTAATTAAAATTTAGTAATTTTCACTATTCATCAGAATATAAAAGTTATCCGAAAAATACCAAAATTTCACCCTAAGCTAATTTCAATATTCCGAATCCAAAAATGAAGTCCATTTTGAAAAATTAAAATTTACCAAATTTCAAAAATTGGTTATTACTATTCATAACGGCTAGTTTTAATAATATTTTAATAGCATATTGTTGTTTAGTGAAACTCAGTATTGCGTACTACACACGGTATCGAGGAGGGTCGCGATTTCATGTAATGAAAACCAAGTCAGGGTTGCGTGTTGTGAAAGAATCCTTCGTTTTTTCGTATAACAGAATCCAACCATATTTCATTTATACATTGAATATATATATATATATACTCAATGTTGCGTAGAATAACTATTATCAAAATTGTGTGTAACACGATCCAAGAATAGTGTTGCGTATACTGAAAGCTAATACGGTGTTGCGTATAGCGCAAGGTAATCTTGGTGTAGAATAAAACACCAGACATTAATGAAATTAAAAGAATATTTTTCATAAAATCTCGGGGTGTTACAGTGTGATAAAAATAATAATTAAAATGATAAAATAAAGAATCTATAATTTTAAAATTAAACTAATTGACCTATCCATTGTGGATGATTAACACCTTATAGAGCCTCCAAATGATAATTGAATAGCCCATCTAAAACAGAGTATAAAAAGAAGATACATAACAATTTAGTACTCTTTCAAAGATAAAAAAGCACATGTGGGTGTGAATTTTCCATAATATATAAGTAAGAGTTACCTGAGAGATGAATTCCCAAGAAATGATTATTGGTATTGCAATTAGAATTAGTCTCATTCGGTACATTCTATCTTGGAATGGCTTTGTTAAAGGTTTAGTTTCAGTCATCTAATATGTCTTTTACATGAACATGGTTATGAATGAATCCAATAAGTGATAAATGAATAAGGGAATGAAAATATTTGGGGAATTATGAACATAAATTAATATTGGGAGGATGATATTTCATAATTTCTTATGATAGATATATGTTGAACACATGGATGTGCAGATCACCCCTTGGTTTCTCATGAAAAGGCCCTAATAAACCTCATATGGGTTTGCATATATTATCTGGGAATGATTCATACTTCGTGGAATGCAGAGGTTCATAGATTCATGATAATAGAGGGGTAACTTTGTCTATGCTAGGAGAAAATTTCCCTTGAGAAGTGGGTGAAATCACCTTGGCCGAAAACTATGCGGGGAACGATACCCCAAAGAAGATATTATCCTAGTATCCATGAGATGTATACCACATTAACAGATGAATTATAGTTAGTGTCAGATCTAGATATAGGTTTAAACACCCCAAGGTAATTCTAGGAGATTTGACCCATGATTTTTGGTTCTCCCCTAGGGTGTTTATGAGATGGCCATAACCGGACTCTTATAAGTGTGCTCCAATTAAAAATATGTGAGCCCCACATTTTGGTGTGGGGATGTTATTGGATTCATGATGATATGTTTTTAACTTCATCCATATAATACGAAATTTCCCCATGTAAAGAGGGTGATATTCCCTTTATAGGAAACCATGAGGGGTGAGATGACCCAAAGTGGACAATATTATGGCGTCTTGGTGAGCATTGGTGGTAAGAAACATGACTAGTACTAGAGGGATGTTCCTTGTATATTATTGTAATGTATTTATTGTCCATAATGTTATAAGAAGTAAAATTATTGTCTTATGGTTATGAGTGATGAAATTATCCACCCATTACAAAGGATAAAAGTGTTTACTATAACATTGGGTTATGGAAATTGAATCTACATTGGATAAACTATAATATATTATGATTAGAGAGATGATTTGTAGGTTTATGACTGGTATTTAGGTCTATAAAACTATCTAAAATAGTTATATAAAGTTTCAAAGTTAGGAGTGTGATTCGGCTCATAAACTATGCTATAAATCTTGTAAATATGGATTTAACAAGAATAAAATAGGTTCAATGTTTATATTAAGATCAAGATAAAGTTTTTGAATCCATCAATAAGTATAAAGAATAAAAATTAATAAATTATTGAACAAAAAACACTTAGATGGAGGTTTCGGAAGCGGGTTTGAAGAATAAAATCCAATGAGACTCTCCAATTGATTATTTATATGAGCTATAATATTTTAGGAATGTTGTATAAAATAATTAATAAGGCTTGATAAATTAACAATGTTATTTTGAGTTGATCTAAAGTGTTTTATAAGACATATATTTGTTTTGAAGATGCACTAAATTATGTATAAAAAGTATAGAGTTTCTTGATTGAATATATAAAATTGGAAAAAGTATTGAAATCATAAGAATTATAGAATTTTAAAAACAATTTTAATTTCATATGACTTGAAGAAAATTGAATACGACATCATATATTTCTAGTGTATCTATGAACCTCATCGAACTTTGAGGATGCATGTAAGAATTATTTAGGAGTGTATGGATTTTAGGTCATTTCATAAGACTCTACACGATTTTGGATAACGTTAATGATCATCATATAACTTTTTTCCGAGCATATGACTTAATTTGTTAACCAAAATTTGGAAAATAGTAATTTTATTTGACTTATAAAATGTATGAATTCTAATGAGTTTCATGTATTATAAAATAGGATCCCCTCGTGTGTATTGTTTTATAAGGTGCATGTATAACTCTATGAATCAGTATATGACTTTTCATAAAAATTTATAGGAAATGATGAATCTAAATCCTTATATTACATTAAAATCCAATGAAATTTTACGAGTCTCTAGATTTCAGATTTTTTTAAAGAAAATATTTTATGACGATGAAAATTCCATTCCTTTATGTCAAACACATCATGAATATTTATTTATCCACAAAAAATGATTTATTTAATGAAGATGATGTGATATGATATAAGGGTCATTATTCTTGAAAAATAAAGATAATTTTATGAGTTTTAATGAATAATTAAGATGAAATAATGTTGATGTTTTTGTATTATTCATATTATAAACTGTTTTGATTTGATTTGGATGAGTTAGAAGAAGATCTATAAACAATTAAGAAGAAGATCCAGGTTGACTGGGATGGATACCTTAAATGTTTTCTAGTAAAAAATAATTAAATTGTGGATTTCATTAAATCTGGAATTGGGAAAATAAATTAGAATATGATGGTACTAATCTTGAAGGAACTTAAAATCGAAAAATAATTTGTTATTCATACATGAAAACATGATGCTGAATTACTACAGAAGTGTACAGGTTGAAGATGAATCTATATAGGTTAAATGGGAATATATCATGTCACAAGCTAAGTTCCATACTATAATAGGAAACTTTCATACAATTTATATTTATTTTAAAAGAGTGAATCATAAGAAGATACTACTGTAGAAATATTTCTGAGAAGATAATGCTAAGGCTAAGGTATAAGATTGTAACTGTGCATGATGAAATGAAAAATTATTTATCCACATTTATTTAAAGTTTTAATTATTTATTGTCATCCTGAGTTCTATCATGATGTTTGGAGCTTCAGGTTTGGGAGGAAGAAGTATGACAGGCTATTTTGGGAACTCATCATAGATATTTTAGGTCCATATTGGAAATCATTTATGAATTTAATATATCATTTTGGTTCAACCTAAAGTAGTTATTTAATTCTCACAATTTAGGATGAATTTTTATGAAGTTCCCAATATATTCCATTTTAGGACATTGAAAATGAAATAACATAATTAATGCTATCATCCAGAGAGATTTTTATGAAATGAAAATGGATAGTTTTGAGGTTTTATATTTCTTGAAGTTTGTGATGTAAATTATTTATTTTATATAATGGAACCTCTCTAAGAATAAATAGGTTATAAGAAGTTTCTACATGCTATAGTGAGAAAGAAGAGAAAGAGTAACATGATTGTTCCATAAGACAATATGTTGGATATATAAGAAAGATAAAAATAATTATAAGGGGAAGTAACTGATAATGAAATAAGAAGAATCACCTGATATGTATCATGTTTAATTATTTCAACTCGTTCTTCTTGTATGATATAATGGAATTTGAGTTTTATATATCATGTGAAAAGATTATACAAGATCTGAAAGTAGTGCTATGTGAAGAGATCGAGTTATAAAAAGTGATTTTAAATATTGGATGGTTGTTAATGAATATATATTGGAGAAAAGAGATCATACCCTTTAGATGAAGTCACATATTGTCCTTAGTAGATATAGACATCAATGGTTAGAGGAAGTGTTGTGAACTCATAAAAGCGTGTATAAATATCCTTATGAATATAGTCTATAATAACATCTATAATATTGTTAATGAAAACCAGATAATATACTGACTATGGTTTAAATATAATCCATATCCACTCCAACTATATTGCTATAAATATTTATAGTGGAAAATCAATAGCACATGATAACAATCACCAACAACAAGGCGTATGATCACAATGATACTGAACTGTGTAAAACACATATACCAATTTACTAATTTATCTAAATTGCATATAGGTTTATTCTAGGTAAAAATACAATAGATCCATTTATATACTAATTATTAACTTATGTTCTAGGGTTTTATGTATTAAAATAATAACTGGGATTTTGTAAAAGAATTTGACAACACAAGATCCCCCCATTAGGTGTGTCAGTACTATCCACTAGGACTCTCAAATTTTATCAAAATGATATTCCCTCTCATTAGATATAAACTTCACTCCCCAATTTTCTTTTACTAAAATTAATGATGTTAACATTTTGAATGGAATAGCCTTAGATGTATATTTCATATTCCATCTCTATTAATACATAATTGAAAAGTTTAAACAAGACCCTAAATAAAATGAAGAGAAAAAATTTAAGAAAGTGTTAAGAAATAAAATTGGAATAATCAATAGATTAAGGGAGTCATGGTAGTACTAGTAGTTTATTCTATGATGAGAACAATCTTATAAATCTATTTAATAACTCATATTTGGGAATGAGAATATATAAAAAGAACTCAGGGTGAAGTTGTCATATATTTATTTGAATTAATATAGGATTTATATGATGATAAATCATATATTATAGTTGATTATTATTAAACACAATTTTTTTAATTGGATAACTGAAAAAATGTAACTCTATCATAACATATCTCAAATAGAAGGAGAAATAACTATAAATCATTAGAGAAAAATTTTCAATACTTGAAGATAATCTAAAATTATATATTGATGAAAATGGAAAGTCTATAAAAATCCATATAAAGAAGATATATGATTTATAATAAAGTCAAAATCTATTATTGTTGTTAGGGATATCTAATTAGATATCAAAGAGAAAATAATCATGGACATGGATAATGATTTATAGGAATTAAAAATGATTCCTGATAAAATTATTCAAAAAGTCAAAAAATGAGTAGAAACATTGGTAGATATCAGGTATGGTTAAGAATAATAATCATAGTATGAAGTTATTAGATTTTTGAGATAAAACTATAAAATATGATTTCTACACAAGTAGATCCTTCCCGAATAGTTATAAATAGTGTTGCCAAAAAATATCTAAAACGATTACTCTTTCATAAAGAAATCATACTAATTGAAAAAAAAATCTATTAATAAAATATATAAAAGCATCCACTTACGTTTCATGGAGAAATGTTTCCCATAAATCCCTGAAATTTATTTTTCGTACATATATCTCATCTTCTTATAAAACATTATATTCAAGTTTTGTATGTATATGGAGGAGTAAAAATGATATAAAACGCACTAATATGTCCAGGTTGTAGGAAATCATGATCCAGAAGTGTATCTCCACAATTAAAGCCCAAAATTGTGGTGTGATAGCCTAAAATTTGTAAGGAACAAGAAAAGATATATTACAACTATAAGAAAAAGAAATATATTTATTGACATTTTCATTAAGTGATAACATAACATATGAGTACATTCAAGGTGATGAAGGCCTAAAGTATGTGATAAAAAATCTAAAAAAATGAAACACACTATACTTAAACATATCTTACAGGTTATTTAGAATATTTCCTAAATAAATAGATTTGAATACTTAAGAACATATATGTGTTTTTCATTAAAGTTGTTCACTATTATAATGAGTGTTGGTATCTACCACCCCCAAACAATTCAAGCACTGATGAGAAAATAAGGCCACATAAATATGTGAAATAAAATAGAAAAAATAATTCTACATTGGGGAAGAATAAAAAGAGGAAATCTACTGAATTTACTACTCCCAAGGAGTTATCAAAAGTAGTTAAAAAATATCACATAGCAAAAGAAGTCATATCATGAGCCCAAATATTGATTAATCATATTGATAGATTATTTTGAAAGTGAAAAGATGATGGATGAGGATCATGAGAGTGAATATTCCTTGATAACTTATTGGGAAAATGGATATTACAAGTAGGAATAATACCGAACAAAAATAAAATCCATGTTTCCCTAATATAAGAAGACATGAAAATTTAAGGGAGGAGATGACATGGAGAGTATTCAACATGTTGAAGTTAAAAAAAAGTTTTTTGTGCTGAAAAATAAGTTGCAACCCTTTTTCAATAACTAAGGATTTGATGGAATTCCACCTTATCCAAACAATTTTGGATGTGTATGTTGAAAAGGAGGATGAAATATGATGTATAAAGAAAATTACTTGAGGGGACACTATTCAATTTTCCATGATACTGAAAAGGTATAGGTTCTTGTTAGATTTATAAATTTATAAAACCCCTTAATTTTTTATGGTAAGATATGATTCTTAGTTTCTATATTTTATTTTTTTGATTATATTGGTTATCAAAGGGATGCGATTGTTTAACAAAATGTGGGAATATATTTGTTAAATTGATTTGTTTCGATGTATTTTTTTCATGTGAGTGAAATTTTATAGATTTCTTGACAAATCTATCTCCCAATACTGGAGAAGTTCATTTTTAGTTGGTATCATATTTTGGATTGTTATTGAGAGCCTTATTTTTTAAATTAATCACTCTTAATTTCTACAAAGGGTTACCCAATATTAAATTATTGTTAATTAGTTGATGGATCATAGCTAATAAAAAATGAGATACCTCTCCTATTTCAAATATAATTTGATTTAATCACTCATGAATGGAGAGAACATGGAATGTGGGAGAGTGTGATTTTTTTGAGAAATGGGGGAGAATAATATTTTCCTTAAAAATTCCCTCCTAATAAAGTAGAGATACATTTTTCAACCCTTTATATTCCTTATTAATACAGCGGATAAGAATTTTACATTTACATTGGAGAAAAATTCTTATTGAAGACAAATCCAAATGAGGAGATTGAAGTTCCCTAGGTGTGAATATGTTGTATTTTTTTATCCATAATATTTTAATAAAGAAATTTGATATATGATGGTGTTGGGTGATAATGTGATAATCCATACATTACAAAGGATGAATGTGCTTCCCATATATTATAGTAATATAGATTGAAGATCCTTGTGAATATCTGTAATATCTGACGATTAAATACCGAGTTTATATGTTTATGACTAGTAATGAGTTTTAGTGTTCTTTCTATAACTGTTAAATGAAATTAATCTATGTTGGATATTAAACTATTCTTGACATCTTGTAAATATAGAATAAAAATAAATAATATAGGACCACAGTTTGGAGTAAAATCTAGATGAAGTTAAATAATATTACCCTAAGTACCTATCATGAATGTTGTTGAATTAGTGAACATACTACTCTAAAATTAATGTTTTTGAATAATGGTTGAAGTGTGAAATTACAAGGTATTGGAGTTCCTTGAGATACTCTACTAGATTATTTATATGAGATTCATGTTCTTTGGAATGGTTCTAGAAATGATTATAGTGGTATGATAAATCTAAATGGGTATTTTTTGTTTATTTCAACTATTTTAGAAGTAATGGAGTTATATTTGGGATAACATTAGCTCAGTTGAAAATGTATACAATTTCAAGTTTGAATTTAAAAAATTAGATAATTTTATCAAATTGTAAGACATATAGTGTCTTTTTAGGACATTAAATTTCATATGACATTAGGGAAGTGACATATGACTTCATATATTTCCATTGTATGAATATGTAAAATACGTTAGACATTGAGGGTGCATATATGAATTTTGAAAGAGCATTTGGATTAGTGTCCATTTTGTAATAATCAACATAATTTTTCATGACTTTTAGGATACATGTATGAATTTGGCATGAGTATAAAAATTCAACAGTTAGCTGAACTTTGGAAAATGATTAGTGTGTATGACTTTTCATAAATGTTAATTCATATGACCCTTAGGTCTTATGAAATAGAATCCTGTTGCGTGTATGAATTCACAAGATGTGTGTATGATTATGTGTTTGGGAATATGAATTTTTCAAGATAAATAATTCCAAACAACAAATTTGAGTCCACATATGAATTAAAAGTCATGAAAAATTCTTCAAGTTTCTATAATTTCAATTTTGATGAAGAAAAATACATTTGATAACAGAAAATACATTTTTTTCATATAAAAACATCATGAATATTTATAGAACCTTTATGTAAGAATGATTTTATAAATATGTAATGAGTCGATACGTGGATTATTATTATTGATAAAAGAAAATGAAATATAATGAGTTTTCATGAATAATGTAGATAAAGTAGAGTTGATGCTCAAATCATTAGTAGACTCTAAACCCTCGTGATCCAAACTAAATGATTTAGAAGAATATATATTAACTTCTAAGATAGATATAATGGATGAATGAGATAGAAGGTTGGGAATTTTTATACCTTAAAAAGAAGAAAACCCAAATATCTTTAAATCAATAAATGTAAAATAAAATAAAGATATTCTAGTACTAATCATAAAATAATTAGATATCAAAAAATATTTTTTGATTTAAGCATGATAATATGATTTTAAGTTACTACAATAGTGCGTGGATTCAATATGAATCAATAAAAGTTAAATGGGTAGATCTCATGTCACAAGCTAAGTTCCACACCAAAACTGAAAACTATTTTTTGATTTATATATTGGTTTAGAAAAGTGAATAATATATATATTTATATATATATTCTGATGTGGAAATAATTTTTATAAGATGAAACTGAGGATACTAATGAAGATTATACTATTAGTATATATAAATTAAATATTGATTTATATTAATTTTTTGGAAGATCAAAATGAGTTTCATGTTTTCTATATTATGTTGTGAAAAATAAAGCTATTAGTTTGGAAAAATGATGTTTTGGAAAGTATTTTGGAAAATCAAAATCTATATTTTGGCCGACATTATAAATATTTTGAGAACTATATGTTATATTGTGAGGTAATATGAAGTTGTAATTTTATAACCACAATTTTAGTTGGAAGATTAAATATTCAATGTTATATTCCATTTTAGAATACTAAAAATTAAGTAATAAAATTAATTCTGATGATAAAAGATATTTTTAAAATATAAAAAAGATAATTTTTGATAGTATTGAGGTTTGAGGTTATTAGGTGTGGGTTATGAAAATAACTTAGCTGAAATAAGAGAACATCTAAAAGAAGAATATATATAGGTGAATAGGAATACATTTAAATCTATATAAAAGAACAAAACAATGAAAACTAAACCAAAGAAAATGAAAAATATGATGAGTTTTAAAGAATGAGAAGAATAATAAAAAAACATGAGGTAAATGATAACTATCTAATAATAATTACATGATGCGTATTGAGGATGAATTTTCTAACCTATTATACCAGTCAAATAAAATAAAATTTGAGTTGAATGAATCATGTATAAAGAATATATAGGATATATAATCAGTGTTTTGTGCAGAGGATGAGTTTTCAAGAACTGCTTTAAATATTACAAAAAAGATAAATAATATATGTTTGAGAAAGGAGATTAAACCATATTGATGTAGTGACATCCTAATCATAGTAGAAACAAACTTCATAGGTTGTAGTAAGTGTTATGAAGTTTCAAGAGCGAGTATAAAGATACTACTAAAGGAATTCACATTAGCACATGTAATATTGTAAATTATCACCTATGTGATATGGTGATAAAATTTTTAAGATAATCCCAAGCCACTGCACATGAATTGATAATAATATTTATTATGAAAAATCTCTAGCACAAGATAACAATCACCTACAACATGGAGGAGGATCATATTGAGATTAAACCGTGTAAAACATCAATTCCATTTTATTGATTTATCTACATTTTATATAGGTTAATACTATGTTAAATTAAAATATGACTATTTACCTCCTAAAGGGTGATATATTTTAAAAACCAAAGGGATTCTAAGTATCAAAATAGAATTTGGATTTTGGTAAAAATATTTCACAACACCTGATTCACCCCCTCTAAGGTTTGTCGGCATGATCCAATGAGACACTCAATGTAAAGTATGCTTCAAAATTAACTTTAGAATTATAATATTAGGGGATAGTTATTTAACAAGGTTCCACTTATTTAGATTTTAATTTTACCAAGTTCTATTCTCTTTATAATCCTTGAATTAGAAATTCTGATTAGAGGAAGTGGTACCCTTGTGAACTTGAGAAAAAGTTATTTTTTGTGTATGGAGCTTCATCAAGACACTAAAATTCAAAAAATAATTGGATTTCAAAAGCTTTTGTCATTTATTTTCCTTAAAATTACAATAATTGTCTGAAAGTAGTGAGTAGTGGGAATCTTGAATTGAAATGATAAATCGATTTAATATTGACTTTTTTATTTATTAATATATAAAATTAATTGAAAATACATACTTTGATATTTAAATTATATAATTAAATTTTTTATTTTTTATTATTTTTTGTTTAATTATAAAATAGCATAGGGAAATAATATGCTAAAATTGTACACTCATGGGTTGTAGGTCTAAAGTAGAATTAAATTAAGAGAGGATGAATACATAAAACAATGAATGGATTTAATATGACTTTCATCCATGTGGTAATTTTCCATCGTGTTCAAGAAGTATAAGATCATGGGAAGGTAAGGTGAACCTATAAGATTCATGATATACGTAGCTTAAGATATCATCACCCTTCAAGATGAACATATAAATGCCATCAGAGAAAATGGGAGTTGGGCACCATAATATAGGGGGATTCTAAAAGTGCTAGACTTGGGAAAGGGAGAAGAAAAAGATCATGTTTTTTCATATAGGACATAATTTAATTGATTCACACAATGTACCATGGATCATTCTACTATATATATAAAGATTATAACAGTTTATTTAAGTGAGGGGGGATGAAGACCTAAAATTTACTAGATATATTTTATCTTCTTTTATAATGTAATCCCTCTCCAAATATTTTATTTTAGAACCTTATTGTTCAATCCAAATAAATTATACCCACCCATATTAATGAATTATGATTTAAATTGATTAATTGTCTCATTCTTTATGTATTTGGATTTTTTTTACTTCTTATTAAATATGAGGATTTAGTTGTACTTTTATTTTTATTATTATTCTGTTCTTTACTATTTTTTACACATATGTCAGGTGTATCTTATTGACTACCTATGTAGTGGAGGTTATTGTGTTGATTCGAGAGTGATTGGAGATATATGATTACAATGCAAGGTAAGAATATATAATGAAATTATTATTTCACTACTCTATCCAAGATAAAATTCCTAGGTGAGGGAGGTCAACTGAGGTTTCATTTCATTAGAGATAGAGGAAGAATAAGAGCTAATTTAAATCATTATTTAACATCCATGTGAGGTGATCATCTAGGGGAATCCAATGATTTTATAATTGAGTTAAAACACTAATTTAGTTTCACTATTGATGGTTGATGTTGTTGTTGACGCATGCCTCACTATAAACAAATTTTTAACCCAAGTTAAATGTTGCAAGAGTGAGACTCATATTCTATGTAGAGTGGATAAATTTTTATTGTGTTTTCATTGTGTTGTATGTGTTTCATATGTATTGGAAATAGGAATCGATGACATGCAAGGATGGAATTAAATTCCTGGTTAACATTAGTTTTGAAATTATTGGTCTGACTTTAGATAATCCCATCAGTTATGTATTAAATAATGATTCAAATAAAATATCCTTTTCTATTTATATAATAAGATTAAACCTCAAATAATACCCCTTACCTAGTTGTTTTAGCTTGAACAAAGAAGTGAAATAACCTTCTCAACATTTATGCATCTTGATTATATACATGAATATTAATTTTATATTTAAAAGTTAAATTAGATTCATCTATATTAAAAGATTGGGTGAAATTTTTTTTAGTGGTTCCTAGGAAATTTTATTTGGGGGTAATACTAGGATAAGTAGAAACAACCCACAATTATTGGTATTAATGAATTTATTAAGATAATGATATGATATTTTAAATTTAAGATAGATAATATAAATGATGAAAATATTTTTTGCCTAAAAATAGTCAAAATACACATACTTATTATCTAAAATAGACTTATTGGTTCGTTCTATGGAGTTAACAATAAATTCAATACTTTATCCTCTAATAGATAGAACATATTATCTAGTATTGATATAACTTTTTAAATTCATAAAAAATACACAAATATTTATTTATTATCTTTTGGGGGTAAAAATATTCTTAAAGTAGAATATGTTTCTATTACTATATAATATGTGTAAAAAAGTATCTCTTTATATAAATAAATCTATTATAAGAGTGAAATAAAATAAAAAAATATTTTATTACTTTAATATTCTTCAAAAAATTGAAATCATTTCACTCATTAAAGAAATTAATAAAATGATTTTAGATTTAACAAATATAGATATAAAAACTAAATATAATTGAAGTTCCCATGATTGGGTAACACTACTTGGGGGTGTAAATTAGTGGTACATATTTTAAAATTTATTTTCTTAAAATAATAATTTATTACTTGTTAGTGTATGATCAAATCAATTCTTATTTTTCATCCTTAATCGAATTCAGAAAAATTGAAACAACATAAGACACACACATTTTTAACAAGGCTTGTACCCAAGGTAGGTACCCACACCTTATTATGATCTGATTTAGTAAAAGTAACATATTTTCAACTTGAAGGAATCACTGAATAAAAGTGGTTAGGGTTGCATTAACCTCTTTATTTATGTGTTTCTGAAAACTTTTCCTCCTGACAATTTTTATACTGGTTCCCACTGGTTTGATAAAAAAGCCTTGAGAACAACAAATAAAAAATTTATTCAAGATCGATGATGTCATGAAATCACCAAATGTGATCTTTTCTTTGAATTATATGTCTTTGACTACCAGGTTGTATTAATAAGTACTACATGAATGTTGACCTTCTCCTTCTTCTATACACATAAAATATTCTTCTAGTTAAAATTTTGTAAGGTTCTATACTCACAATATTTTTTTCTTCTCTCAATGATATTACCAATATTCAGAACTCACCAATACTCTATATCAAATCCATTTTTATTTTCCTTTTTATAGTATATATATAAAGCTTACTAATATCATTAAATGATCTCTCCTTGATTATGACCTTTTTCATTCTCACAATATATATTAATAAATTATGAAATTCATCCTTAAACCATCCTAAATAATTTCTTCTTCTTTAACATGTATGTATTCAAGTGAATAATGTAGAAAATATATCATGTATTGAATCTTTCTCTCATGACATGACTTTATTCTTATTATACGGAAACAAATACAAATATACAACCAACTTTTAATGGAATCTTAATTCTCAAAATAGATTCACAACATAAATATATCTTCCCATGAATGGAATTAGATCAAAATTTTAAACTTAATCATTAAATGGATTTGAGACTGACATGAAAAATTTATGATAATTAAACACTGAAAAATAGAACATTTTTATCTAATTTTATTTCCATATATATATTCAAAATTTGATTGTTTTCGAACAGATCCTTTTCAGAAGAGTAAAATAATTATTTTTTTTCCTCTATAAATCCTTGAATTTTTATATTTTTTCTTTTTATCAAATAGTTGTCTTCCAAAAATTTCTAGTATAATTATGTCAACATGGGGAGAATTTTATGAGTACTAAAATATAAATCGATTTCAATGAATACTACGAAAATTTTCTATATATTCTAAACTTTCTAGAATAAATAAAAAATTCCTTGAGGCCATCTAAATAATATTTGAATGACATTAGTTTATTTGAAAAACATTAAATGACCACATGAAAGGTACTTTTGTTGCTTCCAATTATTTTTATTAATGGATGAAAACAAATACAATACTTCATCAACTACATTAGGGTCTTCAATCCCCCCATTATGTTTCTTATCAACATTAAAAACTCTTTATAATCCTCAAAAACTCATAAAAATATTTATAAAGTCACATCCTTTTATTAAGAAGAAATTTGATGACACCACACTTCCATATAAATAAATGTTTTTGAGAGAAATCCTTGTCTCTTGGATAATAATTTTTTTTCTAAGTAACTTAAATACCCTCCCTCCAAATCCATACACTCATTCAACTTTTCTCCCCATATTTATGATAACCACAACCATAAACACACTTAATATAAAGTAATAGTTTTGTACCATTGTCTCATAATATTTGTGTTTTAATCTATCATAATAGTTGTGATATATTCCTCTAACCCTTAAAAAAAATGCACAGCTTTTTAGGGGCAATTCCAAAACATCCTCAAGTGTGAAGGAAATACTGAAATTAAAGTTTCATCCTTAAATCAATAATTATTTTTTAATAGATTTATTAAACATATTTAAATAAAATTTATTTTTAAAACCACATTCTTTATTAACATCTCTATTTACCACCTTTTGTTTTATGCAACAATATTTATTTTAAACATTCTTTTATCTAAAATGATGTAATTTTTTTTGATTGATATAAAATTATTTTATTCTCACAAGAAACATTAATGGATTATAAAAATCCACTTTCATATATATTCATTTGAATAACTTGAGTGGTGGCATGGGTTAAATTTATATATCATCCTTATATGTGCTTAAAGTCACTGAGTTTTCCTTTTTACTTTTCCATATCACACAAATTTTATCTAAAAATAATTTCCCATATGATAAGGATTTTATTTCATTACAATAAATGATCCAATATTAATAAGTGGAGCCTAGAAGAAAATAAGTTTTTTCACTATTTAAATACAATAGAAAATAATTCTATATTCCATTGAAATATTTGAGAAGTTATTTTTCTGCCAACACATGAGATTATTTTGGGTTCCAGTGTTATATGACACATAGATTAACTGTATATACGATGTTTATTTGGATATTATACAATAATTAAAACTAAAAATTGTTGATTCAATAAGGTTTTCCTTATTACTTTTCCATTCCTTCTTGTTTTGAAAATCAAAAACACCTTATCTTTAAGAAAAATTTCTTTTATAAGGAAAATTGCTTTTATAAGAAAAATTTCTTTTATAAGGAAAATTGCTTTTATAAGGAAAATTGATTTTATAAGAAAAATTTCTTTTATAAGGAAAATTTCTTTTATAAGAAAAATTTCTTTTATAAGGAAATTTGATTTTATAAGAAAAATTGCTTTTATAAGGAAATTCTTTTTTGTAAGAAAAATTATCCTTATCATATTTTCATCCATATTTTTCCTAAGTATAAAATTCGGATTCATTTCTATATTCTCGAAATTGTTTGAATCTTTGATATGAGGTATTCTGTTTTTAGGATCCGAATTCTGGACAAGAACTGTGATAAAGCTTCACTCTGAAATCCAGAATGAGAACTGTGATAAAGTATCATTCCGAATTCCGGATATGAACTCTGACTAAGTTCTATTATAGATTCAGGATATGAATTCTTATGAAGTTCGACACTGAATTATCATTACGAATTCTAATGACGAATTCTCATTACGAATTATAATGACGAATTCTCATTACAAATTATGATGATGAATTCTCATTCCGAATTCTGGATACGAATTCTCATTATGAATTCTAACGATGAAATCCCATTACGAATTCTGATGAGGAATTCTCACTACGAATTCTGATGACAAATTCTCATTCCGAATTCGCATTCCGAATTCATCTATTAAACAGAATCTGATCATCTCTATTTTATACTCTGAATTTATTCAGACTCCGAATTTTTCACTCCGAACAATTATTTTGCTTATGCCTTTATATTTTGAATACTCTTTATTATTTTCCTTATACTCCGAACTTTCACTCTGATCCTTCACTCTAAATCTTTTGAGTTAGATTTTAAAACGATATCGTACATTCTGTTTCACTTGTTTTGTTATAAAATGATGTCGTCTATTCTGTTATAAAACTAACCATTGGTTAAGTTTCACGTGTACAGGTCCCTCCGATTTTCAAGGAAAATATGACCGTTGGGAAGGAGGCTGGCCTTACCTATAAATAGGAGCTCATTTGAAAGAGCTCGAGGCTGCTGGCTAGCAAAAAGGCTGACTGATCTTTGACTCATGTGATTACATGCTTGAAGTGATTTCTAGAGAGATAGGCTGTTATTAACTCTCAAAGCTTCGTGCGACTCCGAATGTTAGTGATTTCATTCTAGGGCTTCCGGGGATAGGAATACAGAGGTGCCGACTACCTTGAAGTTCGAGGGCTTCCTTGCTGAGGAAGACAGAGGTTGCCAACTACCTTGAAGTTGAGGGCTTGCAGGGATAGCAAGACAGAGACTCCGATCTTCGTATCGAGGGCTTACCCTAGTGTGGGTAAGACAGACTTGCTTGAAAGTATAAATCAAGGGACCTTTATCCAAGGTTGTTGGATACCCTTCTCTTTGGGTTAAAAGACTATTATATTGTTACTTGTATTTCTACTACTTGTTTATTTCCACTGCATTTTGTTTTATAAGGAAAGTATAACTTTCTTATACTTCCTTACTTGTACTCTGTTTCATTTAGATTCTATATGCTTTAAGGTAGAATCTCATATTGTAACTTTTGTTAAGTTTCAATTTCCAGAACCATATTTTCGGAACCTACTTTCGGAATCTCTTTCAAAGTTTTCATTTGATATTAGAGGTGTTGTGAATTTTCTTAAGTTTAACTTTGTTAAACCTAGCCCTTCCTTGACTCAAGGAAAACATAGTTATTTGTAACTAACTTTAAAGGTTCCAAAGGAATTTTTAAAGTATACAATTCACCCCCCCTCTTGTATATTGATCATCTACATCACTATTTCGATCCTACAAAAATTATTATATTAATTTCATTCTAAATAACACTACTTTTAGCTTCATCAATTTTCAATATCAATCTATTTACTATGGGTGTTGATAATTCTTCAGAATACTCTATGTCAAATTTCTTAAACAATTTTAAAGAATATATTTTTTTGGGTAAGAAGATATAGTTGTACATTATCAAAACATGTAATAATAGAAAATATATAATCTCACAAAATACTGAAATCCAAAAAATACATATTTATCTTCTTTGTAAATTCCTCATGGGAATTCTCTTTATCACCTTCAAAAAATTAGGCAATAAGATAAAATATGAAAATTATAGTACTTATGGCCATCACCTTTACATAAAAGTTTTATTCAAGTTTTCATCTAGAAAAGTTAAATCTCTTTTGGAAACTGTATTTTTTGGAGAATCAGGCCCTATGGGAATATTTGAACTCATATGAGTCTTCATTTAATCTACATACCACCCTTCCATAACTATCAGTTATGAATCCTTCAAGCTTCTCAATAAAAGTATATTATTTGAAGTCTCTATTTCAAAAATATATTTTCACATCAATTTAATAAAAAATTATGTGGCTATGTAGTATAACTGTAAGAAACATTAAAAATTAATTCATGTTTTTGAACTACTGGAAATGCTCTTCAAATTATATCCCATACATTTTTAATAACATTCAAAAAAAATTATTTCCTTATTTAGTATGAATTATCCATTTTATTGAGTTTATTTATAAAAAACAACTTAGTTTCCATAATATTTTCCCCTTGATATCTATTAATATGTTTTTAAATGAAATTATTCTCTTTTGGGCCATGATATTTTGTCCTGATATTTATACACTTGTTATGATAAAAAGAATTTGCAACTATTTGTGGTTCCATATGAGAAATGAGTTCTATTTGATTTTCCATTCTCAATCATTCTATAGTCAATAATCAGTCATCCCAACTAAAAATTATATTTTATTCTTATTTATGATTTAATATTATTTTATGTTTCAGTTTCTTATCTCCAATAGCTTCTTACTCATTATTGGTAAAGTCTACATCAACATTGATACAATTTGGTTCTCTTCCAACTTCTTAATGACTAATTTTTTAATAAAATCTAAACACATTCCATTTATGAATTTTCAAAAATGAATTCTTCATATTCACCAACATTGAGTTTATTTTTAATAATAATTGCATTAAAACAAGCCAGCCACTTGTGTAACCTTTAATCCCATCATCTTTAGCCACCTAAATTAAATATATTTTTCCCATGGAGATCTAATTTTCATCTTTCATGTCATTTAATTCTTGGATTTTAGTTTTGAATCCTCATAAAACATAAAATACAAAATAATTAAAAGTAATTCACAAAAGGTTTTTTAACAAATTTCATAAATATTCATGTTGAAATAAGCTCCCAAATGTTTCTTTTATGAATATGAACATCTATACACTATTATTTCCTATATTAGAATTTGGAGAGTTTATGTTTAGTAATAATTATTCTAACCATTTCAAGTAATATTATATTATTTCTCACTAGAACTCCAATTTTCTAGGCACAATAAGAGTAATGTATTAATGTTTTATCCCTTTATTTGAAATATAGGTTTGAAAAGATCTATAATTAAAATCCTTTCCATTATATTATTTCAATGTTTTTTAACTCCAAACTCTCTCCCAAAATATCCTATAATTTTTTGATCATTTTTACTATATATTATTTTTGACTCATAAACAAATTTTTTTTCATCTGGGTAAAATAATTAATAAATTCTATGAAGTAAAGATGAACTCTGAAAGATTGATTTCTCATAGTCCCGCATAAATTAGAATATATTAGCTCAAGTGTCCTTGTAGACTGAATTTATATTATTTTTTGAGATATAAGGACCATATTAAACCTTTAAAAATATTTAAAATATATATATATCTATATCTGTAGTCACACAACATGTTTTCATCCTTTCCACTCAAACAATGAGAATGGGAAGGATCACTACCTTAATTAACCAACACACTGGGGAATCTCTAGTTGGAAGATAGATCAACCACTGTAACCCCAAACCTGTCTCCATAGGCCTGGGCCATGGGACAAACGTTGAGAATACATAACTAAATGGGTGGATTTTCCTAATTTACCTATATGTGTTCACCCAACCGTCTATAGAATGTAGTGTAATTTAATATAAAATATAAAATATAAAATCTAGAGATAAATCATTCATGAAACAAACAATAGAGAATACATCAGATTACAACAATTTATAATCAAAATGTAAGGGAAAAAATACATACACCACCAAAAATAAAGTCACTACCTAAAAAAAACTAGAAGTAATGAAATATGAGTGTACTAATATCCTAATCCCCAAGCCCAACCACCGTACATGACCTATGAACTCGAGTATCCAATTATCCACTAAAATCACCACTGATCTTTCCATCATCTACATAAGATGTAAAATGTATAGGTTAAGCCTATATAGGAGTGACCATATACATACCCAGTAGGATGCCCCAAAAACTGAAGGGGGAGCAATAGAGATATACGATAAATGTTTTCCTCCCGACCAATTGAAAGAGGTAAATGAAACCTAACATAAGATATATATATTCAAATAAATGAAACCCAAACAAGATTGAAATGGGATATCCATCTCACTTCCCAACCCAAGTTAATGAATCTTCCAATAGGTCCAAATGGATCCATATTTGATTCCCAACATCTCATATATCAATGATGGTAATTGTGTATCTGACCCACACCTCTCCACTACACCACACAATCGAGGGGGAGAAATCTGAAATAGAGGTCCCACACCCTAGTATATCGAGGGTAGGCCCTAGGTAGATAGAGGGACCACACCCTAGTGCATTAAGGGGATCCGATTAGTAGTTATAGGACTGATTCCCTATTCTATCAAGAGGTTTCACTCAGTAGGTAGAGGAACCACACTCGAGTCCAATATGGGGGGGGGACATAGTAGGTAGATAACCCATGCGCTAATCCTTTAGGCGGCGGGGGGGGGGGGGGGGTGGGTTCCACTTGTTAGGTATATGACCCATAATCTAGTCCATCAGGGGGTGTCACTCTATTTGTACAACACCCATTCCCTAGTCCTTTAAGGGTTGCCACTCAGAAAAGTGAAAGGAGTATGCATGAACTGTTCCCTGATGAAAAAGGGGGATTCCAACCTCAGCCTCTATGTAATGATCCCTCATGATCACCATCATCATCAAGACTTTTTAGAGAATTATAATGCTTGGAAAAATCAATGTTGTACCTCAAAATCCAATATGAAGGAAACCATTTCATTATCCACAAAAGATTACCCAGGATCAACAACTTTCATGTCAAAATACATGTCTATATAAAAAAGATACACACCAGAGAAGTTTCCCATATGGGTACATGATGTGTATGGGGTCCACATGTTATGCGGTCCTACTCTACTACATGTCCTTGTTCTCCTTTGGAAATATATTAGAGGCCATATCACTGTACACAGTGTGTATGGGGGCCCAAATGGTGTGTCTCAGCTATACCTGGCTTTCCCATGTGCTACTGGTCATGACCATTTTCATCGGGCCATGCCCGTATAGTTGGTCATGCCTCAGTATCGACCCATACCTATGTTATTTCAGATTAAACATTGTGTCCTCTCACATGGGGTCCTATCTGTGTGCATTTGGAATATGGTTTAACCACTCAGGGAGGGTCACACAATGTTTGGGCCCATCCACACAGTATGTGATCCTTAACTCTGCATGAAACCCTTGCACCACAACTAGTGGGATACAGAAAATGTGCTCTTCCAAGTTACATAGTGTGTAGTTGATAATTTTCAATATTCCCAATTTTACATCATGTGTCCCCATGACTTGACTTTTCTTCCATGATTCACATGGTTGACTACTTGAAATTAAATGGATTTTCCTCCATTCATCGATTCTGGCCCATTGGTGATCAGAAATCAGAAACCAATTATTAATACAATACCTTCACGTCCTAGAACCATGGATTATCACCTTAAAACTATGATCATTCTTGATCCATCCGATATTATATTATTTATCCCTTGCACATACAAATGTTTAAAAAATTGGGGTTTTATTTCACTCGAACCCACATTAGTAATGTTGAATCGTTACCCCATAGGACAACAATGAATAATGTGATGAAGAGAGGGGGTTGAAGCACATAAATAAAGTTAATCTTTCATTGGTCAATATTTTTTTCCTAGTGATCAAAAATTTGGGATTACTAGGGGTTATAAAATTTGAGACAATTGATGAATTATATTGGATTAATATAATAAAAAAATTGTAGGATAATGGGGAAAAGAATTATTACATTTTAAAATAAGATAGAAAACATGCATGATCCTTTAATAAAAAGGATTGGAAACCTAAATTTATAATACATAACTTGATTCTGAATCCATGTTTAGTTAATCATATGTTCTTTAGGGATGGAGAATACTCGCTACATTCACTGCTTCTCGATCCACTTTGATCTGGTCGCCGTTTGTCACCTAATCTCAATCTGTAAAAAAAGAATGTAATGTATCCCCTCATATATCCAAGGGTTTTTGTGGATAAACCTATAAAATTTTATAATGAGTTATAAATATAGTAATTTTGGTCATGGTTGTTTGAAATATATTAAATAAAATAAATTATTTATTTTAATAAAATGAACCACCAATGACTGCCTCAACCAGATGCCTAATGAATACCAATATTAGGTCACACCTAGGATAAAGACCATATACTATAATCCACTATTGTATTCGATTTACGATCCAAGGCAGCACACAAATGATAACCAATTATTAATGAAGAAATGTGCATGTGTGATATTAATATTTATAATATTTTTATAACATCAATATCGATCTCACGAGGCCTTTTAATTTAACAGAACCTTAGCGCCTTAATTCAAAAGTATTCCTTAATATATTTCAACGTATTATAAGGAAAAAACTGGGTTACTACATTATTCCTCCCCCAATAATTTTCATCACTAAAAAGAAATAGATAAAAAATGGTGGATATACTGATTCTTCTTTAGGCTCTCCCACTCCCTAGAGCTATCCGGCATGCTATCATGATGCCCCAACACATGAACCAAAAGAATAACCCATCCTCACATGATCCTCTCATGCCTATCCTCTATTTCCACCAAGTACTCCGTGAAAGTGGATACATCCTCAATGTTCATGTTACCCTAGTAAATTAGGTGTGTAGGATAATGTGTATATCTCCCTAGTTACGATACCTAGAAGATGCCATGAACCCTCTCCAAATGTGATGGTAAGTCTAGGTGGTAAGAATCATCTCCAACCCACCATAGGATATCATATGTCCCAATGAACCTCAATGATAACTTTCCTCCCTAGACAAACCTCAACAAAAATCATTTTGGGGAGACTCTTAGGAAAAAATTGTATCCCTATTCGAACTCCAAAGGCCTAAGATATCACTCAATGTAATATTTCAGTCAGCTATAGGTTTTCCTCATCAAATCATTAATCACCTAGACCTTATCTATCATCTTTTACACCATCTCTATCCTAAAAAGTTATGTCTATTCAATATTAGTATTGTAAAAGGGTGAATTTCAGAGTGTCCCATATAAGGCCATGAAATGTATCAAGTAGATCATAGAGTGAAAAAATAGTGTTTACATACAAACTATAACAATGGTTCCTCCCTAATCTAGCTAAAGTACAAAAAACAATCCGTTATTATATACTCTATCACATGGATTGTAAGATCAATATTACTTTTTTATTTAGGGGTGAAACATATTACTTATCCATAGATAGGCCCTAGATGCCACCTACACCCCCCTCCACAATGATGATGTAAACCACACATCATGTACAAAGACAATCGTTGACGGTACCCCATGGATTCAAATGAGCTACCACACAAACAAGTATCCCCATCTCTCCAAATAATGTTTCTTCATCATGGAAATGATGTGTTCTAACATTGGGAGTTGGTGAAAAATCACCTAGATATCATCAAGGCCTCTTTCTATCTTTGGAATATCTATCACAAAGTCTATGAATATTCCATCCCATTTCAAATTCAAGATCTTAAGAGGTTTTGTTATATCTATTAGATCCCGGTGCTCAACCTTCTCTTATTCACATGAGAGAGACTGAGAAACGAAATCAGTGACACTATACATCATCATATCCCACAAAAACCACTACTAAAGGTCCTTATAACTCTTCCCCACATAAGTATGTACAATCAAATGAGAAGTGTGAACCTATATCATCACCTAATATCCCAACATATCCAGATCCACCAATTATCCCTTGAAATGGAAAAATTTCTCTCGTCCATTAGAAAATATAACTAGTGAATATCTTGAGGATATACAGTCACGAATAACATCACATTACACTTCTCCTAACTAATACTCCCTCCCATACTGACAAAGCATAGGATTCAACCCTATCATGTAAAGATAATATTCACCCCTCTCCTTCACCAAGGTTGGCTTCAAAGAATCCAACTCCTCATATTCATCCTCCACCAATAGGGAATGATAATTCTTAAAAAGGGAATATTCCCCAATGTTTCCCTTATGAAGAGTATAGACTGACTAAAATTCAGAGTAATTTAGGAACTCTAACTGGAACATCTGTCTCATGTTTTGATACTTCTGTATGAATATATACATGTGACTCTGATGGTTTGAGTATACAAAAAAGCAATCTCCCATAATATAGTTCCTATATTTATTCAGAGCCAAAACTGTTGCTCCCAACTGTAGGGCATGGTCCATGTAGTTCTTCTTGTGGGGTCTCAACTTCCTCAAACCATATATGATCACTGCTTACCTCTAAATCAACACACAACTAAGACCATATCTATATGCATTACAATACATTATGTACTCCACTACCTGATATGGCAGTATCAACATAGTTACACTAGTTAACCTCAACATCAAATTCTCAGAGGCTCATTGACATTTCTCGATCTAGGAAAAAAACCTCCCTTTCAATGTTAGTTCAGTCAGATGGGATTTAATACTATATAATGTTACAATGAACCTCATGTAGTATCATTCCAAAATAATAAAACTATACACTACTAAAATAATCGTGGGTGGAACCCAATAAAGCATTGTAGAAAAATTCATTGGATCTTTACCTAATTATCACTCATAAATTACATGCCCTATAAGGTGAAATTCATAGATCTAGAGCTAGAACATAGACATATTACCATAAAGATAGATCTCCCGGAGTAAGTCTAGGACCATCCTCAAGTGCTATGCATTCTCCTCCTCGAACACAGATTAGATGAATATGTTATCAATGAAAAAAACCACAAATAGGTCCATGTATGGATGAAAGATCTAGTTCTTCAATGCCATAAACATAGTGGGGTATTCATCACACCAAAAGTAATCACCATGAATTCAGAGGGTCCATTGTGACGTTCAAATTCCAACTTCAAAATATCAGTATCACACACCCTCAATAGGTGGTAACTAGACCTGATATTGATATTAAATAACCAACTTTAACCTAGTATCAAATAAAATAGGTCATAAATCATCAGTAGTGGGTACATTTTATTTATCATTACCTAGTTTAGGTGATGATAACCACCACAAAATTGACATCTACCATCTTAATTTTTCATGAACAAAACTAGAGATACCTCAGGGGACACATTTGGTCCGATGAATCCCTTCCCTCAAAGGTCCTTAAACTACACCATTTGCTCCAAGATCCATATTGATAATATATTATATGCCTAAAAAGATATCAGTATGCTTAGTGGTGAAATTTAATACATAATTCCATCTCTCTCCTCAACTGTAGTAAAAAACATCATTAGGAGATACATCCATAAATTCTTACACTATCGAAGGAATCCAGATTCTTGAAGATCCCATTATTCCAAGATATAAAATCACTAACATATGGTTTATTTTTTGTAGCATCATGTATGCAAGGTACACTTCCTCAGATATGATATATCTCTCTTTTATAAATGATAATCTTGTCCTATCAGTCTGAAGGCATTTGACCCACCTAAGATGACAAACCATTTGGGATCAAACCATGAAAAACCATTCCATTCCATGGATAATGTCATAATATTTCATAATGATGAAAAATAACTCACACATGAAAATTTCTCCCCAATAAATAGCTTTCACTTTTGGTAGACAAGCGATATTGCAGAATCACATATAGTTGGAACCTCTAGAAAAAGCTATTGTGCAAGGGTCTCATCAAGGATATCCAGATCTAATAAAAGGGATACACAAATAATGGAGTGAAAAAAATATATACATACATACATATATATATATACTATATAAAGTGAAGAATAAACATATATCATACCTCATATCACCTCCAGAGCTACCAGGTTATAAGCCTCCAAGGCCTACAGTTGCCCGCGACCACTTCTGCTTGCTCCCTGAGCCTGGAGTGGGCCAGATAGTGGTGGTGGTGGAATTATCTCATAAACCCCCCCAAATAAGATACTATATTGGGTTCCCCAGCTAGTCCACTTCTTGATCTACCCCTAGGGGGACACCTTAGTCATGACATGGAGAGCACTAATCATGGGGCTACCTCTATTGTAGTGATCCATCTACTATCTTACTTCCCTCCTCGACATGTTGGGTTGGAAAATCACATTCCATGTGACCATTCCCATAACAAGAATAGAATATCCCCTCTCTAGGATGAATTATTTTTGTACCTAAACCCTATGATGCATGTCCACATGGATGAGAATGACCATGGGAATATCTGCTATGTCTAGATCCTATCGACTAGCGCCTACAGGCTACAACAGACGACACAACCCCATAACACCCACATCCAACCCTAGATACCTGGAATCTGTAAAATAGGAATCTCTCCATCACCAGTTCCCACTATAATACTGCATCATAAGTGGAAATTCATAGGGGAACCACACTAGAATAAATGTCACTATGGAGTCCTTGCTCAGACTTCTGCACTCGGAAGTAACCATTTTGAACCATATTGGGGGAGTATTGTGTAAGGCCATTGAACCTCACGAAATACTAAACAACTAAAATAATAAATCTCTATAGCTCTCGAATATCATGAGTCAAAACTGAGTGAAAAAATAGGGGTAATACTCCTCATAAAATAGGATATGAAGTCATACCATGAGAGTGATGACTGATCATGCTTCTACATGACTAGACTCCCATAATGCCCAGATTCTCTGTGGATAATATTGGCTACTCATGAAACTATATGATTAGTATGGGTCTACATGAGCCTAATGAATTAGATAAATGAACAAATAAAATCCTCCACTGGTTGTCGATATGACTCACCATAGAAACGCCACAACCTATGACACAAAAAATCATGGAGTGTACTAGGAATGCGTGCATCCTCAGGATATAGTCATTGAACTGAGAACACATCGCTCATGATATCACCATCATGATATTGAATCGGTAACATAGATGGTTTTCTTAATAAAGGCATCTTAAGAGTGATCAATATTGACCATGGTAAGATGAGCACACACACACAGACACAGACACAGACACACACACACACACACACACACATATATATATGGGGATATGACTCAAAAAGGATATCAAAACGAATAAATAATATATTATACATTTACCATTGACCCATAAAACAAATTTCATGTCATGATGAGTTGTAATGAAGGTAGTTGGAGTCCTGGTGAATTAATAATTTGACCATCATGCCAAAAAATGGTTCCCTGGCCTAAAATAAATTTTTGAGACATGTTAAAGCTGTTAAACTAAGTCCAAACCATCATCATAAGAGAAAAACTCCAAATACCATCCTAAAGAATAATCTTCTCTAATACCACTCATAAATAACCCACCCACTAGGGCATACATGGCTGACAAAAGGCCTGTCCACCATAACCTCAAACCTTCCACCTTAGGAAAAAGGTTAGGAAAAAGAACCAAGAAGGCATAATTATATTGGAGTCATTTTATTAATGTACCTAGACACTTTCACGAAAAAATCTCTATGAATTAGAGTAGAGGAATATAATATATGTACTATAACATATAGAGATAAACCATGCATAAAACAAAATCTAGGGAGTACGTTAGTGTATGATAGAATACAATAAAAAAGTAAAGAAAAAAATAAAACCCAAATCAGAAACAATGTAACAAAAAGACTAAAACAAGAAGAAATGAAATCTGAGAGAGACTAGATCCTGATGTTCATGGCATACCACTATAGATTTCCAATGCACTCGAGTATCCAATGGTTCAAAAAAAAAAACTATTGATAAGCCTTTAATCTTCATAAGACATGACACATGGGGGTAAAGACCATGCAGGGGAGAGTATATACATACCATATTGGATGACTCCTAAACCAAATCATGAGAAATAGATAGATAATATATAATGGGTTAGCTTAATTCAAAGAAAGAGGGAAATCAAACCCACCAACACATATATATGCTCATAAAAGAACACCAGATGAGGGAGAAATGGGATCTCTATCTCAGAGCCCATCCAATGTCAATCAGTCTATCAATCTCTGCAAAGGGGTACATCATTGATTCTAATCATCTTGTATATCCATCATGGTAACCGTGTAGTAGACCCACACCTCCCGGCTCTGTCGCACAGTCGAGAGGGAACAATATCTAATAGAGGACCCACAATCTAGTACATTAGGGGGTTCCACTTGGTAGGTAGATGACTCACACCTCATTACATCAGGGGGTTAAACATTGTAGGCAGGGGACCCAAGACATATTACTTAAAAGGGGTGTCACTCAGTAGGTATAGAACCAAATACCTAGTCCTTAAAATGGTTCCACTCAGTAGGTAGAGGATCTTCAAACTAGTCTATTAGGGTGTGCCACTAAGTAGGTAGAGGACCCTTTCCCTAGTCTTTTAGGGGGTGCCACTTAGACTAACACAAGAAGTACGGGGGGCCTATGCCCTGATTCAGAAAGGGTGGTTTCCAACCGTGTACTCTCTCTAATGATCCCACCTATCCACTGCCATCATCAATCACCTCCTAATGAATAATCACACTATGAACATTCCATGTCATATATATAAACCCACTACAAAGGATACCATCACATTATATGCAAAAAAATATCAGTATTAGATTATCGCATACCAGAATACGAGTCTAAATAAAGGAGATATATATATGGTGGTAGTTTCACATAGGGGTACATGGTGTGTATCGTTTCCAAACTCAATGTGGTCTCACTCTACTACCTAGATATGCTATCCTTTGGACTTGGATCGAATGAAATGTCACTATACCCAAAATGTAAGTGAGGACACACTGATTATATCATCTACCTGATGGTTTCCCATGTTCTCTTGGTCATGATTTTGTTTATTGGTCCATGCCTATGTACCTGGTCATGTACTTGGATTTGACCGAGTACTGGCCCATTTCCATGTACTCCCATAGTGCAAGGAGGTTCCTCCTCCACAAGGTCCTATCCATGTGAATCTAAAAGATATCTTATCCACCCATTGAGGGTCAAAAAGTGTGTAGGACCAACCATAGATCATGTGATACGTAACTCTGCTCGAAACCCTAGGGCCATAGCTAGGGGGCTATATATTTTGTTTTCATCTAAGTTACATGTAATATAGTCAGCAATTTTCTAGATTCCTAATTTTCCTTCACGTGACTTCTAGATCTGGAGTCACCACTCCAATCCCCATTGGTTGTCTACAAGAATTCAAATGAAGTTTCCTATTGAAGTCGATTATGGACCTCAAGTGGCAGAAAATCAGAAATTGATCATTCATACATATCCCAAATGATGTCTACCACTTGATCCCATCACCACATCTAACTTCAGATCCATGGAAAATCCCAAAAATCAAATGATCCATCATGATCTATCCTCGATTTCCTAATATATTCATCGAATATAGAAAACTCATGAATATTTGGGTTGGATTGTGCTCCAACCCACCATGAGAAAGTAAAACAATGGCCTTGTAATCAAATAGTGAAGAACGTGAAGAACAGAGGGGGATAAAATACATAAAAAAATTTAATAAATCATTATTCATGAATTCTTCGACAATAATCCTAAATTGGGGATTTCTAGGGGTTATAACATGTTAAACAAGGGAATAAGTATATTTGGTCAACATAATTGATAAATTGTGGGGTTCATGTGAAGAAACATTATTGAATATCCAAATAATATAAAAACCATGATCAATATTTAAAAAAAGGGATAAAAAAAATTGGTGAGATATATCTCAATTATGGATCAATCTTTGGTGAATAATGCATTCCCTAGTAATGGATGAGACCTAATACGTCCCTTACCTCTTAATCTACCGTGATATGATCACCATTAATCATCCAATATCAATTTGCTAATGAATAACGTCAAATCTCCTCGTAATTATTCTTGGGTATATATGGATAAAACTAGAATATTTTTATAATGAGTAATAAATAGAATGTTTTAGGTCACAAGGGTTTAAAATAAAATAAATAATTTTCATTTTTTAATTAAATGCACCTCCAATGATTCCCTCAACAAATAATCGGTGTCGACCAACCTTAGTTCAAACCTAGGGTAAAACCCATGTCCTGGACTCAACCGTTGTCTCAGATTTCCAATATGAAGATCTACCTAGGTGAAAATCCATTATTTTTTAAAAACTATGTGCACGTGAGATTAATATATTTAATATTTCTATAATATTAATCTTGGGCTTACCTAGTATCAGAATCTCCCATCATCATAGTGAATAGCTCCAAAAATATTCCTTACTACATTTCAAAGTATTACAAGCAAGAAACTGGGTCACTACAAATAATTTGTAATAGATTTATATTTTTTCTTTTTTCCTAGATTGATAATCTTTCCATCAACAGAGTTCATGGTAATTCATGAGTATTTCTTGAAAATTGTCTCATTTATAATATCATGGAGTTCAATCATATATAATAGATTGTGTTTAAGCCCAATAATAAATGTAATACATTTATATCTCATCTTTTAAGATTTAATTTCAATAGTACCAACTCTAATGATTCATAGAGAAATGTCATTTAAAAAATCGACTACCCATATATTATTCTCTTAAATATTATTCAGGATTTTTTCATCATAAGTCAAATGAAAGGAACAACCATTTTCAATAATCAATGGATTACCTTTCTTTTAAGATTAAAAATAAATATATATGAGTAACTTTTATTCCTTCTCTATTTTATGAATTTACTTTCCATTTTTCATAATAAGTAATCTATCTTGGAAGAGTAGTCATACACTCATTAGTACAATGACCCTGTTAGTCACATATTCCTAAAATTTGTTCAAAATATTCTAATTTATTCTAAGTGGATAGATTTGATGGGATATTATTTATATATTTTTCATTCCCTAAACTATTATTCCAATTCTAAAATTCACTTATTTTTCAGCTCAAATCTTTATTGTTTCATGTCAAATCTAAGGCAATAAAATGTAATACTAGTATAAATATGTTTTGTGACTTTATTTATATTGAACCAAGATAAGTATATATTTATTTTATATCATATCCATTGGATAAAAATTAATTATCATAATCATTTCACAATCTGAAGTATGAAAGATTTATTGTCTTTTAGGATCAGTTATATATACAACTTATTTTAGGATACCTCTGAACATTTATCAATAACATAAAAAATACTAAACATCCTTTATGATTCCTCATATATTATTCTCACCTTCATAATATGGGTAATGGAAACATAATAAAAGGATGAGATCAAATGTTATGTAAGAGAAAAATTATCAAAAATTCATCAATGGTTAGATCATAATAATATGAGAAAATAAGGGCAAGGGGGAATTTATTATTATTAATTATATAGAACAATAAGAGTAGTCCATAAATCTTGATAACAGTACAAGAAATATCAAATGAAAAAACATATTCCTTGGAAAAGCTGTGAGAAATCATGATTTTGTAAACATTAACCCTGGAAAATAATAAAATGCATATGCCATGGAAATGTAACATTCACATAATGAGTATAAAAACAAAGAACTGTGGAAAAACATAAGCACCTGGTATCATCATATTATGAGAATATATAAGAATTAATACCCTTAAATCTATGATCACATCTAATTTGACTCACTCATTAGATTGTTAATATATCTAATAAGGCACACCCTTTAATTTTTTAGCATATCCATGAAGGCTAATTCTATATTATCTCATGAAATATACAACATTAACCAATGAATTATATGTTGATATAGAACCCCTCCAATCATCATTTATACATATGTGTGCCTTAAGATATCAATTATTTAAACATATAATGAATTCCAATGGAAATAAAATATTTTTCATTCATTACATCATAAATAACCCATGGAAAGAAAAACGTGTTTCAAAAAGTTTCTAGATGGCATCACCAAAATTAACCACATAAATGAAAATGTTTGATACCAAAAATAAAATGACCATTAAATAGTAATTAATTAGATATCATATATTGTTATATATGAAAAATAATTTACAAGGATAAAAAACGTTTTAAATAAAAATAAAAATGATATTGAAACTATATAAGAGTTCATAGAAAACATTTTTAATATTGATCTAAAAGTATAAGTTAGAGATAATGTTTAAAATTCATATTCAAAAAGTGAGGTTAAAACATTAAAAACCGATTAATTTTAAAAAGAAACATAGAAATATGTACTTTAAATTATATAAAGGTTATAAAATGTAAACAAGGAGAGGAAAATAAAAAATTTGAGTATGAATGGATAAAAAACATTTTTAATATTTAAAAATAAAATTGTCGAGAATTAACATTATAAAAGGAGTAATATATCATATATTTAAAATTTGATAAGGTAAATATTTTGGTCAATGATAGATAATTAATAAATTAGTTTCTATTTAAAAATGAGAACATTGGGAGAAAAAATAAATATGTACAATGAGGGACAATTTTCATTAAAGAAATTGATAATTATTCGAAACAATGATACACTTTTGAGAAATAAATTCATCAAGATGAATATTGGAATTAAAAATTCCACTTTTCCGAATGGAAAAAAGAGTTATAGTATCATCATATAATACAAAAAACCATCTTGTGATATTTTTTGTAAAATATATGTCATTATGACTTAAGAAAAAAAGTTGAGTGAAGAAGACCCTTACCATAAATCTCGCTTAATTGAATCTTCTCTAACATCCTATATAACAAGAATAACTATCCTAAACACTAATTTTATAATGTTATTTATACTTATAACCTCTTATAAAATTTATTTATAATAATTTAGTATGAATTTAATAGTTATTTTTATTAAATTTTCATCATTAGATGTTATTAGCTTGCATCATTGGTTCAATAATAGTTTCTTAATGGTGATGTATATTATTGGTCATATATTCCAAGGGCATGATTATGTGTTCATTATAGTTACTATAATAGATGTTTTATAATATTTTATAACGTTCTAATTTAATTTCATATTTATTACACTTATGATTAGTGACTACAAATCCTGTGACGAGATTGATTTAGTAATTTTAATGACCAAATATACGACACAATAATAATATGTTTAATAAATTTAAAACCATACCCAAACCATAAAAACAATTATATGCTCATTAATGACTAATAACACTAATAATTATGTTTAAATATCCATTCATGATAGAAAAAAATTAAATTGTTCAAGTAGGTGGTTAAACAGACTCAAACTTAGACAAACTATAATCTATGAGTGAGTATGGATAAAAAAGTTATTCTTTTGGAATAATATAATTTTAAAAAAAATAAAAATCATATTATTTATACGTTTTAAACTATTGAATAATATTTTAATAGAGTTTTATAAAAAATAAAAGGATGGGTGAAAAATGAAATACCATACTTTCATGGAGGTAGTTATCAGTATTACAGATGGGTGACATGTCTGTTTACATAGAAGGTAAAGGAGGTATGAATTGGTTTATATTTTAATAATCTTAATGATGTTACAAATATCATATTTATTTACTATATTCCTCCTTTAAAACAATCATGTAATCAAATTATGATAAAATAACCCATGTAATTTATTGAGGTGATACTATACATGTAACGCAAGAGACATATTTATTTTTCGAATGGTTGGGCAGAAGGTTAAAAAGGGATATTCCAAAAGTATAATAAATTTTCATAATATTAGTAATAGTAATGAAATGATAATTCCTTAGATAGGGAATATTATCGATGTTATAATAATAAAATAATAAGTGATATCCATTGAGAAAAAAAACTCTTCTTCTAGATGTTATCCATGTAGAGACCCGAAGCTTGACGTACATGGACATTACATTAATTTTGTGGAATACTTAGTACATAACAAAAACACACACACGAGGACCGTAATAGTTTAGTGTCCTTGGAAACTCGGAACATAATCTTCTAATCATGGTGAAATATCTTCAACATCTCCCATAAAGATCTCCCTTTTTTTCATACCTAAAACCTTTCTTTATATCCTGGGGAAAAGAAAACATAAAAGGGTGAGCTCAAATACTCAGTAAGGGTAAACAAAAGAAATATCGATCACATCATATTCATAAGAACATATCTTTTGGAAATCTTAACCTGCAAAAGAGATCATAATATCATAACATGGGATAAATCATAGTAGTGAAATGTAATCCCGATAATCATAACTTAAAACATGAAACTTTGTGGAATACACACATAATCATAGAGAATCATTTCATGTTAGTCAAGACTCATTGTCAAGACTATCTTAGTGGACAAAGTCCCTTTCTGAACCGAGTTCATTCCTCGTTTCAGTCCTGTTTCACTGAAACGGTATAACCTACCGTTCTAGCCATGTCTATCTCATGAGATATAAAATCTTTACCCAATGCATTAGAGGGAGATATAGGTCTCAACGATCTCATAATGATACCATTATTATGTGTGCCACAAAATCATAAATCATACATCATAGCATAACCCATGTAATAAAAATGGGAATCTTAAACATCGTGACATCATAAAACAATTCTTATAAGATAAAGGAATTCATAAAAATAATTCCATCACAACATAATCAAATCAATGTAATAATAGGGATAAAAACAGAACCGTTTATTATCTTAGATGGAAAATAATTTTGATAAAACACTTGAACTCAATTCTTGAGGAAAATATCCTTTCTCCTTCAAAAACACTTTTCCTTTCTTAACATGTCATAAAATTATAAACTAAAAGAAGTTTATTAAAAATAAACTTGAAATATATTAAAGGATGATTCTTGAAAATAATGTTTTAAAAATCCATTCATGTCGTATAAGTTAAAAAAAACATTCTTCTCGTACTTTTTCCCGAAAAGTCAAAAAGTACCTCGTACGAAAAACGACAAAAGATTCCTTTCATATGTTTTACTAAAAACTCACCAAAGGGTAAAATTGGATTTAAAAAATTGTAGATGGATGGAAATAATATTAAATATTGAGGAAACATTGATGTGGATGATAAAATACACCCCAGTAAAATGCAAAGTATAAACAATCTCGGATAAAAATGAGATTGTGATATTTCCCTTACCTTAAGTCCGATTAGCTTCGTAAGTGTCCGAAACTCCTGTATAATGATTTAAATAATGTCATTAACTTATTAAAGAATCATATTCATTGATATGATATCATATATGGTTCACTTATGACTTTATATTACCCGTTCTTTTGTAAATTCCATGTTAAAGAAGCGTTTTGGGTAAAATCGTTTCATTTATCGTAGGTGTTTGGACATGTTGTTCTTGACATTATTATTACTTATATCATGATTTACGTACTTCCAGAATATAAAACATGATTTATATATAATATATATTCATTATATATATATATATAATATATAGATAAATGAAATGAAACACACCGTTCATGGAGACGGTAGTCCGTACGTACGCATGAATGTTGTTTTCCTTTCTTTATTGTATTGAATGGAAGTAAATAGCTGAAATACATATATACATAAATCCATTAGCTTTATAATGTCATATATTTCATTATTATTGCTTATATATACTTTATAATCATTCTAAATGGTTAACATGGAGAATGAATCTCATCGCGTCGTGGAGACGGTATTCCGTACGTACGCACGCGCGGTGATTTCCTTTTTCCGTAGGATGGATAGAAGGTTAATTAGAGTTGTTTCATATTTATAATAACATATCAGTATATAATAGATACTGATGTTATTACTTTATCATGAAACAACTAAAGAAGAAGAAGTTGAAGAAGAAAGAAATTGAAAAAGATCGGTAATGGATATTACCTCTTTTTGACGCGCCTTTTCTTAACCTCCACTTAAAGAACTAAGGATGGTATTTGAAGAAGAAAAGGACCTCTAGGATGATAATAGGGAAGTGGAGAAGAGATTTTGGCATGGGTTGGCCGAGCTTGAATGCTCAAATTGGTGTGAGGAGGAGAGGGAGGAGGTGCCCTTTTATAAGGGAGGAGAGGGGCACCTTTTGGAAAACTAAAAATATTATTTTATTATAAAGTAATGTTCGGTTTGAAATAGCTCCAAATTGATATATTTCGAAGCTAAGGTGGGGATGGGTCGAAATAATCTCATCCAATGGAATTTGGATATGTTTAGTTTACTATTTTAACCTTATCATTTAATTTTAACTTTAAGTTAGATAATTTTACTTTTACCGTGTCTTTTTGTGTTCTTACACTATAAGGTTAATAAACATACTATAACAAGCAAAAAGAACCCCAAGTTGTTTATTATTAATATATATAACCTTATCTAAGTCATTTGTCCGAACCATAGATTTTTAGGAATAAAATAACAATTAATAATATAATATTTGTTTTAAAAACTATTTTATGTCAATTTTGACACTATTTGGTAATTGATTTTTGTGAAAATAATAACAGAATGATTAGTTCGAAAAAAGTTAATTAAATCAATACTAACATGTCATATTAACCTAGAAAAGTAGTGTAATTCATAAAAAGTCTCAAATTACATTTATTTGGGTATTTATAACATCAATTATGTCAATATTTCACTAATAAGATAATTACTGCATCATCGCTGTGTCATAAATAAATTATATTATTTAATTTCTAAAAATTAAAAATAAAATATCATTATGTTTGAAATATTTTTATATTTCTAATGAATATTTATAGTCGAATTTATCTTATGTATAACCCTATATTAAAAATGATTTACTTATTAAACTTTGATTTTAACTATTTTAACCCTTCTTTAAATAAATTAATAATAAATGTCCAAATCTAATCCAAGTGGGCCTAAATGGTCATATTTTATTCCTAAGGTAGTTTTTGGTCGAATTAAACTTATCCAATAGAATTGGGACTTGTGTTAGCGTAATAATAATATCATTTTTGCCCTTAATTACCCTATTTACTTTTAACCGTGGTAAATAAAAGTAAAAAGTTACTATTCACCAAAAATTATTTTCATATCATTGAACCACATTTTAGTCCTTGATATTAACCGTGTCTCTCAGATTTTCGAAATTCTACTCACAGAAGCGGTAAAATTAAGTTTTATGAAAAATTCAGTTTTTTTAACTACCACTTAGTGGTTTCACTATTCATCAAAAAATGAAAGTTTCCAGAAAAATACCAAAAAATAAGCCTAAGCTATATTTGATATTATGAGTTCAAAAATGATCTTTATTTTACCAAATTCAATACATATCAGTTACATTATGTAATTTAAAAATTATTTCCCGTCGTCAAAACAAATAGCGTGTTTTTAAAAGATAATAACTATCAAAATATTGACACTTGTTTATGTGTGGTTTAAATGTGAAATTACATCCAATGAACAACATTGTATTAAATAGTAAAAATATATTATAAATATATGTTAAAACCACTAAAATTAATAATTTATCACTCTTAATTATTTCGATTAAAAAAGTTGTTATTCATTAAAATTTAATAATTTTCACTATTCATCAGAATATGAAAGTTATCTGAAAAGTACCAAAATTTCACCCTAAGCTAATTTCGATATTCCGAATCCAAAAATGATGTCCATTTTGAAATATAAAATTTAATAAATTTCAAAAAGCTGTTATTACTATTCATAATGGCTAGTTTTAATAATATTTTAATAGCATATCGTTGTTTAGTGAAACTCAGTATTGCGTACTACACACGCTATCGAGGAGGGTCATGATTGTGTGTAATGCAAGGAAAGTCAAGGATGCGTATTGAGCAAGCTCCTTTTGGTGTAGCGAAAAACACAAGACATTAATTAAAAAGAATATTTTTCATAAAATCTCTGGGTGTTACAATCCACTGGGTAATTCATATGGATTCTTATCTTGGACTTTTGTGAAGAAAAACACAGTGACCCAAAATGTTTATAGGTATATATTACATATTTTTAGTTGAATAATGTAAAACCCCATGATTTTAGAATTGGAAAATAATTCTTGATAGCCTATATAACACTCACGATAAGATTAAAAGAAAATGTAACACCCCAAGGATTTATGATATATTATATTTTTATATATATTCAAAATATATTCAATATCTTGTGATTCATGTAAAAATGGGTTAAAAAACGTGATTCTATATGAAAATATTATTATGGACATTATATATAGTTATTAAGTTAGAGAGAATAAATATTACTAAATAATATATGAATATTATATGGTTTAAAAATATATAAAATAAATTATGTGGTTATATAATAATTAGGAATAAAATACTAACCATTTGGAAGAAAAAATGTTTTTTGAAAAACTGTATTGTTCTAGAAGGATGTTTTGTCATACATTCTGAACATTATTTAAAAGTATTTTTTTCCCAATTTTAGGAATATATTTTATAAAATTAACATAATATTTTTTTCAACATTTCAAAATTATCTTAGGGTAAATTTTTAAAATTTCTGAAATGTTTCATTTTTCAATGAATAGTGAAAATATTGATTTTTATTAAAAATTGACTTTTGTTTTAATAAATTTACAAGATATATATAATTTTATTGTTGTTTTTAAAGTTAAATTTTTTTAGTTATATATTAAGTAATATAATTTATTCCACTTTAATCAGTTTCATAATAAAATTTCATATGAAAACCTTTTCAACTTTTGAACATGTTTCTTTCAGAAAACCATTTTTCACGAAATATCTACATTGATAATTTTAAATTAAATCCTGATAATTATTTGTGTTGAATTTGGAAAAATGCATTTCATATTTGTAATAAATATAATTTAAATTTTCTAATATGTTTTACTTAATTTTTTATCATAATGTATAGTGAACATTGTACAAATTATTTACCATAGTTTTGGTAAAAATATGTGTACCTGAGGTTAAACTAACAATATGAGAGTTAAAAAAGGCCATTTTTTAAAATTCCTATTTTATGGTCATATATTGACCATATATCTTTTAATAGTCTAAAATGGTCCATTTTGGAGAACTTTATCATTAGAAAAATATTGGTGGAATTCTTTCTTTTCAAAAAATTCATGTGTTTCCTCTCCCCACTTATAAAAGGCCAACCCTATCTTATCATTTACACACATACAAAAAAATTGTTTCTAAAAATACCCAACCAAATAACTTTATTACTTATTTCCCATAATAATAGAATCATTAGTTTGGTTAGAAGGACACGTAGGTAAAATTTTGGAGAAATCCAAATGAAGTTGTCTGTAGAAGAGTTAACATCTTTAACAGATTATTTTATTTAATTTCATACTCCACCTCCTTGAAATATAGTTAAAAAATTATTTAATATTATCCTTAGTATCTTATATATAATAATATATTATTATGTTATTTTCATCACCAAAAACTATCTCTTCCTCCCTCAAATGGGAAATGAATCCATTAATCGTGGGTATAGTGGACTACCTCCACACGAACATACATTATTTGTTTTCCATCACCTATTCTCATGGATGGATATAATGATTTATAATATATATATATATATATATATATATATATATATATGATATTTACGATATAATTATTATTTTTATTTATAATATCATATATAAAATGTTACTTTCCATTTCGTAGAGAATGTGATAATATCATTCATGTGTACGGTGGACTACCGCCTCGTGAATAGAGCTGATTCATTTTTCCCTTACGTTTTAAATGGAAGGTAATATGGATGAATTTAATATTTATATATTGTATTAATGACATATTAATCATTTTTTAAAATAAATAAATCATATTATTTCTTAACTAACCATCCATTGAATAAATGATAATGTCGTTCATTTGTACGGTGGACTACAGCTTCGCAGAGCGCTGTGATTTGTGTTCGACTAACACATTAAATTAAAGGTAACAAAGGATAAATTTACTAACTATATGTAAAATATATTAAATGATATTTATTCTATAAAATTAATACATTATGTACTTAATTTCCCTTTCACCAGTTAATGAAATCATTACGTTTCTCGTGTGTACGTATACAATACCTTCTCTACAAAGTGATGTGATTCATCATCCATGTTAAAAATTAAATAATGATTATAAAGATATATCTAATGTTAAAAATTATATTTAAAAATTAATATAATTATAAATATGATGGAACTATATCCTATGTTCAGAATTTAGAACATATAAGATAAAAAATGCCTGAGAAAATAAGATAATTAACACCTAAAAAATAATAATAGTGATATATTATTCACAAATGGCTCATAAGATGTTAGAAAAGGATAATATATGATATTATTAATATTAATATATTTCTTTTATAGGTTAATAACATGATTAAAAACACTATATATGAGGTTAAATAGCACTCCACAAAAGGGAAGGATGGGCTAAGGGGTTTCTTTAAATCAATTTTAACTTATTGGGTTATATGTCTACTTACTTGAATATATATTTCAATTATTATGCTTGAAATAAAATTTTATTTATTTATATTATATTTACAATTTTTTTGTGTATATATATTTTTACACATAATGTCCCCATTTATTAACTATCGCCTCAATGATATGACCTTTATAAAGGTTTCATTTCAACTCCAATCTTTGAGACACTGTTATTTTATACACTTAAAATATTTTTAATGGTGTATATAATTCCCCTTTACATAATATATCTTTAATAATTCCTAACTCATGATATTTTAAGTCACAATTCATCTAATTAATTCATGGAATGTTATGAATTGAAGTTTACCAAAACGATAAGGGTTTATATTTTATTCTCATTTTAATAAGGATTGATTATGCTTAAATTTTAATTGAAGAAATGTATTTAATCATTGTATAATAATACCTTTATAATTTTATTATTCTCAATTTATTAATTATTTTTTCATAAAATATGTCCATTTTCTTACCTATAATACTTAAAATTAGTGATAGCATGGTTTATGAAAATCTGAAATCATTTTTCTCTTCGGTCGAAAATAATTTTTGTTTTGAATCCATGTTTTATAATTTTTTAGAAAGGTTATACTATGAATTTTTTAATGTTATTTTTAATATTAATTGTATTTTTAGAAATAAATTAAAGGAATATTCCTATCTTTCATTAGAAAAACACTTTTTTACCATTCTTAGAAAAATGTGAAACCAATATTTGTTTTAAACGTATTCAATATGATAAGAATTTCCTATCATCACGAGCACTCAATGTTGTAAGTCTTCCATTATAAATTTTAAAGGTAATTTTCAAAAAAAAAATAATTTTTGGGAAAGTGTTATATTTTAAATAAGTTTTTTCAAAATTTAAATTAAATTTTGCTCAATAAATGTTCAAAGTGATATTTTCAAAATCATTTTTAGTATAATATGATATTCGTTGACATTACATAATGTGAAAAAGGTTATTTTCCTCAATAATTTATTTTAATATTTTTAATTTTTTTTCATTAACAAAAACGACCTTTTATGTTATGGGTTTCCAATAAATTATGTATATTTCTCTCTTATATATATACATAGTTTTTTCTTTCCTCAAATTTTATAAGAAAATACATGCCTTATATTTATCTCTCAAATATCGTCATTTTGAAATTTCATTTGATTATGATATGTGGAAAGATTATGAATCCCATTATATTTCCATGGGTAATTATTTTGTTATGAATTATGATTAATTTTAATTTTTTATAAACAAAATATTGAACTTGTTAAGACTGGTTCACCTAGATAACACTTTAACGAATTCTGTAATGATTTAGTCTCACGAGTTTAATGTTTGGGATTTGAGAGTAAACTTAATCCATTATAAGAATTTGTATTCCATGTTATATGTTCTAGGAAGTTATCCTTAACTCATTTGTATGTCATGTTATATATATTTTTATATTCCAAAGATTCCATGCTCCTATTAAACCATGTTCTTTATGTTACTCTTCTATGATGTTACATATATTCCTACTTTTTTATGATATTATGCCTTCAACTCACATTTTATGTTGCCCTATCAAGTTTATTATCTTACTATAAGGACCCAGCTAGAGTAATGGACCATTGAGAGGGGGGGGGGGTGAATTAGTGATACCCCTTTTTCACTTGTTTTAGGTTCCCAAAATATTGACAATAACATTTGTCTCCTGTTAAAGAAATAATTCCCTACTGAGAAAACAAAAAAGCACACATCAAAAAAACACATCAATTTACAAGGTTCACTATTAAAAAATAATAGATATGTCCTTGGTATGGTTTGAAAAAATCCATCACCATACAATTCACTAAGAAAACAATACTTGGATTACAATGAGTAGGATATACCCTTACACTCGTGAAGCACTATGAAACAATCAATCCAGTGCGTGTGCACCCTCTTAGCACAATAGAGCAATGTCTCTTTTCTTTTAACAACTTATGTTACCTGCACTTCCTTTCAAATACCCAAGTGTATGAAATTCAGCACAAATATTCAATTCCATACCCATAAGAAAGGAAAGGACTTCGTGGACTTGAGATAGATCACTTACAGTCTGAACTTACCATTCCGAATCTCTACTCTAAATTTTCCCAATCGGATTCTTTAATCCGAATCTTCTTCAGTCTGAGAAACGCAATACAGTGACAACCAATAATGATTCCCCATTCTGAATATCCACTCCAAATTCTCCACTCCGAATTTTCTTCATCACTCTGATTCTTCAATCCAAGTCTTCTTCAGTATGAGAAACTCAATACGGTGATAGCCAGTACTGATTCCCCATTCCGAATCTCCACTCCGAATATTTCACTCTGAAATTTTCTTTTTCACTCCGATTCTTCAATCCGAGTCTTCCTCAGTCTGAGAAACTCAATACGGTGACAGCCAGTACTGATTCCCCATTCTGAATCTCCACTCCAAATACTTAACTCCAAATTCTTCAATCAGAGAAACTCAATACGGTGTCAACCAGTATCAAATTCTCGTTATGATTGAAACTGCAATGAAACTCTGTCGGCCAAACACTTCTTCCTCTCTATATATTACCAGATCTTCTCTCTCTACTTTTTCATCACACTCTTACTTTGTACGTGGATCTCCTTTTATAGGTGCTCCAAAGTATGCTTAGGCGGGAAACCAAAATATTTTCCCGCTCACTTAAATTGACCCAAATCTTAATTTCTCTTGAAATCTCGGAGTAATTAGAACTTTGTCATCGCTTCTAGAATCTTCTCGAATCTTCTTCCCCTTCACTTGACTTAGAGCTCTGGACTTTTCTGGATCTGACCTTATTACACAGGTTTCCCAGAGTCATATTCTTGGATCCACTCATCTGTCTTCTCAGAATCATATTCTCAGATCCACCCTTCTTGATTTTTCGACATCACTTTCTCGGATCCACTCTTCTTGAGTCTTCAACATCACTTCAACTCTCGGCCTGAATCTTCATCTCTTTTTCGGCATGACACCATTTCAATTCTCAATATGACTCTTCATTACTTCTTGGTATGTATTTTCATTACGACTTCACCAATTCTCGGCATGACTCCACAATTCTGGCTATGAACTTTAGGTTCAGGAAGTCGACTCTGAACTTCTCGCTACGAACTTCTTTTTCAGCAAGTCTACTACGAACTTCTTCTTCAGAAAGTCGACTCCAAAATTTCCACTACAAACTTCTTCTTTAGTAAGTCAACTTCGAACATCTCGCTACAAACTTCAGGTTCTCGAAACGTCTGTTCCAGATTCTCAGAATGACTCTTAGTTCTCGATACAACTTCTTCAATTATAGATTCTGGAGATTTTGAATTCTCAGAATGACTCCTACAGATCTCATTATGTCTTCACCACCCAACTTTTTCTTGAATTATGAGTACTTGCATATACTCACAAATTAGAGTTACAGAATAGCAAAGCATCATCACAATTAGGGCCTTCACATCCCCTATCAGCCAACTTTAAAAAATTTGCAATTTCCCAGTTCCGAACTTCACAATTTCCAGACTTCGAATTCCAGACTCCGAATTCTTCGAACACCAGGTTCCGAATGTTCAATATTCTTGGTTATGAACTTCTCAATCTCCAGACTCCAAATTACAGACTCCAAATTCTTTGAACACTAGGTTCCGAATCTTCAAACTTCCAGCTTCCAAATTCTTAGAAATTCAAGGGGTCTTTCCTTTTTGAAAACTTCCTCAAGATCAATAAAATAAAATCTATGCAAACCATATCTTCCTTCATATTGGTCCTAAAAATATCCCCCTTTGGATTTTGTTATCAACCAAGTTTTCATAAACCACCAAACTTTGTAACCTCAGGAAATGGATTACTTATCAATAATTTTATGCCCATGAAAGCTAACTCATTGTAGGAAACAAGAATCATTGACAGCAAAACCATGCTATCCATAGGTAGTAAAAATGACATCTTCAACTTCATATATCTTCAGCTTCATACATCCTGCAAACAACTTAAAGTTATTTCCAACAATCACTCCAAAAAATAGTTAGAATAGTTCACATACACAAGCAGGGCTGAGTTCATAGCTTACTCACAAATATCTCTTTAATCAAATAAATTTACGATTCAAACAAATTCTCCCCCTTGAAAAAACAATCCAAAGGTAAGAAGAGAGAGGGGACAGAGAAACATACCTTATCCTTGAAGAGAAAGAGGCTGGAAACCCATGTTCAACCTCAATCTTGAGAATGATTCCTTCGTCAAGGGTTTTGTGAAAATATCAGCAACATGTTTATCATATGAAACATATTAAAGTTTCAGTTCATTCTTTTCAATATAATCCAATTCATCATTCATGGCTTGAACCTATTATGGATGCTCCAAGGTTTATTTAACATCATTTGGTTCCACTTTGGAATACAAGGAAGTATGTAATATAGAATTACTTGTTCTTCTTGTTTGAACCGTGTGACGTTGATCACCAAAAATATTCTGAGCTTGCACTTGTTTCATCAGCCTTGGATACATTTTTCGTGTGCCTTCTTCATCACTTGATATGGCTGAATCTGATTCTTGATTTTGATTAGGATTACAATTCGTTACATCCTTATCAGAATTGTTAACTTCATCTTCCTCATCTTCCTTGTCTGTCTGGACATGCTTATCTTTTCTCAGAGTTTCAATGACTTTTAGATCAACTACATCCACAATTCTTCTGGTTTTTTTGTTAAATCATCTATAACCTCTTCCTTATGGTGCATACCTAAGAAAAATTCCATCTTCTCCTTTTTGCTCAAAATTTCCACTGCTTGCACCTTTCTTCATTATAATGCACGGGCACCCAAAAACTTTAGCATGATTCATACTTAGATTAATGCCATAGAAAATTTCATATGGAGTATTGATAGATTTAGGAATGTAGAAACATCGATTTTGAATACAAATAGTTGTACTTGTAGCTTCCCTCCAAAAGTAATGAGTAAGGCCATGTTCAAGCAACATAGTTCTTCCCATTTCCACCAAGATTTTGTTCTTCCTTTCAGCAACCCCATTTTGTTGAGGTGTATATGGAGCACTATATTAATGATGAATCCCATGATTCTTAAGATAGTCTTCAAATTATTCACTTCTATACTCACCACCATTTTATGTTCTCAACTTCTTCACAGAGTACTCACATTCTTTCTCAGCTTTCCTTCTGAATATTTTAAACATTTTTAGGGCATCTGACTTATGCTTCATAAACAAAACACACGTAATGCGAGTAAAATAATCAATGAAAGTGATGAAGTACTTGTCTCTATTTTTTGATTGTTTTCTCATTGGCCGACATATATTAGAATGTGTTAGTTTAAGGGGTTGTTTAGAAAAAAAGTCAACCTTCTTGTGCACAACACTTGTAATTTTTTCTTTCTGGCAGGTAGTGTAGAACCAATCTCTTCTTATTGGAAAATCTGGAATATCTCGGAAATTTTCTCTTTGAGATAACTTGCTCATATTTCTCTGAAACATGTGTCCAAGTCTTCTGTGCCAGAACTGATTTCCTTCCACAATTTCCATGTAATAAGAGTTTTGTAAATTTCCAACTTGAAACAGATTTCATTTATTTTAATTTCCTCTTGTAAAAATATCCCCATCTTCTTCACTTTTCACAACAAATCCATCTTTCTTGAAGATAACTTTGTTACCCTCATCACACAATTGTGATACACTCAGGAAGTTGTGCTTCATCCCATCAACATACAGAGTTTTCTTGGACTTCAATTTTTTCTTTCCCAATGATGGATGATCCAAAACCTTTTACTTTTAATGATTCATCATTGCCAAATGTCACATTACCTTCTTTAAAATTTTTCACATTCTTTAGAAACTTCATGTATCCTGTTATATGTGAAGAACACCCACTATCAAGTATCCAAGGTCGTTCTTCCTTTGTAAATTTTAGAGCAGTTTCAACAACAAGAGATTTCTCTTCTTTCACTTCATTCTTTTCCTTCGGCTTCTGAGAATTAAGAACTTTTTTTTGAGCTGGTAACAACACAAGACATCCTTTTACAAGAGGTCCAGGTTTATCACACCTTTCGCAAATAGTATCCAGAGGCTGGAACCTATTTTCTATCTTGACTAAATTCTTCTCAACTTTCATCAAGAAAACCTTTTCATTCTTCTTCCTTTGAGGATATTTACTCCCCCTCAATATCTTCCTTTAATAACTTGTGGGGTGGTGGTAATAATGTCGATTGAACCAACACATATTCGTTGTATGCCCGAATCCACCACAATACCAATAATACCCATAGAAGGAGTACCTTCCTCTAAAGCTTTTATTCTGATACTTCTTTGTTGCTCTTTCGTCAACCCCACCAACCATTCTTTTGTTAGCAAGATTGCTCTGCTGAAATTCTGATTTTGATTTTTTTTTCACCAGTATTAGACTTAGGCTTCCTTGAAACTTCAGAGTTCCCAGCAACAATGGTCTTGGCCACATAAATAGCTTTCTCATAATTCTTCTTCATAGCAACCACTTTATTCTTCTGTTGAATTTTCTCAGTATTTTCTTGTTGAGAGCTTTCACCTACAAAAGTAGTTGAGTTTTGAGAACATATGTTTCTTAACTCAAATTCCGAGAGCTTCTTTTGGACGATCTCTAATTCATCCTATTTTTCTTTTATCTTAACTATCATGTACTCATTTGTGGTTTTCTCATCTTCAAGAGACGCCTTCAAATTTTCAAGTTCTTTCTCAAGTTCTTCTTTAAAATTAGCTTGATTAAATGCTGATGAACATTTATCTTCCAACTTTTTGTTAAGTTTCTCTAGCCTTCTGATCTTCATTAAACATTCCTTCAATTATTCTTTCAGATGCATCTCAAGCTGAGTTTCTTCTTCTTCCGTGCTGCTGCTTCCGAAATCTTTATCATTCAATGTTGCAATGAAAGTATTTTCAACACCATGCTCAACTGATTTTTTAGATTCAACATCACTTTCTTCATCTTCATCAATTATAGATAGAAGAATTTTTCTCTTGGATTTTAAGAACTTCTTGTCTTTCCCTGACTTTCCTTTACTACCTTGCTTCTTCCATAACTTTCTTGGATTTCTTTCTTCTTCATCAATGTCTTATTCATTCTCCCTTAGAGGAAAGTTAGCCGTAAAGTGGCCAATGCCTCCACATTCAAAACACTTTAAGGGAAGTTTTCCCTTGTATTTATATGTGCCTATTTTTACATTTTTTTAAAACAAGGAAAAACTATCGTTAAGATTTTTACATACCTCGCTTTCAGAGTCAGGGTCACCACCATCTTCTTCAATCACGATCATACTAGACTTTTCCTTCTTCATGGATTTGAAAAATAATTCTCTGTCAACCTTTGTCTTGGTCTTCATAGCCTTTTCCCTTATCATTTCGTAAGTAATGAGTGTGCTATGAAAATCATTAAGAGATAGAGTCTCTGAGTCTCTGTCTTCTAATGAAGATACCTTCGCATCGAATTTATCAAGAAGAATCCTCAAGATCTTTTCCACCACAGTAGAGTCTTTCAGCTCTTCACCAAGACATCTGATGGTACTAACAATATCATTTACCCTGGTGAAGAAATCCCCAATAGATTCATGCTCTCCCATCTTCAGGTCTTAATACTTCAATCTCCAGATTTGATGTTTTTCCTTCTTGAATTTTGTATTTCCTTCTTATATGTTTTTCAGTTTTTCCCATATACCTTTGGTTGTGGACACTCCTTTTACTCTCAAGAACTCACTTTCAGAGAGTGAAGACAATATAGCATTCTTGTCTCTTCCATCATTCTCAAGAAACTTCTTATCAATAGGTTTAAGTGGAACATTGTCTTCAATGAGAGGAAAACCAACTATTGCAGCTTCAAGAACATTATAACTGATAGACATGAGATATGGTAGCATTATATCCTTCCAGATGTGATATTTCTTCCCATAAAATACTAGAATGCCTTTACTGTTCACACAATTTAGATTCTCCATCAGCAAGGAAAACAAAGGGAACCTCCCTCTGATACCACTTGTAAGGACCGAGCTGGAGTAATGGACCACTGAGAGGGGGGGGGGGGTGAATCCGTGGTACCCCTTTTTCACTTCTTTTAAGATCCCTAAATATTGAGAACAACCTTTGTCTCCTGTTAAAGAAATAATTCCCTACTGCGAAAACAAACAAGAACACATCCAAAGGAACACAAAAATTTACAAGGTTCACTATTCAATAAGAATAGCTACATCCTTAGTATGGTTGGAAACAATCCATCGCCATAAAATCCACTAAGAAAACAATCCTTGGATTACAATGAGTATGATATACCCTTACACTCGTGAAGCACTGTGAAACAATCACTCCAGTGCGTGGGCACTTTCTTAGCACAATAGGGAAATGTCTCTTTTCTTATAACAACTTATGTTACCTGCACTTCCTTTCAAATACACAAGTGTATGCAAGTTCAGCACAAATCTTCGCTTCCTTACCCATAAGAAAGGAAAGGAATCCTTGGAATTGAGATAGATCAATTACAGTCTGAACTTCCCATTCCGAATCTCTACTCCGAATTTTCCCAATCCGATTCTTCAATCCAAATCTTCTTCAGTCTGAGAAACTCAATACAGTTACAGCCAGTACTGGTTCCCCATTCCTAATCTCCACTCCGATTTCTTCACTCCGAACTTTCTTCTTCACTCTGATTCTTCAATCTGAGTCTTCTTCAATCTGAGAAACTCAATACATTGACACCAAGTACTGATTCCCCATTCTGAATCTCCACTCCGAATATTTCACTCTGAACTTTCATCTTCACTCTTATTCTTCAATCCGAGTCTTCCTCAGTCTAAGAAACTCAATACGGGGACAGCCAGTACTGATTCCCCATTCCGAATCTCCACTCGGAATACATCACTCCGAATTCTTCAATAAGTAAAACTCAATACAGTGTCAACCAGTATCAAATTCTTGTTACAATTGAAACTGTAATGAAACTCTGTTGGCCAAACACTTATTCCTATCTCTAGATTACCAGAGATTCTCCCTCTACATTTTCACCACACTATTACTTAGCACCTGGATCTCATTTTATAGGTGCTCCAATGTATGATTAGGCGGGAAACCAAAATATATTCCCACTAACTTAAATTCGCCCAAATCTAAGTTTCTCCAGAAATCTCGAAGTAATTAAGACTTTTTCAATGCTTCTAGAATCTTATTGAATATTCTTACCCATCACTTTACTTATAGGTTTGGCCTTTTCCGTATCCGACCTTATTACGCAGGTGTCTCAGAGTCACACTCTCGGATCCAATCATCTGTCTTCTTAGCATCATATTCTCAGATCCACCCTTCTTCATTCTTCAACATCACTTTCTCAGATCCACTCTTCTTGAGTCTTCAACATCACTTAAACTCTCGGCATGACTCTTCATCGCTTCTTCGACATGAAACCATTTAAATTCTCTATATGACTGTTCATTACTTCTTGGTATGGATTTTCGTTACGACTTCACCAATTCTCTGCATGAATCCGCACTTCTGGCTACGAACTTCAGGTTCAGGAAGTCGACTCTGAACTTCTCGCTACGAAATTCTTCTTTAGCAAGTAGACTCCGAACATTCTGCTACAAACTTCTTCTTCAGCAAGTCGAATCTGAACATTCCTCTAACGAACTTCTTCTTTAGCAAGTCAACTCCAAACATCTCGCGACGAACTTTAGGTTCTCGGAACGACTCTTCCAGATTCTCAGAATGACTCTTGGTTCTCAATATGACTTCTTCAATTATTGATATAAGAGATTTTGAATTCTCGGAATAAATACTCCAGATCTCAGTATGTCTTCACCACCCAACTTTTTCTTGCATTATGAGTACTTGAATATACTCACAAATTATAGTTACAAAACAGAAAATCATCATCACAATTAGGGCCTTCACATCTCCTATCAGCCAGCTTTCATGAATTTGAAATTTCCCAGTTCCGAACTTCTCAATTTCTAGATTTCAATTTCCAGACTCCGAATTCTTTGAACACCAGGTTCCGAATGTTCAATATTCTTGGTTCCGAACTTCTCAATCTCCAGACTTCGAATTCCAGAATCTGAATTCTTTGAACACCTTGTTCCGAATCATCAAACATCCAGCTTCAAAATTATTATAAATCAAGGTGTCTTTCCTTTATGAAAACTTCCTCAATATCAACAAAAGACAATCCATACAAACCATCTCTTACTTCATCTTGGTCCTAACACTTACTAGGTTTTTTAGATCACCCATTTATTTATATATTCACCGTGTTATACCATGCGTATCTAGTATCTTTAATTGATTTTAGGATCTAAATATCAAAAATAAAATATATATGATATGTTTAATGTATTAATTAAATAAGACTTCCAAAGACTATAGGCCTTTACGATCCTCGTGGTGTAATTATTTGATATTTATATGTAATAATATTATAATATTATTAGTAAAAGGATCCTAGTTTCCATAGTTGGTATCGATGAATAGGTTCAGTTGAAATTTACAAACTAGGATAATAAAATCATAGTGAGATACCTAGGGATAAGTATAAGTATATGTCTGTGTGTAGGAAAATTTCTTGGAATGTTGGTGAAGTTTAGATTGAGTGGTTTTCAAGAAATTACATCCATGTATAGATAATAAAAGTGGATGTGGTTTTAGAAAAATATACCTAGGGTTAATAATGATGAAAAATTTGTGTCAGATTTGACTCTAGTGTTACTTCCTACACGAAAATAAACCATACTACACTCCTGGTTTAACACTCATGAGAGACTTGTTTTGGAAATTGACAAACTCTTTATCAACCATTATAAAATAATTGAATATATGATAACCATGGATGACCTAGGTTAAAACAAACTTGTCTTGGGTTGATAATTATAATGTTGATAATAAGTTTAAAGACACAAATACCCCTTCCGAGGTTTTATGTTATGGAAGTCTAAGATGATTAAGAGTATTTTGGGTGATATTTATGTTAATATAAACATTGGGTTTAATATATGTCTTAGTAAAAAAGGAATTATTTGAGGAAGAATTATTTTATATTTTTTTACGTAAGTTCATAGGAGTTGGTAACCTTTAGGTTTTATCCTATTCAGATTATCTGATTTTTTGGGGAAAATCAGTTGTATAGAAAACCATAATGGTTAAAAAATGACTTAATTATCAATGTTATTTTTATGATGTGCAACATATTATCAAGGATTGTTTTATCCTATTGAGATGTATATTACCTTTATGTTTAATGTAAATAATAAATTTTTAATAATATTATTATGTTTTTGGATATTTTACTTGAATGGCATGAGATAAACTTTAGGGTTAAGACCTTAATTCATGTTAATGTTATTAAAAATATTTTAGATAAGGGTTATTTATTTAAATAATTATATATTTAAAAACCACGGTTTTATTATTTAATTTTAGAGATTAATATATTCATATTTATTTTGTGAATTATTTTAATTTGTTCTAACCATTTTGGTTTTAATAGAGATAAGAGGAAAAACTTGTTACCTTTTTTCAGATCATATAACACATTAAAAGTTTATTTTATTGATTCATGAAAAAATAATTCAGATTGGATATCAATTAATTAGAGTTGGAGTGAATTATATTTTTTTATAATCACAAATAAATTAATTAATTGTGTTTATGTAATTAAAAGGTATTAGTTAAGTGTATTTTTTGGTGTTCTATATATTAATTATTAATGAACCCCTTAATATTTTAGAGGAGAAAATGAATCATAAATCATATCCTATTTCCTTAATATCTGGTGAACCAAGGGTCTTTTGATTCGTCACAAATTTATTGATTTGTGTGTTTTGAATTTCTCATGATCATTCACTTTATTTTGATCAATTATATCTACCACTCTCTATAATTATTTATTCTTTTTCTTACATGTCCATATTTTCAATTGTAAAAAATTTTCTCCAACTTAGAACCCTAGTTATGTGTTATTACAATTTAACTTTTTAATTACCATTCCATCTTTATAAGAGGAATTTTTATTATCCATTTTTTCGATGTGGGGTTTTCCCTAAATAAAATTTGAAACCCTTTCTTTATGAGATCATGATTTAATTGCAATGATGTGATTTATTTAAGGGGGTAGAATGTAACACGATGTGATTTTAAAAGAGGAACATCATGTTTGATAGCATACATGACATAAAAAACCGAAATTAAAATATAATGTTACACCCTTAGTATTTACTATATATATATATAATAAACTTAGTATATTCTATAGCTTATGGTGCAGATGACACTGGGTTCAAACGCAACGTGATACTCCATTAAAATATTTTTATAAACATTATAACGTAGAATTTAAGTTTATGGGTTTGGATAAGTCTAAAATAATTATAAAAATTATATAATTTAAAAGTTTATAAAATAAATTTAATGGTTATTTATATATTGTAAATAAAATAATAACAATTTGAAATAAAAAAAGAAATATTTTTTCAAAACTATTTTTTTATAAAAGGTGGTTACTTTGCACTTTGTACACAGAATTTAAAATTAATTTCTAATGATTTTATAAAATATTAAAAAAAATTAATTTCATTTTTTGAATAATTATTTCATTATTATCTCAGGGATAATATTTGGTATTTTTTTGAGAAGATTCACTTTTCAATAAATAGTGAAAAGACTAATTTTTATTAAAACTTCCTTTTCATTTATATAATTTACAAGACCAATTTTATATTAATGTTGTTTTGAAAGTAATATAAGATAAAATATATATTAATTAATAAAAAACATTTCATTTTAATAAATTTATTATTTAATTTTTATATAAAAACATTTTCCAAATTTGAATGATTTTCTTTTGGAAAACCGTTTTTCAACACATCTGTGGGTATAATTTTAAATTTATTGATACCAATTTTTTGATTTTATTTTAAAAAAATATATTAAATATTTGGAATAAAAAAATCTATATTCAAATAATTTGAACTTAATTTTTAAGCATAAGGAACAGTGAAACATTAAAATTTATTTACCATGGTTAAGTCAAAAACAGGTTTACATGGGGGTTAATATTAAAAGATAAGTGTTATAATGACTAAAAACATTTAAAGTTTATATTATATAGTAATATTTTTACCTTATCACTCTTGAGGATCTAAAATGTACTATTTAAGAGCCTTGTGTAATTAGAAAAACGTTGTTGAAATTTATTCTTTTCAAAAATTCCAAGTGTGTCCTCTCCCCCACTGATAAGAGGTCACCCCCAATCCTATCTATTACACACATAAAAATACCATTGGTTTGAAAAATAACTAATAAAATAACAAGTGTTATTCCATAAACTCATCCTATAAGCCTTTTTTGGCCATAAATCCAACATAGGAAGAATTTTGGTGCAAACCCAAAGAAGTTGTCCAAAGAAGAGGCAACTTCTTTCATTGAGTATTTTATTTTACTTCTTAATCTAAATCATTATTATAATATTAAAATATAATGATAAAAAAAATATTACATATACTGATATTTTTTATGTAACTTTAGTTAACTGAAAACATATATTCCTTACATAAATGGGAAATAAAACCATTGATCGTGTGTACAATAAACTGCTGCCACACAAACCGATGCAATTGTTTTCAATCACCACTTAATACAGATGGATATAATTATGTATCTAGTTTTTCTATCTAATATTTATGATATAACTATAATTATTTAATTATAATATCATATATAACTTCTTACTTTCCATTCTACAGAAAATGCCATAATGTCATTTCTGTGAACGACAGACTACTACCTCGTGAAGTGATATGATTGTTTTTTTTACTTAAAATTTGAATGGAAGGTAATAAAGAATAATTTTATATTAATATATGATATTAATTAAATATAAATAAATATATCATATATGTTATTATCTTATAATCCATTGAATAAATGATATTGTCATTTGTGTGTACATAAGACTTCTGCCTCAAGAAGTGATATGATTCTTTTTCACTAATTCATTATATGGAAGGTAATAAAGGATAAATTTATTGAATATATAATATATATGGAATGATAATGATTATAAAAAATTAATATACAATAAAATTATTTTTACCTTTAACCCATTACGGAAATTAAAATGTTTCTCATGTGTATGTACGTCCTACTGTCTCCACAACGTGATGTGATTCATTCCCCATGTTCAAAATTTAATAATGATTATAACTATTTATATAATAAAAAAATTTATATTCATAATATTTATAGAAATCTATATATTATGTATCTATATCCTAATTTTGGGATCTAAAACATTCATGATAAAACAATAATGAGAAAACAAGGCAATTAAAACCCAAAACTGTAGTGATAATGAAATATTATTAATGAATTGGTAATAAGATGTTATAAAAGGATAATATATGACACTAAAAATATTAAAATGGTTTTTAAAAGATTATTACTTTATTATTACCACTAAAAATTATTTTAAAGAGTGATAAACTAAGGGGAAGAATGGTGTAATGGGTTTCTTGACTCTATTTTCATTCATTGGGTAGTACATTTACTTAATTGAATATATTATGACTATATCATGTGTGAAATGAATTTTGATTGATTTTTATTTTATTTAAATTTTATTTCTACGTGTATACATTTTTTACATATAATCATCCCATTTATTAACTGTCACCTCAACGATATGAACTTTGTAAGGGTTTCGTCTCAAACTCCCATCTTTGAGACACATGTTATTTTATGCACCAAATTTCTTTTAAATTGTGTATATACTTCCCCTTTATAAAATATAGATTTTATCCTTTATAATTAATTTTAATTTTAAGTTAAAATTCATCTACTTTTTTCAAGGTATGCTATTATTCAAAATTTAGAAATGTAGTAATGGTTTGAGATTCCATCTAATTTTAATCGGGATTCATTTTTTAGGAATCTATATTGAAATAAATTATTTAATAATTTTATAATAAACCAATTATAATTTTATTATATTATTTTTATTCATGATGATTTCAAGTAATATCATTATTTTTCACTTTTTGGTGTTTAATATGATTGATAAATTATTTTAAGAAAAGCAAACATCATTTCTATCTTTGGCTGAAAATTATTTTTCTTCCAAAACCTTGTTTTCTAAAAAAAGTTAAATGAATTTTTAATATAATTGTTTAAATTAATTTCCCTTCAAATTAAAGTTTTATAAAAGAAATTAAAAAGAATATTCCTACGATTTTCTGAATAATTTACTTTTTGATTTATCTTACAAAAATGTGTAAATAATTTTTTAATGTATACATGATAAGTATAAATTTTCATTCATCATGAACACTAAATGTTTTAAAGAATACCTTTCAATTTTGGAAGGTTTTTTTAAGACACAAATTATTTATTTATTGATAAATTTTTATATTTTAAATAAGTGTTTTCAAAATAGAAAGGATAGTTTTCTCAATTAATGTTCAATGTTATTTTTTCAAAACCATTTTCCATATAATATGACATCCTTTGATGCTACTAAAAGTGAAAAGTTTGATTTCAGTAATAATTATTTTAATTATTTTTTATATTTTTAGAGAAAAAAAATAATCTTTTATTTTGTTTACTTCCTCTAAATGTTGTATATATGTATCTTATTTTTATACCCAATTTATTCTCTATTCGTTTGACAAGGTTATACAATCCTTATGTTCATATATAAAATTTATTCATTATGAAATTTATTTTGATTATTATATGATACAATATTATGAAACCCATTCCCTTTTAATGGGTAATTATTATGTTATACCTTATAACATATTTCATTTCTTTCGGAACACATAAATCATGAACATGCTATGACTGGTGTGCCCAGATATCAATCCAATGCATTGGGTAAATATTTAGTCTCATGAGATGTCATGTATGGGATTTGGGAGTAAACCAAATACACTATAGGACCCTGTATACATTGTTATATTATATAGGTAGTTATCCATGAATCATCTTTACGTGCTATTATTTGTTGTTTCCACATTTCCTATGATCCAATTTTCATATAACACCAAGGAATTTATGATATTATTCCAAGTGATTACTCATGTGCCGTATATTTTATGATATCATGTTATACATTTTAATCACTTGTTTTGTTTACTTATCATGATTAATTCCTTAGTGGGATTTTGGCTCACACATTTCTATATATATTTCCCAGGTTATTCCATGCAGATTTTGGATCTCAAATGGATTTTTCGATCTTATAATGGAAAATAAAATAAGGATGCCATGTTTTATGTATTAAGAACCTAGTCTTCCAATGACACTTGTAATTTATGATCCCTATGTTATAATTTTTAGATATTTATTTTTAAGATTCATGTAATATTATGTGTAAAATGGTAGGGTCACGAAAAATATTCAATACATCTAATAAATACACATGAGAGGACTAACAAGTTTTTGTTTCTGTGGAGAATATATACTCAATATTATTTTTAATTGAAAAATATTCAGAATCCCCAATAAAGAACGTACCATATAGTACTCATCTTAAGAACACCCTACTTAATTTTTTTATATCCTAGGGAAAGGAAAAACAAGAAAGGATTAGATCAAAGTCTCGACAAGGGTAAACAATGGAGATATCGATGATCACATAGGTATGACATGAAAATAATGGTATGAGAACATGGGATTAAAATTTGGAAACCATACCATACAAATCAAAGATCATACTATCAAGTCATTGAATAAATATTTCCAGTTCAAAATAAGGGAATCATCATGGAATCAGAGAACCTATTCCATGAGAGCATAAAATAGACATACGAATGTGAGAAAACAAAATATTACAACCTTATGAACATGTATAAATAGAAAAACGTTCATTTATTAAGTAAATTACATGAAGTAAATACCTCAAATAAAATTATGGACATGAAACTAGTTCTACACATAACGTCTTGGACATGAAATCCATGTTAATACATAAACTTATGAACATGAAACACGGTCCACACATAACCTTATTGACATGAAAATAGGTCCATGAAAAACCTTATGGATAAAAAGAAAGTTCCACACATAGACTTATGGACATGAAACGAGGTCCAAACATAGTCCTATAGACATGAAATTAGTTCCAATTATAACTTTTTGAACATGAAAATATGTTCACACATAACATAATTAAATCACGAGTTATCAATATTCACCCAATAGATAGGAGGGCTATATAATTTTGTGCCTACTCAACAAATAATGAGAATTATACAAATGTGTGCCAAAAGATCATAAAACATTCATCATTTAATAGCCTATAAAATAAAACCTGTTTTATAAACAGGTCATCAAAGCACCAACCATGGAAATTAAATGATATTAATAGTCATATCATCGACACATCATAGCAGAAACTATGGAAAAGGAATGAGCTTCAAAAAAATATTTTCTTAATTATAATAAATCATATAGATAAATAGTAATGATGGTATTATGGGATAATATCCATAGTAAATACTATGTAACATCAAATTATGTCATCATAGATTGAAAATAACTAAAAATAAATTTTTTTATTATAAAAACACTTTTGAGGAAAAAGTGAGAAACCTGAAATACAATGATACAAGAATCCAGATCAAAACTACAAGAAACTACTACCAAATATTAATTAAATCCTTTTCACTTTCAAATTACTTATTCAAAATCTAAAAATTTCTCATATATTAATGGAAACATTTAATTTTAAAATTACATTAGAATCATGTAATGAGATCGAAAAATCAATCAGTAGTCATGATAGTGGAAAATTTTGTCCATAGAATACCCATTAAAATGAATATTCCTTTAATATTTTTTGAAAACCATTTAAAGTTCCATGTTAAGAAAATGATAGAAATATTCATTGTAAATCATTTCAAGAAAATATATAAAATCATGGTTAAAAATTTCGTTAAAAAATAATTAGATAAAATTAAAAACATTTTTTAAAACATTTTTTGAAAACACAGACTTGGCAGAAAATGTGTTTTTAACTAAAGAGATAATTAATGTTGTTTTTTCTTAAAAATGTTCTTTTAGGATATTGAGTAATTATAGAAGGAAACAATGGATGGAAAAAAATTATTACAAATAAATAACCATAGAATAATAAAATTAATGAGTATCTAGAGAGGTAGATCACACTATTTCATCACCAGAAGAATAATCATAAACAATCCATATTAACAATGAGATTGTATAAAAAAACCCATACAACTCTGGTATTTTTTGAATTATAAGCCTCATGAAAGGATAAAACATAATTGGATGTGTAAATCCCTATAATTTTCAGAATAATTAACATAAAATAAATTCATGGGTAATATATTCACAAAAAAAAAGAAACACATTGTCTGTAAGGCATGTGTCCCATAAAAAAAGTAAGACAAAAATCCATTTCTCTTTGGAATATATTGAATCGTAAGCCGCATTAAAGAATAAAATCAAAAAAAATTAAATATTATTAAAATATGTATAATAATGTTATAAAATTTCAATGATAAGTATATAAACCTCATAAAATAATATTTATGCATAAAATTAAAACACACCTTAATGAAGCGAAGTTGAGACAAAATCCCTTACTCTATGTTTTGAATTCCTTCGTATACTTTTGAACATTCTATATAATAAATATTAGTTTATTATAAATATATTAAAGGACCACACTTATATATGCCGTAACATATATTATTTAATTATGACTTTTTAAAACATTTTTATTAATAAACCCTTAACAAATTCTCATTTTTGGTAATATCTACTTTATTTCTTCTATGTATGTTTTGGTTTGGAATTTCATTAAATTTACTTTGATTGTGGTTTCATAATCCCAATAATGTTAAACATTATATAAATATAAAATTTATTCATTATATATGTATTTATATTAATCCACAAAATGTAGATATAGAAAATGAATTAGGGCATTTATCAAGATGGTAGGTCATACATACCCAGGAACGTTATTTACATTTTCTTAATGGATGAAATGAAAGAATGGTAAATAATATATTAAAATTATAGAGTAATATTTAATTCAAAGATAACAAATATATTCACTAATACTATAATTATTACTATCCATTTAAAAATTAACTGAAAAACATATCACATTACTTTTTGGAGGTGGTAGCCCACATGTATGCATTAGGAAAGTTTTTGTTTTCAAATGGATAGGAATACTGAACATAATTATGATTTTATAATAAAATATGTATAATAATTTCATAAATATCAAATTGATATGTTTAACCCATCACCATATTCATTGTTGAGGTATGGTGATGGAAAATGAATTACATCGGTTTGCGAGTTGATAGTTCACCGTACACACAATCGGCAGTTTCATTTCCCATTTGAAGGAAGAGGTGATGAATGTAAGTTATTTCATTAATATAATAACATCATATTATATGGTACATAATGATGTTATTATATCATTCTTATTTAATAATAATTAATTTATGTGGAAGTAGAAATAAAATCAAAATTCATGATTAAGAACTACACCTCTTCTTAGAAGAACTTCTTTAGGTTAATACCTAATGATTTATTTAGAGGGTTTAATAATAAAATTGAGGCTTATATGAAATGGAGAGGGATGTAAGAAATTTATTTTCAAATTTATCGGACAAAATAAAAAGATATTTGAGTGTAGATGGGAGAGAATAGGTGATATTGTTTTATATGTGGGGAAATGAACCCACTAAGAAATGACATGGAAATTTCCAAAAAACATCCATAATGATAAATTCAATCCCAAGGAAAATACTTAGAAATTACCATATATTATAATTTTGGATATTATAAGGTTGAAATATATAATTTCATTGTGATTTATACATGTTTTATTATAAAAAAATACTCTTCTTGTTTGGTTAAACTTGTCTCCCCGATAAACCTATTTTAAATATAACCATGACAATTAATTTTTTTTTTGATTTTTACAATTCATTAGGACCAAAAAATTTGTTAGAATTACTAAATAATAATAATTATTCTAATTATAATTATTTAATCCATTTTACCACATTAAATACACATAATTTGTAAAATTTAATATAAAATTAAACATAGAGGCCAGATTTTAAAGAATATTTTCAAAGAACTTTTTTCGTAAGTATAAAAAGCTTATATAACAAAATTGAACATATAATTGATTTCAATGAACTAAATTTAATTAATAAAAATATAATGTAACTAATTGTACTTATAAAAAAATATTAACTGAATTAATTTTTTTATTCTTTAAATAAAAAGGTGGGATTAAAAAATTAATATTTCTCACTATTCATTAATAAATTAATAATTTTATAAAATTGTAAAAAAATGACCATAATTTTTTTTAAATTTTAACTTAAAAATTTAATTCATTTTTTGAAATAAATTTTATAATAGTGGAAAAATTTAGTTTTAATGTATGTGTGTTGAATACGATGAAACTATTTCCTAGAAAACTAAAATTTTTAAACATAAAACTAGATTTATTATTTTCTCTTGTTTTGAAAAAATATTATATGAATTATAAAACATTTTATTGAATATATATTAAATAAATTTATTTAAAATCAATCACCAATAGTGACCTATTTAATTTTTTATGTTAAAAAGTTTTTCACATAAGTTTTTTTTAGGAAAACATTAATTTTACTTTGAAATTATTTTTAATTTTATTTCTAATAATTTGATAAAAGTGAAATAATTTTATTCATGTGTAAACCATATATTTTTTTAAAATTTATTTATTCTAATTCATACCCAATAATTTAATTACTATTTTATAATGTTTAAGTTAAAATAATAAAATTAATAATATATTTTGTTTCCTAAAACACAATGTTGCATATAATACAAGCTATCAAAAAACCCAATAATTTAATTACAAGGTTATAATGGTTTGGTTTAAATAATATTATTAATTTTATATTGTGAATCCAGAAATTCAGTGATTCATATAATACAAGCTGTCAAAAAAATTAAATTTATTAGAAAATGATATTTCATAAAATCTTAAGGTGTTATATTCTCCGCCGCGAGTCCTAATAAATTTAATACATGAAAATTGAACATTTTCTTTGTCGTTCTAACATTATAAAATTCTTTTATTGAAAAAACACATCGAAAAAGGGTTAATAATACTTCTTCTTGAAGATAGGTAAATGAGATTATGAAGGTCACATAGAATAGTAGATAAATAGGTTTCAAAATAGGATACAATTTTTGGGAAGTGAAAATATATAAACATAAGAATGTAACACCCAAATAATAACAAAGAGTTATAGAGAAAATTGTCAGGATATAGTAAAAGACAAAAAACCGATAAATATTTGATGGTTGAAAAGAAAATGCATTCATGAGAAATTAAGGTAAATTTTTAACATATTTATTTCAAGATCATTTTCCTAATGATAATATTTTTTTATGAGAAGATTTACTTAATTGATTGTATTCCATTTTATATTCCAAATCTCATCCATTTTTATGATTTGATCAATTTTATCTTCATCTCTTACTCTAAGAAAGGAATATTACAGATTATTTTTTTCTCATTTCTAAAGAACAGAAATTAAAATTTTAATGGGATATAATATCCAAAAAAGGATGGAAGGTTATTCATATTATCTCTAGTCATTCACCAAAACTAAAATTCTTAGAAAAAGTTATTCAATATTGGCAAGTACAACGAATTAGGTTTTAAAATGTCAATAATAAAACCCAAAGTTGAAATTATCCTATTACACAAATTGTTAACCTTTAGGAACCTCTAAAGTACACCTGAAGAAAATAGAATCCCAGATATTGGAATGATTTTATCTCACTTCTTTACTTAATCAATGTGTAAATGATCATGAATTAATTTCAATCACTCATAAATTATCATAATAACATGTAAATTTAGTTATCATTTTACCAAATAAAACAATATGTGAATCCAAATGATAATTTCCCATGTATTCCTAAAATAAGATCCTATATTAGAAAAGCATGTTTTCCATTGGAAGAACAGGTTCATAATTTCATCAAAAGATGATAATAAGTTGAATCACAATATGAAAAGGGATTTAATTATTATAGAATCCATATAGATAAAGATAATCAAATCTTATGACATAATAAAATTTCACTAAATGTTGAATAAAAATATTCTCATTATACTTATTCATACAAAATCCAATATGAGATTCCTAATACTGGAGAGGAGCATAAGAATACCCAAATTTTCAGGATTTACGTTAACTTTTTTGATTTCAGAAAACATCCCTATATCCTTTATATTAAGTGGTTTTTTGTGGCTTATTATCCTCATTATCCGTTGGATTAGGGAATTTATTCACTTAATTCCCAAACTCATTCCATCTATAACACTAAATTGTTATTGGTGTGTGCTATTGAGATATCACTCCATTCATTTCATTGACTAGTCTATTCACATCACTAAGACATTATCTCACACAATAGAAAGAATTCCCAACTTTGAATTTTTTTTCAAGAATTCACCTGATTGATCCTTCCCATAATTTTTACAAGTAGGATGTTGATTTTTTTTCTTCCCATAATTTGACGTACCACTGGATTTTTTATTACACTCCATCTTCCTTTTAATATCTTCATAACCTTGAGGGTTTCTAGATTTTATTTTTACTTATAGTTTACATCAAATGATTTTCCAGAGATTCCATAGTCCCTTATTGATACCAAATTTAGAAGAATTGGTTTCATACCGCAATAAAATTGAAAATTTTTCTTTCAGGGTTGATTATTAAACCTAACACATACATTTAAATACTTGTAAAATTTTCCTCATAGGTACTAATGGATTCATCATACTTCTACTTACTATCAAGGAATTCCTTCTCATTTTTTGTATGTAGAATATATGGGAAATAATTAACGAAATGTTACCTCATGCTCATCCCATTATATTGAGTCAATGAAATAAACATTCCTCATATTCAAGATAAGATTACACAATTTATATTCTTCACCTTCCAAATGAAAAATCGCTAGGACAACCTTTTCATGGTCCACGCCCTAGAGATGGGAAAGTACATTTTCTATAATATTGAACCGTTACTTAGAAACCATTGTATTAGATGTTCCATAAAAGGAGGGTAGAGGTTGTCACATAAAATATTCAATTCCATATTGATGCTTCCTCAATAATTTTATAAGTTCGATATGACCCCTGTTACCACTTATAACATGAGAGAGTAGAGTGAGAATAGTCAAAAAATATATTTCATTCTAGCTTATAATCTATTTGGTTTTTCATGAGGATTGATGTTTTATTGACCATTACATTCATTGTTCACACGATTCTTTTGGGTTCCATACATAGAATAAAACAAAAAAAACATAGTGTGAGCAATAATATCTATATTGGAAAACCATATAATCATAAAAAATAATATATAGGATTCATAAAAACTGAAACCTTATTTTCAATATATGACACATTAGGTTTAAACTTGGTTATTCATGGTCATCATCTATTTAAATACTTCATGATAGTTTATAAATTATTTATGAATATCAGAAATATAACCCCTAAGAGTGTCAAAAGAGGTGTGTATGAAGGCCCACTATAATGAACCATGTGATGACTGGGTGAAATCCCAATTAAAATTTTCATATTTATTACCTATGGCAGAGCCAAATCCACTTGTAGTATCTAGGCAGGGGTATAATTTCTTGGATACCAATTTCTTCACACTTCACCAAAATTCCTTGAAATTTACTTATTATTAGAATTATCCTTAGACATATCCATATGGTTCTCAATAAATTTTTCTCATCATATTTATATAGATTCACTAAAATTATCCTTCGATACCAACTATATAGACCCAGACATTCTGTAAATAAATATTTCATCTTTTTAGATGAATATTCAACACACCTTTGAAATAAACACATAAGAACCATAATGGTTTAATTTATTTGAAGGATAGATTCTTATTCATCTTATTTCATAAAATATATTCAATATCTACCATAAGTATGTAACACCCCAAGCTTCTACGGTATGTTTCCCTTCGAATAATACAGTAGCGTGTGTTGTACGCAACTTTGAGATTCTAACACACTGCGACCAATCAAACTAGCCTTTATGAATATTAATACCCACTTTTTGAAATTTTATAAATTTTATCTCTCAAATTGTACTTCATTTTTTTATTCTGAATATCACAATTATCTTAGGGTGAAATTCTGTACTTTTCGAATAACTTTTATATTTTGATGAATAGTGAAAATTACTAAATTTTAATTAAAAACAAATTTTTTAATAAAAATAATTAATAGTGATAAATTATGAATTTTATTGGTTTTAAAGTATATTTAGAATATATTTCTACCATTTAATACAATTTTGGTCATTGGACATAATTTCACAATTAAACCAGACATAAACAAGTGTCAATATTTTAATAGTTATTATTTCTTAAAAACACAGTTTTTGTTTTGACAGTGGGAATTAATTTTAAATTAATTTCTACCACTTATGTGTTTTAAATTTGGAAAAATGGATTACATATTTGGAATCAGTATTTCAAAATTGTGTAAATAGGTAACTTTTATTTTTAGACATTTTCAATATTTACTTCGGTAAATATTTTATTTACCATGGTTAAATGGTAAATCCGGTAAATAAGGGTAAAAACATAATACCATAATAATAATAAATTACTCTAAAACGTGTCCTAACCTTATTGGTGGATACATGTCCGACCATGGGCATCTATGGGTCGATTTTGGGACCCCATGGAGCCACTTGTAGGTGATAGGGACACTTTATATTAATTATGTTAAAGTAAATACTAAAATGACACAATCATATATCTTTTAGAACTTTTTTTTACATATGGTTATATATGTTATTTTTTCGACTATAAATATTAATTAGAAAGATAAAATGATTTCCTACATAATTGTAGTTTATTTATAATTTTTAAACATTTAATAATTAAATTTATTTATGACACAATAATGATGCAGTATTTTCCTTATTAATGAATGAATCTAATAATTGATATTATAAATATCATAATAAATCTAATTTGAATCTTTTTTTGAGTTCCACTAATTTTATAGGTTAATATGACATATTAGGACTGGTTATGTGAATTTTTTTCTATGTAATAATGCTTATGTCAATTTATCAAAAACCAAATACCCAATAGTGTCAAAATTGACATAAAAGAGTTTTTAAAAAACATATTATATTATTAATTGGTATTCAATTCCTAAAAATATAAGGCTCATCCAAGAGACTTATATAGTTATATATGTATCATTAATGGACCACTTGTGGGTCTTTTGGATGTATATGATATGTTTATTAACTACATAATATAAAAAATACAAAGTGACATGGTAAATGTCAATATAATTAACAAAGAGTTAAAACTAAAATATAAGGTTAATATAAAGACCAAAACCTGTATAAAATCTTTTGGTTGAAATGATTTTGACCCATACCAAACTTATAATTTTAATAATCCACTTTGTAGCCATTAGAAACCGAATATGAATTTATTATAAATTAATACTTTAAGTTTTTCCTAAAGAGCCCCTCCTCCCCCTTATAAAAGGACACCACTTATAACCAATTATTCACACCTTCAAAGCCTTTTGGTTCTGCCAAACCCTTCCCCAATACTATCTAAACTTACCTCAATTAAACCTAGAGGCCTTAGTTTGATCATAAACCCATCCAAAGAGCCCTTTTGATCAAATCCAAAAAAAAGAACCCGAAGAAGAGGTAATGTTTTCACCACCTTTTTCATGTTCCTTTCTTCTTAAACATATTCTTTCTTTGTTATTACCATTCTAAAATAATAAATCCAGTATCTTCTATATAATGAGATGTTATAATAAATATGGTACAACCATATTCAGTATTCTATCCATCCTTTAATGACATGTCACCATACGTGCGTACGTACGACTTACCGTCTCTACGTCGTGGTGTAATTGTTATTCAAAACATTATTATTTGGATGGGTATAATAATGATGTGTAATTCATGTAAATAATAAATATAAAATAATAATTATTCTGTATATATCATATACCATTTAATTATATATTATTTTAATATCCAAATAATGATATTGTCGCTCGTGCGTACGTACGGACTACCGTCTCCACGAACGCGATGTGATTCATTCCCCATCGTATCCATTCAAGAAAAATTATCATTTTATGATTAAAAATAATTTTTAAGGACATGATATAATTCTATATTTTACTAATATAAAACCTATCAATAAAAAACACAGCTTATGTAACAAAACATATAAAAGAAAATGAGTAAGTTAACACCCGAAACGACGATAATACTAAAATATTATTAACAAATAATTAATAGAAGAGAATATATGATATCATAATTATGTAGATGGTTCTTGTATAAATTTAATAACAATGTTTTAACTATTATAAAGGAGGTTAACATACCACCGACTAAGGAAAAGTACAAGGTAAGGGGTTTTCATCTCACTCTTTATTCCCGTGAGATTCATTCCATATTTCCACTATTACCTTTTGTGTGGTGTATATACTACCCATAATTGTATTCTCTGTGTAATAAACTTTAATTTATTTGTATTTACATATTCATTATATGATACCTCTTTCATGGGGTGTATGTTTTTCAAGTTACCAAATTGGTAAGGGTTTATTTCATAATCTCTTCATTATCCGATGTTGTTTATATGTAATTATCTACTGGGATCACTTTTTCATCCACATCCATGTTTCTTAAAAAAAAGTATTTCAAATAATTATTACTATATTATAGACTATGGGTTAATGTAATTTTTACCATTGTTGACTTTCAATAAGAAGTTTATAAAGGAATCTTTCTGTCGTTTTCCAAACAAGGTCCTTTTTAACCTTTTCGACAGAGTTAAGGTAAGAATGTCTTTTTTTAACTTATACAGAGGGTGCAGATATTTTCCACCATTATAAAATATTCAAAGCATCCCTTACAAGATAATAAGTATATTTTCAATGTAAATGTTTTATTTTATAATTATGTTACTTTTAAATGATTTCAAAAAAGAGATATTTCTCTCAAATAGTTTTGATTTCATCTATGTCAACATCCTTTAATAAATTTTACACTTATTTGAAGTTGATTTATTATTATACAAATAATCCATATTGTATGTATGGTTTTGTGATTTGTTTGACTATGGATGAGTTAGTTTTATGTCATTAATGGTTTATGATTAATGTTTTGTCATTTTGTATGCTAGTTTTAATACGAATGTTTATGTTATATTTCATCCTCTTAATAAGATGAATGTGTTGGACTAGAATGTTACGGGTTGGGGACCGGTAAAAGTAAGCCATCCGGGTTGGGGTCCGACTACAGCAGACCCTCCGGGTTGGTGTCGAGATATTATAGGCACTCTGGGTTGGTGTCCGGTTATTAGAGGCACTTCGGGTTGGTGTCCGGCTATTAGAGGAACTCCGGGTGGGAGTCCAGTTACAGAGGCTATCCGGGTTGGGTTCCGGTTACAATTATCCCTTAGGTCCTGGCACAGGGATTTGGCACAACAATTAAAGTTCGGAATTATTCATTCCATAATTATGAAAGTGGTTATTAATATTGCATGTGATTATTCGACTAGTATAATATCCATGTGAATGAGTAAATTGCATTATTTCATTTTATATTTTCCATATTATTTTGAAGTTCAAGTTTTAAAGGCTTTTGTTTTAGTTATACATTGCCTCAATGTTTTATGTTTATTTATGAAAGCTTCCACTATATTTTTATCCTTACTTATCATCTGAGCTCACCCCTTTCTATTTTTTATTTTTCCCAGGATCTGAATAAAAAATTTTATGACTGAACTTCAGGGATAGTCTAAAGGGGATGTGAGTGTGGACTATGGAGATTATATTATTGTAGTTTTTCACTTTATGATGTAATGTAAACCTTATGAATGTATCTAGTGATTCCAAGGCTACTAAACTAATGAGTCATTCGAGACTTGATCTTTTGTGATCATGACAATGTTATGTAATAATGCACCGACTCTGGGTAACTGGGGTCAGGGAATTATAGTTGGTATGAGAGGAAGTTTAATACAAACCTTGGAAGCTAGATTTAGGTAAAATCTGATTAGAGAACATAGACCTAACATGGTCTTTTAGGATTAGTGTAGAAGAAATTCCTAGAATTTTGGTATTGTAGAGATTTTGTGAGTTTTCAGAGCAATACATCCCTGTCTAGATACGAGCAGGTAGCGGTGGCTCTGGCATAAATGTACCTAGGGGTAAAACCCGAAAACACCACTTTGAGCTAGACTCGAACGGGAACTGGTGCATGACAACGGGCCTTGCTGCACTCTTGGTTACGACACTCCTGTGGGATACGCTTAAGATAATTATCATTTTATTGACAAACCATTATGAATGGCATATGAGTAATAACTTACTCAAAGAAAACATTTTTATGATTATGGATTATATCCATAAACTGTTCAATTTATGTTAAGTGTTTTACAAGTATGGAATTATGTATTTTGATTCATAAACTGGTCTAGTTTATGCCATTGTTTAGAAATGGCATCTAGTGGAAGAAATGGAAACCGTATCAACGCACACACTCATTGTAGGGATTTCACTCTTGCTCAAGATAATTATAGTGGAGCTGGTGATGGAACTAGTGCTAATCATCTAATCACCATACTGGGAAAACTCACTCATGTTATGAATAATAACCTTACCCATATGGAGCACCCTGATCCACAACATGGAGGATCCATGTTAGATGGCTTCACGAGGAAACAACCACCAACATTCAGTGGCAGTACAAATCCATTGGTGGCTGAGCAATGGATAAGTTCCCTAGAAAAAATATTTCAGGCTTTGGGGAGTAGTGAAAGGGAAAAAGTTATCATGGCAGTTTACTGCCTCACTGGAGATGCTGATCAATGGGGGTCATTGACTCAAAACACGAAAGAAGATGATGAAGTATCAAATATTTAATGGAGGGATTTAAAAGATTTGTTTTTAGAAAAATACATTAATCGTGACCATTGAGAAGATATGGAAATGCAATTTCTGAGTCTAAGACAAAAGGAGGACGAGAACGTCGCAAAGTACGAAGATAACTTTACAAGGTTAGCGAGGTATGCTGCAGATTATATACGTAACCCAACAAGTAATATTGATCATTTCTTTTGTGGGTTAAAACCATTTCTCTGTCGAGCTTTAGTCTCACAATCCTTCTCATCGTATGAAGATATTGTCTCGTGTTCTATCAAGACAGAAAAGGAATTCTCTATGTCTTATGACAAGAAATTAAAGCAAGAGAAGAAGATAACGGCGGAGCAAGAGACAGATAAAGGGAAAAAGGGAAAGACGGATTTTCCATTATGTGATAATTGTGGTAAGAAACACACTGGTACTTGCCAAAAAGGAATGGGAGTTTGTTTCAAATGTGGAGAAAAAGGTCACCAGACTCGTGATTGCAAGAGAAAGAAAGAGGCTGTCAATGTTGAATGGTACAATTTTAGAGAAATGGGGCATTATGCAAATGAATTACCTAATCTCCAAGGAAACTTACCTTAGAAAAGTACAAGGGATAAAGTCCAAGCTTATGCTATTACTACAGATGAAGTTGAATAATTAATGTATTTGTGTTTTTGGACTCAAGGATTTAATTCTGGTTGTAAGAATAATGTGATATATATAAGATTTCTACTTCTGTACTTGTTATTTTCATTAAGGTTTTAATATGATGAAGGTAATCATATTTTTAGTATGTGACAATAAGAATAATTAAATTGTTTGTGGAATCTGATGTTACAATTGATTTTGGAAGCCTTTAAGAGAGAGAGTTTGGACCGAAGTATTTTCAATAACTATAAAGGCTGGAATGGATTATGTTGAACTTTGGATCGTATGGTTTAAGTTTAAAAACATTTCATATGATTTTTTTGGAATATTATAATACTATAGTTTTAGGAAAAGGACAAACTGTAGGTCGGGGGATAACCCGTCGCGTCAGACAATGCTGCAGGAATCGAACCCACAACCATAGTGCGAGAAGACTTTGTTTCCTACCACTAGCCTACATGAAGTCCCTAGTTGTTACAAAATATTTTTCCTAATCTAAATGGTATGTGTTAACATTTGGAACCTTTTACGATTAGGACAAATATAATAATTTTGAGTTCTATTATCTTTTTGAGTGAAAGATGAGTTTGTGGTAGAAATTAGTTGATGGTTGAAACTCTACATGTCAATTATATATATATACCTCTCTATTATTCTATGAAGAAAATAATTATTAAACTTTAGGAAATGGATATTAAAACAAAAAATGTCTTATCCTAGTACCTTATGTTTTGTTAAACTGATGATATTTTAAATCACCATAGATTGAAGGCTTTGTGGCCCTCAATTTTACACTTGTTTTTAATTGATGACCTCAATCACTCCCTACAAATATTTAAGTTTTTTCTCAAATTATTTGTCTCTAATTTACACCAATGTTCTCCTAATCTAGATCATAATTTGGTGGTGACTTTTTCATTTCCCTTTCCCTCTTATTAAGACTAAATTTTATTAACCTTATTTCCGTTGTGGGTTTTCCACAAAGGTATTTTCTATTTTCAACCTTTCATTTTTGAAGAACAATTTCCAGTTGTGAGGAAAACATTTATTGATGGATGGGTGAATGTAACACCCCAATCTTGCACGGTACATTTCCCTTCGAATAACACAATAGCGTGTGTTGTACGCAACTTCGAGATTCTAACACACCGCGACCAATCAAACTAGCCGTTATGAATTGTAATACCCACTTTTTGAAATTTTATAAATTTTATCTCTCAAAATGGACTTCATTTTTGGATTTATTAATATCAAAATTATTCTAGGGTGATATTTTGGTACTTTTTGGATAAATTTTATATTTTGATGAATAGTGAAAATTACTAAATTTTAATTAAAATCAACTTTTTTAATCAAAATAATTAATAGTGATAAATTATGAATTTGAGTGGTTTTAAATTATATTTAGAATATATTTTTACCAATTAATACAATTTTTCTCATTTGACATAATTTTACAATTAAACTGGACATAACCAGTTGTCAATATTTGGATAATTATTATTTCTTAAAAACATGCTTTTTGTTTTGACAACGGGAATTAATTTTAAATTAATTTATGTCACTTCTATGTTTTGAATTTGGAATAATATATTACATATTTTTAATCAGGATGTCCATATTGTGTAAATATGTAACTTTTATTTTTAGTCTCTTTGAATAACTATTTCGGTAAATATTTTATTTACAATGGTTAAAGGGTAAATCTAGTAAATAAGGGTAAACAAATAATATTATAATAATAATAAATTACCCTAAAATGTGTCTTAACATTATTTAGGGATACATGTCCGACCATGGGAATCTTTGGATAGATTTGGGGACCCCATGGAACCACTTGTAGGTGATAGGGACACTTTATATTAATTAAGTTAAAGTAAATACAAAAATGACATAATCATATATCTTTTAGAAATACAATATTTACATATGGTTATATATGTTATATTTTAGACTATAAATATTAATTAGAAAGATAAAAATATTTCCTACATAATTGTATTTTATTTATACTTTTAAAAAATTTAATAATTAAATTTATTTTTGACACAATAATGATGCAGTATTTTCCTTATTAATGAAATAATCAAATAATTGATATTATAAATTTCAAAATAAATGTAATTTGAATCTTTTTTTGAATTAAACTAATTTTATAGGTTAATATGACATATTAGGACTATTTATATGAATTTTTTTCTAAGTAATAATACTGATGTGAATTTATCAAAAACAAAATACCCAATAGTGTCAAAATTGACATGAAAGAGTTTTTGAAACAAATATTATATTGTTAATTGATATTCAATTCCTAAAAATCTAAGGTTCGGAAAAGAGACTTATATCATGATATGTGTATCATTAATGTACCACATGGGGGTATTTTGGATGTATATGGTATGATTAATAACTATATAATTTAAAAATATAAAGTGACAAGGTAAATGTCAATCTAATTAACTAAGAGTTAAAACTAAAAGATAAGGTTAATATAATGAACAAAACCTGTCTAAAATCTATTGGTTGAAAGGATTTTGACCCATCCCAAAATTATAATTTTAATAATACAATTTATAGAAATTATAAACCAAATATTAATTTATTATAAATTAATACTTTAAGTTTTCCCTAAAGATCCCCTCCTCCCCTTTATAAAAGGACACATTTTATAACCAATTATTCACACCCTCAAAGCCTTCTGGTTCGGCCAAAACCTTCCCAAATACTCTCTCAACTTACCTCAATTAATCCTAGAGGACATAGATTGATCAGAAAGCCATTCCAAGGAGCCCTTTTGATCAAATCAAAAGGAAGAACCCGAAGAAGAGGTAATGTTTTAACCACCCTTTTTCAAGTTCCTTTCTTCTTCAACTTATTCTTTATTTATTATTCCCATTATAAAATAATAAATCTAGTATATTCTATATACTAAGATGTTATTATAAATATGGTACAACCATATTTAGTATTCTATCCATCCTTTAAATGACATGTCACCATACGTGCGTACGTATAGCTTACCGCCTCCACGTTGTGGTGTAATTGTTATTCAAAACATTATTATTTGGATGGGTATAATAATTATGTGTAATTCATGTATATAATAAATATAACATAATAATTATTCTGTATATATGATATAACATCCAATTATATATAATATTTTAATATCAAAAGAATGATATTGTCGCTCGTGCGTACGTACGGACTACCGTCTCCACGAATGCGATGATATTCATTCCCCATCGTATCCATTCAAGACTAATTATCATATGATGATTAAAAAGAAGGTTTAAGGACTTTATATCAATCTAGATATGAATAATATACAAGCTATCCATAAAAAACAAGAATTATGTAACAAAACATATAAAAGAAAATGAGTATGTTAACACCCGAAACGACGATAATACTAAAATATTATTAACAAATCATTAATAGAAGATCATATATGACATAATAATTATGTATATGGTTCTTGTATAATTTAATAATAATGTTTTATCTATTATACAGGAGGTTAACATACCATCAACTTGGTAAAAGTACAAGGTAAGGGGTTTTGATCTCACTCATTATTCCCGTGAGATTCATGCCATACTGCCACTATTACCTTTTGTGTGTGGTATATACTGCCTATAATTGTATTTTTGTGCAATAAACTTTAATTTATATGTATTTACATATTCATTGTATGATACCTCTCTCATGGTGTGTATGTTTTGAAATTTACCAAATTGGTAAGGGTTTATTTCACAATCTCTTCATTATCCAAGGTTGTTTATACGTAATTATCTACTAGGATCTCTTTATGATCCACATCCATGTTTCTTAAAAACAGTATTTCAAATCATTTTTACTATATCATAGAATATGGGTTAATGTAATTTTTAACCTTTTTGACTTTTTATAAGAAGTTTACAAAGGAATATTTCCGTCGTTTTCCAAACAAGGTCCTTTTTATCCTTTTCAACAGAGTTAAGGTATGAATGTCTTTTTTTAACTTATACGGAGGGTGCGGCTATTTTACGCCATTATAAAATCTTCAAAGATTCCCTTAAAAGATAATAAGGATATTTTCAAAGTAAATTTATTATTTTATAATTAAGTTACTTTTAAATTTTTTAAAAAAATAGATATCTCTCTCAAATAGTTTTGATTTCATCTATGTCAACATCCTTTGATAAATTATACACTTATTTGAAGTTGATTTGTTATTATAAAAATCATACATATTGTATGTAAGGTTTTGTGATATGTTTGAATATGGATGAGTTATTTTTATTTCATTAATGGTTTATGATTAATGTTTTTTCATTTTATATTCTAGTTTTAATACAAATGTTTATGTTATATTTAATCATCTTATTAAGATGAATGTGTTGGACTTGTATGTTCTGGGTTGGGGAACGGTAAAAGTAAGCCCTTTGGGTTGGGGTCCGATTACAGCAGACCCTCCTAGTTGGTGTTCGGATATTAGAGGCACTCCAGGTTGATGTCCGATTATTAGAGGCACTCCGGGTTGGTGTTTGGTTATTAGAGGCACTCCGGGCTGGAGTCCGGTTATAGAGGCTCTCTGGGTTGGGTTCTGGTTACAGTTATCCCTTAGGTCCTGGCATGAGGCCTTGACACAAAAATTAAAGTTCGACATTATGAATTCCATCATTATGAAAGTGGTTATTAATATTTCATGGAATTATTAAACTAGTAGAATATCAATTTGAATAAGTTAATTGCATTATTTCATTTTATCACTTCCATATTATTCTGAACTTCATGTTTTAAAGGCTTTTGTTTTAGTTATACATGCCTAAAATGTTTATGCTTATTTATAAAAGCTTCCGCTATATTGTTATCCTTACTGAGTATTTGAGCTCACCCCTTTCTATGTTTTATTTTTCCCAGGATGTGAAGAAATATTTTATGACTGACCTGCATGGATAGTCTGAAGGGGATATGAGTGTAGACTGTGGATATTATATTATTGTAGTTTTTCACTTTATGATTTAATATAAACCTTTTGAATGTACCTAGTGATTCCAAGGCTACTAAACTAATTGGTCTTTCGAGACATGATCTTTTGTGATCATGGCAATGTTTTGTAATAATGCACCAACTCTGGGTAACTAGGGTCGTGGCGTTACAAAGTATCTTCCCACATATTACTTTTCTTATACATACACTACATACAAACATTCCTCTTAACCTTGGGAAGGTAAATATAATAAAGAGTGTGCTCAGATGTTTAACCATGGTAAACAATGAAGATATCAACGATCACAAAGGCATAAAATGAGCATAGGGGTATGAGAATATGACCTTAACATTTTAAAACCATACCCTACAATAATAATAACATAATATTGATTCATTTCAAATATCATGTCCATTTTTATGATATAAATCATAAAATAATCAAATAATATAATCCCTATGATCATGACATAAACATAGAAATGTGGAAAAATAGAATAATATATCATTGTGAATATATATAAATAGAAAATATTATCTTATTATATTTAGGACATGAATTATGTACCTCACGTAAACTTATGGACATGAAACTAGGAATAAAAATAAACTTATGGACATGACATCCAGGTCCATTCATTAACTTATAGAAATGAAACCAGGTCCAGACATAACCTTACTGACATGAAATTGGATCCACACATAACATTAGGGACATGAAACCCAGTACATGTATAAAATTAATGACATGAAACCAAGTCCAAAAATGGAATTATATTCATTAAACTAGGTGCACTCATAACACTATGGACATGAAACTATTTTCATGTATAATATAATTAACTCTTGAGTTATCCATATTTTCCCAATGTATTGGTGTGATTTAGAATTTCGTACCCACCCATAACATAATGAAAATCACACACACAGACACACACACACACACACACACACACACACACACATATATATATATATTTGTGTGTGTGTGTTTATACACCACAAGGTCATAAAAACTTCATTATTTCATAAATTTTTAAAAGGAACGGGTTTCATAAACATGTCCTCGATGCATAACCCACAGAAAAAATGAGTTTCTTAATTATTTCCTAAATTCATAATATTATAACCCATGGGAAGGAAATGGGTTTCATAAGAATATTTTTATAATAATAATATACCATATAGAGAAATAATAAGGATGATATCATTGGAACGTATCCCTAGTAAAGCTTATGTAACATCAAAGGATGTAATTTTAGATAGATTTTTTTTTAGAAAAAATAACGTAGAACTTTTGTTAAAGAAAATAACTATTTAACATTAAAATAACTTATTTAAAATATAAAATTTTACCAAATATTAATGAAAATATTTTATTTGAAAATAACCATGGAAACTTTTAAATTATTCTTTAAATAACTGATCAATCATTACAGTGGAAACTACTTTTCATTTTGTACATATTAAAACGAAGATACCTTTAATATTTTATATAAAAATTCCAAAGATCTATTTTTAGAAAATAACAATAAGATTAATTTTCAATTTTTAAAATTGAAAAATAGTTAAAAAGTCCTTAAAAATAATTTGATAATAAGAAATTGTTTTGTTAAAACAATTTTTGAAAACATGAACTTGGAATAAAAGTTTATTCTGGTGAAGAGAAAATAAAGTCAAATTATCTCATTAAAATTATTTTGGTATCCTAAGTACATAAAGAGAATTAAATGGAAGGAAAAAATGTATTCTATAGAAATAACCATTGGAAATTAAAATTCATTACATTCTTGATATATAGATCATAATATTTTATCATTAGAATAATAATCATAAAAAAACATAAAAAAATTAGATAGTATAAAAACCCTATAAACTATTGTAATTTTTGAATCATATCCCGAATGAATAGAAGAAATATAGATAGATATTTAAATCCCAAAAATATTCATAATAAAAAAAGACATTTATGGTTAGTATATACACCACATGAATGAAACAAGTGGTGTATAAGACATGTGCCCCACGAAAAAAAAGTGAGACAAATATCCATTACCACTATAGAAACCATTGAATCATAAGACCCAATAAAGCATAAAATCACATGAAACATTAAATATCAGGAGAATAAGTTTATTAATAATATAAAATTTCAATGGGTAATTATATAAACATCCTAAAATATGATAGTTATATAACATTAAAATAATCCTTAATAAAGGGAAATTGAAACAAAATGAATTACATTCAGTCTCGAATTCCTTATTACTTGTTAGAACCTCCTATATATTAAATATAGGTTTATTATACATATATTTAAAAACATAACTATATATATCATAAAATATATTATTTACTTATGACCTTTTATTAACCATTTATTAATAATTCGTTATTAAAATCACGTTTCGGGTAATAACTACTTAACTATTTCAGTTCTGTTTTGATTTAGATTTTCAATAATTTTACTTATATCATGGTTAAAAAATATATATAATTTTAAAACTGATAAAAATGTCACATATATTCATTAAATATTTTTTTAAATTAATATATAAACCTTATAGATAGAAAATAAATTACACCGTTCACAAAGAAGGTATGTCATACGTATGCATAAGCATTGTATCAATTTTCTAAAAATATGCGATTAAAGAAAGGTAAATAATATATTACCATTAAAAAATTATTTATATTTAATTTAGATAACATATATCTACTTGCAATAACCTTATTACCATCCACATTAAAATAAAATGAAAAACATGTCACTTTTCTTCATGGAGGTGGTTGTCCACACGTATACACGAGAGATGTTATAGTTTTCCAATAGAGTGAAATATAAATAATTTATATGTAGTAATATAGTTACATACCTAAAATTATATCATAAATATCATATAAATATGTCAAATCCTTCATTATAACCATCCATTTGAGTAGGTGATGGAAAATCAATTAAATCATTCCGTGAGGCGGTAGTCCACCTTACACATGATTAACAATTTTGTTTCCCATTTGATGGAAGCAGGGAAGGATGTGGATTTTAAAATTAATATAATAACATATAAGTATATGAGATATGTTTATATTATTATAACATCATAATTGAATAATATTTTAAGGATGTAGAAGATGAAATAAAAAATGCATGAGTAAGAATTATACATCTTCTTTAGAGAACCTCATTAGGTTTATACCTGAGGCCTTATTTGGAGTGTATAATAATAAAAATAAGTTATATAAGATATAGGTAGGGATTAAAGAAATGTATTTAGTTAGGTATTATTCTAACGAAGATGATCTTGGAGTGTGGAGAAAAGAGGGAAGGCGATGTCCTATTATAAATGGGGAAATGGACCTACATGGAACCCACATGGAAATTTCCTAAATGAATCCAAAATAATAAATTCAGTCCGAAGTAAAATAATTCCAAGTGAGCATATATTATAATTTTTTATAGGATAAGGCTTAAAAATGGATATCTGATGGTATTTATACACGTTTGACTTTTAAAAATACCCTTATATTTTGGTTTAACCCCCAGAAAAACCATTTTAACATCAACCACATTAATTAATTTTTACTTTTTTTACTATTGATTATAACAAAATATTTAGTTTGAATCATGAAATAAAATTAATTTTCTTTATTTGAAATATGGAATCCATTTTACAAAATTCAATTCATATAATTGTAAAAATTATATTTAAAATTAAACCCACATACATGATGGAAAAGATATTTTCCAATGATTTTTTTCATAAGTGTAAAAAGTATTTAATTAAAATTTAAACATATATTTAACTAAAATTAAAAAAAATTGATTAATGATAGAATAATTTATCTAATTTTACTTTTAAAACTATCTTAATACAAAATGGAGCTTTATAAATTCATTAAATGAAATGGAAATTTTCAATAAAAATTAATATTTTTCACTACTCATTGAAAAATTAGTCTTTTCAGATGATTCTATAAAATCCAACCTAATATAATTTCATTTTTTTATTAGAAAAACGAAATTATTATTTTTTAAATAAATTTGAAAATATTTTTTAAAAAATAGTTTTAAAATAAGTGTTCAGAATGCAGTAAAACCGCTTTTTAAGAAAATATTTTTTAAATATAACACTAAGTTTATTCTTATTATATTCTTAGATAAAATGTTATATGAATTATAAAAGATATTAATAAAAATAAAAAATATAAATTTAATTTAAATAATTAAAAAATTATGACTATTTTAATTTATTATGATAAAATCAATTTTTTGTGTAAAAAAATATCAGAAAACATTTCTTTTACTTCCAAATTTTTTTTATTTTTATTTTTAATTAATTGATGAAAAATGAATATATTTTATTCCTATATAAACCATATATTTTACATAATTAATATATTACTATTCAAAATTACCAATTTAACATCTAAGTCATTTTGATCAGTTTTAACTAATAATATTAATAGTATATTGTGGTTCATTAAAACACAGTGTTGTGTGTAATGAAATATATCAAAAGAAATTAAATTTATTTGAAAAAAATATTTCATAAAATCTCTGGGTGTTTCAAAAAGGATTATAGGGTATAGGGAGAGGGTTGAGGAGAGACTCTGATAGATTTATTTAAGAGCTAAATCTTGGTAATGGGTGGAGAAATGTTGTTGAAGTGATCCCCTTTTATATGTGGAGGAAAATAATTTTTTTATAAATACCAATTTTTTTTAAATAATGGGATGAAAAAAGGTTATAATACCTCAAAAATGGTATATAATTACTTTTTTGGGTCAGATATGTTTTAGAAAGCCTCTACAAATCTTTTTTACACATTTTTTAAACATTTTTCTATAATTTTACAACTTTTTTAATTTTTACCATTTTTGTTTTTTTACTTGGGAAGAAGTTTTTAATTAAGAAACATCTATTTTATTAAAAAATAAAAAGTAAAATTTCCTACTGAATTTGTATTACCAAAAATTAAATTTATGCACCATATAATAAAAATCATTTTCTAAACATGTTAAAATCAACATTTTAATTTTAACTTTTAATATATTGAAAAACTATTTTATTGTAAATATTATTTTTACCATTAATTTTTCACAATCTTATTTAACTATGATTAAACATTTAATGAGTTTTAATATATTTAGATATGGGTTTAAGGTTAACTATAATTATTTTTAGTACGTATTAATTTATTTATTAGGAAAAATACACAATGTAAATAAAAAAATTCCTTGAAAATAAATGTTTTACCACTATCACAGTAATTAATGTTAATCCTAGTAGTATTATATTTATAAATAAAAATTAAATTTAACTTATTAAATAGTATTTAAATTTTATCTAAAAAATAAAATCCATTTTTTATTTGTAATATCTACAAGGAATGAAAACTAATATTTAATATAAATGAATGAAATGGTTATTAGAGTAAAATATTACTTATTATTCAAAAATGTTAAAAATGTGTTAAAAATTCATAATAGTGTTTTTATGTGATTTATTTTACATTATAAATATTGATTTATAAAGAAAATTGTTTCAAATAATTTGAATTCATTCTTCAGTTTTGATAATTTCCTAAACATGATGGTATTTAAATAATTTGTATTTTTTCACTAGTCACCTAAAAACCATTTATTTTAGAAAAATATCAAAAATTATTCCATGTATAGTATTAAAATGTTAAATCAAAAAATGATGTTAATTGTTTCAAATTAAAATTAAATTTTTTTAAATTTCTCTTTTAAATTAATATAAAATATATAGGGGAATACTGATTTTATTGAAAAAATACACTTTAAAAATAGTATGTGTTTTTAATATTATTTTTCATTAATTTAAAATTGATTATGATATTTTTATTTATTAGTGGTTTCATTATTCTTTAATTTTATAATTAATATTCATCTAATATTTCAAAACTCATTTTAGTTCAGCGATGTGTGTGAAACAAGAAAAAAAATATAATATTTATTTAGAGAAAAATATATTTCAAAATCACAAGGTGTAACATTATCCCCTATTATATAAATTACATCCTAGAAATTTTGATTATAAATTACTAATAAAAATATATAATATTATCTAAAATATAGATGTGACTCCATATATGATTTATAGAGATATATCAACCCATGAATCTAAGGGAACATATATTTTCTTGATAATCATCTTATCTTTAATATTGTATTTTTTTCTAACCATTTGATCCAGTAGATTATCTTTATTTAGTATCAAAATCTATATTATATAATATTATTATAAAGGGTTTTAATAATAATCCTTTCATTTATAGGCTATTATAGGATGATATTAAATGTGATTTCCTTATTCCAAGAAATATGTTTTCCTCTATGTAGTGAGAATAAATCCATTCTAATAAACAAATTAATTTTATCTAAAGTAATAATAATAAGACTTGAATGAATCCAAATCCTAAAACATTTAAGGATATTCATATACCATGGATGCAATAAGGATACCAAAAAGTGTTTTTATTTTGACATCTTATAGTTGGTGAAAACATATAGGACATAAGGCATCAATAAATATTGAGTTAAGAACAACTAACACAACTTAATTATAATTATACACTTTAATATTACCCTTTTCATAAGATTTTATTTTTTCCTTATAGTCTAGGATATTTTATTTTCATTTTATATTTTAATCACTAGGATTAGTACACAGGTTTTTATAATTCCTAAATTCCTTACACCTAAAACTCAAAATTCTTAGTGGATCTTTAAGAAAAACATTAGTTTTCCCCTTCAGGTTAAATTAAATATTTCATTTTCCTCAGAAAATTGTTTCTCCATTCCCTCCATTACCATAAATCAAACATTATCTAGTTACTTTGAGACATTCCCCTAGGGGTCATTTCCCACTTTTTATCATAAATTATTTTTATTCATCCTTCCGTAATCATATTCATCACCCAAACTACCATGAGACTCCATCGCTCTCTTATTTATTATTTTTGGAAAATAATATAAGTTCAAATTATTAATCAGAATTCATGATATTTAGTTTAGAATAATCATAAGATTTATCACTACAACTGTTATAGAGTTTTATTACTCAAGGGGAAGATATTTTCATTGTCCATGACATACATTTTGAACACTTTTACTTTTGTATTTAATAATTACTAAAACTAAAAGGGGTTAATAATAGTGATGCTGATTAAAAACATAAGAAAAATATTTTAAGATAACTGCATAAAAAAATCAATTTTAAATTTTCTTTCTCCTTTTTCAATATCATATTAGCTTTTAGTTTAACCAAAATCACTCTCTATTAAATCTAGATTTATTTATATTGAGATCTTTCATACTTCTTATCCTAATTCCTTACACTATTAAGTCCTTTTTAATTACTCATAAAGGGAGTTTTATTAACCAAATAATTTATATCAAGAGTATGAAACTTGGTGTATAGTTAGGCTTTATTTTCACGCACTTGGTGATGATTGAGTTAATACCTAATATTCCCATTTTAGAGATATTACCCCAAGGTACTTCTATTCTTGATCCTTCATCCACTTGTAGTATCCTATCAAAGTATTATTCTTCCATAAAAACTATATAATATATACTTTATCAAAATTTTAATATATTATTATATAAGAAGACCCATCCCTTTGACTTATCCCAAGGGGATTCACTATATTTATCTCATTATAATCCACCCAAAAAATCAACTAATACTATAAAACAACTAAACCCGACAATTATTCCATCTATGGAGATCCAAACTAAAAATATAGTTATTTTACATTTTTTCTATAAGATAAACATTAAAACTATGAAATCATCTCACAACCCCAATGATTTTTTTTAGAATATTTGATGATCATCTATATAAGTGACATAGTTTATGATACTTGTGAACATTTCTCCATAGTCAAACCATGTTGGAATCCTCATAGGTTGCATAATACTCATAACCTCCAGAAAAGAGGCATAAAAATGGGTGATCTTAAACACATAGTGATTAAAATATTGTCAACATATCATCAAGAGATATATTATAATCATATTAAAAAATAAGTGTATAGAAGAAATGTCTTATTATAAAAAGCATTGAAAAATAAATGTTTTCCACAAATCATCATAGAAGGACATGAAATATCAAGTGGAAAAACATATATCATCATAAAATATCATGGAATCTAGAGATAATAAACATGATTTATGGAGAATAATCATTCTGATATGGCATGTAAATGTAATATTATTTTTTGATAGAGAATAATAAATAACATTGGAACAAACATATTCACATTGTGTCATAAAATTGATAGAATATCCATGACGTACTACCCTTTAATTTATGAGCACATCTATAAATTCCAACCCTTTAGTTTGTGAGAATATCCAAGAAGGCCCAACCATTACATCATTAGTATATCCAAGATGATCCTCCCTTAGTTTTTTTTGCATATTTTTGAATAACATCATTTTAATTTATGGGAATATCAAATAAGGGTCACGCTATATGATCTTATGAGATTTAAAATAATAACCAATGAATTATTAGGTGAAATAGAACCTCATCAATAATTATCCATAAATATTTTTTCCATGAGTTATCAATAATTTCAACATATATTAAAAAACCATGGAAATAAAATGGGTTTCATTCATCACATCTTAAAGAACCCTTGTAAATAAAAATGGGTTTCACTGCATTCCAAAATTACAAGACCAAAATTGTCTACAAATATGTCAATGATTGATAACCAACACTTAATCATCTTGAAATATTTTTTTGTAATAACATTTAAAAGGAGATTAATGGAAACTAATTTATAAGGAAATATTTCCTTTATAGATAAAAAATAAAATATTTATAAAAATCATAAAAGTTTTTATGAAAATTTTTAAGTATTGCCTTAAACAAAGAAGTTACAGATCATATTAAAAGGTCATTTTTGGAAAGGCGAAGTGAGACCATTGAAAAACATTTATTTAAAAAATAAAATTTAAATATATATCCTTATATATATAATGGTTTTTAAAATAACGTTTGGGGTGAGAAATACAACATTTAACAATAACTGGATGGAAATCATTTTTTAAAATTTTAAATACCATTATTGAAAACCCACATCATAAAAAGAGTAACAAAACATATCATTAAAATAGGAGAAGGTAAATATTAAGTCCACATTAGATAATACATAATTTAGTTTCCATATAAAAAGAAGATCATTGTCTGGAAAGGGAAATATATATAAGAAGGGGAAACCATCATATAACAGATGAGGATTATTCTCAATAATGATATACATTTCAAAAATAATTCCATCAATATAAATATTTGAATTAAAAAATTCACTATAACTAGATAGATAATTAATTATAGTGTTATTATATAATATAATAAAAACATATTATAATAAAAATAGTAAAAAAGTAATCATTATGGATTAGGAAAAGAAGTTGAGTCAAGAAAACCCTTACTATAAATCCCACTTAGACAAACATAATCTAATCTATTATATAAAGAAAATAGCACTGTTAATCACAGATTTCATAAACATATCCACACCTAAATACATTTATAATATTAATTTATAATTATTTTTTAAAGATGAATTTGTTAGTTGTGTTTTATTTCCATCATCAAATGTTATTTTCTTTGATTGTTTATTTAGTAAAAGTTTCATAACAAGAATGTCAAATAATGTTTATATATTCAAATTTAATCCTTATAAGATAAATATATTCACCTTTATAGATGTTATAAAATCATTTATAATTTTCTAAATTCATTTTATAAATATTTTTGATCTAATTTGTGGTGAAGAAGCGGGTGAAGATGTTGTTTTGGTAATTTTAATGAACAAAAAGGTGGTTCACTAAAAATATGATTAATAATATTATACCTTCCCAAACCAATTAAAAAACATATTTTCTCCATAATGTATAATAAAACTAGTGGTTAAGTGTCTATATTCATCCATGATTGAGAATTATTAAATTGTTTAAGGAGGTGATTAAACAGTCCCAAATAAAGAAAATTTATAATCTATGGGTGCGTATGATTAATAAAGAGATTATTTTGGAATAATATCATATTACAGAATATTAATGATATTTTTACTTTTTATTAATTTGTTTAATAATATTTTAAGATGTTTCGATAAATAATAAATGACTTGGAGGACTTCTAATAATTGTTGGTAATATCCGTTGAATGTTGGCGTCTTCACTGGAGAACCCACCCTCAGGAGAACATGGAATAAACCCTTGCTCTGTGCTTTGATTCTTCACAGACATCATTATAAGGATAAATACACTCGATAATGAGATTCCAAAGACGTTGACAGTCAATACGAAGATATTCTGGTACATAGGTCTCTCAGCGATCCCATTTTCAAAGGAAGAGGTACTTAATCTCTCTTCAGATCTTTGTTTTGTTCCAGTTGTAATGTTTATCACATAAATACCATCACTTGTTTTCCTCAAAAAGACCATAGAAAATATTGGATTCATAAACTTTCATATAGGTCTGTGGAAATATTCACACACCATTTTTCTATTTATTGTTTAAGATGAATAATATAGATTTTTTATGAGATATAATTGGTCTTTTAGTGGTTCTGTAATGAAGGTTTTAATGTTATCCTCAAATTTATGAATTGAATCTGAGCCCCATGATTTCACTACTAAGCTCATATTTCCTAGTCTACCTCTTCATCTCTTCAATAATGATGGTTGGTTTTCTATTTCTAGTTTATTTGGACAACCCCTAAAATTAGATTTAGCAATTAAGAACATTTCACAACATTTTATCACTAGAATGTGTGATAAAGTTGATATTTCACAATCTTTGCAATCACATTTTTGGATTCAAAATGGTGACCATGGTTTCGTTTTGGAAGTTTTATTTCAAATACTTCAGGCTTATTTACATTAATTTTGTTTAATCGGGCATGCATTAATGTAATGTAAAGGTAATACTCATGATACACACCAATTTCACATTTTAGCTCAATTCGGGTCAAAAAAGAATAATTAAAGGGATGGATGTTACATACATTGGTTAACCGGGGGTTTTTCCTAATAGGGCTGGTGAAAAAAATACCTCCATTTATACTAGTCAATTTCCCTATGAAAATCTCTCAAATTTTGTTGAGCCTATGCATAATTCCCTACGTAAAATTAAGGATGAGTTGCTTCCTAATAAATTGGATCCTCCTGCTCATGAGACCACAAAAATGGCCCACACCTCACATGGATATGATATGAGTGACCACTTAGAATAATTTGAGTCTCCAAATAAAGATTATGAAAAATACTATGAAATTGAGGATGAATTACTAAAATCGAGGGCGCAAAACCGTAAAAAAAGGTCTATGAAGATGGTTTCGTCAATAAAAATACCAAAAAGCATCGAAAACGTAAAGACTACTCTATTTTAGAGATAAATATAATCACATTATTTTTATAGTCCTCTAGGAATGTTATGATCATCACACCCCCTCAATATGTCCTTCCTTCCTTCCAAATTAAAGTTTTATTAAAGCAAAGCCATTTTATAGGAAAATGGTAAACCATTGTTCTACAAAAGGAAAGAACTTGGTACTGAAGGAACAAAGAAAATGATTAAAAAAAGGATAATATTACATGACTCAGCTACTCGATAAAGCTCCCAATACAGCATGCTAACCTAGGTTTCTGGAGCATCTATGATTAGCTCTTCAAGGTGAGTGATCATCCTTTCCATTGTTTGAATAAATTATTCTATGTTGATTTTACTCTGATTGAATCCCATGGCCAGTATACAGTATTGTTTATCAATCCTTCCCCACAATAAGTGGTTGTTGAACATTTTTCGAAATTTGATGATGAATCTGATCCAGAGGACCATAGTAGTGATTATGATGATGACCCTATGGTGAGGGATGCATATAAAATTGATGAGATATTGGTATTCTCAAAAGAATTTTACTCTTGGATGGAGGAACATGATACCTTGAAGTTATATAGATATAAAAATGAAGATATGTATGTTGATACCTACCTTCATCTCAAAAAAGAATGTTCATCAAATTAGTAGACGAATTTAAGAAAAATCCAGACTTCGAATTCAACTCAATCATGTGGCAATGACTTTTTCTTTTTTTTACTTATATAAATGCTATAGTTCAAGATGATCCACTGAAGCTGAATTTTAATTTAAGTGGATATACCTGTGTGAATAATTTTTAGAGCTTTAGTTTTCTTGGTGACTGTTCGGTTTATTTGTGCTTTGGTTTTAACAGGTATTTTGGATCTATATATTTACTAATGGCTATCTAGGATATCTCTTCTGTCTGCCTCTAATGGTTATAAGCTGATAGATCGATAAAAATGAATGTCATGATTGATGAACTCTTGATGCAGTTTTATCTATGTTTGAGGAATTGTTTTCAGATCCTTTGTATAGACCTTGACAAGGAGATATAATTCATTACATGAAATAATGATTTTCAATGAATGGGTGTAATCTTGTCTTCTCTTCACTATTTGGTTTAATATGGAATTTATAATTTAGGGGCTTGTATTTTTGTTTTTTCCTTCAGCTAAAGTTTATTGTTTTGTGTGATTTTTGAATATTTCATGGAGTGAATTTTGGGAGCTTTTTGGTATTCTAGACTTCATAATATGAATTCACAGATGTTTGTGTTACTTTTTTCTGGGTTCTGAGCTACTGATTCTTGGATTAAGTGATGACGACATTTCTTTGATTACATCTCATGGTGTTTAAAAACTTTATCAGTGTTATTATTTGGATATTTACTTTGAATTATGGTGAAGATATATGGACTGCATTGGGATAAAAATATTTATCAAGGGGGTGGTGATCACAACAAAATTTCTATTATATATACAGGTTCACTTTTTTGGGTATGTTCTCTTTTTAATATATGTCATTATTGGTGCATGAACATTGAACCTCATGTAAAAATTTCTCTATTTTTTATATTAATATATTTTTGGGATGTGTGATTTTGGTTTCCAATTCACACTTTAATCTTATTAATAAATTACAAGGAAGAAAACAAAATATTTCACTTTTGTGGAGGCAGTTGTATGCACATATACATGGGTGACATGTCTATTTACATAGAATGTAAAGGTAGTAGGAATTAATTTATATTTTAAGAATATTAATAATGTTATAAATTCTATATTTATTCACTATATTCTTCCTCTGAACAATCCATGTTTTCTAGTTATGAAAAATAGACTATCTCACTTATTGAGTGCGCATTATGCCTTTAACACACAATATAGTTTCATTTAACGGATGGTTGAGAGGAAGGTGGGAAAAGGATATTTAAATATTATAATAAAAATGATTGATATTATTAATAATGGTGTTATAATAAATTAATTGATATATTATATCTAATGCGGTAGAAGAAGAAAATAAATATGTGTTCTTGGTTGAGAACATTTCCTCACATTTTGACCATTCTCCCTTGGGTAACACCTCAAGGATTCTTCACTTGGTCTTTTTGTAAAGCTCATGGATTGGTGTATGTGGGTATAGGTTTGAGTATTGAACATGGAAGTTATTTTTTGGGGATTAATATTTTATATATATAGATAAATATGGTGGAAGTGATTCCATTTTATAAGTTGAGGAAAATTTATTTTTTTTGTAAATAACCATTATTTTTCATTAATTTTGTAAAACTATTCAAGGGAAAATTGATATAAAAGTGGGAAATAATGATTTTTATGGTGTTATATGGTCAAAAATCTTCTACCATTCATTTTCACACAAGTTATTAAAATATTTTATTAATATTATCACTTGATTTTTACATTTAACCCTTTTGTTTTTTTACTTTGTAACTAGTTTTTAACTAATTAATTCATATTTAATTAACAAATATTATATAAAAAGTATTAATTTTTCTTAATGTTATGATTAATAATTTATGATTCATATAATGAAATTAAAAATCCAAGAATGTTAAAATTAACCTATAAATTAAAATATTTAATAAATATAAAAATTATTTTGTAGAAAAATGTTATTTTTCTATTAAGTGTTAAAAATATTATTAATAATTTATTACACATTGAATATGTGTTAATTTGTTGATATATTTTTTTAAAAACTATATTACAATAATTTTTAATATTATATTAATTTTTTTATTAAAAAAATATACAATATAAATAAAAAAATTATTTGAAAATAAAAAATTTACGATTATCATGATACTTGAATTTAATCCTTATAATATTATTTTTATTACTAAAAAATAAATTGACCTTGATAAATAATATTAAAAAATATATGTAAATTTTAGATCCATTGTTTCATATTCTTTTACTATAGTTGATGAAATCATATTTTTAATATAACCAAATAAAAATATCTTTTAGAGTAAAATATTATTTAAGTTTCCAAAACATTAAGCTGGGTTATAAATTAGACATAGTGTATTTTTAATGAGTTATTTTACTTTATAAATATATATAATGGTAGAAAAAATTATCAAAATATTTTAATTTATTCTTATAGTTTGATAATTTCATAATTGTGGAATTATTAAAAAAATCGTGGTTTTCACTGTTCATCTAAAAATTATTTATTTTAGAAAATTATAAAAAATCATCTTAATATAATACTGAAATTAATTATCAAGAAATGTAGTTAATATTTTCAAATTAAAATTCTACGATTTATAAATTTATTTTTTTAAAAGATAATATAATATATAATGGAATATTGTTTTTTTGAAAAGAAATTATCTATAAAAACATTATGTATTCTTAATACTTTTTGTATTCATTTTTAATTAATAAAAATCATTCTATTTACTATAGTTTTTACTATTATTAAATTATATAAATAATATTCATCTAATATGTTGTGATTTTGTTTAGTTTGGCATTGTATTTGAAATAAGATGGAAAAAATTGATTTAATTTTGGGATAAATATATTCCAAAATCCAGGGGTGTAATAATAAATGTCAAAACACCAAAAATATCCACTGAAATTTGGTATTCCACATTAATTAAAGCTCTATCTAAAAAACTATTTTTCATAACCATCTTTGTTTCATGATTTCTTTTGTCTTGGGGTGGAATTATTCTTAAATTACTCATTCCCTCTCTTTATGTGGGTGAATATTTTCCATTAATCATCTTAGTACAAAAATTCAAATTTTTAGTTGAGAAACTACACTATTAGAATAAGGGATTTAATTTTAATTCTAATAAGTAAACTTTGAAACTATAGTTTTTTCAAATGATTCTCAATAACTTTATATTATCCATTTTTAACCTCCAATACCTTGTGGAAATCATCATTCCACTTCTACATAATTTTCTCATCTTCAAGATACCTCAATTGTGTCCTATTTAACTATTCTTTATTTCAAATATATCATTCATTAAGACTTATCAAAATTTCTATTCCCCGATTAACTTTATCTTTAGATTTCTGATTTTATCAGTGTAACCTTCTTCGTTTTAAAAAAATTATTCCGTCCCTTAATTATTTATTTCAAAATCTTTCTTCAACAGCCTAATTTTCAATTTTTATGTTTGTTATTCTTCTTAATTCTGGATTCATGTTCAAACATCAACATATTCTTCATATTTTTATATCACCTTCATATTCTTAATCACCCGAGGAATACTTATATATTTTAACATGATCCATGGTGTTGGTGAAATTTTTAGTCGCCTATTCTTCTGGCAGGATACTAGAAGTTGAGAAGCCATCCAATTCTTTTCTCATCACACTCCTTTTCTTCTTTCGTGGAATTTGTTTCATACTTTAATAGATTTAAAGAGTTCCTTTGATCTTTTACCTTAATTATTTTTATTAGGTAGGTCTTCTTTCTCATCATTCCGAGAGTTATCATCATTATTTTTGAAAAAGTTGATAAAAAAAATTCCCAATTCCTCCACAGTTATATCATTTTAGTGGTAGTTGTTTCCATTGTACTTAACATTTATCATTTTAATGTATCTTGAGATGAGATCTATGATTGTATTTTACTCTTAATCCATTTATTATTCATCATCCAAATCACATGAACTCTAATCTTCATATTATTTATGTTTCAGTTTTCTCATGGATTAAATATAAATTGCTTACTTAATATTCTTCTTCAATAATTGATCATTCCTCATATCAAAAAAGATATCATATAGTATTTTAAGAGATAAAGCATCTAAATCTTCTAATATAGAAATTTTATGATCAAACCTTTTTCGAATGTTCCTTATAAAATTATTGGAAATAGTGTAGTTTTCTAGTTTTTCTTTATAACCTTTAATTATTTTCACTATTTAATTAACTCTTGTAAAGTTATAATTGATAGTTTTATCATTGTCTAGCCTTTGATACATTTATTTTCTTCTCTATAATCCCATTTCATCTTTTGTAACCATTAAATTACCTTAAAAGGTGATTTATAGTTTTTCCCAGGCATCTATTGTTATTTGAAGTCCCATCTCATTATTATACACTTCACCTAACAAGGAAAAAAGTCTAACATTTTAGGTAAATTACACCTGCATATTGGTTACTCTTATATGTAAAAGTCGTGAGAGAATCTTTCATAATTTTTTGTAATATCGTAATAGAAGCATCTATGACTAATAGGATGAGTGTGAGAAGATATGGTATCATTATATTACTTGATCGATGAAAATATTTCTATAAAATATTGGAATACCTCTATTGATTATAGAATTTAGATTCTCTATTACTTGTATATTATGAATATTACTAAAGGGATGTGGTTTCTATAATACCTGTTGAAGTCCCACGGAGTTAGTTTCACTGCTCAGGGGGGATTGGTTCAGTGGTGATAAGTTTACTATTTATTTTCTTTAACATAAACTATATTAATTTTCATAGTATGATCAAATCGATTATTATTTCACAACCTTAGACAAATTCAATAGAAATGAAAATAATAAAAGGCACAATTTTTTATTAGGTTCAACCCTATGGTGGGTACCTAATCGATATTGTTATTAGGTTGAGACTAAGTCATATAATTTATTACAGAATGAATAACTAATTACAAGGTGGTATAGAGGTATCATCCAATAGCATTAAGTATTTCCACATAGTTCCACCCCCAATATTTTTTACTAGTCCTATTAGTTTGATAAAAATAAACTACTGAAATAGTGAATATGATCTTTAGTCGCGCTCTAGCATTTTATAATAGTGCCATATGAGATATTATTCTTACACTTAATGGAATTCAATATCTATGTTTTATTCAGCAGTATATCATGAACAATGTTATTTTAATTCATTGGAACAAATAAAATATTCTTGTTCATCAATTTTGAATTGATTTCTCTTCAGACTATCTTTGTTTTTATCTTTTTGATATTCTTGATAGTTTTCACCAACCTAAATTCTATATAAAATACCCCTTTGGTCTTATTTTTATTTGATTCAAATAAATATCCTTGATACTAGAGTACAATCTTTCCTTAATTATTTAAATTTTGTTTTTTCTGATCCCTATGACTAAATTATAGTTTGTTTCTTCAAAATTTCTTAATTAACCTCTTCCACTTAGATCTCCATTCATTCTTGGGAAATATAAAAAATATATTTGATAGCATGAATTTTTATCTAATGACATGGACTATATATTATTTTTTAGAAATACCTCAATATAAAAATCCATCTTTGATTGGATTCTTCGTTCTCACAATTCTTCATAACTTAATAATATCTTCCTTGGCATAAATTATTATTATTTTCATTAAAATCCATCATTAAATGTATTGAATAATAAATAATAAATATAATGATATTTAAACACTAAAAAGTTGAACAAGAATCACCTGATTTTTTTTTCAGGAAGAATTTCCCGAATTTTTGACTTTTATGAAAAAAATCATAAGGGAAAAATGACTCATATATTTTCTCTATAATTCCATTTATTTGTAAATTTTGAATTCAAATGATTTTTAAGAGTAAAGAACACTTATGAGCCTCATTGTATCTCCAAATTACTCTTGAAACAGAGTTAAATGACTCTTACACACTTAGTGGAATGAATTACATAAATTTTAGACATAAGTAGACTAACTCTTATAATTTTTAGATGAATCTTATAAACTATCAAATGAATCTCATAAATTAATCCAATGAACATTATAGAAGTGACTAGGAAGGTTTTTCACTATTAATAGGGGGTGGGGTGAATTAGTGGTGACTTTTTATGATTTTATTTCTTTTAAATAATCCTCTATTAACATGTTATGATATGATCCACTCTTATATGATCTCTCATGCATTCGTAGATGTAGTATGAAATAAATATAATAGAGACATAATATTTTTGAATGGTTTTATCTCAAAAAGATCCTAATCCTTCATGTGAATGGATATACTCCACAATCATAAGTTATCCAATATAATTTAAAGAAATTACCCAGTATAATCAGCAATATCATAGAGTATCACTATGCCTCCCAAAAAAAACAACAATGATATAGATCATTGATTTTACCCTAGTTATTGGTCATGAAATAACTATTTTAGGTATTTATTCGAGCCTCTTGAAGGATCTGGTTTAACACTTTCTCACAAAATTAATTCAAGAACACACTTGGTCTCAATATATTTTTCTTGGAAACCTCAATGAATTGTTCTATCATGTGAAATTACTACATGATGCTTTGAAAACCTCATCTATTTATAGATATTAATTTATAAAAGAAACACAAACTCAATATTATATAAATAGAATATAAAAGTGATAAAAATAGTATTCTTCATCATAAAAAGGCATTGAAAATTTGATATTGGTTAAAATCATTAAGCCTTTATTAGCAATAAAAAAATAACTGGAAAAGAGGACCTCTATCAGTGCTTTTTTTTGGAATGGATAAAGCCCATGTAGCTAGTGAGAGCCATAATATCCCTACAAGATCACTAGAACAACAAAAAAAATAAAAAAACATACATATATGAATTCAAATATACAAAAGCAATTTCGAAATACAAATATAACATTTCTATATCTTGTCGATTCAAAATTTATATAACAAATAATTATATTGATTTGATATTTACAATTATTAAAAAAATGACAACCAATAAAAAAATTGTCACTATTATAGAAATATTTCTCCCAAGATTGGCCTCCATGAAAAATATTACCCATACATTAAACCCAATGTTGATTTTAGTAATAGTAAATAAAAAACAAAAAAGAACATTAATTTAATTTTATACAAATAAGATAAATTATATTATTAATTAATTTATTTCTTAATGATTTTAGTAGTTATACTAGTAATTATATTGTAAATGATTATATTGTAAATTTTATATTAATTATTAATTGTTAATTATACTATTAATTAATAATTATATTATTAATTATTAATTACACAGTTAATTAATTGTCTATATAAATTATATTGTTATTTACTAAATATGATAATGATATTATCACTTATTAATTATCATAATTATTTAAATAGTTGTTTATAATTAAATAATTAAACAAAAATGAAATTTTAATATTGAAAACACGCACTAGGAGTCATACCGACCACATCGTATGTTTAATTGATGTGCATCTGATTCCTACAAACCCCAAAAAAATTATGTATCATTTCCATAAAGCATCAAAATTATCCAAGCTCATTTATTTGATTTTTTTACATGGCATGTGTTTTAAATTAAAATGAAACTTTATTTTGAAAATGTGCACTTCTATTCAAACTGATCACATTATGTGTCAGATTGATATGAAATTAAGTCCTACATGGTACAAATGAATTATAGATTATTTTTCTAATGTTTGAAATCAATCTAAGGTATTTTATAAGTTTTGAAAATGTGGCATGTTCTTTAAACTAAAATGAAACCTCTATATTAATAACATGAACATTGAGTCATACTAGCCAAATCATGTGTCAGATTGACGTGTGGTTGATTTCTACACATAAAAAATGAATTATGGAACATTTATCTAAATTTTGAAAATAATCTAGTTTTTTTCTCAGTTTTCGATATGTGACGTGCGTTTTAAACTAAAATACCACTTATATACTGAAGACACACACTTTGAGTCATATTTGATGCATCGTATGCCATATCTATTTGTGTTTGATTCCTTCATATCATATTTGAATTATGGATATTGTTCATAATGTTTGGAAACATTCTGATCATGTTTGACACGTTTTGGCTATTTGAGGTACCTTTTAAAATAGAATGGAACTTTTATATTGAAAACACACACATCAAGTCATACCTTATACATCTTGTACTGTATTTACATGCAGTCAATTCCTTAACATCACAAATGAATTATGTATAGTTGTCCTAATTTTTGAAAAAAATGTAAGCTCATTTTCTCATTTTTGGATATGTAACATGCTTTTTAAAATTAAAACAAACTTCTCTAATGAAAATGTGTCCTCCAATTCATATCGACCAAATCTTGTTTTAGATTGAAGTACATCCATCTCTTACATGTCTAAAATGAATTATAAATCATTATCCTGCTATTTGAAAATAATACAAGCCTGTTTTCTTAGTTTTGGATATGTTATGTGCATTTAAAACTATAATGGAATTTTTTATTTTGAAAAAACTAACTTTGAGTCATACCAACAATATAATGTGTCTGATTGATGTTCTCCAATTCCTAAATATTAAAAATGAATTCTGGATCATTGTCATAAATTTTGAAAAAAAATCGAACTCATTAGGCTGGTATTAACAATGTAATGAATGATTTAATCTAAAATAGATCATCATATTAAAAACATGCACTTAAAGTCATACCAGCTACATTATGTGCCATATTAACATATAATCGATTCTAACATGTCACAAATAAATTATGGAATGTTTTACTAATGTTTGAAAATAATCTGATCTTTTTTTCTTGGTTTTGGATATGTGATTCTCATTTTAAACTAAAATGGAACTAATATTAAAATCACACACTTCAAGTAGCACTTGCCACATCATTTTCCAGACTTATGTGTGGTGAATTCCTTTAAATAAAAAATCAGTTATGAATCATTTTACTAATGTTTTAAAAGAACATGGACTCATTTTTTAATTGGGTTTTGTGACTTGTATTTTAAACTGAAATAGAAATTTTATATAAAAAACATACAATTCATGTCATACCAACCACATAATGTGTCAGATTGATGTCCAAAAAATTATTATATAGAACACATGAATTTTTAATAATGTTTAAAATTTTAAGAAACAATCCAAGATTATTTTCTGAATTTTGAAAATGTGACACAGATTCTAAACAAAAATGGAACTTCTATATTGGAAATGGGCATTTTGAGTCATACCAACCACATCATATATTATATTTACATATAGTTGATTTGTTAACATAAAAATGAATTATAGATAGTTTCCATAATGTTTGAAAACAATATGTGCTCATTTGATCAGTTTTGGCTTTGTGATACACGTTTCAATCTAAACTGATGCTTTTAAATTGAAAATATTAACTTTGAGTCATATTAGCCAAATCATGTTTCCTATTGATGTGCTATTAATTAATACACCTAAACAATTAATTTTTGATAATTTTCACAAATTTTGAAAATAATATTAACTCATTTTTTTGTTTTATGTATGTGACATGAGTTTTAAACTAAAATGACAGATTTATACTGAAAAAACACACACATAGTCATATAGACCACATCATGCATCACATTGATATGCGATAGATTCTTACTTGGAAAAAATTAAATATGAATTATTGTCCAAAATATTGAAAAAAATTCTAGATCATTATCTCTATTTTGCAATATAATACACGATTTTAAAAAAATTATAACATCTATATTGAAAACATGCATTTCGTGTCATACTGGACATATTTTTTGTTTGATTAATGTCTGGTCGATTCCTACATGTCATTAATGTATTTTGGATCATTTTTTAAAATATTGAAAACAATTTGATTTGATTCTCATAGTTTTAGATATGTGATGTTAGTTTTAAACTAAAATGAAAGATTTATATTTAAAACACACACTTCAAGTCATACTAACCTCATCATATGCCAAAATGATGTGTAGTCAATTCCTAGATATAAAAAATGAGTCATACATAATTTTCAAAATGTTTGAAAACAATATGATCTCATTTTCAATGTTTTGGCTATATAAATAATGTTTTAAACTAAAATGAAACATTTATATTGAAACCACGCACTTTGTGTAACATTGAACACATCATGTGTTATACTGAAATACAATTGGTTTCTCCATGAAAAAAAATAAATTATGGATCATTTTTCTAATGATTTAAAACAATCTAGGTTTTTTTACTTGGTTATGAAAATGTTATGATCATTTTAAACTAAAATTAAACTTCTTTATTGAAAACACACAATTCGAGTCACACCACCCACATCGTGTGTCATATTGATGTGAATTCAATTCTTAAATTTCATAAAATGAATTATGAATCACTTTTATAAAATTTAAAAAAATTGATCTTTTTTACATGGTTTTGTCTATGTGATTGATGCTTTAGACTAAAACAAAAAATTTATATTGAAACATACACTTTGATTTATACTAGAAAAATCATGTTTTATATTAACATTAAATCAATTAATATATGTCACAAATTAATTATGGATCATTTTCAAAATGTTTTAAAAAATATAAGATCATTTTCTTATTTTTGGCTATCTGACATATGTTTTAAACTAAAATGAAAGTTTTATGCTAAAAACAGACAATTTATGTCATACATACAATATGATGCGTTGGATTGACAAGTATTTTATTACAATATAGTAAAAATGAATTTCTTTTGAATTTCCTAATGTTAGAAAACACTTTGATCTTTTTTGCATGGTTTTGGAAACTGTGACGTGAATTTTAAACTAAAATGAAACATCAATATTGAAAATTCACACTCTGAGTTTTATTGGATACATTGTGTGTTATAGTTTTGTGCAATAAATTGCTATACATCAAAAATTAACTATGGATCGTTTTCCTATGGTTTGAAAATAATATGATCTTATTTTTTCTATCTTGGCTACAGGATGAGAATTTTAAATTAAAATGAAACTTTTATATTAAAAACCAAACACTTTGAGTCATACCTGAAACAATGTGTCTCATATTGACACGATTTTAATACATACACATCAAAAATTAATTATAGATCATTTTACAAAATTTTTAAAACAATATGAACTTATTTTATTAGTTTTGTCTATGTGACACATTTTTTACACTACAATGACACTTTTATATTAAAAACACAAACTTCATCTTAAACATATCATATTACGTGTATGATTTATGTGAGGTAAATTACTATATGTCAAAAATGAATTATGGTTTTTTTCCTAAATTATTAAAATAATATGAGTTCATTTTCATGATTTTTGGAAATTTGATGTGTGTTTTAAACTAAAATGATTTTTTATATTAAATAAAAAAAATGTAAATGATGAGGATATGATCATGGAAGTACCTTTCCCAATAGTTTGTAAATTTCCTTTATATTTTTGGGTATAAGGATCCTTGACCCATTTACCTATCACAATTATCTCAGTTCTTCCGCTAAGTTTGATCTCTCATGAGCATGAGCAGCTTCAAACATGTTATTAGGTCTACCAGAATCTGTAGAGAATAACCCTACATAATACATATGCTTGAAAAAATAGGTCATCAATAATATATATTTATTATGATACTAATACTCAAAATCCTGAAAGTATGTCTATGGTCATAAACTATACAAGATTACACAAATAATAGGAAATCACCTAAACATGATGTCAGAAAACATTCTAACATCATATACTCTTCCCAATCATCTCTAAACATATTTAACTCGTCTTTTGAGTAAGTATATAATTGGGACTCTTGGTAGTAAATTTTAATTATATAAAAAAATTATTAACAAATATTTTAAATTTAATTGAATTTACCTGGAGAAATTACTTGTTTAGGGATTCTAGTATTTTTATTGTAAATAATATCCTTTATAAATTTGAAAACATAACATCCACAATTAATTTAATTATTTTTCTTAAATACTATAGGAGAATTGAAAAAAATAACTAATGGTTTTGAAATTTGTTTTGGTATAAAATATTACTACATATACCTTAGTATTTTCTACTTGAAGAATTCCATGGTATTTTATGTTCAGTCGCTGACCAAATACCATGATTTAGCCTATACATATAGATTTCTCTATTATAACAAAATTCTCAATAATAAAATAATTGAAATATATAATTTAATGTTTATCTATAAATGGTTTATTGTAGTACATTAAAAATTCCAAATAAATATCATTTTTAGGTAGTTTGAAGGAAATTAAGGAATTTAGATCCAATGAATAAAAAATTTGGTTTCTTAAACTGATTGTGATGAGCATCCAGTTCTTCCTAAAAAAATAAAAATGATAATTAATGAAAAAATATAAAATTTATATTATTAGATTGTAAACTTTTACGCCCACATTTTTGGAAAAAAATGAGTATGTTATCTATTATTTTCATTTTAAATCCCTCGCTTGCTGCATCTTTTTTTCAATTTATATCAATTCCAATGAAATTATTTCTTTATAAATAATAGTGGGATTAATGAGTCTAAATCATTCTTCACATGGGTTTCCCTTTAGATAGTATTAATATATATTACTGGAGAAAATATGAAGAGTTATTAACTATAATTTACATAGAATATCAAATTCATGTATTCATGAATTAGGAAAATGTACATCATTTATGTTTTCGCAATTAAGAATCTCAACCATTAAAATGTCATAATCACATTTATACTCTCAAGAACAACCACATATGTAATGAAAGATCAAAATAATTCTTTGTTATATTCAACGTAGGAATAATTTCCATATTTTAATTTTCTATCTTGATGAACTAGTAATGTTAATATATGTGGAAGTTGATCTTTTGGGGTGAAGGTAATATTAGAATGTCCTTTTGATTTCTTGGTTGATTAACTGGATTATCTTGATCGGGTTTTCCATTTCTAATTTTTTTGTATCTCCATAATACCATACATCATTTAAAGAATTTTTAATCACATATTAACAGTTTTTATTTAAAAAAAATTGTTAAGGGAATGCCTATGTATCTTTATAAGATCACATGTTCATGTTATGAAATTTTTAATACCATTATTGACAATGGTAACTTCCAAATCATCAAGAAGAATAGGTAACTGAGCACTCATCTCAAGACCTACTTCAATACCCACTCTCATGTGATATTTTGGGAGTTGTTTATTGTGTGGAATGACATATGGGATATTGTATATTGTATCCCTTTAAACATGTCAATTCATGGGTGTTGATAGATACAAATCATAGATGATTTCACCCAGTATAATTTAGTAATATAAAGTTATCAAAAGTTGTTTGATTTACATTTAAGATAAATATTAATGAAAAATATGATTAAATTTGGTATGGATAGTTGTGTAAGGGAATTTATTGCCTCAAATCTAGTAGTATTATTTGGAACTTCTTGTACTTTTAATTGTTCCATTATCGATTTTCTTTGATCCTTTAGCATTTATTGGTCCTCCAAACAAAAGAAAACAATAAAATATTTTAGAAACCTGGTTTTTCTTTGCGGTACAGATTCATTGTTTTCCACAAATTCTTAGTTTAATTTCTAAAATAGAACCGAATGTGGATGCATTTTTGGGTAATAGTGGGATCAGGGGAGTTCGGTTAAGGCTCTGAACCCGAAACCCGAGTTTTTGGTGTGTTTTTGGAATTTCACATGGTTGGTTTAAACCATACAGGGTGGGATGTATGGTTTTTATATACCATGTGAAGCTAGACCATAGGGGCCTACAGGATGCACTGTTTGAGGAAACTGTGTGAGAGGATCCTCAAAGATGTTTATTCAGTTATTTAGTTTTCTAATTACTTGACAGAGGATCTTCGCATGGGTTGTGCATAGTTTATGAACAAATCATGTAAATCATGTGAGTTCCCCATGTCCTATAGGGAGCCATGCATGATCAACGAATATTTTTACAAATAGTTCACATAAACCAAGAGACCTCAGTAGTTTTTTTTATTTTTAATAATTTTAAATTAAATTAAAAATCCATCTTATGACCTAAATTTGTTTCTCCTTCCTATTCACAACAAGATCACCTTAGAGAATATCTAATACTTGGATATTCTAGGATTTGAGGTAGATGATCCCTCAAAACTTTGATTTAAGGCCCTTCTACCTCCTTGGATCTATAATGATAAATACTTCATTCCTTTTTATCATTTATTGATTCTTTTGGCTATCAGGTGTGCTATTTGGATTTAGGCTCATATGCCACAATTTCTCCTTCTTCGTCCATTATTCATATTTCTCTTAATCTGGGATGAATCAGAGCTTGACAATGGACGATCTATCTAGTACGGATCTAATGTGGGTGGTATCATGCCTTTCACTTAGAGTCATGCTATTTATATATGTTGGGGTGTCGTGTTCCCAATTTACAGGCATCAACTAAATTGAATTTAAATCCAAGAATTGTTACGTATCTTATTTTTAGTTAAAGAGTATTAATCATGCTTGTTATAGGTTGTATACCTTGACTGAACCTCCCATTTTGATTTTGGTTATTAAATTGTATGTTTGATGGATTTTAGACTGGGATTCCTATGAGGCATTCCTTTTACCCCATGATCATGTGATATCATTTGTGAATTTGTATATGGATCAAATTGATTAATTTACTTATGAATTTTATTTTAAATAAAATGAATTAATGTTATGAGATGGATGAATTTCCCATTGTTCCTTGTATGCCTCTGTTGTATAAAGCATGTTTTCCATGCCCCTGTTAGAAAATTAGAGGCTATTTCATTAATTGATGTAATTGGATTGAATATCGTTAATTTTTATTTTCTCCATGTCTGTTATATGATAACTTAGCCATGTGATATATTTATAGGCTTCTTAGTATTGTTATTTTAAAATTGGATATGTGAGTATATGAATGACAATTGAATTGCTAAACCCATATGAGTTAAAGGGAATTTATTCTGTGTGATGGATTTATTATGCATCTGTTTCCTTGTATATGAAAATATCCATGTGATTTATGTTTAGAACATGCTAGGTAATAGATTAATCAAGAATTGGAATAAAGTTATCGTGTTATGACCACACAAGTAAATGAAGGCCAATAATTATGAGGTTGGCCAATACATGATTCCCCCTTGAGGTGAGATTGTTAAAGGATGATCTTTTTTTTGACGTTGACATTATAAATGAATTGTTTAAATGAGATTTAGTTAGTTAAATGATAAATATCCTTGGCTAATACATGGATTAAAATTATAATTCCATGGATAGACTCATGTAAATATTGACCCTTATACCTTAGGTGATACATGGTTCCACCTTTAGATGCCATCAATGGACTGGAAAGGACTTTATATTTCACCTAGAGCGTTACTGTGTTCTTGAGAGGTTCTACACAGATGATATTTTAGTGTGTTGGTTTATATTGCACCTTAAGAGAAACTTGAATTCCAAATTAATAATTTCATTGATGTGATCAAGTTATAAATTGACATAACAATGAAATAACTATTATGAAGCATCTTCCAAGATAAAGCAAAAACATGGAGTCATTCTTGACATTTGTTTGTTTAGATAGACTTATAAGGAATATGTTGTGATACATGTTACAGGGGGGATCCATAGATTTATATGGATCTAGAGACTTTTAAATTTATTTTAATTTAATTGTCAAATGGATATTAATTTGTGTAAATGTAAACTAGTTCATGTAGGATTTTTGCTTTTGATTACATTATTTCTTACTACTTTTCTTATTACACACTGCTTGTCATATATATTCAATGATTGTTGGGAACATACCTTAGGTGGTTTCCTGCTATGATTCTATCTCACAACCTATTTGTCTCACCATATTAGGGGAAAAATATTATTTGATTGTAGGTAGTGATAATAGAAAAAACCCTCTTATATGTACTAAATTTACTACAAGGGAATATGAGATCATGTGACCAAGATGAGGCTTGCGATTCTACTGGGATACCTTTTCTCCTTTTTTTACTTTTATTATATGGATTGAACATATTCCTTGTATTTATGATTTGTCTAATTTGTTAAAGAAATATATCATGTATTATTATTCTATACGTGAGGAATATTTTGATGTTGTCATTTTCTAGTCTTCCGCATTTTATTTCTGTTTTATGGATTACTAATTCTGTTATTGAATTGTTATTATTTTTCCACTATGTTACACTCTATTAATTATGGAATAGTATACCCTCTGAAACGTCTATTCCCACACTACTACCCGGCATACTATGGTTTTTTGGGGACCAGTTCTTTAGGCCATGTGGTCAATCGGGTACAGAACACTATTGAGTGGCATTCAGAATAAGGATATTAAATGTGGTATTAGATGAATTATTTTTTGAATGAATTACTTTTGGTGACAATAGAAAGGGATTGTATAACATACACTAATTTAAATTCATAGATAATGCTTCAAAATTGAATATTCATTACAAAATATAAAATTTTCATGATAGGACCATATAGGTACTATGCCTTTAGAAACTCAGAAACATAAATAACTAGTTCATAAGACATCAATATCATCACCCTCTAATTCCTTTATAATGAAACCCATTTTTGACATATCTTAACTAATACACTTTTTCATGACCTAGAGAAAAGAAACATAAAAAGGGGTGAGTTCAGAAGCTCAATAAGGGTAAAGAGGGAGATATCAATGATATCATAATTATATCGTATAAGAATGTATCATTTGAAAATCGTATAGTGCATAAGAAAAATCGTGATATCATGCCATTGGATAAATCATAAAAGTTCTTAAATAATCGATGGACATATTCCCAAAAGTCATAACATAGGACATGGAATTTTTCGAATACACATAAGAATAGAAAATCATTTCATATTAGTCAAGGCTCATTTCCAAGACTATCAGAGTGAAAAATGTTTATTACTGAACCGAGTTCACTCCTTGTTCCATCCCTGTATTACTGAACTGAGAACATTTACCATTAAAACCATACCTCTATCATGAGATATTAATCTTTACCCAATACATTGATGGGAGACATAATTCTCACCCATCTCCTATTTAAATCATTCTTATTTTACATAAATATAAATCATTAATCATAGAATAACCTAAGGAATAAAATGGGTTCCTTAAACATCATTACATTATAAAAAAGACCATGCAAATAAAATGGATATCATAAATATAATTCCATAATAAATTAAATAAAAAAAATAAAAATAAGGATATTATACTTGAAACATAACACTATTAAAGAATACCATCTTAATGGAAAATATTTTTTATTTAACACTTGAAATTAATTATTGAGGAAAATAAACTTTCTTCTTCAAAAACATATTCTTTTCTCAAAATGACAAAAGAAGTAAAAAATAATAATTACATTGAGAATTACCTTGAAATATTGTAAAGTATTCTTCATTAAAACATGGTGTTATGAAAACTTAAAAACTCATCATGCTGTATAAGTTAAAAGAAAAAATTCTTCTCGTACTTTTGTTGGATAATTCATAATGTACCTCGTATCGATAAATGGAAAAATTTTCCTTTCATATAATTTAATAAAAATTCACCAACGGGTATAATTTACATCAATGAATTTTAGAAGAATAGAATTAATATTACATTTTTTTGGAAACATGGACATGGGTGATAAATATACCCAAGTAAAAACTTATGTACGAAAAATCTCAGATAATAATGTGATTGAAAAATTATTCCTTACCATAGATCTGAGATCATTTTTCTCTATCAAAAAATCCATTAGAACAATTCAAATTATTTAATTGACTTATTATAGAATCATATACATTTTTATGATATGATATATGATCATGTTATTATACATTTTTATAAACATTTCTTTATTACTTACTATTCAAGTATAAACAACTTCATTTTCTTACACATGCTTTGTCAAATAAGTTCTAATTATTCTTCATAGGTTATAGTTACATCATTTAAAAAATAATATTAATATAATATATATCATATTTATTCATTATAAACATTTTTATAACTATTCTTTAATGAATATCATGTATAATGAATCACATTGCATCATGGAGAGGGTAGGTTATACATACGCATGAGTGATGATATCATCCCTGTAATTATAAAATGTTTTGGAATTAGATGGTATATTTATTATTATAGAATAAATATATTGTTATAATAATCATATATAATTATTATTTACATCATTATACCCATCTAATTAATGTTTTTGGGAAAAACATATTACACCACAACATGGTGATGGTAAGTTATATGTACGTATGTGTGGTGATTTTGTTTATTATACGATAGATAGAAAGTGGAATAAGGTTGTTCTTTAAACATACTAACATATCAGTATCTATTTTATACTAGAGTTATTACTTAATAATGGAAACAATAAAGTAAGATGAAGTAGAAGAAGAATGTAGTTTGAATGAACCGGTAGAGGAGATTACCTCTTCTTCGACAAGTACCCTTTAGATCTCTTCTTAAGGGCACTAGAGTTGGTCTTTAGAGAAAAATAGAACCTCTAGAATGTGACTAGGTATGATTATAAGGGAAACTTTCAAGTAATGTATGAAATTTAAATCTTAATCTGTTATGGAGAAATGAGGGAGGAGGTTTCCTTTTATAATTGAGGCGAGGGGCACCTTTGGAATCTCTTAAATATTGATTTATAATAAAATCAAATCCCATCAAAAAAACATTAAAAATGTCTTAGTTTTGAATATAAAATGATATAAGGTTGTAATATCATCAACCTATAATTTTAGACATATTTTTATTTCTTTTTAAACCATATCATTTCATTTAACCCTTAAATATTCTCTTTTAATTTTAACTAAAGAACCAAATTGTTCAAAATTAAAATAATGTAATTTTTCATATTTGATGAAAATTAGAAAATAAATGATCAATATATAACATTTTAGAGCAAAAAATAACTTTTTAAAAAATATTAAAACATTTTATATTTTTAAAATAATTTAATAAAACATTATTTTGAAAAAATATCAATAGAGAAAATTTTGAAACTATTAATTTAATGGATTACTAAAAATATAAATATAAAATTTTTACCTCAAAAAAATATTTTATTAAATATATAATGGGTTAAGGTAATCTATAAGTTTTTTTGGGATATATTAATTACCCCAAATTATATTTATTTTTGTGTTTTTAATAATATTAATTTGTTATTTCTATTATTAAAATAATAACTATGTGTGTTTTGTGTAATTATTCAATATACTTATGTTTTAGGTAAAGGTTAAATGTAAAATAAAATTATGAATATATATCCATTATATTTCATAAAAATACTTAAATTATAATACTTATCCTGGAGAATCATACATTAAAAATGTTATAGTAGAATGAGACAACATTAACATCACATTGAATAAAATAATATAAGTTCCACACTCTCTTCTATAAGGCTCCAAATGGTCAATAACTCAACCCTTGGTTTGTTATGATTGATATGTACTCAAAAAATATGATATGGTCACGATTTTCTATCTTTTAAGGTTTTTTATAATTTTAATAAAAAAGAGTTTATTGATTTCTCATCAATTAAATATTTTTTGCATCATCTACATATAAACCATTAAAGTAATAATTTATTTCCTAAAAATTACATATAAAATAACATGACAAAGAAATGTATTTTATATTTTAAAGGAAAATTTATAATTTAATTTAACTTTTATAGAATTATAGTAAAAAGTTATTTAGTTAATAAAATTCGAGTAAGAAAAGTTTAACTATTTTAAAAAAAATATTAAATATCCAAATTTCATCCATGTGGCTTCTAGAGGGTATCATTTCTACCCATGGATGGTTTAGGTAGAAAATAACTCATACAATAATATTAGGAAAAGTGTTAAGGTAATTTTATAGTATTATATTGACCCTTAATTACTTGATTTTCCTTTTTACCGTATTAATAAAAATTAAGGAAGTTACTATTCATAATTCTCAAAAAATAAAGTAATGATATTAATATAATTTGGACCAAATGATCTATAATATGGAATAACTTTTTAAAAATTCAAAACACATAATATGTAGCAATTAATTTAAAATTAATCCCATTTTCGAAATGAAAACTTGGGTTTTAAGAGTTAAAACATTACAAAAAACTGAAATGTTTCTACATCAAAATTCATGGTAAAATTAATTACAAGGAAAAAAACTACGCTGAATGATAATAATATATTATATTTATACTTTAAAACCATATAATAATATAATTTTACCATATAAATTATCATCATGAAAAAATTGTTCGTAATTAAAATTTTGTGTTTTTTACTATTCATCAAAACATTAATGTTATCAGAAAAATATCAAAAACTAATCCAAATTTTAATTTTATATATGTATTATAAATAATAAGTTTAGTTTTTCAATATAATATATAAAAGTGTTAAATAAAATATTTAAAATGGGTGCACCATCAAAAGGCAGCAAAACTACATTTTTTTAAATACTTTTTCAATATGAAGAAATTGAATCTGTTCTTATCTCATTTGTAGAAAACATATAAGATGAATTAAAAAAATTATATTTAATATATTATATATGTAATAAAATCCCAGAATAATGATTTTTTTATTTTATAAACTCACTTATATTCATTTAAATAGTTTTTTAGAAAAAAATCATTTTATTTTAAAAAATAATTTTATTTTAATTTATAATTAAGTTATTACCAAAGAGTAAAGAATATTTACATAGTTTCATTAATAAAATTAATATCAACATTATAATTGTAGGGAATAAGGTAACATAATAGTTTTTAGTTGTTTTATTAAACTCAATATTGCGTGAAATGAAATCTATCAAAAGTACTTGAAATTAGGTGTAATACAAGCCAAGTATAGTATAGAGTATATCGAAATCTAAGACATTTTTATGTATAGCACCAAATTATCTTGCTGTTGCGTAAACCACAATACATAAAAGAAATTAAAAAACTATAAATAAATGAAAAACCCATTCCATCAAAATCTTGGGGTGTTGCATTCTATCCCCCTTAAAAAGAATTTATCCCTCAAAATTCATCTGGGTTATAAAAGGATTAATACTTGAAAGGTTTTTTTATGCAACACCACAATGGAAAAATGAAGAATAAAACTTTCTTTTAAAATAGAATGATAAGAAACATAACAGTTACCCAAAGTAACTCATAAATATGTTTCCACATAAAAGAACATAAGTGGAAAGTGAAAACAAGGATATGGAAGAGATATCTAACTATACATCTCTGATGGAGAGTGATAGGGAACAAGGTTTAGAGAAATTTAGAAATCCAAAATACATAAACCTTTGATTATTTGAGGTTCCATTTGATTAATCTAAAATGATGTTACAAGGGTAATATTTTTTGTCTTAAGATCCATTCCCTGGAGTTGAAGAATGAGAAGAAATAATTTCTTCATTAAGTAAAATATCGTCCTTTCCTTGTTCATTGATCAATTTCAAATTCATATCTTCTTCCATGAAATAAAGTTGAATTTTGAATTCCTAAAGTGTTAACAGATCACAAAATCCATAAATATGATGTTTTTTCATTCCATCTTTCAAAAAAAGGACAACATAAGTTATCAATTACGCATAAGTCCACCTATAGTGAGATTTTTCTGACAAGATTCATCTAAAGTTTATCTTATACTTTCTATAAATTTATAATCTTACAATCATTTAAAATCTAAAAAATCCTAAAATTTGTAAAGAGTCTCACTAACTTGTGTTAAAATTTGTCTCTCATATATCATAAGGTATCTCTTGATGGTCACATTCTAAACATGTGAACACCTTCATCATGTATTTTCTTGAGTCATTGTTATAAATTAAATCACCATAAAACATAGTGAAAATATTCATTCTTACAAAAATTAACTCATTCCATATACCATAAATCCCGAAAATTATTTATTCTACATTCCTGATATCATAAATAACCTTGTCATCATATTTTTCCTAAGGTTATAAATACTATCAAACTACTCTTTATTTCATTATTTTAACATTATGCACATATTAAGGGTCATTATTCCCTTAATATTTTTTTGAAAAATATCTGGATAAATTTTCATGGTTACTAGTACCACTCAGATTATACTCCTAAACAAATATGGAAAAACCATAGTATACCAATAGATATTTCATTATTCCATAATACCATAAAATTGATTTTACAACATTAATCTATAATCCCACTCAATAATTCCACCACTTAGTTATTTTAATCTAAATTGACAATATAAATTGCATGAAATTTTTCATTTATTTTAGCCTTAATAGGTTGATGACGTCGATCACCATCGACAACCCTTCGATTAGGGTATCGGTTGGCAGGGTGATCCATTTACTTGCACATGTACCATTGATGTGTGGGAGGTGTATTCTGTGCAGCCTTTTCTCTATTCACATTAGTAGCTATCTTTTTCCCATTACATCAACACTCAATTGCCTGATAGCCTTATTTTCCACTCTTAAAAAGTTTACTAGTACATTTAAGATAGTCTCCACTATGATTCATTCCACTCTATTATCCTAAGAAAACACTCATCTACTTTTCACCTTAGTTTGAATATTTTACCTTAAACACCGTCTTCTTTATCCTATCAAAACCATGAGATTGATATATAACCCCAAATTCCATTTCTACCATGATAGCACAACACACAATATCTTCATAGATACTCAAGTCTCTTATTATTAATTCCCTTCAAATAATTGGTTTTAATCCACTGAAGAACCATTGAACATTACTTTCAAGTTGTATGATAATTTTGGAAGAATACATTGCTAGTCTTGTAAAATTTTCCTCATATGTACCAAAATATTCATCATCCCTTTTATTAAGCTCATGTAAATTAATTTCAATCAATGTATGTGGAATAAAACGAAATTAATTATTGAAAAATACGTTCTAGAACTCATCCAATTCCATGGATTCAATTTAATATTTCATCCTCGTAGTCTTGATTAGAGTCCACCCCTGGTTCGCTTCCCCTTCTAAACGATAAATAATGAAAATAAAATTTTCATGTTTTGAATGGTGAAGGATAGAAAATATCTTTTCAGTTGTAATAATCTATTTTCATCAATAAGTTGATTGAAATACCCACTATAAGAAGGTTTATGTTTCATTATGATGGACTTAGCTGAATGTTGTTCCCTTCTCTACTCTTTTGGATGTCTAGAATGATTCATAGCTTGTGTAAGTACAACAATAAGATTTTTAATCCCACTCCCATAACATTTGTTTGTTTAGGAGTAAAATTATTTCATTTCCCATTTCATTTATCATTAACATTATTCTTTTAGGTGCTATCTATTTTCTAAATCCAAAAAAGAATATTGTGGGAGAAAAATAATACTAGGAAAATAACATAATAAAGAGGAATTACATTCAATCTCTAACATCTTAGGTTTAATCCTAGGTAAACCATGATCATTACAAAAATTCAGGGATAGTAACCTATAATTTGACTTATCTTTAGGGAAATTCATAGACATATCCTTGGAAATATTTATTGGGATCTCACTAATGTTTTCTCATCCTAGTTTCCAAAGGCTCACTATATATTTCCTATGATACCAAGTATTATGAACCCTACTATACATACATAGATATTACTTCAAAATTGAATATTCATTACAAAATATAAAAAATCCACAGTATAACCATATAATTATAGTGTCTTTTGAAATCGAGAAACATAAAAAACTAGTTCAAAAGACATCTACATTGCCTCCCTCTTATTCCTTCATAACCAGACAACTTTTTGACATATCTTACATAATAAAATTATTCATGACCTGGAGAAAAAACCTAAAAATGGGTGATCTATGGGTAAATGGGAATATATCAATCATATCATAATAATAACACATAAGCACATAACGTTTGAAAATAATGTCTTGTATATTAAAGATCATGATATGATTCCACGAGATAAATCATAAAAGTTCATAAAAATCAATGGAAACATTCAAAAAATTCATAACATAAGACAAGAAATTTTTGGTATACAAATAATCAATGAAAATCATTTCATAATAGTCAAGGTTCATTTCCAAGACCATCATAGTAGACAATGTCCATTACTAATCCGAGTTCACTACTCATTTTTCCCTATATTATAGAACAAATATGATTTCCCATTCTAGCCCTATCTATCGCATTTGATATAAATGTTTACCTAATGAATTGGAGGTAGATATTGGTCTCACCCATCTCCTAATAAAATAATTTTTTCCTGTTGTTCAAAAACATAATCCTTCATTATAGCATAACCTAAGGAATAAAATGGGATTCTTATACATCATTCTATCATAAAATAGACCATGTAAAACAAATGGATTTCATAAATATAATTCCATAAGAAACATAATAAAACCATAATAATAATAGGGATAGTATACTTAAAACATACCCCAATTAAATGATTCCATCTTAGATGGAAAATAATTTTGATAGAATATAGGAAATTAATTCTTCAGTAAAATATCATTTCATCTTCAAAAATATTTTCTTTTCTCAAAATTCCATATAATTTGAAAAGAAGATAATTTCTTTGAAAATAATCTTGAAATCATATAATGTAAGATTCATGTAAATATGGTGTTATAAAAATGTAAAAACCAGTCATTCCATATACATTAAACGAAAATATTCTTCTTGTAATTTTTTCAGATATGTCAAAAAGTACCTCATATAGAAAAACAACAAAAGATTCATATCTTACCATTTAATAACAATTCAAAAATTGGTAAAAGTGACTTCAAAAAATTGTATAATAATATAAATAAAATTAAATATTTAGGGAACCTATATGTGGATGATAAATATTCCACAGTAAATAATTATGTATAAACAATCTCAGATAATAATGAGATTGAGAAATAATCCCTTACTTTAGGTATGCTATCCTTTGTATCTGTCCAAACATAATGTATAATTATTTAAATAATTTCATTGACATATTAAATAACCTTAGTCATTTTTATGATATCATATATGAACCATTGGCGGTGGTGATAGGTCATGTATCTATATACCTTTAATCTTGAGCTAGATTACATGCTTGTAAAATCCAATATCGATGTAGATTATTTAAGTCAGGTGACATGGACATAGCTTGTGCAAGATTAATATGATGAGTGGTTGATGATGAAAATCCATTCATACATGCATCTAAATGCCCATAACTCTATGGGGTGAGTAGCATTGACTTTGAAATATGTTATACACAAGATTCATTACTGGATCAAGATCTGGAAGTTATTTAACCCAGTATATAGATTTTAGGGATATTTAAATTTGTTGGGAGACACCATCAGTGTGATCCTTTGGCATGGGTATGTTCTTATTCTCTGTATATTACTATGGGATACTTCAATATTATATGAAGAACTGATGAGGGAGTTTCATACCTCATTATTGGTGGTATATTCTGTTCTCATAATGATATATAACAACCTACAGAGAAAATACTGGTGTCCATGGATGAAAAAGGAGATAGAAGGCTTCCTAGAAATATGTTTCACCTTTTAATAGGAGAATGTCAAGAATCAGAGGCCTGGTAGATTGTATCATCCTTTGCACATCATAGAATGAAGGTGGGATGATTTATGTATTGATTTCACAACTATATTAAATAGAAAACCTCAAAAGAATTATGTGGTATGTGTGATTATAGATCAATTGATGAATATGCCCTTCTTCTTCCCTATATTGAAGACCATCACTATCAATGGTTTGGGTAGTCTCTATATGTAGGAGATAGTTTTGATATATGGTGTCTCAAAGATTATCATTTCAGAGAATGATCCTCATATCACATCTCAGTTCTGATAGGATATTTAGATGAATTTCGGATCACATATTATTATGAGTACAATCTACCATTATCAAGAAGAAGACAAATCTGAATATATAATTTAGATCTTGGATGATATTTTATGATCATTTTTTTATTCTAGTGGTTATTGGGGTGTCATATAACACTCATAGTGTTCACATATAATAACATATTTTATGAATCGATCAAAATGGATCCTTTCATTTAATTATATGGAAGGGTGTGTCATTCACCCCTTTACTATTTAGAGGTAGGTGAGTCAGTTTTTATTGGGCCTAATCTCATAATGGAGAAGTCTAAGAAGGTTTACATGATCAAAAAGCTATTAATGACCACACTGATTTAGTATAAATCCTACACGAACTATCATAGAAGACCTCTAGAGTTTATGTTTGTTCATTGTGTTTTTTATTGGATATCACATATATTGGGGAATTGTCATATAAGGAAGAAAGGGATGATAAAATCTAGGTCTTTCAGTCAAATTGTGATAGTGGAACAGGTTATTATAGTGGGATAGAATTTAACTCTTCTATAGTACTGAATTGTTATACATGATGTGTTTCACATGTCACATATTTGGAGATATCATCCTTAACCTTATCACATGATAGATGTAGAGGATACCGAATTGGATGATGATGTTTTCTATGATAATAATAGGATCTGTATCAAGGTCCATAGTGAGAATAATATCTAGGTGAAGAAAATACATGTTGTAAAAGTTTAGTGGAATCATGGGATTTTATAAGAAGAGTCCTTTGAGAGGGAGTCTGATATATGGATAGAGAGGCCAAACGTGTTAATTGATACCCACTGAGATACACTCAATCCAAACACGAGGAATAACTATTTATATTTTGGAGATTATAAGATCCCATCATATTATATGTACATACCTTGATAAGTTTTGGAATTACTATTTGAAATGGTTTTTGTTGGTTTTAACTTTGGTTGTTGATCCTTAGTACAGACAGGTTTGTTCCGGGAAGAATAAAAAATAAGGGGAGTTGAGAAAATGATTCTACACCAAAGACCCTCCAGCTATACAATATTGTGTTCCAATAAGGAATAGAGATATAAGCTACAGAGCAGGGTATTGGGTGGAGGATAATTTAGGATACATCCTTTTTAGGCATAACTATACTGTGGAGGAAGGCTAGGGTGTAATAGTGGAGTGGCTATGGCATCGAGAGTATGGATGTAGAGAAAGGACCTTATAGAGTGATTAAGTTAGTTCAACCAAATTTGTTACCCCTGTGTCATGTACCATGGCTATGTTATAGCCTGCACATTATGTTCTTACATTATGTAGCATTTTGGTTTAGGATGTGTTGTAGTCCTTTCAATAGGATTATAGGTCATACAACATGGCCATAATTGTGATCTTCAGACATAGTTTAACTAGGAAGGCTATATCTTGGCCTATTATTCAACATCATAGTCCTACCCATATCGGCCTATTATACTTTTCAGTTTGTGATGCTATGTCATGGTCTTTTATTTTATAGGTTTCCTATAAGTACCCCAAATCCTTCACAACTATTTTATTGAGAATCTCTTCCACTCTAACCCTCGACACCTTGGGGAAATTTTCTATTCTTTTGAAGATTCCTTAAATTATATTCAGCCCCTACATTATAGGGATCAATCAAGACTGTTCCAAGTACATCCAGCGGTGACCTATGAGTATCCTCTTCAAACAAGAAGAAATATATTTATGATATTGGTGTTCTAAGCCTCGAGTTTTAAGGAAGGAATAATCTTATAGTGACCTCATATGTTAAGGAATCGTGCACACCTTATATTCTTTTATGAAATTTTTTTAGCAGCAGCTTATAACAACCCTAGCTAAATATTCACATAAAACATTATTTTAAAAAAAAAATATTGGATAAATAATATAAATATAATGATTCTAACATGAAATAGAAAAAAAGATAAATGTATAGTAACCCCATAATATAGAAATAATACATCCACAACCATATATATATATACATCCACAATCCTCACAACCTTATTCATTATAAACCCAGTCATCTGAGAGCCTCAGTCAAGCCATACCTCAGTCATCAATATATACATATAAAATATGTCCAGAAATAACCCATGATCAATATACATCAATCCTATGACCTCAACTATATCCATCTACCACTACATCATCTCATCAAATGTAATAAAAAAGAAAAAAAAATTAGAAATAAACATAAAAAATCAGAATTACCGTAGAATCATTGCTAATATTTAAACATACCATAGAAACTTAGGACCATCAAAAATTAATTCTGAATAATTCCATTGACCATAATAGCCAAACTCCTACAAACTGTCGAAATATGTCATCTATAATAAAAAACAGAACATTTATGAAAAAAATGTGAAAGATAAAATACATAGAATATATTCAGAGCATGGCATATAAAATTTGTTATTTTATTAATCAAACAGATATTATTTTAACAAAAAAAAATTATTATGAAAAAAAATTTGAAAACATAAAATTACCTATTTAATATATGATTCAACACCTAAAACAGAAAAGGGATAAGTATATAAAGGACTAATTAATTTTTAAATTAATGTGCGGTGTGCTTGAAATTTACATATTAAAAAATTAAATAATTTGATATGAAAATAATTTCTATATTTTAAAAATAACAGAATGGTTTATTTCCCATGATTACACATCAATATGAGGTTGTTTTAATTGTTTTTGGCTCTTAGAAGCACATTTTAGTGTTTTAAAACACTAAAAAACCATTTACATGAGTCCTGGGAAAACCATAACTTGGAAGGATGTGTCATCAATTCCTACATTTCCAAAAAAAATCGATGATCATTTTCCACTAATTTTATGGGAATATGACATCATTTTTCTAGTTTTCACCCCCGACACATGGTTTTAAAGGTTTTGGTAACTTTAAATATTTTTTAATGGGTCATTCCAACAAAAACTCGTGTTGGATTAATTATTTTACATTCTTAAATGTCAGAAATTACTCCACGGTGGGTTTCTTATGATTTTATTTCAAAATGAGGTTGTTTTCTGTGGTTTTGATAATTACACTCACATTTTAGTTTTTTAAAACACTAAAAAAATGTTTATGGGTATACTAGAAGGATTGTAACTTATAATTACATTCTATTGGTTCTTACATTTCATAAATCAATATATTATCATTTTCCTCTAATATCATAGCCATCCAATATTTTTTTCCTAGTTTTGACCCCCCCCCCCCCGAGACACATTTATATAGGCTTTGGTACTATTAAAAACTATTTACCATGTCATGCTGGATTAAATTTTCATCTATGAATAAACATAAAAAATAACACAACAATGGGTTTCTAGTGATTTAATGTCCATTTGAGGCCACTTCTAACAGGTTTGACAATTTCACACACATTTAAGTGTTTTACAACACAAAATATGTGTTTACAAGAATTCGAGAAAACCATAACTCTTAAGGAAATTCCATATGTTCCAAATTTTCAAAAATAAATCCATATTTTTTTACTATGAATTTATATATATCTTATATCGATTTCCTTGCCCCCCCAACACATTTGTAAAGGCTTTGATACCATTAAAAACAATTTATCAAGTCATTCCAACCTCATTGAACATTAGATTGATTTTTTCTCTACACATACACGTCAAAAATAACTCAAATGTGGTGGTACCTTTATTTCACATCTACCTAATTTTGTTTTTATTATTTTTACTATTACACAAATGTTTTAATGTTTTAAAAGACTAAAAATTTGTTTTCTAGCATCCCAGTTAAACTATAATCTCCAATGATGTGTCATGAGTTTCTAAACATAAAAAATAAATTTATGGTTGTTTTCTTTTGATTTCACAACCATCCTATGTTTTTTTCTTAGGTTTAACCCCTCAAAACATGTTTTGAAAGGCTTTGGTACCTTTCAAAATTGTTTAATGAGTCATTATTACAACATTGTACATCATACTGATGTGATGTTTATGCGTGAACGTTAAAAATAAATCAACATGGTTTTTCCAAATATTTCTTGTCAATATGTGTCTATTTACTATAGTTATGACTATTACATGCATGTTTTAATGTTTTAAAAAACTAAAAACATATTTTCTAGAATCTCAAAGAAAACTGTAACATGAAATGATGTGTCATGAATTCCTAAATTTCAAAAACCAGTCTAAAATATTTTTCCATAGATTTCATGGCAATCTAACATCATTTTCATGGTTTTTACCCCCCCAATAGTCATTTTTAAAGTCTATAATACCTTTAGAAACAATTTTACCAACTCATTATGACCACATCACATATCATATTTATGTGTTCTATTCTCATAAATGTGAAAAATAACTAAATGGTGGCTTTCCAAAGACTTCATGTTAAACTAATGTTTTTACTATGGCTTTGAATATTACAGACATGTTTGTGTGCTTTAAAACACTAAAAATGAGTTCATGAGCATCCTAGGATAATTTTAATCGAAATTACATGATATCAGTTACTAAAATTCAGAAATAAATATTTGTTCATTTTCTTATGATTTCATTGAAATCCAATATTGTTTTCCTGGTTTTAACCCCCGACACATGTTTTTAAAGGCTTTAATGCCTTTAAAAACTATTTACTAAGACATTCCAACCATACCACACATAAATTGATGTGTTTTTGATACATAAACATCAAAAAATAACTTAATAGTGATTTTCAAATGATTTCACATAAATTTGAGGCCATTTTATATGGTTTAGACCATTATATTCATGTTTTAGTGTTTGGAAACACTAATAATGCGTTTATAGGAATCCTAGAAACATTTTATCTTGAAATGATTTTTCTTTAGTTCATAAAATTCAAAAAAACTCTATGGCTAGTGAAATATAATTTCATGTAAATATGACATTATTTTCATGGTTTGACCCCCTGCTACATGTTTTTAAAGGTTTTGGTACCTTTAAAAAAATTTAACCTAGTTAGCTCGACCACACCGCAAGTTAGATTAATGTTATTTCCACATATACATGTCAAAAATAACTCAAATATGTTTTTAGCATTATTCCACATCAATCTAAGGTTGTTTTATATTTTTTTTGATTATTATACACATGTTTTCATGTTTTAAAACCAAAAAAATGTTTTTATGGGAAGCTCAAGAAAACCGTAACTCAGAATGATGTTCTATATCTTTATAAATTTAAATAAAATATAAGTCCATTGTAATATTATTTCATAACAATATGAAACTGTTTTCCTAGTTTTTACACCCAAAACATGTTTTTAAAGGCATTAATGCCTTTAAAAAATATTTACCAAGTCATTTTGGCCACACCGCACTTCAGATTGACATGTTTTCTCCTCATAAATTTTAAAAATAACTCAGAGGTGGGTTTACCGTGATTTTATATCAATAAGAGGATGTTTCTATAGTTATGACCTTTACAATCACATTTTGGTGTTTTAAAACACTAAAAATGTGTTCATAGAGATCTCAATAAAGTTATAACTCATATTGACATGTCGTTAGTCCCTAAATCTTAAAAATAAATATATTATCAAATTACTATGATTTAAAGACTATATGACATCATTTTCCTAGTTTCGACCCCCTAAAACATGTTTGTAAAGGCTTGGTACCATTAAAAGCTATTTCCCAAGTCATTTTTACCACAAAACGAGTTAGAATGATGTATTTTCTATTCATACATGTCAAATAAACTTCATCAATTGTTTTACTATGATTTAAAATCAATATGAGGTCATCACACACACATTTTAGTATTTTATAACAGTAAAAATTATTTTTGGGAATCTTAGGAAAACTGAAACTTGGAATGATGTGTCTTTGGTTCATATATTTAAAAAATAAATTTATGACATTTTCCCTCTAATTTGATGGAAATATGACATCATTTTTCTAGTTTTGACCACTCAACGCATATTTTTAGAGGCTTTGGAAATGTTAAAAATAGTTTACTGAGTCAAAATTGAACAAAAAAATGGATTGTTTTGAAAAAATAGCATAACTATCTATAATTATTTTTTGACTTGTGGGAATAAACCCCACATCAATTTGGCACATGAGGTGGTAAATATGACTCAATGTTAATATTTTTAAAATAAAAGTATCATTCTCATTTTATTGAAGGAAGTTGCATGCGTTATTTATAGATGTATGAATGATCTATGTAATATTTAATTTACCTCGACAAGATAAGCTATATGGCTAGAAATATCCTCCGTGATCGTGCTATAATTCCATTGAAATATAGATACTCAAGCATTTTCCATTTTTAATTTCCACTAATCATGTGTTTCCCTATAAGAGTCTTGTTCTTGCACCTTTTCATTCTTCCTTTCAATTTATCATTATTTTATTCCTGACTAATGACACTAATCAAACCCCCAATGTGTGAAAACATAACAAAATATGAATCCCTACCAATGATAGTTGACAGAGTAGTCCCAGAAACATTCCCTCATACACATCTGGGAGGCTCCTTCCCTAAAACGATTATAACCACATCATTCTAGTAAACCGATGATGATTGTGAAGGTTTCACATACCAAAATTCATCAACTTTAACCTTTGAATACAAAAATACCAACAATGATTTTTAAAATTTTATGAACATTATAATATTATAGAATGAATAATTTTTTATTTACTATTTACTTTTATTTGATTACTATAAATACACAATAATAAAAAATTAATTATAAAAAAATGTCTTTAACCCAATTGATTGTGCCCATCTAGATGGATCAAATTATACTAAACTAGAATCATTTGTTCCATGTACCCAAACCCATTTAATTAGTTTTATTGACTGTTTTTATAATATAATTGCAGTACTATGTTTTTATTGTAATTTAATAACATTAAATTGTTTTGAAATGTACTTAATCCAACGTCTTTGGTAGGCCCTTTTATAAAACTTCCATCATGATTCCTCTGAATATTAAACCATATCTTTGTTTAGCCAACAGAGTGACCTAATTCATTAGACATTATAAAAAATATAAAACGTTTGAAAAAATCATGAATTATAATAAAATGATATAAATAATAATGGATATAATTAAAAAAATTGTTCTTTTTATCAAAAAAACTCTAAGACCTAGTGATATGAAGAATGATTTTTTGGTCATAATTCACCATTTTTTTAGATTATTATTAAAAAAATAGCAACATAAATAAAAATAACAATTTTATTAGGTTTTTGTTTTTAAGATACCATAAAATATTCAATTACCTCATGAGACAAAATCTCTGTTAATATCTATAAATAACTTCCATTTCTCATGATAAATGTATTTAGACACTCTCAGATACATTTTTTAGAAGCTCTAAGATGTTTCATTAAACTCAATCCATAATGTACATTTAAAATCTCTTTATTTCTGGCCCAAATATTTTGGAGTCCATGGGTGTGAAATGGAGTCAAGGACATCATAATGAAAAAACATATAGAAATAAAAACATAGCACCTTATTATTATATTAAAAAAATTTAATCATGTTTTTTATATTAGTTATCAAGGAATATTATATTAACATTATCTTTACTTTATTATAAAAGACCCCATTTGTCATGTTGTAAGAATTAGCCTCCAATATTTATAATTAATAGGAATGCTCACCGTCTCGTAAGAAATAAACCCAAGACTCTACCCATAGATTTCGACTACATCACTAATAGGCACCCCAAACTCATAAAATGGAATGATAATATTGAATTCCTCTTAGTCCCATACATATTACATGTTCAAATTTATATCCATTTTATTATTACCTTTTTCTGTTTGAGTTTTTTGATATAATGACATACATACCAGTAATGTTAAACCACCTATAAACACTAGATGGAGGGGTGGACAACATCTCCCTTGGCTGAGGTGAATCCGATAGAGGGATAGCAGTAACAACTAGGGAATTACTAACTCACTAGAAGTCTTAAGCACAATAGAATTTCACAGATTCACTAAATCTGACATTAATAGTGGTTTCTTATAATATTCTTATAGGTTAGGATCTTGAAATTTTTTATTCTCAGTATTCTGACAATTCAAATTCTTCAAATGTTTTAAATGTATAAAAAATTCAAACCTCAAATATTTTTACGGAAAATTAAAATATATAACAATGTATATATTTGTGAAACACTGTTAAATAATAAATTTTAATATCAATTCATTACTAATTTATACATTCAATTATATTCATTTTCATTATCTTTAGTATTATTAGCCTCCATTATGAAGAGTGCTTCATTTTCACCCTCTCTTTCAAGTTTTATGGTTTCAAAAATATCATTAAAAAATAGTTCAATGTTTTTTGGTTGATGGGGTTCACTATCAAAAAGTATCAATTGATCATCACCACACACATCATATAAGTCTCTCTATTTTATGTGTACAAAAACATTCCAACATTAATGTATTTTATCATCCACATTATAAACCATCATCACTTATGAATCCATGATAAATGGATCATCTTAAGAACACTAAATAGTATGGATCGAGAGAGATAATTTGATAGAATTAAAATGTAATGAATATTTCATTATACCCATATCAATGTTGACCCACTTTCACTTGGATAAGATATTTGAAGATTATAAAAGGTAGATTTATTATATTCTATCATTCATATTTCCATAGTATCCCACCTCTCCAAGTATAAAAACAACAATATTTTGAGTCTTCAAGCCATCGCCATGAAAAATTGTTTGAAACCTAAATCCATGAATACTATATGAATTGAATCTCTTAACCTTTCTTAGAGGACCCTGATTCAATAAAATCACATAATTTTATATTTCATCTTTATTTTAAACATTCATTTTTAAACAAAAAAATATAAGGTGTTGAATTTAATAGAGACTAAAAACATACACATCAATAATATGAATATTATTATATACCTACATTAGTGGAACTAAACGGTGCCCCGATCCGATGGTTTAAAAATCCTCAAACTCCCCTCTTGATACGCCATACGATGCTAAAAAACAACTAGGGTACATGGAGTGTATGTGGGGAGAATATTCCCTTAGGTAAAATTTTATCACAATGGTAGTAGGCATACCGATCAACAGTGGAAGCAAGAAAATAAATGATATAAGATAAATCATCCAAAAACTATAATAAATAATCAATGCCATAGGAAATTACATATATAAAATGATATTTTGATCCATGTATCTACAAAGAAGGAAAAAATGTATAGAATCATAAATTATAATACTTATATCAAAATAAAAAATACCAAAAAGAGCTATATTCATATATCATTGAAATCATTTCTTAGTCCAGTTCTCCCAAGCTCCCAAGCATCAGAAAAGTCAATCACTATACAATGGATGCTTTCCATGGCCCTTACTTTCATCTAGTAAGTCTTTATAGGTACCCTATGTCGACCCAAATATTGTTTGAGATAACACTCAGTAGGACACCACCAATGGCGACTATAAAAAATCAAGTTTATGTGATTTAAACAAAAGAAATGTGGAATATATCACAAATATAATATTAATGAATAAAATGTTCTGAAGGCATATGTAATATTGTCCACCCAAACAAGGCTCCATGAAACTAATAGAAAATCTCCCTTGACTAGGGTAGTAGTAAAAAAAAATAAACAATTTTTACTACCAATCTAACAACAATAAACTGATACCCATACTAGGGCTAACTATAATCATTTAAAAATATCCTCCATGAACACACTATACAACCAAATGTATGATATCCATCACAACCATGCTGTATAATCCAATATATATCATTCAGTATGACCATTTCATATAATAAGAGTCGTTTGAAATGGTAATTCCATGTAATCCAATGCTTCAAACCAAAAAATGGATAGATAAATGGTTTAGAAGACCAAGACATCCTCATCATGTCCCAGGATCATCATAATGGGAACTCAGTAAAGACTTGGGTGGGGTCCAAGGAGTATGTCAATAGACCATGGGCACTATAAGCCTAAAGAATTCAGATCTAAGTGGTAGAAAGGCAGAAAGAATCTAACGAAATAAATACCCAAGGAGAAAACAATTACAAGTCATCCACTACTATAAACAAGATCTATGAGAGAAACATCAAGGGAATCAATGAAATTATGATATGTGGTATTCCAACAGTTGAATCCACTATCATTTCAAATCATCATTTAAATTTTTCAACATTTTATAACATTTTTAATATCATGATTTATTCAATATCATTACAACAATTTTCATATAAACGATTTAATCAAAAGTAAACACGTGATATCACATTTGATTATATAATAAAGAGGCAACAACTTTCTAATATAAATAAATTAAATTATCATTTGGTTTAAAAGAGATTACTTTAACTAATATATCTCACACTCAACCAAATGTAGTATTAAAAAAGGTATATATAAGGCACACCCCATGGGTTTTCAGGGTTTGGGTAAAAACCTCCAAAAAACTGAAATAAAATAGTAGGAATCACTAAATAGTTCTAATTCATTCAATTAAATTATTTAATTAATTTCTGGGGCAACTCCAAAAATAATGGTATACAGAACAACGTCAATATGACTTGTAAAACACTAAAAAATATGTGAAAAGGTATAGAACACCTAATGTAGGTCCATAGTAGAGAATTCTTCAAGTATAGATCTTTGATTAGATCCAAAATAAGTGAAGAATGAAGAACATATGAAATTCTTAAAAATAGGGAATATTAGATTACACTAAAATAACATAAACGAAGCAAAATAAAATGAATATGGGAACAAGTATACTATTTTACTTACTGACAAATATCTAATGAGACTGATGGTGTTCAAATCTGAGGTCAAATAGAGAATCAAGAGAAAAATATATGAATTTAGATTCAAAGGAGAGCTCCCATGTAAGTTATATCCACTGTACAGAAAAATATAGGAGGGTTTAGGTTTTAATAAATTTTATGGGAGAAATGGTAATTTCCCCAAGAAATACTGGGACATTGAGTTTGGCTGCAATGTTAGCCAAACTGAGGAGCAACCGTATTCTATTCACTTCTTTAAGGGGTGCCTCGCACTGTTTGTGTGAAAATTTTATAAAATCATGCACAAAATATACATCAAGATCGATCAAATGTTGAAGAAGTCCCTGTATAGGTGTTTACATGATTTTGTATCATTTCCTCAAACCATGCCATATCCTACACCCATATTTCAAGCCCTACATGGATGGGGGTAACCATAAAACTTGTCCTGTACGGTTTCTCCTAACACTACAATCAATCGGGTTTTTAGAAAAGATGGATTCTTGGAACCTAAGAGGCCCTAGAAACCACATTACACCTAGGACCTTAATGGGTACTCAAATTTGGCCATAAAAAGAAATTTATACCAAATAACAATAGATCTATACCTCATATGAAAAACTGGGATCATACAATATTAACTCCTTAAAAAAATCCATCCATGAACTTACCTTCTAAGGGTGGTCAAGAATCACCTGGTAATAACACCATCCACTGATCATATATATCAGTTTCAAGTCCCATGTACCATCCTATAAACAGTGTAACTCCTATATCACCCTTACTAGAGGAACTGACCAGCCTCAAAGAACCTTTGTGATCCTATCAATAATACAAATTAAATTCTATTTAAGTGATACTTTTGTCTGAATCTCCACCTCATTTGAAATAATGTGTAGGACATGTCTGAATGATAGTAGTAAGACAATGGTACATTGAAGACATAATTATCGAACCAATACACATGAGGTAATATCTACTGACAGGCTACCAAACCAAATCTCACCAAAATCTTGAATGGAATTACATATCGTGGTGAAAGATTACCCTATATCATAATATGATCGTGTCCCAACCTCAGTGAGATACGTATAAATACATGATCACTAACATCGATCTCAAGAGGTAATCCACATCTATTGGTGAAATATTTCTGTCTAGACTGTGTTGTAGCCATCTATTTCTTAATCATGTAGACATATTCAGAAGTCTCCTACATGTGATGTGGTTCTAATAAACCTTCATCACCTACCTCTTACCAGCATAAGGGAGATTTTCAGGACCTACCATACAAATCCACATAGGGATCCATCTGTATAGTATCTTGATATCTTTTATCATAAGATTACTCAACTAGGGGATTATTCCTCTTCTAAGAACCCCCAAAATCCATAATTCATTCCCTCATCCTATCCTCAAACAACTGAATCATACAATCTAACTGTCCATCGGTCTGGGGGTGCTATGTTGTTATCCAAATAAACCATGTAATAAAGTCCATTTTTAAAATTTGAATGAAATGATATATAAACTAGTTTTCTCTAACCAATACAATGATCCAAGGAACGCTGTGATGTTTTACTATCTCATGGATATAGAACCCCACAAGATCATGCCCTGATAAGTTCTCTCTAATTATTAGTTGATGAGAAAACATTGTTCTCTTATACCCAACAACAAAAATATCATCACTAATTTGAGGCACCCTTGGAAAACCGATCATGAAATCTATCACAAAATATTCCAATTTGTACTCATGAATGGGTAAGTTATATAGAGTCTCTACTGGTCACTAATGTTGCACCTTTACTAGATTATTAGTGGAAATCCTCAAGAAAAAACCATCCACATCACGTTTTATCCCTAACCACCAATACTAGCGATGTAAATGATGATACATCTTGGTAATAATGTGATGTTATTCAAAAAATAAGGCATGAAATTATTGCATTAGATCCTCACATATGTCTACTGGAACATATATGTGAACCTGAATATACTGAATTTCATTATCACCCATAGTCTAACCAGGAGTGGGGTCCGCCCTGGAAACACACCCACATAGGACTATTCCCTCTAAATCATATAACTATTTAATCCACATTTTATCTATAAGACTGAAATTCACTACTAAGGATGTGGGAAAAGTCTTCTCTTGGTTATCCTACTACACTAAGTGCATCTATTAAGACAAATCCACTAACTTCCACTCACTACTAGCCTACTAAATAGTCTATATCTGAGTCTTCTTACTCATTGCATTAGTAACTGCATTTCCCATTCTAGGAATATAAGAAAACATGAATTATAATTTCTTTATCCACTCTACACACCATTGATACCTAAAATTCAGATCATGTCATGTAAATATATACTTGAGGATTTTATAGTCAGTGTACACCACAAGATTATCTCCATGTAAAAAGTGTCTACAAAAACAAAATTCATGTAAATCAATGGCTAACTCAAGATCATGCATCTGGGAGTTCCTCTCTCTTAGCCTCAACTGACGAGACCTGTACACAATGACTCTATCCCCCTACATGAGAACCGGTCCTAGCCTGATACATGATGCATCACAATACAATATGTATCTCTTTCTAGACTCAAGAAAAAACAAGTCTATTATTGAATTCAATATCCCTTTCAGCTTATAAAAGGCTATCTCATAAGTATCTGTCCATAAAAACATAAAAAAATCATATTTAAGCTAGTAGGAGGTACTGCTAATCATGGTAAATATTATATGAAATTCCTCTTATATCGAGGTATCCTGAAAGATATGATGTATATCAAAGATGTTATTGGGATTCCCTTAAAAAACTACAACCCTCACCTTATCTAGGTCAACTAATACTCCTGTCTCTAATATAATATAACCCACTAGGTAAATTTTATCCATCCAGATGTGGTATTTCGTGTGAATAAAATATAAATGATGATCTATCAGTTTATCCAAAATGACCTCAAGAAGTTTGACATTGTCATTTCTATTTTTTAAATATACCAAGATATCTTCCATGAATCTCACTAAAAATTCAAGATAAGGATAAGAAATATGGTTCATCAACACTATGAAAACAACTAGCATGTTCGTGAGACTAAATGGAATAACCAAATACTCATATATACCATACCTGCTAAAAACATATACATGAGGTATATCAATAGGATAAAAACGTCCCAAGTGATATCTATATCTAAAATCAATCTTTAAAAAATCCCAAGATCTATGAAGCTGATAAGAAAGGTCATCTATTATTGGAAAATGATACCGGTTCTTAACCATCAACGAGTTCCACTTCTGATTATACAGACATAGCCTAATGGTACCGTCAAATTTTTTCAAAAAAAGTTCTAAATAAACTCCATAATATGTACTCGATCATATAAAATCCATTTCTTCTATGTCCTCAAGTGGCCTCTTGAGCTACTACAAATCCATAGTCTCCATACTATAAGGAGAAATGGATACATGTGAATCTCCTGGAAGTATCTTGATGGAGAACTCCACATCTTTCTAAGAAGTTAAACCCAAAAAATCATATGGGGAAACATACCTGAAACGATCAACCAATGGATGGAAATGTTCCAAACACAATCCTTGTTCGTCCAAATTTAAACTAGTAATCTAAACTATCATTCTGCCTAGCCCGATATGTTTTGGTTAATCTCAGCTTGCATGGACATCCCATTCATTCCTGTTCATAAAAAATCCACCATCTAGTGATGTGAAGTTTACCCATGGGTGATAGAAATCAAAATTTTAATGATAATAAAATATCCAGTCCATTCATAGTATAATTTAAAACCCTACCATGTGGTAGAAAAAAACCGATACGAGGTGGAACGATCCAATACTATGTTTGTACTCACTACAATGGAGAACAAACTTTTTTCTGATTCCCAACAAAGTATCGTGTGTCCTAACACCATCAGAAGCCTGAACAATGAGCCTGGATCTCTCCACAACAAGTCTAGATATGATACTTTGACAAGGATCTATATAAAAATGGGTAGATAATATAATAGAGTCTTCTGAGATCGCACCTCTCACCATATGTGGTATGAGAATATTCTCTTTTGGGTTAGGTCGTATAAAATATATCTGCCCTAAAATGTGGCCCTGTGTAGAAACCTTAGTACCCATAGTAGGCCCACTATACTATCTAGGAACAAATGTTGTCTAGATGCCTTCGCTAATGGAGTTGGTGACCTAGAACCGACTTTTGTGTTCCTTAAGATAACCTTAATTCATTTTTTTTCAATATTAAATAAAATCTTATGAAATTATGATTGTTCTTCAGCATAACACAGTATGTGACAATATCCTAAGAGTAGTTGTCACACTAAATGGTCATAGTAGTTCCCTGCTATGATGGGAAACCAAATTTCTATGAAACAAATATTAAATATATGTTCTATAGATAGATGATATCATGTGAGGGACACAAATGATATATGTTCTCATGGTTGGAGACTCATAGGACTTTGAGGCACCTTTTTATGGGGTATGAGCATGGAAATATCTAGTTGGATAATATGAGAATGATACCCTCCATTAAGAAATTGAAATTTCTGTGTATTATTAGATGTTCAAATTTTTGGGCATGTGTATTGATCTATAGGTATTAATTTTATTATTAATGTGTATTATGAGCCGCATATATTGATGTATTGATAAAAATTGTGATGATAAATTTTCGAGGAGAGGTAGGATACATTGGGTGCCACATGATTAATATTTCTTTATTGAATAATGTGAGAAAGGATCTATACTTTATGCTCTTTATGGGAATTTGATATCTAAGAGGGTTTGATGGAAGTGATATAAACTTAATAAATCCTCGGCCATGGTGTTGTATATGTAAGTTTTATTTCCTGGAAGTTAATGAAAGAGACCTCAAGTACATCAGTTGATGACCGCTTCTATGAAACATTATTGATTTGAGATATCCTGATAAAGGTATTATATTACATAATAAGCGTCTGTATGAGGTATTAGGTCATTAAGGAATTAACTTCTTTCTTTATGGGTTCCATGGCTTGTTTCTAGATGCTATCCTTGGAATTTATGCTACTTCACCTATTTCCACTAATAAAGATGGATAGATGGTCACACACTAACTATATCCAGAATCTCATGTAAATACTATATTATTATCTATTATTTAACAATTTGAAAAAATATTACTCCAAAATGTGTTTCAATAATTATTAATTTTTTCTTGATTTCATATATTCCACCACCGGTTATTCGAGAGAATATAATGTGAGTGAAATACTTAATAAATATTTATTTTCTATTTAGTCAATATAATATTTATTTATTTGTGGAATAATAATGTAGTGATATTTTTTAAAAAACAAAACAGTAATTATTCAAGTATTGATAAATATTGTGCAGGAATGTGGGACCATTTTTAATGGTTTGGTGAGAAATAATAAAAAATGAGTATTATCTGATTAAATAAAATTAATTTAATTCTTATGTTGAAATTTTTTTGTGAAATGATAATAATAATAATATTATTTGATATGGGGTTCTACAAATATTAAATAAATAATAAAGGAATACTCTGAAATTATTTTATATTAACCCTACAATTATATAAACACAATTATATTATTTTCTCAAAAATAAAATTCCTTTTATTTTTTGTTCTCAATAAATTTGAATAATCCTTTCAAGACCTTGATAGTCCCCTTATCAAATAACACACCCAATAATGGATAATAATCTTCATCCACATCCTTCTCTGAGTCAAGAGAGATCTAGGAGAATTCTTTGGAAGAAGTTCTTGAGATGATCAAAGGTGGATGACACAAGTGATTGGATCTTCCATGCTAGTACCCGAAGATTCCTAGGAAAAAATTCAAAGCTTTTTGGAACGTGTGTGGATAACATGTAGAGGGGATCTTATTTGATTACTATAGTGCAACGTTGGTAAGATACAGATATTTTATCCAATCTATCAATGAAGAGAAAATTTTCACTAGTTAATTGTTTAAATAATTAAATTGATTATAAATAATATGTGATGATCCTCTCTATAGTCGTGGTGTTATATCCCTCATATATTCTCTTTGATTTGATTTTGTAGATGACTATTTTTATCATTGTTTAAATCTCGAATTTTCTATCGATCCGTAAAAAATAAATGTTTGGTGCAACCCATCACACACATCTATTTCTCCATGAACCAATAAGTGGTATTAGAGCGGTCACATAATTATTTATAATTATTTAAATATTGTTGATTAATTTAGGGATGTTTTATTTAGTTTTCTATTCATCTTTAATTTTTCTATTAATTTTAATTGAGAGATCTACTTATTTTTTCTTCATATCTCGTAGATATAATGAAAAGTAATAATGTTATGAATTATATAAACTCAAGTAACTCATATGGAGTTTCAAAAGATTCCGGATAGATAACATTGGTGTATAAGTTGTGTAACTGGTGTTACACACTTTGTTCTTGCGTTCAATGTGTCATGAATTAATTCAGAAATTAATTTAGACCATCTGCATTGATGAAAAATAGTTTATTTTATTCTTACACCATGTGTTGACCAACCAGCCTGCTGCACAGACAATCAGAGTACATGTCGTGTAGCCCACGTACACAACATGTAGTCAATTGAGTCCCAGATAGGACATGTAGTACCGTAGATGGCCACCTGACTAGTGACCATGTAAATGCGATACCACACACCATGTAGTCTGTTATACATATCCTGTACTCCAATTTTCCATGGCACATGTAACATTTTGAGTCCCTAGGCTTGGGCCTTGGGTACACAGTGAGATCTATAGATGCCGTGTAGAATTCCTATACAAGATGTGTACTTATACCACATTACGTAATTTAAAAATTTATTTATTGTTATGTGTAAACCTTATCGAAATGTACTTGTGTGTAGTGACTATGTTGACAGGACACATTATGTGATGGGTTTTAATATATATATATATATATATGTTTAATTAATATTTGTGTAATTTTCATATCTTCATATGATGTATGAGTTGTATTACAGTTTTTACCCAATGTGCCTTAATGCATGACACATTATAGTAAAATAATATAAATAATGTAATCATCAAGATGATACTCAATGTCATGAAATTATGTGATAATTCATGTCTACTATATAGCATAAAGAATATATTGTACGAGAGTAAGATACATGTTTGGCAGGCTCAGATGGGTATTTACCATGATGCCTTCAATGTACATTTATGTACATAGTTAATTTTAAATAAATTTGTCTAATTTGTTTAAATTTATGATGGATGAGAATCTCAAGAACATTTGGATGATAACTAAGATAAAAGAATTGACTAATTAAAGAATCTAGTTAATTGATTTGAATGTGATTTATCATAAATAAGAATGATTAAGAATTAAAATCTAGTTTTATTGAATGTGTAACTCATTTCATTCATGTGGATTATCATGAGAATAAACCACACCTTTTTATGTGATTGGGTTCATTTAATTTTTTGTTAAATTAAATTGTTGATATGTGTGCCTTTTTTCATCTTATTATGTAGGGGAATCTGTTACCATTTATTCTTTTATGTATAAACTTTTTCCATCACATGTGTGTGTGTAAAAGAATATGTATGGTATGGAGCTCCCAAGCTAGTGGAGGTGATTCAAGTTTAGAGATTTAATGAAAACAATCCAAGAGAGATACATAAGCGGATAGGTGGGAAGCTATAACAAAAACTGTAATTGCTCTATGGTGTATTTTTTCCTAAGCCAAGAGTATGTTTATCAACCATAAATAAAATAACCATTAGTAAAATCTCATGATCATGAAACTTTATTATTTTATTTCTGTCAATATTCATGGTTAATTCATTATGGATATCTTTTCAGGATAACATTAATTTATGAAATTAATTATCAATCATGATAGAATGAAAATAAATTGTCTTTTGCATTAATATTATCTAAGACAAGACTAGTCACTTTAGTAAATCAACTTAATATTAACAATCCTGTAATAAAGATAATAATTGGTAATTTATGTATAAAAGGATAAAATCCCTCAATAATATATATTAAGTTGGTAGAGCCTTCAACTAATTCAAACTACTACAAACTTAGGTTTTTACAGTGCTATGGATTCAACAATGCTAGCTAAAAGTGATGGTAAATTCCCCCTATACCAGTGCTAGAAAAAGTATTGATAAATGGTAGGGGGTCTTTTTCATTTTTTATTAGAAGCGATGATAATGACCCCCCTTTTTCAGCACTTTTTTACCAGTGCTGATAAAGGTTATATTTTAAAAAAAATATAATTAATCAAAAAATATATAAACATATAAACACATAAACATATTTATATCATTGTAAGTATAATATATATATTTTTTATATATTTTATATAAGTCTTAATAAATATTTACACATAATATATATGTTATTTAGTGAAAATAGATTATAATGTAATTTAGAAATAATTTTTATTAATAATTTTCTAATTATTATCTAGTAAAAGTCATTTAATAATAATTTTATTTTTTTGAAAATATCTAAAATAGGTTGAAAATGTAACTCAAACATAAAACGGCCTTAACTATTGATCTAGGTGTCTATTGGGATTTTTCACTTATCAAATCGAATCTTGCGATGAGATCTACACCTTATTGATAAGGGGGCCATGTTGATTGTTATTTCGAGGTCAAAAGAGGCTCCAAAGGTATCCTAAATAGTGTTTTTATTAGGGAACCCTAATTTTTTTAACATTCAATTGATTTTTAGCCGTTATTAAGGGATTATTAACCCATTTTAATTCATATGGGGATTGAATTTATTCTCATGAATTATATTCATATTGATATTTTGGTTTAGAAATTTTATCATTTTTCACAATTTAGTTTCATTAATAATTATATATATTCATTTTTTCATATATTTACTTATAATAAAACACGTATATAAATATATATGTCAACATATTTGCATAAAATGTTTTTTAAATATATAAAATACATATTTGTTATTAATTTTTTTAATTTAAAAAATTATCCATTTTGTTTACCTTATAACAATGCAATAATATGCATATATAAATTTTTAATATAAATATGTGTATGTATTAATAAACATAGATATATATCTTTATATTATTATATATATATATACATATGTTAGAGTATATATAAATGATTATTAATATATATAATATTTAAATAAATATAATTGTGTATATAAATATATCACAGATTTCAAAATATGTTAAAAGAAATAGAAAAGTTGTTAAATATATAGAAAAACATGAAAGGCATAGTGGTAAAGAGATTAAATCACATAAGGGATGTCCAGGGATCAAATCTAGGATTGTTCTTAAATTAGGGGAGACTTCTAGCACTAATAAAGCGGGATGGGGTGTGTGATGGTGGATGGGTAGTGGAAAGTGCTAAGAAAGGGGGATTTAAGCGCTGAGAAATGTGGGTGTCAGGGGTGCATGGAAGATTACTTTTTTCCATATTATTTGATAGTGTTTATTTACTGATATCATAAACCAACCTTTAATAGTGATAAAATAAGTGTTATTAAATTCACCATTTAACAGCACAAAAAAATTGTTGTTGAAGGGTGCCTTTATCAGTTCTTTTTTAGCGATCTTAAAGGGTTCATTTAAGAGACTTTTTATCCCAATTTAAACACATGTTTAACATCACTCACAATATCAGTGAATTTTATGCATTGATAAACCCCCTTAACTAGTGCTGTTATGGCCCCATTTTGTAGTAGTGTTTAGTTAAAATCAAACTATAGTCCAAAGTTCTTGACCATCCCAAGATGGGATGATTTCAATCATCGGGGAATTCCTACTTGATGTTTTTGGCTGACTTAACATATTTCACATCAAGGATTGAATTACCAAGTATTACATAGTGTAAATGAACGGAAATTGTTGAGTAAATAATATTTAATGATTTAGGATAGGGGATTCCACTCAAGAGATCAAGGAATTCTGAGTAAATGCAGTTAGAATTTGGAATTCCTACCTAAAACCATTCGAATTTCTTGACCAACCAATGTTGGGGTAATGAGAAGGGGAATATGAATCCTTGCAATTATAATTTCTATTAAATTGGATTTTCTAAAGCCAACATTGAGTTCTATTAGGTTAATATAAAATTTTTGGAGAAAAAATAAATATAATATTTATTTATTTGTCTAAAGTTTATTAAATAAAGTAAAAAAATACTGGTCATCTTATTTTTTAGAAACAACATTAGAATGAATTCAAATATCTCACTATGATCCAAATTTAATAAGGTTAACCTTCCCTTCGGTTCAAATTTAAAATAGTGGTAATGGTTTTAATGTTCCATCCTTTTCCATGAAAGAATATTATATGTGTTGGAAGAACCTATTCCTAAGGTGCCTAGTAACAAGACAAGTGATGAAGAGTTATCACTATGAGAAACATTTTACAAATTCCACAGATGTTAAATGTTTCATGAGATCATCGATGACCATGGATATTTTGATGTAACATGAGGTCATAGATGCATACAAAATGATGTCTCACCTTCAGGATATCTATCAAGAGTAGGAGAGATAAGAGAGGTATGAGATCTACAGTGCTTTATTTAAAACTATACGAGGAGAGCCTGTGCCAGATGGGCCTCATGTATTCATGTTTATTATCTATATTGAATACTTAGACTTAATTGGTATTATATTCTTAGATGTGTTTCATACATATCTCACACTTTTATCACTTCCCAAGACCATCTCTGGTTTTATTTTGATTTAAAATATGAAAAATAATTAGAAGAGCCTTTTAGAACTTCTTACATTGATTCTCCATGTGGATAAGGTCACGAGGCATGATAAACCCATGTTAGTTATGGTGAATAAGAAATGGAATAACAAGGAAAAGTGGCCCAAGACAAATAAAAACTCCAAATCTCCCAAGCATAGCCCTTACAATGAGAGTAAGATCCCAAGGAAGGGAGAGGAAAAGGGGGCAATATGTTTTACCTGTGGAAATCTAGGACACATGAAGAGGATCTACACCAAAAAAGTAAGGGGAAGATAAAGGTGTGTTTTCAAAAGTGAAATCTTTATATATATACACAGTTTTCACTAAATGCAGGTTGTGGGGATCACATCTATATCCAAATGTAGGATCCATGTATATTTAGAAATCGTTATATAAGAGAGGTGGATTCGAGAGCCGATAATGGTCCGAGGCTGGCTTCCCTTTCCATTGGTGATTTACACCTTTAATTTCCAAAATTAATTATTTTTTATTTAAAATATTCTTAATTTAAACTAATGTTTACTAATAGCATAATTTATTTATCATACCTAGATGAATATGGGTTTATTTTCAATTTTGGAAATAAATGTTGTTTCATTTATAAGGAAAACATTTTTTATGGCATGGAACATTTAAATAACGGTGTTTATATATTAAATTATTGAAACCAACTATTGGTAATAGATAACAAACCATTTTTACATGATTCAAATAACACTCAGATTTGGAATCACCATCTTGGTAATGTAAATGAGAAGTTCTTGATAAAGATCTCTAAATATGGTTATTTAGACTCTCTTGATATAAAGCCACTTGAAATATGTCATGCTTGTTTACAAGAAAAAATGGAAAATATTTCATTTGGTGGATATGGAGAAAGGTCCATAGAGCCTCTAGGATTGGTACACACTAATTATTGTAGACCATTTCATGTTGAATCTATAGGTGGGTATTTTCACTTCATTACATTTACTGCTAACTTGAGTAGATATGACTATATCTACTTGATTTGGTATGATTTGGGACCATTGAGGAAAAAAATAAATTTAATAATGAAGTAGAGAAACATCTTGGAAATAAGTCAAAGAAACATCGATTAGATCAAGGTGATGAATATCTTAAGTAAGAGTTTATCAACTTATTATGGGAGTTTGAAATTCTATCTCAATCCACTCCACCTTATATACCATAGTGGAATGGTGTTAGTGAAAGTAGGAACCATACCTAATTAGACATGGTGAGGTCGATGATGAGTTATGCAGATATTTCATTTTTCATTTGGGGATATAAATTACATAATGTTCCATACACATTAAACAGAGTACCAAATAATATAGAGAATGAAATTCCCTTTGAGTAACGGAGTGTAAAGAAACCTGTTTTTTCACATAAACATGTATGGGGTTTCAACAAGTTTGTTATGACCTTCTCAGGAAACAAAAAAGAACCTCATGGGAAAATGTGTGTCTTTATAGGGTACCCTAATGAAACAAAGGGATACTACCTAGACAACCCCTCAGATAGGAAAGTGATATTTTCTAGACAAACAGTATTTGTTGAGAGGTAGAACATCCCTAAAAAGGATAGTAGGAGAAATATTGACTTTGATTAAGTTGATTCTCAAGATAAAAAATAGAGGTAATATGAATATATTCCGTAGGACCCCATAGAAGAAGTTGTTTTTAAAACACAAGTACTCTGTAGGAGTGCAAGAGAGATATGTGAACCATAGAGATATGGTTTTCTAGTCCCTGAATATGGTGAATTATTATTGGTTCGATGTGGTGAAACCCTCTCTTATATGAATACAGTAAGGAGCTTAGATTCTATAAGATAGAAAGAAGCCAAGAATTTTGAAATGGATTCTATGTATCCGAACCATGTTTTGGATTTAGTCGATGCACCAGTTGATGTAAATCATGTTGGGTGAAAATGAATATTCAAGAGAAAAATGGACTTGGAATGTAATGTTGATACATATAATGTAATGATAGTGTCTAAATTAATTAATAATCATTTAGGAATTGACTATGATGAAACTGTTTTACCAGTTTTTATGTTTAAATCCATCATAATTATACTTGCTATAGTAGCTTACCATGACTATGAGATTTGGGAGATGGATGTCAAAACTGTATTCTGTATTGGAAACATTAATAAATATGTCTATATGACACAACCAGAAGTTTTTGTGAGTCTAGGTGTTTCCATAAATATTTTCAAGTTACATATATCCATTTATGGATGGAATAAATCATCCAGATCATGGGACATTTAGTTTAATGAATCCATTAAAGAATCTGGTTTAATTAAGAACAACTGTGATCTGTGTGTTTAAAAGTTGTTTAATGGAATTTCAGTCATTATCATAGTAGTATATGTTGATAAAATATTAATGACTTGAAATGACATACCAGTCATATAGTCAGTTAAGGGGTGGTTAAACATGTGTTTCTCCATGAATGGATTAGGTGAAGTAGACTATATTATAGAGATCAAGATCATTCTTGATAGATCCAAGAGGATACATGGACTATGTTAATGTATATATGTTGACTCGATACTCAAGAGATTTAGTATGAAACAATACAGGAGGGGATTGGTTATAGTGTCACATGTTTCTAAGAAAATGTGTCCTCACACACAACATGCGAAAGAGAGAATGAGTAAGATCCCATACACATAGCTGATAGGATATATCATGTATTCCATTTTATGTATTATAATTGATTTTTCCTATGAATTGAGTATGATAGGGAGATATAAAATTGATCTAGGAGAATATAATTAGTATGATGTTACAGATATTCTAGGTATTTTAGAAGAAATAAGGATATTTTTATAGTTCATAGAGGAGATGAGGAACATGTCATCGAGGGTTATATTGATAATATTTTTTTAGAAATATCATAACGGTCTGAAGTCACAATTATGATATGTTTTATATCTCAATAGAGGATCTGTGAGCTAGAAGAGTTCAAATGAGCTAGTTATTATTGATTCTATAGTAGAGTCTATGTATATAGAAGCTTCTGAGGAAACTAAGGAATTTTGTTGGAAATGGAAAATTTTCCATGATCTTGATGAGGTACCTAATAGTCAATATCATATCACATTTTGTTGTGTTAGTATTATAGTGGTATCTCTTGAAAAAGATCCAATGTCACATTAATAGAAAAAGAACATACTTTAGAAGTATCACCTCTAGAGGGATTTTTTATTATAGGGGTGATGTTTCAGTAAGCATAGTACCCATGGAAGGGAATGTGGGGGATTTTTTGGCTAATGTCCTATCTCAATAGAAACATTAGTGTCATATAATAGCTAGCATACATAAGGTTGTTAGTAGTTGGATCTAGTAAAGTGGAATTCTATTGGTTTCAGTGCCCTAAAACCCACTTATGTGTACTTTAAGGTAACATGTATTCATGGTTTTTAATATTAACAAAATCTTTATAAAATCATGTTTTTTCTACTATATAAAATATTTATGAAAATATCCTCAAAGTATCTGTCACTCTAAAAGGTCATATAATTTTTCTACTATGATGGGAACTCAGAAGTGATATGGCACTATTCAGAAATATATGTTTTATATCAAGATGATATCATTTTGGTGACCAAAATGATATAGGCTATTAGGGGTGGAGACTCATAGGGTTTTTTGAGTCACCTTCTCAGGGTGTACACTTCTGGTAGTACCCAGTAGGATATTATGAGAACAAGACCCGTTACTAGTAAATCAACATTTATATGTGTCACTGTATTTTTTTATCCATGGATATATATATATATATATATTTAGCCTTAAACTATAATATTATTACTAATGAGTATTATGAGTCAGGAATATTTATGTATTTTCAAAATCATTGATGATGGAAGTTTGTGGCTAGGTAGGATATGATGGGTTCATCATAGGTAATATTGCATTAATGAAAAATGCGAGAAAGGATTTATCCCTTATATTATTTAATAGATGTTGATATCTCATTCCTTTTGATGGCAATGATATTGCCTAATCAAATCTATGTCCATGGTGTTCTATAGAGAATTTCAATTTTTTGGAAATCAAAGAAAGAGACATCGAGTGCATAGCTTGATGGAACTACTATTCAACCTTTTGGATTGGAGATATCATGATAAAGAGATTACATTACACAGTAAGCATCCGTATGAGGTATTGAATTGTTGTGGCATTTACTTCTTTCTCTATGGGTTCCATGGAGTGTTTCTAGACACTAACCTTTGACTTTTGGCAACTTTATATAATGCTGCTGAGAAAAAAACATAGAGGGTGAAAGATTAAGTGTATCCAGAATCCCAGTTAAATAATATAATATTATTTATTATTTTATAAGTTGAAAAAATATTCTTTCTTCCTGGGATTTAACAATTATTTATGTTTTATTGATCATATATATTCTAACACTAGTTATTCGAGATGATATAATGTGAGCAGAATATTTAATAAATATTATTATTTTTATTTAGTGAATATAATATATATTTTTTATTAGTGAATAATGTAGTAATATTTATTTAATAAATAAATATTCATTATTCAAGTCATGATAAATATTGAGGAGGAATTTCAGATGAAGATTAATAGTCCACTAAGAAATAATAAATATTGAATATTATTGGATTAAATAATATTTAATTTAATTCCCATGTTAAGAACATGTCAATAAATAATAATAATATTATTATTATTTTACAAGGGGTTCTTCAAGGATTAAATAAATAATAAATAGAACTTGAGAAATTATTTTATTTAAACCATACTGGTATATAAAAAATATTATATTATTTTCTAAAAAAACAATTCATTATATTGGTTGGGCACAATGAATTTTTGGAATCCTCTCAGGACCTAGAGTGATCCCTTTTCAAAGAACACTCATAAGAACAGCGAGAGATCTTTTTCCACCTCCCACTCTCAAATCAAGAGAGATCCATGAGAATGCATTGAATCCATTAATGAGATGATCGAAGGCAGATGATGCAGGTGATAGGATCTTTCATGCTAGAACATAGATATTTTTATGATGAAATTCAAATATTTTTTGAACACATGTGGCTCACTTCTAGAATGAATATTTTTTATTAATATAATAAACAAATGCTACAATGGAGATCGAATTTCAGATCGATCAATTAAGAAAGAATTCCAATAAGGCAATTAATTAATTATTTGTATTTATTATAAATAATATTTGATTATCCTCTCTCTTGTTCATATTTTATATCCCTTGTCTATATTCTATAAATAATTTCTGTAGATCACAACATTTATCATTATATAAATATAAAATTTTTCATCGATCGTGATAAAAATAAAATTTGGGCACAACCCATCGTATGCTTTCACTATTCCTAAAACCTACTTTAGCCACGACCACCGTATCATCCTGAAGGATGGGAGCTACCCAATCTCCTAGACTGATGTGGAGTGGTGAAACTCACTCCTGAACATGAAATCAATGGTAATCCCATTTCAATATATTCTATAAGTAAGGTCCTACAAAAAGACTATATATGGACCATCTTGCATCGAGATTAGCACTCAACTAGGTCTCGATCACACTTATTTCTCATTTGTCCATGTCACCCATATTGGTGAAAAAAGACGACACTACCATCTATAAAACAATTACTGGTACTCACCTCACAAGAAGTCTGAAAATGGTTTTTTCTTTATAGAATATGATGAAACATTGGTTCAAGAGGCCAAACTACCCTCCTCTACACCCCCCAACATCCCATAAGTTCTTCTATGTAATATGTTTCTAATTCACTATCTCAATAATTTTCATTAACTTGAAAATGTTGAACAAATATTGAAGAAAAAGTATAAGACCCTCCTTAAAGCTTATCTCCCTCAGTATCTCATTAGTAAGGTATATCAATAAAAAGCATTGAAGCTTTGTAAAGCATGATGAATAATCCATAACAGACATGGAACCCTACTCTAGAAACATAAGCTCACTGGCTCGATCCACTCTTAAAGTCTTGTAGATAATGTTGTCATAAAATCTAGAAGGGAAATCCCTCCAAACCATATTTTGGAGTGTATCATCTGGGTTCAAAACATCCCACTATTTCTTAGGTGATCTCCGAATAATATATTTCATGAGATTAACTCTCCTATTAAGAGGTGTCTCAAAATACATAATGATAAAAAAGTAGTTTCAAGACACAACTCTACAACCTATGGACCTCCATCCCTAAAAAATGTGGTCGGATGTTGTTATTGGAAGACATGTGTCTCCTCTTCCATATACGATTCTGTTTGTGGTGCTCCCTGAAAAGTATGCATATAGTGTATAAAACTCTCAATGAACTATTCCTCATCATCTACTTGCAATAAAACTATTAGTTATTCAGCTGGCACTACTGGATGATTTACTAGTATCCCATCGGCCACTACCTCTAGATAATGGTCCTTGCCACCATCCAAGCTTATAACTGGAAGTTTTTTTGGTGACATTTCTCTACAGTTACAAACACACAACTTAGAAAATATATATAATCCGTATATTATAGTTAAATACATTAGATAGGTAAAAACCTTCTAAAAAATAGATCACACCCCTCTTTATTCTTCTAAATCCTATACTATGTAAAAACACTGATAAACATCAATAGAGACACTGCCTACTACCCACTCAAAAGTTGGGTCTAGTTTAAGTTACCTATTTCTCAATTTCATTTTAATTTCATGTTCATGTTTACTTCACACTTTTATTTAATGTTTGAAACAAATGGATCACCATATCTGATCCATAAGGTCTCATACATCTCATGAGCTGAAATATGGTGTCCAACAAATACAAACTATAACACGTTCTAATCTTGACAACCAATGGTCCAGGACTCAACATTCCATATTTGTATTCATAGGAGTTCTAAAGCATCTTATGCAGGAAAACACTATTTAGATTATGATTGGAACTCTAAGTGGATTCAATGTTTCTCAATTCCCTACATGAACACTATAAGGATAACAAATATGTATCACACAACGTAAATTCAATAATGTCATGATGTCAAGCAATACGTCCTATATAGCATACCATAATGCATGTCATGTGAATCCAAAGAAGTTCCTAAAATGTTGCATGGGATGAATACCCTCATCTCATTTAGAAATGATAAACCAAACCCTCAAACATATCAATATAACATCAATATTCAGGTGCACCACCCAACGGCGGAATCAAATCATCTATAATAGTCAAAATCCAAAAGGACATGTTCCGTTTTAAGCAATTTGGATTTTTACAATATGTGGATTACCTATGACCATGCATATCTCATTTCTAAATTATAATTACATCATTTCCCTGTATAGTGTCTAAAAATAGTAAGACAACCAGAAAATAAAAAGGCTCTAATACCACTTAGTAACAACCTGAACAATATGACACTAAACGGTGCCTTGAGTTGGTGGGTAACATGACCCCAAGAGAACCTACCCATCATATAGAGGTTGCTGACAAGTATTTAGGGCCTATGGTATGTTTGTGGGGTGATTGTTCCCTCATGTTAGAGTGTATAAAATTTTAGTAAACATATATAACAATAGAGGAAGAATATAAATAACCAATAAAAGATAAATCATCCAAAAGAATGTAATAAATAAGAAATTCCATGGCAATAACATCTAAAAAATGATATGTCATGTAATGTTTCTATAATATAGGAAAACATATATAAAATAATCCATTATAATACTTTTATAAAAATACCAAAAGGACTAAAAGAAGATATCTCTAGATAGGATCATAGTCGTAGCTTGATCCTATGCTCCCCTGATACTAAGAAGAAAACTAGTCAAGCATCATAGAGTGATCACTTTACCTAGTACCTACCTATATCCGTGATATCTTTCTAGGTACCCAATGGTGTCCCAAACAGCCTATGAGATAACACTATGTAGGTCACCACCAATGGTGTGTATAACAAGTCTAGTACATCAGGTATAAACAAAATAAGTGTGCAATATATCACATGTATAAAAGTACTAAAAGTAATATTCCCAAGGATTATTTAATACTATCCAGGAAAAAAATGATCCCTTCAAATAAGGGTTATGCTCTATTAACAATGAAATAAGTGAAGAAGAAATAAAAATTTAGTAATTTTAGTCTAACAATTATAAGCAGATACCCATACCAGGGCTATCTATAAGCATGTCAAAATATCCACCACAACCATTCCATAAAACCAAACATATAATATACATCGCATCCATGCACTATTATCCAATATATTACATTCCACGCAGCCATCACATATAATAAATTTCATCCATAACATCCACATCGTGTAATATGAAGTGTCAATTCATGAAGGGGTGAATCCAAGGTTTAGAAGACCAATGAATCCTCATCAAGTCCAACGATCATCTCAATGGAAACTCAGTAAAAAAATTGGGTGGGTTCCAAGGAGAATATCAATAGATGATGTCCACTATGAGCCAATGAAAGACAGATCCAATGTGTAGTAAGGCCCATGGAGTCCTATGAAATCAAGTCCCAAAGGAGAAAACAAATCCATGGAATCTACATCAGTAAACATTATTCGTGGGAGAAACATATACAGAATCTAGGGAATAATGATCCAAGGTATAAAGCCAATGATTCCACTAACATTTCAAGTCATTATTTCAAATAATTTAATATTTCATAAAATATAAATCTCATAATTTATCCCATATTATTTAAAAAATTTCCATATAAAACATTTAATCAAAGTCAAAGACTTGTCATCACATGTAATTATATATCCAGGAGGCAACAACTCTATCCTCTCAACCAATTAAATTATCTTTTAGTTTAAAATTAATTCCTCTAATAAGGAAATATCACACAGACCCACATGTTGTATAAAAAAAGTTAGATATAAGGCACACCACATTGGTGGACTAGGATGAAACAAACCTCAAACATACTGAAAGGAATTAGTGGAAATCCCTTACATATTATAATTTTTTCAAATCAATTATTCAATTACCATTTGGTACAAAAAAATAAATTATACATTATGACATAATGAAAACACATTTTATAAAACACCAAACCTTATGGGATAATTTATATACCACCCACCATAGGTTCGTAATATAACACTCATCTAGTATCAATCTCTGACTCAATCTAGATTGAGATAACAACATAAGAATGAAAAAAAATCTTAAAATAGGGAATATTATCTCATACCAAAAAAACATATCTAATAACAGTTAAAATTAATAATGAAATAAGAGGATCGTATTACTTACTGGCATGAAACCAATGAGATCAATAATGTTTTAATTCTAGATCAAATAGGGAATATAGAGCTAAAGGTATGAACTTTGCTTCATTGGAGAGCTCCCACATATATTCTATCTGCTAGAATGAAAATAAAATTGGGTTTAGGTTTTAAAAAATATGTTTCAATTTTAATTTCCCCCAGAAATACCAGGTCACACCATTTTTCCTCACATTTAGCGAAACTGTGCACCAAACGTGTGCCCTTAACTACATTAAGGGGAACCTCACACGGGTAGTCCACATGATTGTGGAAAAAAATTTCAAACCATGTATCAATAACTATCAATAGTTTCTAAGGCCCCTACATGGGTGTTTACCTAAGGTAGTACTGTTTCCCTAAACTGTGCATCCCCCTGTACCCCTCTTTCATGCCCTGTGTGGTTAGGGGTAACTGTGCAGCTTTCTTTTTTTTCATCTAAAAAGTGGTGATATGGGCTCTAAACAAGCACCATACAACTAGGATACACCCATAAACATAATGGTTACTCATATAAGTCAATAATAAAGCATTCAAAAAAATGAGAGATATGTACCTTGTGATAAAACCTAGGATCTTACATAATCACCTCGTGGTTTGTAATCAAAATTCATTACTAAATGGATCATCAATAATACTATTGAGAAACACATATATAAGTTCTTATAGAAACTGAAATTTAATAAGTATAAAATTTTACCCATCTCCAATTGGTCATCCAATTGTTGGAAATTATAATGACTTTTTTTCAAAATGATAATGAGTGGATATGTCATCCACTCATACAACATAATTGATTCTATTATCAACCGCATTCAAATACATAGAATTATTGGTCATGCACCCTTCAGCTATCTGAACTTCATAAATTTATCCTTATAGTGGAGTATTCATCGCATATGATTTCGAAAGACCAAAGTACCTAATGAAAAAATTATTAAGAATATTAAAAAAAATATCCAATGATTTGATAAAATTGAATTCACCAATGAAAATAAAAAAAAATCAACATACCTATCAATTGGATACATGCAATGATAGTGTACCGACACATTAAATTCTTATTAATCATCCAAATGAACATTAAAATGAATTGTTATTATAAATAATGAAGGGGGACATAACATTTATAAATAAAAAAAGTGTTAAAATAATTCTTTCATGGTTTTTATCTAGATCGGTTAGATTGAGAGGGTTTTAACAATGATATCTTAAAAAGGTACACAACTTAACTATAATTGTAAGTAATTTTTCCTATAATTTATTATTAAATGCAAATAGAAATAGCTACTCTATCATAATATGTGAGTCATGAATTTTCAATCTATTTAATATTTTATTTTTTAAGTTAACGAACCTTAAAATAATAATTGAATCATAGTCTCTTACTTTTTCATTCACTAATGTTCTGAGGAATACAACATTCTCAAGATTTTTCATTGTAAAATATGTAAAGGACACTTTACATTCTAATTTTCCTACAAACCATACATTATATTCATTGACTCAAAATCCTTATGATCATTAAGGTTATTTTTCGATTTACCCCACTAAATATGAAATGTCAAATTTACATTTTCACAATCATTTTAATCAATATTCATTACGTAAAGATTATGATTTATCAAATTAAACTTAAAATAAGTATTTTTGATAAATATAATCTTTTTCTTTAATTTTTTGTTCCATCTTCTTTTGATATTATACCTTGTACCTGTTTACCACATCATTAAACTGATTGCATTTTACAAATTCTTCAAAGACATTAATTAATTGTCAAAATATTTCTGAAACATATAACACCTATGGTGGACTTCCCAATTCATTATCTCCATTTATTTGTTTCTTGTTAAACATTATTATGGTAAACATCAAGAAATCAACTAGGATACATACAAATCATTTTCTACTATGAGGTAATCATTTAGGATCAAAATCAAAATAAAAAACTAGAAAATCTAAATCTGTATGAGTGTTCTAACCAAATAAATTTCCTAGTCCAACAGTGTATCTAATTTTACTAATTAATTTTTCATTAATTTTGAATAGTTTTCTTATTTAAGAATCATATGTTCCCACACTATCTTCCCATATTTCTTTCCATTCTTTTATTTTTGGTTGAAGGTATACATCAATGTCATCAATATGAATTTTCTTTCTATGTGAAATCATAATAATAATGAAGGAAGTATTCTTCATAAAAATTTATAGATTTATAATATAGGGGATCAAAATAATATCCAAATTCTATAATTATTAATTAAATTACTAAAAGGGTTAATCCCATTTGAAGAAAATCTCAAATGTATATTTGTAGAATTCAATGAAAAAACTAGATATAATGAATCAAACAACATTAATGATGCTGAATATTTTGGATGTCACATCAAGAAATCATTACTATCTTGATAATGACACTTCATTTTGTATGTAATATCTGACAAATTGGAAAAATATTTTAAAGCGTGGTTTCAGTTGAATGCATCACAAAACCTTTGTCAGAGTTTTCTTCTTATAGTTCTTCCTAGGGTTGAATTGATTTATACACTCATTATTGTTCATCGACTTCCATATGACTTTATGAAATATTATGAATTATTATTTATTGAAATATCTACCCTGGTAAAGCATGAAATAATTTGGCAATGCATTTATCTTTTTATAATCAAGTACATGTATGTTGATGACTTTCTTCATCTCATAGAATGTTGTAGGGATCATAGCTTTAGTAAATACATAATGAATCAAATATAAAATCATGGAAATTTATTTTTTAGTAATTATTTTGAGAAAATTTATATGATAAAACATAATTTGGAAATACAAATCAAATACATGGAAAACCCTTCAAACATTTCTTATTTTTCGTCTTCAACTAATTCATTACACTCATTTTTTTTGCTCACTAATGTTCTATGAAATATTAACCTTATTAGCATCAATGTAATGTTATGTTAATACATTAAAATATTTTACATTGTATCTTGAAATTCCAAATGGACTCATTGTATAATTCCAAATTGATCTCTACTCTAGACAGTCACTTTGTGTTTTGTTGGTAAAATTGTTAGTGTTTTAACATTCCAAAACATCTAGTTAACCATGAAAAATAAAACACACACATATAGAAGGAAAATTTTCAATATGAAATGATCATATAATTCATTTCTATTCAACCATCACGTAAATTTAAAATCAGGACTCATATATTTTATTCGACCATTGACTGATTGGTTTTCAATTTCAAAATCTAAAAATTGATCCAAACCCTTGGGATACCATGTTATGTTTTGAGTTAAATGGATGAAAATTTTATCAATAGGTATTGGATTGTAACTCATCTCCCTGTATATTTAGATATAAAGATATAAATATTTAATGAAAAAAATCAAATAAAAATTACACATCAACCAACATCATCATTGACCATGATAGTTTCTAGGTTCGATATAACAAAAATTCAACATAAAAATGATTCAATCCAATATTGAAAGCATAAAAATATAAATATATAAAAATTAATCCTCAAACTAATACAGTTAGGTATTGTGATATAAGTTCACTGAGCTGGGGAGAAATGTTACTATGATATCAACAATACTATTCTCATTCGAAAATAATTCATGAAAAAAAAATTTCTATTAAAATATCTGTAACTTTTTTTCTTTTCATATTATCTTTTTTTATTTTATATTGTAGAAACATGATTATATATTTAGCAATATTTTTTTATGATGATTACTAAAAACTATATTTTTTAAATTTAAAAACAATGGATTTCCATTACAATATACAATTTAGATGTTTCAATATGCATTATAGAATTTCATTCAATTATGGTTTTACATCATTTTCAAAATTAAGATGAAAAAATAATACTCAACTTGAAGGGAGTGTCACATACAAAAAACTTATTATAATATGAATCTATATAGTTTTTTGTAATAACTATTCATTTTAATCATGATTAAAAGTATAATATATTTTAAATATTATGTTTATGATATATCCTTTTAAAAAAAGAGTGGTAAATTATATTTGGATGGTGTTCATAAACCACACTCAAAATGATCAGGTTTTTTCGAATAAAACCCCCTTTAAGAAACATGTAAAACAAGTATTATCCCAAATTGATCTCTTAATTTCCCTTAAAATGGAACCAAATATGAATATTATTATTTCAAAAACATTTAAATGATTATTAGTTGGGGAAGATACTAAAAAAATGAAAGACTAGCCTACCTCTTGATGAAAATGTAAAAGAGGAAAGTCTTAAACTACACACTGACAACCATATTGCCACTTGTATCATGTCACATGAAGTAAAACACTAAAAACACATTTATGAGAATTATAGAAAAACTATAACTCTAAATTATGTGTCTTCTATTCCTATATTTCAACAATAAATTTATAGTCACTTTCTTATGTTTTCATGGATGTCAGATGCAATGTTCTTGATGTCGACCCCTTGACACGTGTTTTTAAAGACTTTGGTAACACTTAAAACTATTAAATGAGTCCAAGTTGAGAAAATGAGCCCAGATTGTTTGAAAAATTTAGGATAACTATTCAAAATTAGTTTTTGACATGTCGGAATCAACCACACACAAATTCTACACACGATGTGGTCAGTATGACTCAAAGATATTTTTTTCAATATCGACATGTCATTTTAGTTTTATTTATATAATATGTATGTGTTCTTAGAAAAAGAATAAATGATCAGTGGAATTTGGAATTTACCTTGACATGATGATCTATAAGAATATAAATTTCCTCAGGGATCATGTTGTTCATCCACTGATATTTAGACAATTCAAGAATTTTCCACTGTTGACCTCCACTGATCTTGTGTATTTCTATAAAATTATTGTTCTTGTGATTTTTTCATTCAGCAATGAAATTTATCTTTGTGATTCTTAACCAAAGACACCACTCAACCCCCAAATGGGTGTACCAGTAATTGATTATGATTCAATACCAAATACAACTGATGGAGTAGACCTAAAACACATTCCCCATACATTTCATTTAAGATAATTCCCTAAACAAGTGAAATTGCATCATTATAAGAATGAGATGATGGTTGTGAAGGGTTCCCATCCCAAAATTCATGAATTTTATCCTTTTATTAAAAATTATTAACAATTTTTTTAAAATTTTATGAACTTCATAATGTTATCTTATTCATAAATTTTTTATTACAATTTATTTTTATTTAATTAATATGAAAACATAATGAGTAAAAAAAATTATAGCAACAAAAAATTCTTGAAACCAATTAATTGGTGTCGTCAAGATAGATCAAGTGACATTAAACTAGTATCATTTAATCCATTTAGTCAACACCATTTTATTGGGTTTAAGGCCTGTTTATTTTTTTAAAAAAAATATTTTTCATTACTATGTTTTTATTGTAATGAAATAACATGAAATAGTAATGAAATGTACATAATCCAATGTCTTTGATAATGTTATTTATAAAACTTCCATCAGTCATCTAATGCACTTTAAACCACATCTCGATTCAACCAATATAGTGACTTAATTCATTATCCTTTATAAAAAACATATACAATTATAAAAAACCATGAATTATAATAGAATGATATAAATAATATTGAATAAAATAGAAACCAAAATTGTTCATTTTCTAAAAAAACTCTATGACCCATCGATATGAAGAATGACATTTTCTCAAAATTCACTGTATTTTTTGGACAATTCATATAAAAGTATAAATATAAAAAAATCAATTTAATTGTTTTTATGTTACTAAGATACCATAAAATGTTCAATTACCTAATGATATGAATCTCAATTGATATCAATAATGAACATTCATTGCTCATGAAAAATTCCTTCACACACTTTCTCATATACTTGACATGAGCTTAGAGATATGTCATTAAACTCATTCAATAATTACCATTTAAATTCTCCCAATTTCTTACAATAATTTTTAGAGATCAAGGGAATGAAATAGAATCTTGGATGTCATAATAAAAAATATCTAGAAATAAAAACATAACACTTTATAAACATATTACAAAACGTTTCTCATTTATTTTAAATTAGTTATCAATGAGTATTAAATTAATATTACCTTTACTGGATTATCAAAGACCTCATTTTTTCATGTTGTGGGAATCTGCATCTAATATTTATAATTAGTGGGAAAGCTCAAAATCCTATAATCAAGATTCCAAAGAATCTACCCATGAATTCTAACTACTTCACTGGTAGACACCACAAAATAATCTAATAGAATGATAATTGTGAGGTCATTCACGTCCCACTCATATTCTATTTTCATATTTATACCCATTATATTGTTATCTTTATATGTTTTACCATTTAATTAAACAATTAATAATATATATATATATATATATATATTTGTATAATTATGAACATACTGGTAATGGTGACTCTCTAATATTCCCTTGATGGAGGGGTGAGAAACTTCTCGATCACTAGAGGTGAATCTGATGGTGGAATACCAAAAAAATCTATGAAAACAACTAGATCAATTGATGAATCAGTTACAATGAAATCACTCATGTCCACTAAGGCTAATGGTAGTGGTGGCCTCCTCTATGATGCTGATTTGGTAGAATATTGATTTTTTCTCATAATTCTTATAATTTCAATAGTTAAGATACATTAAATATATAAAAAAATTAAAAACAAAAGTATTCTTTAACGAATGAAAATAAATAACAATGTATATATTTACAAAGAACATATAAATGATAAATTTTCATATAGTTTCATTACCAATTTATTCATTCAATTATCTTTATCTTAATTATCTTTACTATTAATAGCCACCGTTAAAAAGAGTGATTTATTTTCACCCTCTCTTGAATGTTATATTGTTTCAATATTATCCCAAAAAAACTTATCAATTTTTTTAGGTTTATGAGGTTCATTGCCATAATGTACCAATTTATCTTTATCACCCATTTCATATAATTCTCTCTTCTTTGAGCGTAAAAAATTCTCCAACCTTCAGGTATTTCATCATTCAAATAATAAACCATATTTACATTTTAATACAAGCTAAACGGATCATGCATTGCACACTCACTGGTATGGATCATGTGAGAGAAGTTGACAGAAGTTACATTTAACGAATCATTCGTTATACCTCTATCAATTTTGAACCACTATAATTGGGATAAGACAACATAAAGGTGACCATGAAAATTTAATTCAATAATATTATTCATATTTCTATAGTAGCCCTCCTCTAAAAATGTAAAAACATAACTATTTTGAGTTTTCATGTCTTATTCATTATGAATTGTATGAAACATAAAGCCATGAATATTATGGGAATAAAATATATTAACTTTACTTAGAGGACATTGCGCCAAAACTTCAAATTATGTGATATTTCAGCTCAATTATCAATATTCATTATCTATCCAAAAAGATATAAGGCATTACATTTAATATTTACTAAATAACCGAATGTTAAAAATTTGAATATGACTATGAAATTTCATGATAGGAAATCCATATGACAATCTATTTATTAATAGATTTTGTTTATTCTATCTCATTTTGAGCTCGACCCTATAGATTGTAATGTCTTAACCCAGATTCCCCTAAATGGATCCCTAATCCAATGGGTTACATGACCCAAAGCATGCCTCCCTATATTCTGGAGGCTTACGACTAAGATATATGTCCTAGTTTTTGTTTATTGGGAGACTATTAACTCATGTCTAAGTGTATCACAGCGGTAGTGAACATACACATCAATTGTGGAAGCATGTAAATAACTAACAAAAGATAAATCATCTGAATGAATGTAATAAATAAATAATGGGAAAGGAAATATTATATACAAAATGATATTTCATATCATGTCTCTACCAATCTAGAACACGGGTATACAAACATTCAATACAATACTTGTATCAAAATAAAAAAATACCAAAAAGAGCTATCTCTAGATAGCATTATGAGCATAACACAATCTCGTTCTCCCTTGCTCCCATGTAGCAAAAAAGTCAAGCATCATATAATGGTTGTTCTCCCTGGTCCCTACCTACATCCATGATATCTTTCCTAGTACCAGATTGAACACTTTGTGAGATAACACTCAGTAGGACAACATTTACGATGTCTATAACAAATCTAGTCTTTGTGATGTAAACAAGAGTAGTGTGCAATATATAACTGGTGTAAAAGTACTAACTGTAAATACCTAAGGAATAAGTAATACCTCCTATCCAATAAATGATCCTTACAAGAAATGGTTAAGCTCCCATAATAAGGGAATTAGTAAAATAGAAATAAACATGTAGTACTATTAGTTTAACAGCTGTAAGATGATACACATACTGAGGAAAATTATAAGCAAGTCAAAATATCCACCATGGGCATACTCTACAACCAAACATATAACATATTTTATAAAAACAACATATAATCTAATATATAACATTAACCACACCCATTCTGAAAAATTATATTTATCCACAATGACCACACTATGTATTCCAATGTGTCAGACTACAAAGTGTCTGATCTATCTAATAGAATACCAATACATCCTCATCAAGTCCAAAGAGCATCTCAATCAAAACATGGTAATGAATTGGGTAGGGTCCAAGGACCATGTCACTAGGCCATGTCTACTATGATTCCAAGAAATCTATATCGAAGAGGTAGAATGGCCTAAGGCATCCTACAGAAACAAGACCCGAGGATAAAATAATTTCTAGGCATGCACTACTATAAACAAGATCCACGTGAAAAAATTATATGGAATCAATGGAATCAAGATCCATGATATTCCAAATTCAGAATCCAATTCCAGTTCAAATCATAATTTCAATCATTCAACATTTCATAACATTTACATCCCATGAGTTCTCCCATCTCATTTTTACAATTTCCATATAATCCATTCAATCAAAAGAAAACACATGGCATCACATGGGATCATATAACAAGGAGAAATAGACTCTCTTAGACCAATCAATTAAACCCTCATTTAGTTTAAAATGGATTCCTCTAACTTGGAAATATCACATCCACTCAAAAGTGGTATAAAAAAGGAAGGTACAAGTAACACCCCAAGGGTGGCCTAGGTTGGGAAAAAACCTAAAAAAAAACTAAAAAAACCATGTGGGAATCCTTAACAGGTTTAAATTCATTCAATTAGTCTATTAAATTTATTTTAGGGGAATCACTAGAATGTATGGAAAATGTAACAATGACAATATGGATAATAAAACACTAACCGTATGAAAAAAGGTATAAACCACCAACCATAGGTCTACAGAAGAGCACTCATCTAGTATAAATGTCTAATTCTGTGTACATCAAAAATAAAATGAAGAATGAAAAAAATACAAAAAATAATGTATATTATATCACACTAAAATTTCATAAATTATAAAAATACAAATGAATAAGGACATAAGAGAATCATATTACTTTCCGATGTGGATCCAATAAGATAGACAATGTTCAAATATGGATTTGGATGAAAAAACTGGTTGGAAACCTGTGAATTTAGCCTCAAAGGAGAGATCCAGCATAATTTTTATTAGGCAGATTGAAAAATAGAGGAGGGTTTAGGTTTTTATATATTTTAGGAAAGGAATAGTAATTTTACCAATGAAATACTTGGCCACATGGTTTGGCTGCATGGTTAGCCAAATCATGCACCAACCATGCACCCTTCACTACATTATTGGGAATCTCGCATGGTTAGTGAACACAGTTTATAAAATCATGTAAAAATTATGTCTCTCGCTCTGTAAAAAGTTATAGAGGCCCACAAATATCTGTGTGTTTGAGGTGGAACAATTTCCTTAAATCGTGTGACATCCTCAACCCCTCTATCAAGCCCTACATGGTTAGGGGTAACCATGTGGCCTATCTAGTTTTTTCCAAAAAGAGGGGATTCATCCTCTTAAAGAGCCCAAACTCCTCAATCACCCTCTATAATACCATTTACATAATTTGTACTTACATTAATCCATAAAAAACAATGTAATTTGAAAAATAATATATTCATGCCTCATAATAAAAAATGGGATCTTACAATTGTCCCCCTTGAAACAATTCATCAAAAAAATTTCCTTCCAGCTTTAGTCATAATATCTTGAGAATAACTCTATCTATTGAGAATGTACATTAGCCTCCCACCCCAAACCTTATCCTGTAAACGTTCTTTCTTTCATAGCACTCGTACTAGAGGAACTGACCAACCTTAGGGAACTATCTGAATATTTTCAACTATACGAATATGATTCTCCCCAAAGGATGCATCAAAATTAAGCTCCACCTTATCTAAATATAAAGTCTGAGATGGGTCTAAATGATAGGGGCATAACTGAGATATGTGGAAGAAGTCATGCATGGACCAATACCACTGAGGTAACTTTAACTGATACGCTACCATCCCAACTCTCATAAAAAAACTAGAATGACCCAACATAACAGGGTAGAATCTTGATATGTCTCCTAATAAGATTATCTCCCTTCTTTGTTGAGATATGTAAAAATACTCAATCCCACATATCAAACTCTAGAGGTCATTGATAATGATCAACGTAAAATGTATATATAGACTATTGAGTATCCATATATTTCCAAATCAAATAGACATGCTCAGAAGTCTCTTGCATGAGATGTATTCTGAGTAAAGCTTTATTACCTTCCTCTAACTAGCATATAGGTATTTGGAATTGAGATACATAAAAAGAATCACTGGGTTCCACTTATATAGTCACATAATATCTATTATTGTTGGATAAATCAACTAGGGGAATATTTCACTCCAAATAACCCCCAAAATACAAGACACATGATCTCATCATGTCCTCATGCTCTTGTACTGTGCACTCTAACTAGACATATGTTGAAGGGTAGTATGTTTTGCTATGAATAACTGGTGTACTAAAGGATCCATGTAACCACTTTAAGAAATGATTCATAAACTGAGTGTCCCAATATGATAAAATGATACGAGGAACCCTATGATGTCGTATAATCTAAAGGATAAACAACCTCTTAAAATAATACACTAAGATGGTATCCCTAATTGGTTAGAAATGAGAATAATTCATGAGTCCATACACAGAAACACAAACAACATCACTACCTCAATGAAACCTCAAAAAAATGGTCATGAAATTCATTTCAACATATTTCCATTTTGATACAAGAATGGGCAACTGTTGTAAAATCCCTCTTTCCCACTGATGTTTCATCTTCACCTACTGATAGGTGGAACGACTTGTTATATAACCAGCCATATCATGTGTCATCCTCAACCACCAATACTAGCGACACAATTCATGATACATCTTGGTAATATCGGGATGTACATCCAAAATAGAGGTAGGATATTCCCGCATCAACTCCTTGTGTAAGTCTGATAGAACCCATACACGACCTTGGATATTCATAATTTTAGAATCATCTATAGTCTAACAAGGAGGTAGGTCGTCTCCTACAAAATATCCCATAAGAAAAGGTCCTCTAAAATATATAACTATCTCATCCTTGCTCTATCCAAAATATTGTAAGTCACTACTAAGGATGAGAGAAGAGTCTTCCCTTAGGTATTTTGTACCTCCATGTGCATCTCTAAAAACAAATGCATAAGCCTCCACTCACTACAGGCCTACTAAACTACCTGTATTCATGTCTTCCTTCTCATTGCATTAGTAACTTCATTTCCCTTTCTATGAGAACCTGAAAACTCAATTTTGAAAGACTATAGGTAATCCTCCCACCTTCACTACCTCAAATTAAGATCACACCGTGTAAATATATTCTCGAGGATTTTGTGGTCATGTACACCACAAAATCCTCTCCATGTAAATAGTGTCTCCAACAACACAAGGCATGCACAACAATGGATAACTCGAGGTCAAACATTAGGTAGTTTCTATCATGTGGCCTTAGATGATAAGACTCATATGCCACACCTCTATCTCCCTTCATCAGAATAACTCCGAGCATGATACCTGATGCATCATAATACATAGTGTAGATCCCTACATGATCATGTAAAATTAGAACAAGTGTTGAATTAAATATCCCATTAAAATCATGAAAGGCTGTATCCTAGGTATCTGACCATACAAACTTCACAACCTTCTTAGTCAATCATGTAAGAGGTGATTTTAAGCATGATAAGTCTGGTATGAAATTATCGTAATATCTAGATATCCCCAAGAAACAATGTATATGAAATATTTTATTTGGATGCTCCTAAAAAATTATACTCCTCACCTTCCTGGGTTGACTCATACTCATATATCTGAGATAATATAACCCAGCATGTGAATCTTATCAATCTAGATATGGAACTCTATGATCTTAGCATATAAATGATGCCATATCATTGTATACAAAATGATATCATGATTTTTGGAATGATGATATAAATTTTAACAATACAACATGATATCATACATGAATACCACCACAAATAAATCTAGCTTAGGATGGAAAATCAGTTCATCTACGTAATGATAACTATTGGCACATTTTTGAGACTGAACAGAATAACTAGATACTCATATATACCATAACAGATATGAAATTCTATGTGAGGTATGTTTGTAGGTAGAACATTTACCTAGTGATATCCTGAACTCAAATAAATCTTTGAAAAAACCCAAGATCCTCATAGTTGACCAAAAAGGTCATCTATCCATGGAAAGTGATACCAGTTCTTAGCTACCAACTAGTTCAAATTCGGATAATTCAAACATAGCCTAAGGGTACCATCAACCTTGTTTTCAAAAAATATCTATGAACCCCATGGATATTTACTGGTTCATATAAACTCTCTTTCATCAAATTCGTGTAGTTTCCTCTTCAGCTCCTGTAACTTTATTGTAGTCATCCTATAAGTAGGATTGGATTATGGTGAAGCTTTTCTAACTAGATCGATGAATAATTCCACCACACTCTTAGGTTATAAACCAAAAAAGCCATCTGGGAAAATATCCCTAAAATAATCAACCACTGGAGTGAATTCTTCTTGATGCAATCCCTAATATTCTAGATATGAACTACCCATCTTGGATAACATCCATCCTATCTAAAGATCTTCTCGTCCATTTTGGATTGCATTGACATCCCATTCCCCCTTGTGAATAAAATATACACCCTCTAGTGATGTGAAGTTCATGCTTTGGCGATAAAAATAAAAACAGGCATGATTAGAAATTATCCATTCCATTCTGATTATTACATCAACCCTATCATCATATGGAATAAATATCCCATATGAAGTGACACCCACCAATCTCAATGGGTAACATCATGTAATAGTGTACACCCTCTATTTTATCCCTGATGGAGTATCGAGTGTCATTATGCCATTAGAAAACTAAACAACAAACATGAAGCCGTCCACAAAAAGTACAAATATGAAACTATGAGAAGAACATGTATAAAAAATATCAAAAAATAGCATAGCAGATACTATGATCATACCTCTCACTATTGATGGCTCTTCACTCTACTCCTCAGGGGTTGGCTATGAAAAATATATTTGGGATAAACTGTAGCCCTGTGGAATAACCTCATTACTAAGTGTATGAACACTCTTTCTAGGTACAACTAGTGCCTAGGAGCCTTAGAAATGACCACTAAATTTTTCTGAAAGATAGGAACCACCCCAGTTCCCCACCTGATGTGGATCTCTAAAACCTGGTAAAAAACCTATAGTCAGAACTGATCTCTGTCCACTAACTACTGGATTGAAGGTCCAACAATAACACTGTACATGATGCATCCTTCAAGAATTACAGAACTCAACTAGGTTTTGATCACACATATTCCTCATATGTCCCCATCTCTTACACTGGTGATAGAGGAAATCACTACCATCACTAAAAATCTTACTAGAACTGGCCTCATGAGAGGTCTCAAAATGGGGTGTCCTTCTAGAAGTTTTTGAACCACTGAGTTGAGAGGATAAAAATCCATAATTTCTACCTCCCAACATCCCTCAGGTTATGTTTTATAATAACCACTACATTCATTTTATCCATAATATTCATAAACCAAAAATTGTATAGAAGAAATTTAATGGTGTGTTTGAGAAATTCCTTGAAGCATCTTGAACTCAATAGCATCAAGGTGTATCGGTGAAAAACACTAAATCTATGTAATCCACACTGAATACTCAATAACAAGCATCACACCCTTCTATAGATGCAAATACTCACTGGCTCTATTTCCTATCAATGTCCAAGAAAAAGTGTAGTAATAAAATATATATTGAAAATCCTTCCAAAACATATCTTGAAGCGTATATTCCTAGTTCAAAACATCCCATAAACACTTACCTACTCCTCTAAGAATATATTTCTTTAGGTTTAATCTACTCTAAGAAGGTGTCTCTAGAAGATCAAATATTGAAATTTAGTTTCAATCCACATACCATCAGCCAGTGGACCACCATCCCTATAAAAATGGGAGGATTTTTTTGTTGGAACAAAAACCTCTTCTCTATCATAGATGATGTAGGCTACTGTTCTCCCTAAAAAGAATTCATATAACATAGAAAACCATGAAATAACTGTGCTTGAGTATGTATATTTTGTACAACTACTATTAACTCATCTAGTAATACTAAATGATCTATTAGTTTCCCATGGATCACTACATCTGAAGCATTGTCGTATCCACCCTTATGAAGTTCAAATGGAGGTTATTGTGTTATAATGTCTCTACAATTCCAAACACATGCCTTAAAAAAATATATAACCCAAAGAAGATTGGTAAAAAAAGGAAATGTCAAAATATTCCTATAAAAAAATCACACACCTCATCCTTCTACTAAATCCAATATTGGATAAAAAATAGTCGTAAACATCACCTGATACACTCCCTACTACCCACTCAAAATATTGGTCTAGGGAAAGTTCTCAATTTCTCAATTTCTCATTCATTTCAAGTTCACATTAGTTTCAAAATTTTCATCAATGGCTGAAAAATATTTTTGACCACTTCTGATCTATTTGGACCCAAACACATTATGAATTGAAATGTGTGATCCACCTAATTAACACCATAACATGTTACAATCCATGAAACCAATGGTTCATGAATAAATGTACCGTAGTTGAATGCTTAGGTTTCATACTATATCTAAATCCGGAGAACAATATTTTGGTTATAACATGAACTCTATGTACCAACTATGTTTCTCAATTCTCTGTAAGAACACTTGCAAGAAAAAGAAATATCATACAAGTAACATTCAACAATGTCAGGAAGTCAAGAAATGCATCCTATATGGCATAACATAATGTGTGAAATGTAAATACCAACAGGTTCATAAAATGATTCATGAAATTAATACCCTAATATCATTAGGAAATAGTAAAACAAATCATTAATCATATAAATAATAATATCACAATTCAAGTCCATCACCAACCTGTGGAATCAAATCAACTAAAATAGTCAAAATATAGAGTGATATGTTACATTTATGGAAATTTGGATTTTTCAGATATATGGGTAAGTTACTCAGAGGTAAATCACATGAAAAATTTCAAATTCTTTCCTATAATAGTCTATTGTATCAGATTATCAATCCAACTAGAAAATAAAAATTTTATTATACAACTTTTTAATGTCCTAAACCCGATGTCACTAAACGGTTCCGTGACCTGGTGGGACACATGTCCTCAAGCACACCTCCTCACATACTAGAGGCTTCTGACTAATATTGAGGGACTAAGGTGTAGAGACCCAAATATTGACGTACACAGACATTACATTACTTTTTTCAGAATACATAATACATAACAAAAATAGATACACAAGGACCGTAATAGTTTAGTGTCTTTGGAAACTCAGAATATAATCTTCTAATCGTGGTGAAAGATCTTCAACATCTCCCATAAAGATCTTCCCCTTCAGTTTTCTTACCTAAAACCTTTATCTAAATCCTGGGGGAAAAGAAAACATAAAAAGTGTGAGCTTAAATGACTAGTAAGGGTAAACATAGAGAACATAAAACAATCCATAAACATTTGAATGCAAAAACTTGAACATGAAATCTAAACATCAAAATCTTGAGAAAAGACATAAATCTTGGAAGTACTTAAAGAATATTTCATAGAGGAATAGCATGGGAATAAAACACATATTTGTGGAAAACCATTAAAAACATGATATGATTTCCATAGTAGTTAAGGCATTACTGGAAAGACCATCTTAGTGGACAAAGTCCCTTTCTGAATCGAGTTCACTCCTCGTTCTAGTCCTGTATCACTGAATCGGATTAAATTACCATTCTAGCCATGTCCATCTCAAGAGATATAAATCTTTACCCAATGCATTGGAGGTATATATAGGTCTCACCCATCTCATAATGAAATCGTTCTTACTTGTGCCACAAAATAAACCTAAAACATTCATCATAACCCAAATAATAAAATGGGATTCATAAATATCATCCCATCATCACATAATCCATATAAACAAATGGATATTTCATCATAGGAAAATTGAAACCATGTAAATCATAGAGAAATAATATTTGAAAAATAAACATATGGAATAATGTCATCTTAGATGGAAAATGGTTTTGATAAAACACATGAAATGAATTTTTGAGGAAAATATCCTTTCTTTTTCAAAATCATTTTCTTTTCACAAAATGCCATGAAATTTTAAAAGAAAATTATTTTGTTGAAAATATTCATAAAATCTTGTAGAGTAAGCTTCATAAAAATGAGGCCTTATGAAACCGTAAAAATCCGTTTACGCGGTATAAGTTAAAAATAACATTTTTCTCATACTTTTGTCAGAAAAGTCAAAAAGTTCCCTGTATGGTAAAAAAAGAATGATTCCTTACATACCATTTGGTAAAATTCCAAAAAAGTGTAAAAAAGACATTGAACATAAATGGAAGAATAGGAAATTTTTTAGGAAATTTTTTTTTATAAATCATGTACGTGGATGATAAACATAACCCCAGTAAATACTTACGAATAAACAATCCTGGATAAGAACGAGATTGGAATAATTATCCCTTACCTTATGTCCGATATGCTTCGTACGTATCCAAACCTCCTATATAATGATTTAAATAATTTAGTTGACTTATTACAGAATCATATTCATTGTTTTGATATAATATATGGTTCACTTATGACATTATATTACTCATTCTTTTGTAAATTTCATGTTAAAGCAGTGTGTTGGGTAAAACGTTTTATTTATCGTATGTGTTTGGACTTATTGTTCTTGATATTATTACTACTTATATCAATATTTAATTTTTTCCAAAATGTAAATCATTTTTTATATATAATATATATTCAGTATATATATATATATATATAACAGATAGATAAATAAAATGAAATACACCGTTAATGGAGACGGTAGGCCATACGTACGCATGAACGCTGTTTTTTCCTTATTGACTTGAATGGAAGTAAGTAGATGACATATATATATATATATATATATGTATGTATACATAAATCCAGTGGCTTAATTATATCGTATATTTCATTACTATTCATTACATATACTTTATAATAATTCTTGAATGGTTAATCATGAAAAATGAATCTCATCGCGTTCGTGGAGAGGGTAGTCCGTACGTACGCATGAGCAATGATATCATTCCCATGATCGTGGAATTGTATTAAAGTGTATGTATAATATTTAAGAATCAATATCACTTTAAAATAACCATATATAGTTATTTATTTACACCATTATACCCATCCATGTAAGGTGGTGGTGGAAAACAGATTACACCACGGCGTGGAGACGGTATTCCGCACGTACGCACACACGATGATTTCATTTTCCGTAGGATGGATAGAAGATGAAATAGGGTTGTTTCATATTTATAATAACATATATGTATATGAGTGATATTGAGGTTATTAATTTATGATGAAACAAATAAATAATAAGAAGTATAAGAAGACATAAATTGGAAAGAATCAGTAAAGGATATTACCTCTTCTTTGTCGCACCTCTTCTTAACCTCCTATTAAAGAACTAGAGTTGGTCTTTTGAGGAGAAAAAACCTCTATAATATTTCTAGGGAAGTTGAGAAGAGGAATTGTCAGGGTTTGGCTGAGCTTCAATGCTCAAAAGGGTGTGAAGAGAAGAAGGAAGGAGTGCCCTTTTTATAAGGGAGTAGAGGGGCACCTTAGGAAAAAATTGAAATATTATTTTATAATAATGTCATATTAGGTTTATAATAGATCCAAATTAATTTATTTTGAAGCTAAAGTTAGTATGGGTTGAAATACTATCAACCAATAGGTTTTAGAGAAGTTTATGTTACTATTTTAACCTTATCATTTATATTTAACTCTAAGTTAAATAATTTAACTTTTACCGTGTCTTTTTGTTTTCTTACACTATATGGTTAATAAACATACTGTAACAAGACAAAAGAACCCCAAGTGGTTCATTATTAATATATATAACCTTATCTAAGTCATTTGTCATAACCTTATATTGTTAGGAATATAATAACAATTAATAATTTAATATTAAAAAAAACTATTTTATGTCAATTTTAAAACTATTTGGTAATTGAATTTTTTAAAAATTATAACAACATGATAAGGTCGAAAAAAGTTAATTAAAACAATACTAAAATGTCATATTAACCTAGAAAATTAGTTTAATTCATAAAAAGTCTCAAATTACATTTATTTGGGTATTTATAATATCAATTATTTTAATATTTCATTATTTAGGTAATTACTGCATCACTATTATGTCATAAATAAATTAAATTATTTAATGTATAAAAATTATAAATAAAATACAATTAGGTAGGAAATATATTTATATTTCTAATGAATATTTATATTCTAATTTATCTTATTAATAACTCTATATTACATATGTTTTAGTTATTAAACATTGATTTTAACTATTTTAACACTTCTTTAAATAAAATAATAATAAATGTCCTAATCTAATCTAAGTGGACCTAAAGGTAAATATCTTATTCCTAAGGTTGTTTTTGGTCGAATTACACTTATCCAATAGAATTAGGATATGTGTTAAGGAAATAATAATAACATTTTTACCCTTAATTACCCTATTTACTTTTAACCGTGGTAAATAATAGAAAAAAGTTACTATTCACCTAAAATCTTTTTTATTTTATTGAACCACATTTTACTCCTTGATATTAACTGTGTCTATTGGATTTTTGAAATTCCACTCACAGAAGTGGTAAAATTATGTTTTATGTAAATTTTCAAATTCTCCTAGGAGGTGGGTAAAAGACGTTGAAAAGTTCAATAACATTTTTATATATCTAAAATTATTATAAAATGACTCAAATGAATTACATTTAACTTATAAAGGTATTATGTATAAATTTTAACCTAAAATAAATTTAAATAAAATAAATAATTATTTAAATAAAAAGTCGGTTTTTAAATAGTAACCTAGTGTTTTCACTATTCATAAAAAATTGAAAGTTTTCAGAAAAATACCAAAAATTTACCCTAGGATAATTTCAATATTCTGAATCCAAAAATGAAGTCCATTTTGAAAACTAAAATTTATAAAATTTCAAAAAGTGGGTATTACTATTCATAATGGCTAGTTTATATAACATATCGTTGTTTCGTGAAACTCGGTATTGTGTACAACACACGCTATTGTAGAAGGTCGCGATTGCGTGTAATGCAATCCAAGTCAGGGATGCGTGTAGTGAAAGATCATTTCGGTGTAGAGTACAACATAAGACATCAATGAAATTAAAAAGAATATTTTTCATAAAATATCGGGGTGTTACATAAGGTGTGTTTGTGTGGTGACTATAGACTCATGTTAAAGTGTATCACAACAATATAAAACAAATAGATCAATAGGTAAAGCAAATAAATAACTGGAAGAAGATAAATTATCCAAAGGATTGTATTAAATAAACATTTCCAATGTTAGTAACATGTGAAAAATGTTATGACATCTTATGTCAATATAATGTAGAAATTCATGCATACAAGCATCAAGAAAAATACTTGTATCAAAATACCAAAAAGATCAAAAAGATATATCTCCAAATAGAATCATGAGTATAACATGGTATTCCACTCACATACTCATAAAAAGAAATCAATTCAATCATCGTACAATGGGTGCTTCCCCCAATCCCTACCTTTATCCCTGAAGTCTTTCTGGGTACCCAAATAGGGTGTGAGATAACACTCAATAGGTTAATAGCAATAGTGTCTATAACCAATCCAGTTTGTGTGATATAATCAAAAGAAGTGAGAAATATATCATAATGTATAAAATTATAGAAAGTAAAGTCTGAAAGGCCTATGTAATACCTCCCAGATAGACAATGGTCCCTACAAACAATGGTCAACCACCCTTAACAAGGGTATAGATAAAATAGAAATTAACAAGTATTACTATTAGTATAACAACTGTAAGGTGACACCCACACCCGAGATATTTGTAAACCAGTAAAAATTTCCTCCAAAAGCACACCGTACAAGAAAATAGATAACATCCATCACAACCACACCATATGATCCAATATATAACATTAATGATGGCCCTGCGGTATAATCAAATTCATCCACAAAATCTGAACTGTGTAATAAAAAATATCAGACCATAATGTGCCACATCCGAGGTATAGAAGACCAAGGAATCCTCATCGAGTCCCAATGTCCTCACTATGGAAACTCGACAAAGATTTGGGTGGGGTCCAAGGAGCTTGTCAACATACCATATCCACTATAATCCAATGAATGATTGATCCAAGCTGTAGAAAGGCCCAGGGAATCATATGGAATCAAGACTCAAGGATATAACACATCCAAGGCATCTACTACTGTAAATAAGATCCATAGGAGAACATGACATTTATGGAATCAACATTAATGGTAAACCAAACAAGGAATCCAATACCATTACAAATCGCCATTTAAATAAATAAATATTTCATAAAATTTTCATCGCATGAGCTCTCCCTTATCATTCAAAAAAATTCTATATAAACCATTTAATCAAATGAAAACTAATGTCATAACATGTAATCATATAACATGGAGACTAAAAGTCTCTCATATCAGTCAATTCAATTATAATTTGGTTTAAATGGGTTTCATCTAAATATTAAATCTCTCACAAAACTATAGGTGGTATAATATAATGAAGATACAATACACACCCCATGGGTGGCCTAAGTTGAGGAAACAACCTCCAAAAAACCCAAATGAACTAGTTGTAATCCCTATTATGTTCTAATTAATTCAATTCTATTATTTAATTATTTTTTGTCGAATCAACGAATAGTTTGGAATATGAAAAAATGATAATACAACTTATAAAATACCAAAATGTATGGGAAAATGTATTGGCCACCTAGCGTAGGTCTGTAGAAGAGAAATTGTCATGCATCAATCTCTTATTCATTCCTGATCAAGAGAAAAATGAAGGAGGGAAAAAATACGAAAAATAAGGAATATTATATCTCACTTAAATAGATCAAATGATAAAAAGGAAAATGAATAATTATATAAGAATACCGTTGTATGTATTTGTGCAGATCCAATAAGACTTACAATGTTCAAATCCATGATGTATGTAGAATGAAAAGAATAATAAAGGAATTTAGCTTCAAAGGAGATATACCATCAATGTTTTATCTATTTTAATGATAAATACAAGAGGATTTGTGTTTTAACAAAATGTAAGTCTCAAATGGTAATTTTACAAAGATATACTGGGCCACATGGTTTGGCTACACAATTGGCCAAACCATGTGCTAACCGTGCGCCATTCACTTCAATTAGGGTAACCTCAGAAGGTTAGTGAGAATGAGTTTGAAAACCATACAGAAACCATATCTCATTCGTTATCTAAATTTTTATAGGCCCCCACATAAGAATGTACATGAGGTATCATGGTTTCCTTGAGCTGTACGACCTCTTTTCCTCTATCATGCTCTATATGATTATGGATAATTTTGCTACCAATACTACATGGTTTCTCCTAAACATTCATCTTATATTTTATTTTATATAAATAATGGTTATATGATATAAATAGTCCCCAAACACCCCCATGATACACTCATGAACTCAATGGGTACTCACATTAGGCCATAAACGAGAATACAAATAAAAACAAGAGATATGCACGTCATAGGTAAACCTAATATCTTACATAGTCACCTCTTTACATGATGTCACAATTATTAAATAAATGTATTTCATATAAGGTTATGACATAGAAAAATATAAGTTATTTTAGAAATCGCAATTCAGTCAGTGTGAAATTTAACCCCTCTCTAATTGGTCGACCAATAGTTGGAAATATAGATGACTAGTTCTCAGAATTGGAATTAGTGGATATATCATCAACACATCCAACCTAATTAAATATAGTATCAATCACATCAAATAATATAGAATATAAGGTCATGCACTTTCTAGTTAGGTGACTTTTATAAATTAAGCCTTCTAGTTGAGTTTTATTCCTTGCATATTACTTCAAATTACCTAATTAACTAATGAAAAAATAAGATATATAATGTGAAATTGTATGCAATAATATGAGAAAATTAAATTCACTAAATAAAATAAAAATAATATCTACTTACCTCTCAATTTGATATATCCAATAATAGTGTACCGGTGCACCATGATTATATTCCTCAACTAAATAAATAGAAAAATGAATCGGAATTGTAAAAAGTGAAGGGTGAAATAATATATTCTAATGAGAAGGAATAAAAAAATTATTTATTGAAGTTTATCAACATCATTGGGATGCAGAGATTTCCCAAAAATTTCTATAAAAATGGTAGATAACTAACTAGAATAATACATATTTCATTAGGTAATGTATTATGAAATCCCAATGACAAAACTACTCTATAATAATATGTGATTCATTAATTTTCAATTCTCTTATCTTTTGATGTTTAAGGTTAACACACCTTTTATGTGTAACTTGAATATTTACCTGGAACTTTTACATTATTTAAAGTTATATGGTATACGTATTTCTCATAATTTTCATTGTAAACTAGCATAAGGATTATTTCAATTCTCATTTTCCCAAAAATCATACAATATATTTTTTGATTCAAAATCCTTATGAGCATGAAGGTGATCCTTCGATTTACCTTACTCATTAAGAAATGAAAAATTTACATTTTCATAGACATTTTTATGAATATAAATTACGTCCAGATTATGATGTATGAAATTAAAATCCCAATAAGGATGTTTAAAAAAATATTCTATTTTAATTCAATTGTAATGTTCTGTCTACTTTTGATACTATACCTCGTAACCTTTTTCCCTTCATTATATTGATTAGATTTTCTAAATTCATTAGAGATATCAATTAATTTTCATATTATTTTTGAACCAAATAAGGTCTTATATGGATTTCTAAATTCAATATCTCTATTTATTTTTGTGTTGTGAAAATTGAATTTATGATAATCCTCATAAAATCAATGATGAAACATAAAACTCTATTTTTACCTATGAGGTAATCATTGAGGTTCAAAACCAATATTAAAAACTATGAAAGAAAAACTTGTAGGAGTGTTATAACTAGATAAATTTATAAGTCCAATAATTTTAGTAATTGTTCCCATTAAAGAAACATTCATTTTTAATAGTTTTTATTATTTATATGTCATATTTTTCCATTACATCATCCCATAATTCTTGAAATTCTTTGATTAGAGGTTGAAGGTATATATCAATTTAATTTCTGGGAATGTTTTTTGGAATTTTCATAAAAATAATAAAATAAGGGTTAGTCATGAACATCCAAGAATTTATTTTATAAGTGATAAAAAATCATGAAAATACTATAATTAGTACTTAAAAACCGAAAGGGTTAAAACCATCAGACAACAATCTCAAATATGCATTCATAGTATTCGAAGAAAAATCTACTTACAATATGTGAAACATCTTACATGATGTTGAATATTTTTGATGTCTCTTAAATCCAAAATTAATTTCATTAGCATGAAACTTCAAATTATATATATTGTTATCCAAAAAATAATAAACCCTACAAACATAGTTTCAGAGGAATGTAATGTAATACCTTTGTCAGATCTCTCTTGTTCTTGTTCTTCCTAGAATTTCATTGATTTATAATCCCATTGTTGTTCATTGAAATCCATATGCGTTTATAAAATATTATTCATTATTAATTATTAGAATCCCCTCCCCAGTAAATTGTGCAGTCATTAGGTAATGCATTTATCTTTTTATATTCATGATAAAGTTTTATGATAACGTTTTTTATCTCATATAATTATACAGGTATCTTATCCTAAAAAAAGTATTATAAAGAAATTCTAAAATAATGGACAATTATTAATCATTAATTATATATAGAAACTTCATATGATACAACTTATTTAGAAAATAAAACTTCAAATACCTTGAAAACCCTTCATAATGTCTTGTTTACCATCATCAGATAATTCATAAAACTCATTTTTTGGTCACTCGATGATTTAGAAAGATTAACTTTATCATGATCAAATTATGGTTATCTTCTAAATTAAAATCTTTGAAATTGTATCCTAAAATTAAAAATGCATCATTTTTCAAATATCAATCTGAATTCTCCTCTGGTAGGTCACTTTATTTTTAATTGGTATGATTTTTTTGGGAATTTTTATAACATTTGATTCACCATGCGTAATACAACGTACATATCAAACATGAAACTATTTATAAATCAAATGACCATATACTTATTTTCCATTTAACCATAACGTGAACATAAAAGCAAGACAAATACATTTTATTCTATCATCCACTGATCAGTTTTAATTTTCATAATCTAAAAATTCATCACAACCGTTAGCATAACATGGTGAGTTTTGAGGTAAATTAATTCCAATTTTATCTATAGGTATTAGATTTTCATTATTCTCTATGTACATTCAGATATAAAGATATAAATGGTTAATCAAACTGGTATAATCAAAATTAAAAAATCACATATATTCATCATTGACCAAGGTAGGTTCTTGATTTAACACAACACAAATTCATTATAAAATTAAGAACATAAAAAACATAAATGAATAAAAAAACCCCACACAATATTATAGTAGGATGTTGTGGAGAATGTTCATAGAGTATAGGAGAGAGGTTAATATGATGCTGAGCATACTGTTATCAGTCTACAATAGTACATGAAAATAATTCATCAATTAAAATATCTCTATCATATCTACAATTCATATTATTAATTTTAATTTTATATTGTAGAAATAATATATAGAAAGATGTTGGTTTAATAATTATGAAAATCAATATTTGTTGTCTCTCAAAATAAGAACAAGGTATTTTGATATCTGGTGCATGTGTTTCCATAAGTAATATAGAATTTCATGCAATTATGGTGTTGCGTCATTTTTAGATCCAATTTGAAAAATAGTACTCAACTTGAGTAGATCAGCACATGTAAAAATATTCTTTTAATTTGAAGATATATAGCTTGTAGTAACCATTATGCTTTATCGTGGGGTGGTGTGGGTGGGGAGAGTTTTGGGGAATAGTTACGAGGTCAAGTCCTCAATCTAGTAGTTTATCTGTATTTTCATTGTTATATCGTGTGCCACTTTTACATTTGTTCCAAATTTCTAAGATTATTTGTTATTTAATATATAAATTCATGATATATGATTTAAAAAATATTAGTGAATTACTGGCATCTTATGTTCTTAAACCGTAGGCTAAATGACTAGGTTTTTCGAATGAAGACAGCTTTACGGAACATATAAAACCACTATTCTCCCCAATACAACCCATAATGGCCCATTACGTAGATCTAAATATGAAAATTATAATTTAAAAAATATATAAAAAATTATTAAATGGGGAAGAGACACCAAAAAGAAAGATTAAACTATAACTTGAATAAAATCTAAAAGATATAAGTCTTACAGCACACACTACCAAGAATCTGGGAACCTGTATCATGAAACATGAAATAAATAATTATTTTAAAAAATTTACAATTACTTATTAAAAAATTTCAAAATATGAACCTGTATTAAATAACATTGAGGTGAATCCACCATCCAAAACTATGACCAACTGCTGATGGGATTTTGCAATGTTAACCCGATAATATCCTAAGAAAATACACCAAAGAAACAATACTCAATTAAATATATCATTAAATAAATAAATTAAAACTATTAGAAAAATTCAATCAATCATACCTTTAATGATTTTGGGTGGCACAAATTTAATTTAACTTCATGAAAATTTTATATATTTTTTAAAACCTATGAACTACTAGTGAGAACAAATTTTGTGAATTGTATTTCAAAGGGAAGGCTAAAGAAATTGTGTAACCAAAACAAAGTAAAAAAAGATAACAAAATGAAACTACAGAAGAGTGATTGTGAATAAGATTGTGAATACTAAAGATGAAAATGAAAATTGTATATGAGAATAGAGAAACCAAACAGCACTCTACTGATAATGGAAATTTAATGCTCTAACCTCAAAATATCATATCTATTCTAGTGATGTTGAGAATGTGTAATTTTCACCTAACTATTGTTAAATGTTTAGAATGGTACAAAAAATTTTCTATAATAATATTTTTCAATGAAAACAAATAACCGAATAAGTTTTCCAATGGAGAATAATATCATCAATTTTTTTCAACGTTAGGTACTTTGGTTGACAAAGAAAGGAAAACAATACACTACCATCACCCGTCGGTTCACAGAATAGTGAAAAATTGATTATCATTAAGAAAAAATGAAATCATTGATCAAAAAATACCTTCGAACAAAGGATAAAACAAGTGTTTAGTAGATAAATAAATTAAATGCATTGTAATATGAAATCCCTAAAAATGTTTACCCACTCATGATTTGAGCATCAACTATGGATATATTTATGAATTTAATTACAATAATAGAAGAATGGATAATGAATGAAATAAAGAATGAAGTATTCTATACTGAAGTATATTTCCCCCTCCATATCGAGCTTCACCATCTTCATTTCCATTGTTATGATGCTCTTGGTGTTCCACTACTCCTGTCTCCAATTTATCTGGACTAATATGTGTCTATAATTTATTTTCCAAAAAATATATCTCCTAATAATTTTTTTTATTTTTAACTCAATAATTGCCACCCAATCCACCAAATTAAATTGATGATAGAACAAAAAGGCAGTGTGAACTCCCTATCCTTAAGTCACTCTACTATGACTTTATTAAAGCTCTCTAATCACCTCAGGCACTGAAACATGCATTAAATATTCCTTATGACAACTCATGATATCATCATCTTCCCATCTCCCCCTTTGGTTCTCATAAATTTGTTTCAACATTTCCCTATCATTAAAAAAATATTCATTATGCATGGAAAAAACATGCAACATAAATAGGAACAAATGCACACAATCTTCATATGTTAACTCAAAAGTGAATCTTTAACCATAAGAGCTATTGATTCACAACATCATGCTATCAGAAACTAATCTTTCTAAATGGAAAAAGTCATAATACCATAGTCTATTTACAATAATAAACACATGAATGAGTTATTAGATACCTTGGTTTCGAAATAATTGAAATCTAAAGAACCACCAAACCTATATCATGGTTTGGTTTTCCAAAAAATGATCTCATCATGATTCATCATCAAAAAAGGCAGAGGATCAGGTAGGGATTGTCTGCAATGTGCTAATGTAAAAACACACAAGCTTGGAAGAAACCCAAATTAGAACCTCTTTTACATTATTATCATTCAAGGAAGTGGGATTTACTCAAAAAATCATAATCAGTCGAGGGCATCAGTCTAATATAGGCTTAGATCCAGATGCTTCAATCTTGATTCAGCTTCAGTTTCAAAGGGGATGCCTCTTCAATGTGAAGATGTAGATCGGTTGAGTTATTCCTCGATTCCAAACACAAAACCATGGATTGGAATCTAAATTACCCATATAAAACCATTTAACTTAAAGAATTCACCTTCAAATCCACTGGATGAATACCGGTTTTGTGTGATCTTCTGGTACAAACTCTTTCAAAAAGCATCAAATCCCCTCAAACTTCCAAAACCAGATCATATATTGGTTTCAAACTCCGATTATGTTCATCCTAAGACTTTTACTAAACATCAGTGAAACCCTTCCTCCTTCAAGAAAAAGGTATCTCATTATTTCTATCAAATGTCTCAAAATCATCCCTGTGGTGAGTGTTTATAACTTTATTTATTGAAATATTTTTCATCCTTCTCAATCTCATATTGTATTCATCTACGGTCAACCTCAGGTGGAACTCAGCTTCAAACACCATCAAGATTCATTTGTTATTAGCTTTGACCGAATATACAGAGATTACTCAATTCTCACTTGTTTTGGTTCCACATAAGAGAAATTATCATACATGAGTAAATCAAATAATATTATGACATTTGATCTTCATAGAAATATTTTTACACACAAAAATTATTTTATTCACATTAGTGATAAAAAATATTACACCGACCAACCTGTTTCAAAATATATTATTCAAAGACCCTTAAAAATAAGAATTAAAATATAAAATGGTAGAAAATAACTAATTCATAATTACTATTTAAAATTTAGAATCAAAACATGATTAAATATTTAAAACATAACACATAAACAATTGAAATTACAATTAGATTAACTAAATAAATAGATGATAAAAATTATTAATTGACTGAATTAAAAGTAAATTTTTAAAATAAATTAATCACTATTTTAATGAAATTAATTAAAAATTAATACAATATTTAATTAATTAATTAAAACTAAAAACACAATAGGGAATATAGATTAAGTACAAAGAATAGAAAATTAAATCCAACTCAATTTAATAATAAAGAACCCCATTTAAAAAAAATAATAATTCCACAATAATTGTTTCATAAAAAATAAAAAAAATATTAGATATATTACATAACAAAATAATTATTATTATTATAGAAACCATTTTTCTTTAATTCCACAATTTTTTAACCATAAATTTATTAGTAACTAAATTATATTTATTTAATAAGTGAATAGATAAATAAAGCTCGAAAAGGATTTGTTAAAATGTAATGAATAAATGCCGCATCAAATTCCACCACACTAAGAAATATTGTTTGTCCTTGAACAAACACTTAGTCATATTAAATGGTATAAAAAATCTCAAAATGGAAAAATCATAATTATACTATGAGTTGATATTCTAATTTATTTTCCCTCATGCATTCTTTTATTTAGAAAATATGAATCCCCCACAAAATAAATTTCTTCATTTATAATTTGTATTTTTTACAAAATTTAATTAAATTTTAAAATTTAACTTGTATTTATGAAATGTCAATTTACATCCAAAGAAAACTCCAATCATATCTTTACCTCTAGGTGAGCTGGCTCACATAATTAGGAGGAATAATAAATACAAACTTCTTGGATGAGTAGGATTAATAATTAAAATGAAGATAAATAACTTATCTTGCAACTTAAATAATAAGGGTTGAAAGAATAATTTTTTCCCTAAATCAGATTATAATATCTATTTTATAATCTATTCAGATCCATATCTCAGGAGTTTAGTTAAAATTAAAAATTTTAAGGTAAAAATATTTGAATAATATTTTCCCATGATTTTACCGAATGAAAAAATTTTAATAGTGAAAGAGAAAATATTTACCCAATTGGGTCTAAGAGGGATTAATGATTAACATCCTCAAGGTGGCCTCACAACCTTCAATATTTATGAAAAATTTTCAACCAGTGAAAATTCATATGTGATGACTAAAAATATAAAATTTGAAACAAAAATAAGGGTTTTGGATGGGTTCTCAAGGAATTACTGATTATCACATTAAGGAACCCTCCCCCACACATAAAACCCAACAATGTCCCCATTGTTGAACAAAACATGGAAGAAAATTTAAGATATTTAATGAAAAAAAATTATTTCAATTCAGTAGTAATTTTTTATGTTTAAGGGTAACAAGATCGAACAATGTTATTCCCTATCAAGAAAATGCAAAAGAATACCAATGGATTACCACTTCAATTCTAGGACACTAACAGATATTTTTAAAAAGGTAACATATCGACACTTTGAAACCAAAAACATAATCATTATGTCAATAAGATGAGAATGCTTTTCATGGACATCCAGTACTAAATTTTTTTAAAACAATAGTAATGACCAACACATTTAAAAAAAATGAACACATAATTTTTTTAAATTGGAACAAAAAAATAAATTATAAAACCCATGTAACAAGTAGACGAAATTTGAAATTGAAGAAAAAAATAGTGAAATCTTTTAATTTAACTCCCCTGGAATAGAGGTTTAACAGTGTGTTCTCAGCAAATGAAACTTCTCATTTCCACACAAGAATAATTCCATTCGTGGAATAAAAATTAATCTCTTACAAAATGAATAATATAAACATTCATTTACATAAATTTTTACTTCAAGAAAAAATTATACCAGAAAGAAGAGTTAGGAATGTGGTATCAAATTTTCTTAAAAATGTAGCTCAATGAATACTGCTGAAAAAACAACATCTTCAATGAAAGGATAAATAATAAATCCATTCTTGAAAAGTAATCAAGGTGAATCAAATCTAAAAGTGGTATTTTTATGAAAATGGAGAATGGAACACAACAAAGGATAAGAAATTTTATTCAATCAAATAGAAGATTAATAAGAAAAAAACACAGGTTTTCACCAATGTAGTGATATATTTAAACACTTCATCAAGTAATTATCACCTAAAAATTTCTATTTGTGATCATTCAAATGGTATGATTCACTATTGGTGGTCATGTCATTAATTTATTGGATTTTTTTTCGTATTATCTCAATTGTTTAAACACTCTATCTTCTCAGAACACTCCAACCAAATACTCAAAGGCCCTATCATTTAATCTCCCACTATGAATATATTTAGGGTAATGAGGATAAAAAATGTAACACAAAAAATTGATAACATTGACTTTTCAACAAAAGAACAATTTTTATTCCCAAATACTCCCCCACACTTAAGGGATTTCATGACTCAGAATTGTTAAGTGTTTTTTCAACAAAACATAATTTAATTATTAAAAAGGGAGAGATTGTTTAGAACAATACTATTTCTCTTTATGATGATTTTGATGCCCAAAAATACCCTTATTTGTTATTATAATGATTTTAATTTACGTTTATTTTAAGAATTTAATATTCATTATATTTTTATTTATGGAAGAAATATTTAAGTATTTGAAGAGAAAGAATTATTTGATAAAGTAATAGGAAAGCGTTTTTAGTGTGTTCTGGAAACACTGTTCATACCATACACTGAAAAGTGTAGCGTATGGATGGAATAAAATGTTTACTATAAGAGATATTAGAAAATTATGGTAAAACAACTATACCTTATTGGCACAGTATAAAGAATGGAAACTTACGTTTGGAAGGAAGCTTATGTATGGAAGGAACCTTAGGTTTGGAAGGTACCCTATGTTTGGAAGGAACCTTACGTTTTGGAAATCTGAAAAGTATGGAAGAAGATCATTACATAAGTATGGAATGATAAGTTTGTTTCTTAAAAGTATTGTTCATCAACCTTACTTTTGTGAACAACCATATGTTTGAAATCTAGAGATAAAAGTATGGTTCATCAACCTTACTTTTAAGAACAAATGTACTTTTGATTGAAAAGTATGGATTATATACCAAATTTTTTAGAGTCTATGAGAAAATTTTGAGATCAAACTTAATTTTGAGATAAACATTACATTGTGAAACATACTTTCAGAGAATGCATTCTATGCAGTTCAACCCTACATTTGACTTCAGATGTTTAAATTATGAGTTTATTAAAGAAAAGATATTTATGCGAATTATCAGGTTGATTTCAAGTCATATTAAAATACCAAATTAAAATTAGTCTTTGAATAATTAAAATACATTTATTTTCGATTCAAAGGATCAATTATGTGGGTCTTTTCATGTCGTATTTTTAGGGGAGTTACGACTACTCTGCTATTCAAACTTTTGAATATCACTATTCTAAAGGTAACTTTTATGGATCTAAATTTAAAAAGAGAAGGCTCAACTTTATTATATATATATACCTATATTATATTGATTCACAAGTGGAATAATTATTGAAAAGAATATTTGCTGTTACGAAGTGTGAAAAAGCTCTGTTCTCTGAAGAAAAAGAAACCCAACTAACGATTTACTGATCTACAAAGACTATATTTTTGTAAATAACCTACTATTAAAGTTGTGAACAACATTTCAAGACCGACTGGAATTGGACCGGCTCAGAACTAATTTTACCTGAAGATCATCATTTTTGAAGATGAAGATCCATCTACTGTCAATTGTGTGCTGTTACAATTGCGACGAACAACTGGGAAAGTATTTTCAACGAACAAAATACTCTTTAATCTTGAGAGATAAGCTTCTCGTTCTAAGCTGTGTATTCAGTTCTGTGTATGAACTAGGAGGCTCCGTATAAGCTTAATATTGTAAAGGTGTCAACTACCTGTACTTTGTTGTGGAACAGTCTGTTGATAAGAGGACCATATAATGAAAATCACTAATCTCATGGAGTAGAGTGTTAGTGGAGTGGACTAGGCGATTTTTGTTCCCCTGAACCACTATACATTGTGCATCCTGTGCACAACAACTTATGAAATTTGTAATATTAAGATGGCTAATACAAGAGACAAAATTTCTATGGTCAGAGCTCCATACTTCAATAGTGAAAATTGTGGACACCAGAAATGAAGAAAGATAATCTATTTGAAAAACCTCAAATATAGAGTCTACTAAAAAATTCAGACTCCTTATGAAGTAATAAAGAAAACTGAAACATGGAGTGCAGATATAAAAGCTGCGTATGACATGAACTCGAAGGATATGAATGAAATCATATGTGGTCCAAGACCAGACGTGTTTAACAGAGTATCTCAGTGCAAAACAACGTATTAAATTTGACAGACAATTATGGTTACTTATTAAAGAACAGACAATGTCAGACAGATGAGGTATGCTACTTCTAAATTAAAATTTGATAAATTAATAAAGCTTTAAGGAGAAAGAATCACCCAAATGGATGGAAGATTGATAGATATTGTCAATAATATAACTGCTTTTGGAGACCCAATCAAACAAGCTGATCAAGCATTGAAAGTACTGAGAGTACTACCAACTAGATGGAATGGAATTTCTGTTGCGATCAGACAATCAACACCTATAAAAAATTTAACAATGAGGGAGTTAATTAGAACTATCATGATAAATGAAACTAAGATTTAGGATGAAGGAAATTAGCATAAAGTTCTGATCAAGAGAGAATAAACTGCCATAAAGGTGTCATCTCAAAGTAGAAGTAGAAAGCTGGAGAAAAAAGAAATACAGGTGAAATCAGAAAGTTCTGATTCATCCAATTTAGATGTGGAACTGGTTCATATGGCCAGAAAATTCTTTATGTTTTATAGAAAAAAGAATGGTTTTAAAAAGTCATTTAAAAAGGATGAAAACAAAGTCAGATGCTATGAGTACAAGAATATGAGTTATATCAGACATCACTATCCACAATTAAAGGATGACAAGAAGAATAAATTCTTTATGAGAAATGATTATGTGCAAAAAGACAATAATGTAATGAAGGATACATGGAGTGTATCTAAAGAATCTATAAGCTCTTCAAAGTCTGATTTGGACAAGAAGGAATAAAATTTGAAAGAAAATATGTGCTTTATGGAAGACTCTGATGAGGTATAATCCTATTATTCCTCTCACTATAATTCTGAATCAAGATCTACAAGTGATAAACATGCAGCTTACTACAACATTCTTGACAAAAAATATGATCCTTTTTTTAAGAAACAAATATCTTTAATGAATATTCATAATACTATTTTAGATGATAGAGATAATTTGATAAAACAACATCAAGAATTACGAGAAAAATATAACTCAATAAATACAAACAATACAGATCATGAAGCTAAAATAAAAACACTAAAAACTGAAGTAGAAACATATAAAAGTGTAGAACTTATTTTTAAAAAAGGATAAAACACACTAAATTAAATTCTTGGAAAGAATGTGATTAAAAATGAAATTTATGGAATTGGAAGTAAAGGTGAAAAACCAAAACTATACAAGAATTACTTTGTGCCAAGTACAAGAAAAGTAATATGTAACTATTGTGGTGAAAAAGGTCATATTTTTAAGAATTTTTATATATGGAAACCCTAGATAAGTGGAATAAAGAAAGCCTTTGTTTCAAAGAATTTATATGATTCTATTGATTTTAGAAAAACAAAGAAAGTATGGATTCCTAGAACTTTTCTTGCTAAGACAACTGAACCCAATAAAATATGGGGACCAAAAAAATCTATTTAAATTCCTTTGCAGGAAGCAAGTTACTTGATTAAAAAGACCATATGGTATATGGACAGTGGATTCTCTAGGAATATGAGTGGAAATTCATCTAATTTCAAAACAACAACAAAAAATGATGGTGGTCTAGTAAAATTTGGTGACAATGTCAAAGGAAATATTATTGGCATTGGAACAGTTGGAGATCCAGAAACTATCTCAATCAATAAAGTACTCTATGTACAAGGATTAAAACACAATATGATAAGTATCTCTCAACTCTGTGATGATGGTTATATTGATGATTTTTCAATTTTTTTTTATTTTCAAATATAAATTGCATAAATTTAGAGCACCTAGAACTGATAATGTGTATACCCTAGATATAAATTCCTTATGTAAACAACAAGTAAACTTCTTAAGAACTAAGATAAATTATTCATGGATCTAGAATATGATACTTGAACATTTCAAGGTATATTATTTACATACGTTATCTAAGAAACAATTTGTTTCTTATTTTCCAAGTCTCAAGTTTTAATGTGATAGATTTTGTGATGCATATCAACTTGGAAAACAGCCCAAATCATCCTTCAAATCAGTTAACAAAATTACCACATATAAACATCTAGAACTCATCCATATGGATTTTTTTAGACCTTCTAGGGTAGAAAGCTTGGATGGTAAATTATATGTATATGTTTTAGTTGACGACTATTCTAGATTTACTTGGATTTTCTTTCTATAATATAAAAATGAAGCTTTTAAAATATTTGAATGTTTTTTCAAGTCTGTTCGAAATGAAAAAGTTTTTAAAAGAATTTTATTAAGAAGTGATCATCGTGGAGAATTTGAGAATATGGAATTCAATTCCTTTTTCTTAAATATGGGTATTAAAAACATTCTCTCTGCAGCAATAACAAATCAAAAAAATGGAATTGTAGAAAAGATAAATAAGACTATTCCAGAAATGGCTAGAACTATGTTAAGTGAATATAATTTACCTATCTATTAATGGGTTAAATCTATAAGTAAATCCTTCTATATAATGAATAGAGTTTTAATTAGGAAAAATTTCAAAAAGACACCCAATGAACTATAGTATAACATAATACCTAATGTAAATTACTATAATGTTTTTGGATGTAAGATTTACACCTTAAACACCAAGGAAATTCTTGGTAAGTTTGATCCAAAATCAGACGAAGCATTTTCTTAGGATATTCTACTACTTCCAAAGCTTATAGAGTTTTTAATAAAAATTCAAGGATTGTTGAAGAATCAGTTTATGTGAAATTTGATGAATCTGATCCCTTTAAGAAAAGGAAAGACCAAATTGATGAATCTAACTATATTGATAACATGAGACTTGAAAACATGAAAAATGATTTTGAAAAAGATATAAATAAAATTAAGTCCAGTATAGAAGAACATCACACTGATGAACCTATAAGTGTACTTCCTATATAGTTAACAAACCTAAATAATCACCCTTTAGAAACTGTAATAGGAGACATAGACATAATAATTAAACCTAAAAGGAATATAAGAAATCTTGTTGAGTTTTCTGCCTTTCTATCCTAATTATAACACAAAAATATAGGATAAGCCTTAGTTGATGAATGTTAGATGATAGCAATGCAAGAAGAACTAAACCAGTTCAAAGGAAATGATGTTTTGAATTTATTAGAAAGACATTAGAACTACCTAGTTATAGGAACAAAATGGGTCTCTAGAAATAAACCAGATGATCAATGAATAATAACTAGAAATAAATAAAGAGTAGTAGCTAAAGGATATAATCAAGAAGAAGGTATAGATTATGATGGGACCTTTGCACATGTAGCTTGATTAGTATCCATTAGAATCCTTTTAGCCTCTGTATCTCATATAAAGCATAATTATTTTAGAAGGATGTTATGTCTGACTTTTTAAATGTTTATTTATTAGAGGAAGTTTATATTGAGTAACCTCCGGGTTTTGAAAATTCACAAAAACTAGATTCGCTTTTCAAACTTACTAAAGCTATTTATAGTCTTAAAAAAGCACCGAGAGCTTGGTATGAAAGATTAAGTTCTTTTCTTTCGAAAAATGATTTTATTATTAGTTGGGAAGATCCAAAAGTATTTAGGAAAACAGTCAATTCTAATATTTTTTTAGTTCAAATTTATGTTGATGATGTAATTTTTGGTTCAACAAAAAAGAATCTTTGTCTTGAGTTTTCAAACATAATGAAGTTTTTTTGAAATGACTATGATTGGATAATTGAATTTATTTTTAGAACTTCAAATTTTTCAAAAATATTTTGGAAATGTTTTGAATCAAAGAAAATACATTACGGATATACTAAATAAACTTGGACTCAAAAATAGCAAGGCATATACAAATCCTATGTGTACTAATATAAAACTATATTTGGATGAAACTAGAAATTCAATTGACAACAAGTTATATATATTTATGATTTGTAGTTTATTATATCTTATTGCTAGAAGGATATATATAATGTATTCAGTATGTCATTGTGCAAGATTTCAATCAAATACTAAAAAAATCCCATTTAACTACTGTTAAACTTTTTTTAGATATTTTAAAGGAACTATTTTTCAATATATACTTTATCCCAAAACGTCTAATTTTAATTTCCTTTAATATTAAGATGCATACTTTAAGAGTTATAGATTATATAAAAAAATAACATCAGGAACTTGTAACTTTTTAAGAAAATCCCTAGTATCATGGTCTAGTAAGAAACAACAGCCAGTTTCCCTGTCAATAGATGAGGAAGAATATGTATCTGCTGTCACTAGTTGTGCACCGATTTTGTGGATGAAAAACACTCATATGAATTTTGGACTAAATTTTAATAATACACCTATTTTATTTGATAATACAAGTGCTATAAATATTTCAAAAAATCATATTAACCATTCCAGGACTAAGAATATTGATATCAGACATAAATTTTTAAGAGACCATGTTTTTAAAAATGATACATTTTTAGAACTTGTTAATACAAAAATTCAATTAACTGATATTTTTACTAAACCAATTTCCACTTCAAGTTTTGATTTTATTATGGGGGAGTTAGATTTATTTAATTTAAGTGATTTTTTTAACATTTTATTATTTATTTTAAAATAGTTTAGTTACTCGTTTTTCAAATACTACAATTTTATTTATTTATATTTTTATATTTTTTATTTTTGAAAAGGGATTTTAATCCGTTATTTAATTTATGAATTGATCAATCTGTATGTAATGACACATGAATCAAGGAAGTGAGAAACTCTTTAAAATTCTAAACCCATTTATTTTTTTCTCAAAAGCCTTCGAAACCTCGAAAACCATTACCACTCTTCTCTCCCAAACCTCAACATTCGAAACCCTAGTCCTTTTTGAACATCCAAAAATTTATCACAGAAATGGCCAAGACTAAGAGAACCGATGAGACAAATACCAGCACTATAAAGAGGCAGGGCATGACACAGAGAAAATTTTACTATGAAAAGTCATAGATCTGGAGTGGCACTATCAGATGAACCTAATGATAAAGAAAGCTCTAACATTTCATAAATTTGAATAGACGTTTAATAAAGATTACATGAAGTTTCTATATGAGGTAAAACTTCATCATTTCTTTAATTTGGTGCAGTTTAGTTTAGAAAATGATGAGGATTCGATAATCGTTACGATTGGCGATTGAGATTTTTCAATCTCAATCGTGGAAATCGTAAAAATTTTAAACTTCCCTCATGAGAGATTTTATCATTTTGATTTGAAAAATATTGGCGATAGTGTACATAAATATGGAGATATTATGTCATTTCTATTTGGATCAACTAATATCAGGAAGATGTTTGTAAAAGATTTAGAACCAAACCATAAGATATTGGTTAAGTTTGTGAAAAGTAGTATTACACTAGGGATGTCTAAAATATAAAAGATTCTTTATACAGATATGTATTTAATGTTTTTTCTAATAAGTGATTTCGAATTAAACTTTTCATGATACATGGTGAGGTATCTCATTTTCTTTTTCCTACCGGAAGTAAGAATGATTTGTTTTTCATTTTGTAAGATTTATATCTATGATTCTATTTAAGAAAGATATGATATGAATAGTTGATGATCATGTGAGATGCCACCATAGTAACATCTTCAATACTAGTACATTGTGAAAAATTGGATATTTCTGGAGAAAAAATGAACGGCAAGCTACTACCTGTTGGAGATGAAGAGGATGAAGAAAGTTTTGAAGCCCAACCAGCAAAATCAAAGGAAGGACAAGGTCAATCAAGAATCAGTGTTGTATCAAGATGAATCTAGTTTGAGGATGTGGATGTATCTAAAGAAAGAAGTCCAAAAGGACATCGATTCAAAAGGACCAGGGATTCTAATCCAGTTGAAGGGCCTCCTGTAACTTCGAATGTTTTAACATATGGTGATCTCTTAAGTTTTAAATTTTTAAGAGAAGATATAGTTGAAGAAGAACCAGTAATAGAAAAAGAAGCTGGGACAGTTTCTGGTGAAGGAGAAACAGTGGAATAAACTCAAATTGATCAAGTTGAAGTTGATCAAGAATAAATTATATTAGAAAATCTAGTGATTGAGGAAGAAGATGCAGATGATGCTCATGAGTAGAAACCTCCAACACTTGAAAAATAGGAATAGAATGCTTCTGAGATTCATATTAAGGTATTTAATGAGAATTTTTTGGTGGATGTGTCTGGGAAAGGCTTGGAGGAAAAATCTGTTGAGAAACCAGTACAGGGAGGGAATGATGAAAAACCAGATGCTAAATCCTTTCCATTTGTGTTGTTGCAGCCAGTTGATGTTGAAAATGATAATCAAGCATAGGGTTCCTCTGAAATAGTAAATATAGATATGGGGGAACTGAATTGAATGTTTTCTGAATATGAATAAGAGAATTCTTCTCTATAGAGAGCATTAAAAAAAAAATTTATATTTTCAAAGGCAGAAAGAAAGTACAGTTTCTAAACAAGAATTTGAAAGTTTTAAGAAGGAAATGTTAAACGAAGTTGTAAAGTTGAATAAGATATGGTTATAAAGATAGATTTAATGTAATTTAGATCTTTCATGGAGAAAAAATTTACATCTATCAAAACCAATGAGGTCTGTACATGAGGTACTTTTCCTGATTCAATCAGAAGCTTTCAACCTATTACTGTGCTCATGGAGAATATGAATTCCAAAATTCAAGACTTACAGTGTAACAATGCTCTTTGTCAGTAGTTTTAGATAATCATAAGTTTCTATTTGACTACTTGACTTCATGTGAATGAATATTTAGAACTGTGATGAATTAGTTCACAGAAAAGTTGACACTCTTTAGGAAGAATAAAGAAAGACTTCATGAGTTATTTTGAGAAAATTTGATTGAATATATTCATTTGTCTCAGGAAATTAGAGATCTAATTATCCAGTTGAGAGATGGATTAATGAGAATATTGAGGGAACAATTGATAGAGATTAAAAAAATAGTTCAGAGGATATGAACCCTATCTCACAATCTTACCCAAACATGATTCATGTTGTTTTTCATTACTATATTTTTAATTCTATGAATTATCTTTATATCTCATTTTCATGTGTTTTAATTAGTTTTACTGTAATATCTATGCTCAAAAATCCAGTAATCCAGATTGACTTATTGATAAAAAATTTATAATAGAATTTACTAAAGTTTAGTGCTACATTAAAATGTGTTATATTCATTCCTCTATCATTCTTTTTTATATCAAAAAACGGGGTAGAAATTAGGCTAAACACAACATTTTCTTATAAATTTTAATTTATTTAAAATTATAATTTAATCATTTAATCAAAAGGGTATTATCTTAATCCATTAAGGGGGAGAAATTAAGTTAAAACTAATATTGTATTTTTTAGTTATTAAAAAAAATGTTATTTTAAGAAGATATATGGATAACTATAATATTTTATTGGGGGATAAATTTTTGGTCATTCTTTTTATGACTTTGGATAATACAATTTTTATTTTTTTTAAATTAATTTTGTTGAAATAAAATTTTGTATTTATCTTTGAAAAATTCAAAACTATATGTAAATAACTTTGTAAGTTAATTTCATTGGTTATTTTATGGGTTTTGTGATCATCATAAAGTGGTAGATTGTTGAGAAAGTGTTGTTTTTGATAATACATAATTTTATTATTAAAAAGGGGGTGATTATTGAGAACAATACTTTATATCTTTATGATGATTTTGATGCTCAAAAGTACCCTTATTAGTAATTGCAATGATTTTACATTAAGTGTATTTTTGGAATTTAATATTCATTATATTCTTATTTCTGGAAGAAATATTTAAGTATTCGAATAGAGAGAATTAATTTATAAAGTATTCAGTAACCTTTTTTAGCGTATTTGGGTAACACTATTAATACCCTATGTTGAAAACCACAATATAAGGATGGAATGCAGTGTTTACTCTATGAGATATCAGAAAAATATGGTAAAACAACTATACATTATCGGTAAAGTATAAAGTAAGGAACCTTATGTTTGGAAGGAACTCTACATTTGGAAGTAACCTTATATTTTGGAAATCATCAATGTATGGAAGAAGATTATTACATGTGTATGGAATGATAAGTTTGTTTCTTAAAATTATGGTTCATCAACCTTACTTTTGTGAACAACCATACGTTTGAAAGCTAATGATTAAAGTATGGTTCATCAAGATTACTTTTATGAACTAATGTACATTTTATTGAAATGTATGTATTATATACCATATGTTTGAGAGTTGAAGAGAAACATTTGAGATCAACCTTACGTTGTGAACCTTACGTTCAGAGAATGTATGTTGTGCAGTTAAACCCTATGTTTGACATCAGATGTTTTAATTATGACTTTATTAAAGAAAAAGTATTTATGCAGATTATCTGGCTGATTTAAAGCCAGATTAAAATCCATAATTTAATGTGAGTCTTTTAAAAATTAAAATCTTTTTAGTTGTGATTCAAAGGATGAATTTAAGAGGTAATTTTCTTGCAAAATTTTTAGGGGAGTTACAACTGCTCTACTATTAAAATTTTTGAATATCGTGATTATAAAGGAAAATTTTGTGGATCTAAATTTAAATGGAGAATGCTCGTGTTTATTCTATATAGATATACCTATATTATTTTGTTTCACAAGAAGAAGAATTATTGAAAATAAGATATACTGTTATGAAGACTGAAAAAGCTCTGTTTTCTAAAGAAGAAGTAACTCAACTAAAGATTTAATGATCTACATCGCATATGTTTTTGTGAATCCACTACTGTTGATGTTACAAATGACATTTCAAGATCTAATGCATCTAGATCAGATCAGAATTACTTTTACCTAAAGATCATCATTTTTGAAGATTAAGATTCATCTACTATCAATTGGGTGTTGTTGCAATCATAAAGAACAACTGGGAAAGTATTTTCAACGAGAAAAATACTCTTTTATCTTGAGAGATCGGCCTCTCATTATAAGTTGTGTATGCAATTCTGTGTATGAACCAGAAGGTTCTCTTTAGCCTTAAGATTGTAAAGGTGTCAACTGCATATACTCATTTTTGGAATGATCTGTTGACAAGAGGACCATATAGTGAAAATTACCAAGCTCGTGGATTAGAGTGTTGGTGGAGTGGACTTGGGGCTTTATGTTCCCCAAAACACTATAAGTCGTTCATCCAGTGAAATTTATTTTCCACTGCTAAATCATTGATATAATGATAAAAGGAAAAATCACGATCATTCAAAGAAATTGAAAAAGGAACAATTCACCACCCTCTTGTGAGTATCTAGTATAACCTGATCCAATAAGAATTAGGTGAAATAGTTATTGAAACCAACTCAATTTTATTATCAGTATGACTCCTAGAAACATCTTTAATAGTTAAAGTAGAGAATTATTTCTTAGGATCATCTATAAACATCTCAAAACTTTTAACAAAGAACTCATCATCAAGGTTATGAAATGAAAATGAGGTAGAAGAGGATCAATAGTTTCAACAGAATTCCCATTACCAATACTATTTTAAGATTCAACTACATTTTGTGACATAGGAGAAGCCTCCTCAAGAATCCCTATGAAATATTTGAACTCTTGAATATAAAATAATGCTTTTAAAAATCTTATAATAGAATGAAAAGTCATTCTATACATATCTATATAATTGCTTCGATTATCACTTTCTACTCTTTGTACAGGTTGGGATTACTCATTATCGTTAACTAAGGGATAACAACTCTCCCAAAAAATCCTCACCCTTAAAATAATAACTTTTACTATAAGAAACACTAAAAATAGTATGAAACTTCTTAGGTTGATGGGAACATGAAGCTGTTTCCATGCGGGAAATAGAAGATGGATGCGAACATTGAACATCATCTTGAGAAACCCTTTCAACTTGAATGTTTGGCTATAGATGGACCATGTCATGGTACAGAAAAATATATTTATAAATTTAATTCTTAGGTTTCCATATCCTTTGAAGCTCATGTTTATAATTATATTTAATAATATTTTATTTATAAATAACTTTAATCGATCTTTTTATTATACCATCAAAAGAAAAAAATTATCTTTCCTAACTTCACTTCTAAACAATTTTGTATCTATATAAATCAACATACAATGAACCATAATATGCATCTCATAAAAAACATAGCACACAACTTAATCATCACCAACCTGAATAGTAACTTTGCATTTTGAAACATCAATTGTAGCCACAAATATTGCTAGAAATAGTCTTCCTAAAATGATTGGAACTATATTATCACTATCCATTTCAAGAAAGATAAAATCAGTAGGGAATGAGATATTTCCTGCATCAACTATGTAGTCATATACCCTTCTAAAAGGAAATACATGTGACCAATCAACTAATTTTAGTGAAACGGAGTTTGGTTTCTGCTTTTGAACAGATAACTTCATGAATAAGGAGTATGGAATATGGTTTATGCTTGCACCTAAAGTCCACCATCACCTATTCTCCTTTATAACACAAATTTTATAAGAGATTAAAAGGAACTGGGGTCTTTTAATTTTATAAGAATGTTATTTTGAATAACAGAACTAAAATATTCATTCAAATCAATCATGGAACACTCATCCAAATCCATATTATTTTCAAAGTATCATTTATAATATTTAAAACAAGATAGAAATCTAGTCAAATACTCAATAACATGAATATTTACATTAAATTTCTTAAATAATTTAAGGAATTTCAAATAACCCGGTTCAATAATTTTTTTTTGTATTTGTGGGAAAGGGATGGGAGGAACATAATTCTTCTATATTAGTAATTCACTCTCCTCATCCTCATTCCTAACATTTTTATTAACATTTTTATATATATACCACTTTATTTTATACTGTAATATAGGGGATTGAGTTGAAAATTAAGCACTATGACGATTCTGGACACTAATATATATATTTTTATACTTGGTATTTTTTATGTTTTCATTTTTAGGTTCATCTGAAATTTCTATTTTATCTTAACTAGGATGTACACTAACATGTTCATGAGTTTTCATACATGGTCTAGAAGATATGGTCATCTAATTATCTTGGGGATTCTTCACTATTGTTCATGGTAATTTTTCATTGTCTCACCCTTCTAAATTGATAGCAAGTTGGTCCTTTTGAAACTCAATATTTTGTATTCTAAAATTTGTTTCTGTAAAACCCCATGATTTTAAGAGATGTTTTCTTTTTAATTTATTTTATGTCTTGTGTTTTATGATACACCAAGACTAGTCTTCTCTATAGAGAACACCATATTATCTTGAAGTATATGCAACACTATACTAGGCTTGTGATACACACAATTTCATGTTCTTTTCATAGAATTCAATTCAGGAAACACTGTGTATAGATATTTTCAATATATAAAAGTTTTATAATTGGATTATGTTATACGTAACAACAAATTAATATTACACTACAGGAAACATTCACTTGGCTTGCGTTACACCGAAGAGTCACCTTCTATGATATTTTGCATTGTATGCAATACCTTGTTTCACTAAACAACGATATATTCTTAAAATATTATTGTTTAATGGGATATAAAGTAGACATTATGAATACAATTAACCACATTTTGAATGTTACATAATATTAAAATTCATATTATAAATTTTCTAGACATGATATATGAACCAATTCAAATTTTTGGATAAAGGAATATTTTCAATAAAATACAATTTTATCTTCTTTTGTTGGTGAAACATTTTTAATATAGGTTCTGTAAATTATAAAAAATTTATTAGACATAATAAAATTCTTCTTTGGAAGAAAGACCTAAAAGTTTACCTTGTTTTAAATGTTTTTATTTATATTATAAAATTCACATTTTAATGAATAGTGAAAAATTCTGCATTTTAATTCAAATCCTCATTTTCTTTTAAGTTATTTATATAATTAAATTATATTTTTAATTTTTTTAAAGTTTAAATGTGTTTAAAAAAAATTAATCTAATGATGGTCATTGTAATTAATTTTACATTTAAATTTGATACAAACACATTTCAATCATTTGAGAATTTTTATTTCTTAAAAACCAACTTTTTAGTTTTGACAACAGAAATTAATTTCAAATTAATTAATAAAACATTTGTATTTTAAAAATTGAAAAAAATGGATTACATATTTTAAATTAGTGGGTCCAAATTATGTTAATAGTTTACTTTTATTTTTTTTGGATATTATGAATTGTAACTACGATAATTTTTATTTTCCACGGTTGAAGGTAAATCAACTAAATTAGGGTAACAAACAATATGATAAATATAATCACTACTGGAAATACACTATTTCCCAACGGTTCAGAACCATTGGGAAAGCCCCTGAAACCGTTGGGAAAGGTTTTCCCAACGGTTCTTAGAACCGTTGGGAAGTAAGCCGTTGGGAAAAGTTTTCCCAACGGTTTACTGGCAACCGTTGCAATAGAGCCATAAAATTTACCCTACCCCAACGGTTTGGGTGAACCGTTGGGATAGTTTTTCCCAACGGTTCTCCCAAACCGTTGGGAAAACCAAATACCATGGAACATTTTCCCAACGGTTGGAACCGTTGGGAATTGGTGAAGTCTTTCCCAACGGTTTAAAACCGTTGGGAAAGACATGCTAAAAACTTATATGCCAACGGTTTGAAACCGTTGGCATACCTATGCTGCAAATTGCAGCACCCTGCAATTTGCACAGCCCCTGTCCCCTGTCCATCACCACCAGTCATCAGGCCTCATTTTCACCTCATTTTCACCTCATTTTCACCTCATTTTCACCTCATTTTCACCTCATTTTCGATCCAACTATTGTACCAGTAATAAAATAAAACATACATATTCAATTACGAACAAATTCATACACATTTAACATATAATGGATCCTGAAACTATACAAATCCATAATTAAATTACAATTCATAAACATACATAATTCATATAGAATTCAATTTAAAATTTAGATGACAATTATACGTGGAATCTGAAATTCAATTCATAATATGATCGGTTTTTTCTATACCATATATTTTTACCTCAAATGATGTCCATTTTAAACAAAATACATACACCTGAAGTGATACCGGCCACACCGCACCTCAGATTGAGGCGGGGTTAACTCGTACACGTCACATTTGACTCATGGATCGTTGTGCTAAAGTATCGACAGAATCCTAATGCGTTTGGTCGGTTTTCCGTATGCCAGTTGATGTTTTTCACTTAAAATGGCGTCCTTTTGAAACAAAAGACGGACACTATGAGTGGTGCCGACCACAACGCGTCTCCAATTGAGGCGGGGTTGATTCGTACACGTCACATATGACTCATGGACCGTTCTCCTAAAGTTTAAATGGAAACCGAATGCGTTTGGTCGGTTTTCCGTATGTACTTAAAATGTTGTCCATTTTAAACAAAAGAGTGACACTTAGACTCATCCCGACCACACCGCGACTCAGATTCATCCCAGGTTGGCTCGTACATGTCACATATGACCCATGGATCATTGTGATAAATTATCAAAAGATTCCGAATGCGTTTGGTCGGTTTTGCGTATGCCAGTTGTTCTTTTCATTTATAATCATGTCCATTTTAAACAAAAGAGACATAGTTAGAGCGGTGTCGGCCACACCACATCTCAGATTAAGACGGGGTTGACTTGTACATGTCACATATGACCCATGGATCGTTGTGCTAAAGTATCGATAGAATCCGAATGCGTTTGGTCGGTCTTCCGTATGTCAGTTGATGTTTTTCACTTAAAATGACGTCCTTTTGAAACAAAAGACGGACACTTTGAGTGGTGTCAGCCGCACCGCATGTCGGATTGAGGCGGGATGATTCGTACACGTCACATAGGACCCATGGATCGTTCTCCTAAAGTTACAATGGAAACCGAATGCGTTTGGTCGGTTTTCCGTATGTACTTAAAATGGTGTACATTTTAAACAAAAGAGAGCCATTTAGACTGATCCCGGTCACACCACGACTCGGATTGACCCGGGTTGGCTCGTACACGTCACATATGACCCATGGATCGTTGTGATAAATTATCAAAAGATTCTGAATGCGTTTGGTCGGTTTTGCGTATGCCAGTTGTTCTTTTCACTTATAATCCTGTCCATTTTAAACAAAACAGACACAGTTAGAGCGGTGTCGGCCACACCGCGGCTCGGATTGAGGCAGGGATGATTCGTACACGTCACATATGACTCATGGATCGTTCTCCTAAAGTTTCAATTGAAACCGAATGCGTTTGGTTGGTTTTCCGTATGTACTTAAAATGGTGTCCATTTTAATCAAAAGAGAGCCACTTAGACTGATCTCGGCCACACCGCGACTCGGATTGAACCCGGGTTGCCTCGTACAGGTCACATATGACCCATGGATTGTTGTGATAAATGATCAAAAGATTCGTAATGCGTTTGGTCGGTTTTGCGTATGCCAGTTGTTCTTTTTCACTTATAATCATACCCATTTTAAACAGAAGAGACATAGTTAGAGCGGTGTCGGCCACACCGTGTCTCGGATTGAGACGGGGATGATTGGTACACGTCACATATGACCCATGGATCGTTCTCCTAAAGTTTCAATGGAAAACGAATGCGTTTGGTCGGTTTTGCGTATGCCAGTTCTTTTCACTTATAATCCTACCCATTTTAAACAAAACAGACACAGTTAGAGCAGTGTTGACCACACCGCGCCTCGGATTGTGGCGGGGATGATTCGTACACCTCACATATGACCCATTAATCGTTCTCCTAAAGTTTCAATGGAAACCGAATGCGTTTGGTCGGTTTTCCGTATGTACTTAAAATGATGTCCATTTTAAACAAAAGAGAGCCACTTAGACTGATCCCGGCCACACCGCGACTCGGATTGAGCCCGAGTGGGCTCGTACATGTCACATATGACTAATGGATGTTGGGTCGGAGGTGATGGCAAGAGGGGGGGTGAATTGCCTTTTTAAAATTAATTAACAATTTAAAACAAATTTAAATGCAGCGGAAAGTAAAATGGAAAGACACAATTGATAACGGAGTTCGGCTTTAAACTCAAGCCTACGTCTCCGCTCCCAACTCAACCGTTAGGAGATTTATACGACCGCTTGCTTTTTAATGGTTATAGCAAGAAACCCACTAGCCGTTTTAAGGTAGGCTAGATCACCTTCTTACAGCTTGCTTTTTTATTATGGTTGTAGCAAGAAACCCAAATTGAAAGAAGGAAGAAAAAGGGTGGTTTGTTTTAATACAAACCCAATTAAGAACTAAACAATTGAAGTAAATAATTTACAACAAACTAGAGGAAGCCTTGAGCGCCAAGAGGTGAGTGTAGTTGATGTAGAGGCAGCCCAAGCTTCAAGGATGGCAATTGGATCTCAAGTAGCCTTTGAGAATTGTCGTAGGAGCCTCAAATGATTAAAATAGCTTTGGTATGCTTCGGTATATGATCGGTAGTGTTCCCGGCATCCATGGACGTCTATTTATAGGAGAAATGCTACCAAATACTTCAAAATAGCCGTTGGAGGGCTTTCGGAGCCGTTGGGGATCAAGTGGGCCAGCCTGGTCAGTTTGACTGAGAACACCGGCTGGCCGGTGCTGATCCACCGGCTGGCCGGTGCACCAGACAGAAGCAAGGGATTTCTGTCTGGCTCCACCGGCTGACCGGTGCTGAGCCACCGGCTGGCCGGTGGTCTGGACAGAAGCATGCTATTCTGTCTGGGTTCCACCGGCTGGCCGGTGGTCAGGCACCGGCTGGCCGGTGGTCTGGACAGAAGGTATGCCATTCTGTCTGGCCCCACCGGTTGGCCGGTGGCCAGACACCGGCTGACCGGTGGCACCTGGCAGAGGGCAAGGCCTTCTGCCTGGTCCACCGGCTGGCCGATGGGCTGGATCCGGCTGGCCGGTGACCTTACCGGCTGGCCGGTGGTCTCACACCGGCTGGCCGGTGGACTTAAACAGTCCATTTTGAATTCTTCTTGGGCCAGCTTCTAGGCACCCTATTTCCTATCATCAAAAACACTTGAAAACAAGTTAGAATACAATTAGAGTGATTGTGATCATTAAAATCCAAGAGAGAGGGGTGCAACAATGGGTCGTTGTGATAAATTATCAACAGATTCAGAATGCGTTTGGTCGGTTTTGCGTTTGTCGGTTTTGCGTATCCTGTCCATTTTAAACAAAAGATAGACAGTTAGAACAGTGTCGGTCACACCGCACCTCGGATTGAGGCAGGATTGACTCGTACACGTCACATACGACCCATGGATCCTTGTGCTAAAGTGTCGACACAGTCCGAATGCCTTTGGTCGGTTTTTCCTATGTCACTTGATGATTTTCACTTAAAATGACGTCTTTTTGAAACAAAAGACCGACACTTTTTGAGTGGTGTCGGCCACACCGCGTCTCCGATTGTGGCGGGGTTGATTCGTACACGTCACATATGACCCATGGATCGTTCTCCTAAAGTTTCAACGGAAACCGAATCCGTTTGGTCGTTTTTCCGTATGTACTTAAAATGGTGTTCATTTTAAACAAAAGAGAGCCACTTAAACTTATCCCGGCCACACCGCGACTCGGATTCATCCCGGGTTGGCTCGTACACGTCACATATGACCCATGGATTGTTGGGATAAATTATCAACAGATTCGGAATGCGTTTGGTCGGTTTTCCGTAAGCCAGTTGATGCTTTTCACTTAAAATGACGTCCTTTTGAAACAAAAGACGGACACTTTGAGTGGTGTCGGCCACACCGCGTCTCTGGATTGAGTTGAAACCACCGTGAAACATTCTAATTATTATTCGTGACGTGTACGCGCAGACGGCACGTCAATCGGACGTGCTGTTTGCGCGGTACGGCTCAATATTAGTGTTTTAAGTGATGCGCGCGCTTCGTAAACGCACGTGAGGGGGGTCCAAACAGGCCGAACGATGTCGGAATGGCCTGAAATCAGACGACAAATACGGGTGAGTGATTTCTGAAGTGGTCGAGCAGACGGCACGTCAATCGGACTTGTCGTGTGCCCGCGGTGACCGACAACGCAGTTATAGTGTCATAAACGGCCAGAACGGGCGTCCAAGAATGAGGGGGGTTGTCCAGGGAGTTCTCAAACACACAACCACTAAAAGACAACAACATCCATAAAAACAGACAATATATAAAAATAATTCAACTCCAATACTATACTATGAGTCTAGATAAAACCAACAACTAGAATAGATTAAACATCAAATCTCAAGTCAAAAATGTAACGGATCAATATGTCCCACATCAGCATCACCATCTCCATCATCATCATCATCATCGCCCTCGTCATCGTCCTCCTCATCGTCATCACCCTCCACAACGCCTTCCTCCTCGCCTTCGCCCTCCTCCTCGCCCTCCTCATCTCCCTCCTCTTCCGCATCAGACTGCTCGCCATCATCATCTTCAAGCTCGACATCGGCCTGACCACCACTGGAACTGCCACCTGGTGCACCATATATAGAATGTATCGACGACATGTATTCATCAATCGCTGGGCTGGCCTCTGCTGGAAGTGTTAGACGTAGAACTTCAATAAATTTCATAAATGCACTGTTTGCCCTTGCAGACTGTTCTGCCGTCTCTGTGGCCCTTTTCTCAGCCTGTTCTGCCTGTGCCCTAACTTGCTGCAGCACGGTGGCACTACAACTCGTACCTGAGGCAGGCCAATACCTCGTCGGGGCTATCCTAGGTCGGCAGCGTACTCTGCCAGAATGATCATCTCCCAACACCTGATGTAAGTGATCAGATGGCCCAAAATTGTCTGCTTCTTGGGCATCGAGGGCCTCTAAAGCATCCTGTTACAAATATAAATATATTGTTAAGTTACGAAATAGATATTAAAATATAAAATCAACAGATTAAAACTTACAATCTGCTGCTGAGTCGCTTCGTTGACAGCACGTCCATCCTTTTTTCGTCTACTCGAGCAAAACAGTTTTGCTCGAGGCACACGTCCTTCAATATTTTGTACTTGCCTCTACAATGACATTGAAAACAAAATTTATATAAAGACTTCAGCAAATAATTAAATAATTGAGGAAAAAAATGAAAATGTAAGTCGTAAAGAAAACTTATAAACAATTGTCATACCTGCTGCCTCTCATGATCCGGCATCGTCGTGTGTCCTAGTGTATGGAGGTATTTTTTTGCATCAATGTTTTTTTTATTTTTTCCAGATGATTCCTAAATAAAATTCGATAATGCAAAGGATAATATTAATGAAAAACTTGAAAGTTATTATTTAAATACCTCAAATGTAATTCATACCTTAAACTGGGTACTCGTCCAATGAGTAATCATCTGACAATACTGCTCTATAGGAAAATCATCCACGACTGGTACTGCCTCTAACTCAGTGCCAACTCTAGCACGCCAGCCAATATACAGCTCATGCTTGTAGGCTCTCCAAAGCTCGCCTAAATCCTTTAGACGTTCCATTCGTGCACCCTCACCATCAGGAAAATTAAATCGAAGCTGAAATGAAAATATTAATTTATATAAATACAAAAAAAATTCATGGCATTAAATACAACAGATTTTTTTACCCATATCTCTGCCCAAGCTCTATCTTTGACCTCATGTGGCAAATGTCTCCACGACAGCGGGCTGACGGGAATGATGTCGGAGTATTTGGCAAGCGTCACCATAAAACTCCGACATTGCTGCCCTGTTTTCTCAACCATCTGATTGTCTTCATTATATTCCACCATAACCTGTGTGCGACGGTTCCACACCGAACGCATGCGTGTACGGCCCCGCCCCCGCCTCCTTTCAGTAGATGTATCTGTCATGAAAGAAAAACAAATATTTTATCAAAACATGTTATAATGAAAATAAATATTACTATAAAAATTTGATAGGGTTTTATAAATATACCTGTGCTAGTCTGATCAGTGAGTGGCGCCGGATCCACAGAACCTGATGGAATACCCTCTGGTGGAACAGGAGTCGAAGACGATGGAATATAAAAGCTCGGAGAGACAGAAGTAGAAGGAAAAGAAGATGGAACAACTGTATGACATGATGCTGACTGGGGAGTGGGAATCATCATGGGATGTGAAAATGATGGGGCAGAAGATGCAGAAGGTAGCGAAAACATGGGAGGTCTAAATATCCCGTGTGTCCCTAACGACACACCGGGATCAGAATGTGGGAAGGCTGAAATGTCAGTGGGAGGGGCAGGGTCTAGTCGGGCACGCGCAGCTCTATGTCCACCTCTGGTACGAACCCTCCTCGTACCACCGGCCTGAGTACTCGGACCAGTACTAGGCTCCTCGTCGAATAACTGTCGACGTAATGGTGGATCCTACAAAAAAGTTTACAAAAAAAATTAATCACATGACATTATATATTCCGTAAATATATATATATATATTTGAAATAAAGTACTCACTGTAGGCACTAATGGTGGAATGCCCATCTCCTCCATCCGACGATTGTTCTCCGCCATTTTTTTTCTTCTTCTCTCTTCAATTGGCTTCATTTCCTGCATTGGAAAACAAATATGTAATTAATTAGAAAAAGAAAATTAATGTGTAAACCAAAAAACTAAATATATGAGGGAATGAGGGGATTCATTGGTAATTTAGCTATCAATTGTTTTAGAAGAGCTTGAATGAATTTAATAAAACATACAAGTTGTAATGTTCACCAAGTTAGAAATATTGTTTGATTTGGTTTGAATACAGTTCAATTCCAAATTAGAAAATGCAATTCAAATAAAACAGCAACCAATAAACATTGAAAATTCACATAACGGTCAAGTCAGCTAAAACATATTTGTGATCAATACTAAATAAATATGAATATTACCAACCTTAACAACCCAACTCGAGGTAAACCAAAAGAATTGAGAACATGGATGAATGATTCTATATATTTCCAACCACAACTTCAGGTTCACAATCAACTCTGACAATTGAGCTATTGGAGTCATCAAAAGAAATAAATGGATTGGTTCCAATGGCAATAGGGACAGTGTCAATTCCATCATCAGCATCATCAAAAATATGTCTTGGAATTACTTCAACTACGACACCAAATTCAGGTTGAAGTTGATCTTTGACATAAAAAACTTGTTTAGCCATTGATGCCAACACATATGGTTTTTCAGTTGCAAGAGTGCGGGTCATATTAATTACTCGAAATCCACAATCATCAATAAATGTGCCATGTCTCGTCATCGAATCAAACCAATGGAATTTCATCATTGTGACTCGTCCATGAGAGTAATAATCCAATATTATTATTTTCTCAACGACTCCATAATAACCCACATTTTCAAGTCGCGGTCTACTATCTGATGCGCTGGCATAACAATCTGTTGTGGCAGTAACCATAATACCATCATGTTGTGTTCTCATGTTTTTGGCTCGTTCAGTGACAATAAATCTGTACCCATTGATAACAATTGATTTACAGTCACGAACCACGGTATTAGGACCAAAAGCCAAAGCTCTTATTTCCTCAGAGACAGAGTCAGCAGACAAACTCAATACCTGCAATATAAATGACAGTTAAACTTAAGTATATATTGAAATAATTAATTTAAACAGTAATATTTTTACCTTCAATTTTAACCAAGCAGAAAACTCTTTGCTATGCAAAGTCTCTCTCCTTCTCAAAGATAAAGAACGATGCTTCCTATTTATCATTGTTTTATGTTCCCTGTAGATAAAAAAATATGAATAGTTTAACAGATATATATGTAAGATATACATATTCAATTTTGTTACCTGATATAGTCATCGAACAAATCACAGTTGAACAAAACTGTGCGATGTGCCATCTCCCGCTCTTCATGGCTTAATGTCTTCAATGTATATGATCCAGGAATTCCTCCTGTTTGAGGAAGTGATGGAAAACTGGGTTCAATTTGCTCATATTGTTCTTCTTCATTTCTCATTAGTCTGTTCATTCTTGTAGTAAGATCAGACAAATACATTGAACAGAAATCCATACATTCTTGAGCTAAGTAACCGTTCACGATAGAACCTTCGGGATGATTCTTGTTTCGAACATAAGACTTTAATGTGAACATATTTCTTTCAGTTGGATACATCAAACGAAAAGAAACAGGTCCTCCGAGAAGTATTTCAGTTGGAATATGGACAGTCAGATGCAGCATGCATGTGAAAAATGATGGGGGAAATATTTTCTCCAACTCACACAAAATTAATGGGGCATCTGTCAACATTTTTTGCAAGAAAGACTTGGACAACTTCTTAGCACAAAGATCTCTAAACAAATGGCACAACCGAATAACACCCACCCTTACATTATTGGACAAAAGATGACGGATTGCTATTGGAAGCAACTCATGTAGTAGAACGTGATAATCATGAGTCTTCAAAGATTTTAGCTTCAACTCTCTTCTGTTGAACCGTTTAGATATGTTGCTTGAATAGCCATCATGAACTCTAATAGTCTCTAATACTTCCAAAAATTGTTTTTTTTCAGTAGGTGTCATCACATAAGAAGCACATGGAAGTTTCCATTTATTTTCACTGATACGCACAGGATGCAATTCTGGTCTGATGCCCCAATCCACCAAGTCACGTCGAGATCGTAAATCATCTTTTGTATTCCCCTTGACATTTAGAAGAACTGAAAGCAACATTTCACATATATTATTTTCAATATGCATTACGTCTAAGCAATGACGTAGCAAATTGGTTGACCAATAAGGCAAATCAAAAAAGATACTCCTCTTCCTCCAATTGTAACAGGTTTCTGTGGAAACATTCTTTCTCTTTCCAGATTTCATTTGACCCTTCCCGAACGAAAAACTGAAATCTTTCAATTCATTAAGCACATCAGTTCCAGACATACGCTGAGGTGGATCATCGGTCTCTATAGTATTATCAAATCTTCGACGATTCATTCTATATGGATGATCCTTTGGCAAAATCGTCGATGTCCCATAAAACTGAAACAACAACGATGTTTCAGTCTTCTGGATCGTGTATTCTTCATACAAACTGGACATGACAGTTTCCCCTTCGTGCTCCATCCAGACATCATTGCATAAGCTGGAAAATCATTGATTGTCCACATAAGCGCAGCGCGCATCTGAAATATGTCTTTCGAACATGCATCGTATGTGCGCACACCCACATCCCAAAGAAGCTTCAACTCTTTTATTAAAGGTTGCATGTATACATCAATATCAATGCCAGGATCAGAAGGACCAGATATGAGTATACTCATGAAAGTGAAAGGTTTTTTCATACACAACCATGGGGGAAGATTATAAATGTGTATAAAAACTGGCCATGTGCTGTGCGAAGTAAGCATCTACCCAAACGGATTAAAACCGTCGCATGAAAGACCCAGCCTCACATTACGCACGTCAGCTGCAAAATCAGGATGTCGAGCATCAAATCTCTTCCATGCAAATCCATCTGCAGGATGAACCAACTCATCATCAGTCTTCTTTCTCTCGGTATCATGCCATCTCATTTTTATTGATATGTCATCAGACATAAAAAGATTCTGGAGTCTGGGGATCAATGGAAAGTGCCACATTACTTTCTGTGGAACGCGGGATGGTGTTCCATCAGATTTTGACTTCCAGCGGGATGTGCCACATTTTATACAATCATTTCGTTCAGCGGTTTCCTCCCAGAATAAACTGCAATCTTTCGGGCAAGCATGAATTTTGTTTCTTGAAAATCCAAGTTCCTCAACTAACTTCCATGCCATATAGTGGTTTGAGGGAATATCTGCATCATCTGGAAGTAAATCCTTCAAGAGGGTAAGAATGTAATCGATTGCTGTATTAGAAATCCCATACATAGTTTTCCCATGAAATAATCGGATTAAAAATTCCAGCTTTTTCATTTTATCGCATTGCCGATATACTGGAGTCGTGGCAGCATCATTCAATTTTTTCACCCTATCAATATCATGATTTTCACTAGATGCATCAGCTGTCCTCATATCGAAGTCTTCTTGATTCGAAATCCTTTCTTTTTCATGATGACGAATAAACGGAAACCGATCATCTAACAAATTCTCCATTCCAGTCTTTTCATTTCGATCATCACCAATTTGAGATTTCGTTTTCTCCCCATTGTGATACCACAGAAAGTAGTTTGCTTGAAACCCATTTTTGGTTATGTGGTAGCTGACTTCTTCACGGCTCAACCAAGGTCTACCAACACAACTGGAACATGGGCAGTGTATGCGACCACTATCTGAAGCATTGTGAAATGGAAAATCTATAAAGCTCTCTAAATTGTTTTGAAAATCATCTGAGATCCTATCGGTTTCATACATCCAACTTCTGTCCATTCTGTAAAAAGAATTTATATAAGTCATTTTGTCATAAACAATTCAATAGGCATTAACTATAATAGAATATACATTTAAGTAAACGATAAAGGAAGAAAATAATCATGGTATCAACTACACATGTCAAAAAAACATACAAATGTGTTATTGAAAAAATGTAAAACCAACAAGAACTTAATGTGTTATATCACATAACAGCATGACTCATCCCATAACCATATTAGTAGGGTATCATGAACATGAATAACATCAACCTTGTGCCATCCTCCTACCCTACATGACCCCAACCACATGCCACATCTTATTATAGCCTTATCACATCACACCTCACCGAAAAACACTAGGGAAATCATAGTACATCTCACCTGAAGACACATGGACAATCACATCGCATCTTGCCTAAAAACACATGGTCAATCACTTTTGAAGGAAGAGTAGGGAAGACATGGTAGCTATCCAAACATATAACCACCATCCTAGATATTATAAAAAATACCCATAACTCAAAACCTCTGATCGTTGGTAAGTTTATCCAACTCTGGTTGGGAATGTGTAGAAATAACATAAAAATACATGATATATAGATAGCACAAAATACTCAACCTATGGGTTCACATTAACTACATAATCACACACTTCACTACTACCATAAAACACATAAACCACACCACCACCACACAAGACGCATATCATTGGAATATAATTCTACATTCAATAAGTCTATCTATGGAATTATCATAAGAATCCATGTATCAATTGGAATATAATTCTACATTCAATAAGTCTATCTATGGAATTATCATAAGAATCCATGTATCAATTGGAATATAATTCTACATTCAATAAGTCTATCTATGGAATCCCTCCCTTGGATCCATGTATCACCCATGGCTTAATCAATATTCAAAGAAATGAGTCTATCCGTGGAATTCCACTGTGAATCCATTTATCACATAAAGCGTATAAGTTAATAGAAACAAGATTATATACCTGGAATCCTAATAGAATCCATGTATCACTATTTACTATTAATCATTTAATGAATTCCATTTCATTTAAACAATTCATTAAACATACCAAGGTCAAAAACTAAGGTATTTAATACAACTCACCTCAAAATGGCGACTCAATCAAATAATAACCTGAAAAGAATGAAGCTTCATTTACTCATGTTGTAATGACAAGATAATGAGATTCCCTTGCTTAATCAATCAATTCCATATCATGGTCTCAACATAACTCATAATGGCTAGCAATTCAATGAAAATTCAAGCACTCACATGGGAATTTTTAATAGAACACTCCTAACAAGACTATAAAGATATCACATGCATTAGTTATAATATATCTAACATGGTAACATAAAATATAAGATAAATTCAATCCAATTTCATAGATTCATAGCATAGTCTCTACTTTACTCACATTGGCAAGGCAATACAATTAAAACATGTGTTAAAAAATAATTGGCATTCATGTGTTAAAAGGGGAATGCAAACCATAAAATACCCTTAATTAATTTAATTTACAATTCAATTCAGAAATCGAACAATCAATTCGATTTATATAACCTTTCACAAATGACATCCCATGTTCGAGGGGTAAAATCCAAAAAGGAATTTTCAAGAAAACTCACCCTTAGGCTGGTCCGGCCGGCAGTAGCACCAAAATCACCTAAACTGATGGGAAAAATGAAAATAGGTTTAAATACTATCCAAACATTTGAATACATTTTCAGTTAAGAAGAATAATAACCTGAATAAGAGCTGGAAAATTGAAGGCCGACGGTACCTCCAAAATCGCCTAAATCCGCTGCTGCTCCCGTTTTAGGGTTGTGTATCGCGAATTGGGGAGAGAACAGGCGGCTGGGAATTTGGGGAGGACCTTTGCCAACGGTTCTTAAAAACCGTTGGCATATGTCTATCTATCCCAACGGTTCTACAGAACCGTTGGGATAAACCTGCTAAAACCTCATCTATGCCAACGGTTCATGAGAACCGTTGGTAAAAAACCATCTATCCCAACGGTTCTCATGAACCGTTGGGAAAAAGCTCCCTGGAAACCTCTATGCCAACGGTTCTACTGAACCGTTGGTAAAAACCTCCTTCCCCAACGGTTTCGAAGAACCGTTGGTATCTAACCGTGGGGAAAGGCCAGCATTCCAGTAGTGAATAAAATTATCTTTACACCTAAAAAACATATTGCATGAATTAAATTCAACCAATATTACCTAAGGGTCGGGATTAATTGATTTAATTGACTTTTATCCATGAATGTTATTTAATTTAATTAAATCAAAAGGAGACAATATGTCACCCTAATATATCTTTGATGTATAATTATTTTAATATAATGATAAATTTGACAAAATGTTGAATATAAATATTAACATGAAAGATAATGAAATATTTTACATCATTTTAATTTATGTAGAATTTTTAGAGATTAAATAATTACCATTAATGATGACACAATTGTGAGATAGAAATTATTTTATTAATAGGAATATCAAACAAATGGTTTTAAAAATATAAAATTAAATATCATATGAACTAATAATTATTCTAAACTAATTTTATAGGTGACTATGATGGCTTAGAGTTTATAAAATATTTTTGTTTTAATTTATCTTTTATGTGAATTTTAATTAATGTAAAATAAATGAATAGTGTCAAAATTCACACTTTAGATATTTTATAAAAATTACATATTATTAATGTAACACCTGAGACTTTTATGTGAAATATTTTGTTTTATATAAATCATCAAAGGAATCTTTTACTACACATAACACTAGCTTGACTTTCTTTACACGCAATCGCAACCTTCCTCGATAGCTTGCGTCGTACGCAATACCAAGTTTCACTAAACAACGATATGTTATGAAAATATTATTAAAACTAGCTGTTATGAATAGTAATAACCACTTTTTGAAATTTTATTTTTCAAAATGGACTTCATTTTTGGATTCGGAATGTCGAAATTAGCCTCGGGAGAAATTTTGGTATTTTTCTGAAAACTTTCAATTTTTGATGAATAGTGAAACCACTAAGTGGTAGTTAAAAAAACTGAATTTTTCATAAAACATAATTTTACCACTTCTGTGAGTGGAATTTCGAAAATCCAAGAGACACGGTTAATATCAAGGACTAAAATGTGGTTCAATGAGATGAAAATAATTTTTGGTGAATAGTAACTTTTTACTTTTATTTACCACGGTTAAAATTAAATAGGGTAATTAAGGGTAACAATGATATTATTATTACCCTAACACATGTCTTAATTCTATTGGACAAGTTTAATCCGACCAAAAACAACCTTAGGAATAAAATATGACAATTTAGGCCCACTTGGATTAGATTAGGACATTTATTATTAATTTATTTAAAGAAGGGTTAAATAGTTAAAATCAATGTTCAATAAGTAAATCATTTTTAATATGGGGTTATACATAAGATAAATTCGACTATAAATATTCATTAGAAAGATAACAATATTTCCTACATAATGGTATTTTATTTGTAATTTTTAGACACTAAATAATTTAATTTATATATGACACAACGATGATGCAGTAATTATCTTATTAATGAAATATTGACATAATTGATGTTATAAATACCAAAATAAATGTAATTCGAGACTTTTAATGAATTAAACTACTTTTATAGGTTAACATGACATGTTAGTATTGAATTAATTAACATGGTTCGAACTAATCATTCTGTTATGATTTTCTGAAAAATCAATTACTAAATAGTGTCAAAATTGACATAAAATAGTTTTTAAAACAAATATTATATTATTAATTATTATTTTATTCCTAAAAATATAAGGTTCGGAAACATGAGTTAGATAAGGTTATATATATTAAAAATAAACAACTTGGGGTTCGTTTGGCTTGATATAGTACGTTTCTTAACCTTATAGTATAAGAAAACAAGAAGACACGACAAAAGTTAAATTATCTAACTTAAAGTTAAATCTAAATTATAAGGTTAAAATTGAAACCTAAACTTGTATAAATTCTATTGTATGAGAGGATTTCGACCCATCCCCACCTTATCCTCTAAATAAATCAATTTGGAGCTATTTAAAACCGAACTTGACTTTATAATTAAATAATATTTTTATTTATTCCAAAGGTGCCCCTTTCCTCCCTTATAAAAGGGCACCTACTACCTCTCTTCCTCACACCACTTTGAGCCTTCAAGCTCGGCCAACCCCTGCCAATTTCTTCTCTCCACTTCCCTAGAAACATTCTAGAGGTTCCTTCTTCTTCAAAGATCTATTTTAGTGCCCTAAAAGGAGGTCCCAAAGAAGCACCTCAAAGAAGAGGTAATGTCCGTTACCGATTCATTCATCTTTATTTCTTCTTCCACTTCTTCTTCTTTAGTTGTTTCATTATGAAGTAATAACATCAGTATCACTCACATACGTATATGTTATTATAAGTATGAAACAACCCTATTTCACCATCTATCCATCCTACGGAAAAAGAAATCACCGCGTGTGCGTACGTACGGAATATCGTCTCCACGCCGTGGTGTAATCTATTTTCCACCACCACCTTACTTGGATGGGTATAATGGTGTAATTAATGACTATATATGACTATTATAGATATATAAGTATTCTGAAATAGTATACATACACTCCAATACAATTCCACGATCATAGGAATGATTTCATCACTCGTGCGTACGTACGGAATACCGTCTCCACGACGTGATGTGACTCGTTCTACATGATCTTCATTGCATAATGATTATATAAATGAATTTAATGAATGAATATTATATATGTTTCACTAATACCATTATGGAAATTAGGTATCTATAACCTAAAGAGAAGAATAAGAATTTATTCGACAAAACACGCATAAGAACAAAAAGTTATAAACACCCAAATAACAAGTAGCAATGAAATATTAATACTAAGAAGCTAAGAATATGACCATATATGATATCATAAAAAAATAAGTATGATTCTGGAATAAGTCAATAACATTATTTAAATCATTATACAGGAGGTTCAGACCCTTACAAAGCAAAACAGACCTAAGGTAAGGGAAATATCACAATCTCATTTTTATCCAAGATTGTTTATACTTTAGTATTTAGTGGGATGTATTTTATCATCCACATCCATGTTTCCTAAATATGTAATATTATCCATCTACAATTGTTTAAATCCAATTTTACCCTTCGGTGAGTTTTTAGTAAAAGATATGAAAGGAATCTTTTGTCGTTTTTCGTACGAGGTACTTTTTGACTTTTCCGACAAAAGTGAGAGAAGAATGTTTTTTTTAACTTATACGGCATGAATGGATTTTTAAAACATTATTTCCAAGGAGATTCCTTTAATGTTTTTCAAATTTATTTTTAATCAACTTCTTTTAGTTTATAATTGTACGAAATGTTAAGAAAGGAAAAGTGTTTTTGAAGAAGAAAAGATATTTTCCTCAAGAATGGAGTTCAAGTGTTTTATCAAAATTTATTTTCCATCTAAGATAATAAAGGTTTCTGTTTCTATCCCTATTCTTACATTGATTTGATTATGTTGTGATGAAATTATTTTTATGAATTCCTTTATCTTATATGAAATGTTTTATAAAGTCATGATGTTTAAGAATCCCATTTTTATTACACGGGTTATGAATTGATGTATGATTTATGATTTTGTGGCACACATAAGAATGGTATCATTATGAGATGGGTGGGAGCTATATCTCTCTCCAATGCATTGGGTAAAAATTTTATATCTCATGAGATAGACATGGCTGGAATGGTAGGTTATACCGGTTCAGTGAAACAGGACTGAAACGGGGAGTGAACTCGGTTCAGAAAGGGACTTTGTCCACTAAGATAGTCTTGGAAATGCGTCTTGACTAATAAGAAATGATTCTCTATGATTATGTGTGCATGCCACAAAGTTTCATGTTTTATGTTATGATTATTGGGATTACATTTCACTACTATGATTTATCCCATGTTATGAAATTATGATCTCTTTTGCAGGTTAAGATTTACAAAAGATATCTTCTTATGAATATGACTTGATTGATATTTCTTTTATTTACCATTTCTGAGCATTTGAGCTCACCCTTTTGTATGTTTTATTTACCCAGGTCAGGAAGAAGGTTATTAAGTAGAATATGCCAAAAAAGGGACTCTAGATATGATGAAATAAATGCGAGGCAAAGTAGATGCTTTATGAACCAGTTGATTATGTTTCCCAGTTTCTAAAGACACTATACCTATATGGTCCTTTCGTGGTTTTGTTATATGTTGTAATAAGTATGCTTCAATTTTGAAGTATTAACAATGTATGTATAGTATGGGTCATTATAGTTGGTATCAGAGGAAAGGTATAGTCAACCTTTGAAAACTAGGTTGTGAAAGCCTTAGTAAGAACCCTAAGGATAAGTCTAAGAATAGAACACAATTTTAGTGTTTTAGAAATGGCCATGAAGAACCTAGGATAAGACCTTAAGTGTGAAATTTTATTCTTGATTATGTGGTTTTCCTATTATAATTAGTGTTTCTCACACTATTCATCTTGGTTAGTCAATGGATGGAACCCGAAAGAACCATGTTAATGCGGAATGCGATGGGCAATGCAATGATTGTCCCCCCTGAGCAACCAAACGTTATGGGAGCTGGAGTGAAAAATCTTGTAGCCATGCTCACACAACTTTCTCAAGCTATGAATCATGCAGGACTTCCAAAAGAGCAATGGAAGGAGCAACATTCTGTTGAATCCTTCATGAGACAGCATCCACCTTCATTCAGCGGGTCTACTGATCCATTAGTTACTGAACAAAGGATTAGTACTACTGAAAATATATTTTCAGTTCTTCAATGTTCTGAGCATGATAAAGTCATCTTAGTAGTGTATCGTTTGGAAGGTGATGCTGATCAATGGTGGAATCTTATTAAGAATTCGAGGAAAAGGGATGAAATTGAGTCCATGGAATGGGACGAGTTCAAGAACTTATTTTTCAATAAGTACTTCCCTCGTATTCTCCGAACAAAGATGGAGAAAGAGTCTCTGGAACTGAAGCAAAAGGATGATGAATCTGTTGGTACTTATGAAGAAAATTTTACAAGACTTGCAAGGTACGCTTCTGGTATTATTATCCAACCTGAGAGTAAGATCGATCGATTCTTTAGTGGCTTAAAACCAAGTCTTCGAAAGGCCTTATCCATAAGGGAATTCAATGGCTATGAGGAAATCGTTCGATGTGCTCTCAAAGTTGAGATGGATATTGGAGTAACCCATCAGTCATATGGGTTTGATAAGAAGAGGAAAATGGAATTCAAAGGAAAATCTAAAGAGCACACTGAAAAGAATATGACCTTTCCCTTATGATCAAAGTGTGGGAAGAAACATGGAGGGATTTTTCTTAAAGGGACAAGTAAATGTTTCAAATGTGGAAAGGAAGGTCATCGAGCATTTGAATGCCGCGATTATGGGAAGAAGATGTCTAATGATGCAAACAAAGGAAGGGATACACAGAATGAACCTACTACACTTCAATGTTTCAAGTGCAAGGAGATGGGGCATTATGCCAATAAATTCCCTAATCCAAGGGTTGATGATGATGGTCGACGTCAACAAACTCTTAAGGCTAAAGACAAAGGAAAGTCACATGAAATTTCTATCAGCGATGTGGAGTACGATAACGATGTGGTGAAAGGTACACTTACCATCCACTCTAAAGTGGCAAATGTTTTATTTGATTCTGGATCCACCCACTCTTTTATTTCTGAAGAATTTTCTAAGGGTATCACCATATTACCTCAAAAATTAGATGTTGAGTTAGCTGTGACAACACCTAATGGCACAACAGTTGCATCAAAAGTTTATAATTCTTCTCCGATTGAAGTTTGTGGGAAAGTGCTTCCTGAAAATCTTGTGATCCTTCCTATAGTGGAATTTGATGTGATTCTTGGCATTGATTGGATTTCTCTACATGGAGCTCATATCAATTTCCAAACAAGGGAAGTCACATTTCATATTCCAGATCAATCTATGATCGTCTATCGATGCAAGGATGAATGTAACCTTCCATTGGAAATTCCTTCCATCTTATGGGTATTGATTCCACTAAATGAAGGTTATTTATCTCAAATGGTTGGTGAGAAACTCATGATTAAGAATATGCCCATTGTATGGGAGTTTGATGATGTCTTTCCGGAGGAATTACTGGGTCTTCCACCGAATCGTGAAGTTTTGTTTTCAATAGAACCCGTACCGGGTGCTTTGCCTATTTCAAATACACCATATAGAATGGCCCCAATTGAGTTGCAGGAATTGAAGAAGCAACTCCAGGAGAATCTTGATAATGGATTCATATGCCCTAGTGCGTCACCTTGGGGAGCACCTGTTCTATTTGTTAAGAAGAAAGATGGATCAATGAGACTCTTCATTGATTATCGAGAACTTAACAAGATCACTATCAAGAAAAAATATCCTCTCCCACGCATTGATGACTTATTTGACCAACTACGCGGAGCTCAATACTTTTCCAAGATTGATCTTCGTTCAGGGTATCATCAATTAAGGTTCAAAAGGGAGGATATACAAAAGATGGCTTTTCGTACAAGGTATGGACACTGTGAATTTATAGTGATTCCATTTGGTCTTACTAATGCCCCTGCTATCTTCACGGATCTGATGAATAGAGTCTTTAGAGACTATCTTGATCAATTTGTGGTAGTCTTTATAGACGATATTATTGTCTATTCAAAGAGAAAGGAAGAACATAAAGATCACTTGAGAATTATATTGAAGACCCTGAGAAAGGAGAATCATTTTTCCAAATATACCAAGTGTGAATTTTGGCTTCAAAAAGTTTCATTTTTGGGTCACATAATCTCAAAAGAGGGGATATCTGTGGATCCAGCAAAAACAGAGGTTATCGAAAGATGGTCGAGACCAACAACAGTAACTGAGATCTGAAGTTTTCTTGGTTTGGATGGATATTATCGATGTTTTGTGAAGGATTTTTCATGATTATCTAATCCACTCACCAAGTTGACTCGGAAAGGAGTTAAGTTTGTCTGGAAGGAATAATGTGAAGAGAATTTCAAGGAGTTGAAAAGAAGGTTATCCAGTGCACCTGTGCTCACACTGCCTTGTAGTGGAGAAAGGTTTGTGATCTACAGTGATGCATCCAAGAAGGGATTAGGGTGTGTTCTTATGCAAAATGATATGGTGATAGCTTATGCCTCACGAAAGTTGAAAATCCATGAGAAAAATTACCCAACACATGATTTGGAGTTAGCTGCGATAATCTTTGCATTAATGATTTGGAGGCATTACCTTTATGGTGAAAGGTGTGATATTTATACTGATCATAAAAGTTTAAAGTATATTTTCACACAAAAGGAGCTGAATATGCGTCAAAGAAGATGTTTGGAGCTGATTAAGGATTACGACGGCTCAATCCATTACCACCCTGGGAAAGCAAACAAGGTGGCAGATACATTAAGTCGACAAGACCATGCCAGTTTATCCATGATGAGGATCACAAAGGATCCAATATTTATGGATTTACAAAGGATGGATCTTGAAATTATAATGGAAGGGGAAAAATCGTATCTTTCTCAAATGAATGTTCAACCATCTATACATGTGAAGATTAAAGAGGCACAAAAAGAAGATGTCGAGTTACAAATGAAGGTGAGAAATGTTCCTGAATTCAACCTTGATTGTGATGGGATAATAAAGTTCAAGAATCGGGTTTGTGTTCCTCCCATCCCCGAATTAAAGAAGGAGCTGCTGGATGAGGCTCATAGTTCTTCATTCTCTATTCATCCTGGAAGCACGAAGATGTATAGGGACCTTAAAGAGTACTTCTGGTGGGATGGCATGAAAAGAGATGTTGCTGAATATGTCTCTCGATGCTTGGTTTGTCAGCAAGTTAAAGCTGAGAGACAGAAGTCTAAGGGGATGTTACAACCATTACCCATACCCGAATGGAAATGGGAAAACATCACTATGGACTTTGTCACAGGACTTCCTAAAACATCCAAAGGCAATAATGCTATCTGGGACATAGTTGATCGTCTTACAAAGTCTGCACACTTCATTGCTATTAGAGAGGATTTCTCTCTGGATCAGCTTGCCAGGATATATGTAAAAGAAGTGGTAAGATTGCATGGAGTACCACTTTCTATTATATCTGATCGGGATCAGAGGTTTACCTCAATGTTCTGGCGAAGTCTTCAGCATACTCTGGATACAGAGTTAAGTTTCAGCACTACTTATCATCCTCAGACAGACGGTCAGTCTCAGAGAACAATTCAAACTCTAGAAGATATGTTGAGACCTTGCTCAATGGATTTCAAAGGTGGTTAGGATAAACACCTACCTTTGGTGGAATTTTCTTATAATAATAGATTTCACTCCAGTATTCAGATGTCTCCTTATGAAGCTCTCTAGGGAAAGAAATGTTGGACTCCAACTTGCTGGGATGATGTTGGGTAAATAAAGCTATTAGGAACTGATCTCGTTGATGAAATGGAAGAAAAGGTCAGATCTATTCAACAACACATAAGAGCAGCTCAGAGTCGACAGAAAATTTATGCTGAAAACCGACGAAAAGACCTAGAGTTTGAAGTGGGTGATAAAGTGTTCTTACAAATATCTCCCTAGAAGATGGTCATGAGATTTGGAAAGAAGGGGAAGTTGAGCCCTAGATATATCGGTCATTTCGAAATACTGGATCGTGTTGGGAAGGTAGCTTACCGATTGGTGCTTCCACCGAATCTCTATCAAGTTCACGATGTGTTCCATGTATCTCTCCTGAGAAAGTACATACCCGATCCTTCACATGTACTCAGCTCAGAAGTTGTACCGCTGGAGCATGATCTTTCTTATGAAGAACAGCCGATAGAGATTCTGGATCATAGCGAAAAAGTCCTACGAAACAAGACCACTCGATTGGTGAAAGCTTTATGGAGGAACAACCAATTAGAATAAGCTACATGGGAGCTTGAGGATATGATGAGGGAGAGGTATCCTCATCTGTTTGTTACAAAGTGACGAATTTTGAGGGCGAAATTCATTTTAATGGGGGTAGAATATAACACCCGAGACATTTATGTGAAATATTTTGTTTTATATAAATCATCAAAGGAATCTTTTACTATACACAACACTAGCTTGGCTTTCTTTACACGCAATCGCGACCTTCCTCGATAGCTTGCGTCATACGTAATACCGAGTTTCACTAAACAACGATATGTTATTAAAATATTATTAAAACTAGCCGTTATGAATAGTAATAACCACTTTTTGAAATTTTATTTTTCAAAATGGACTACATTTTTGGATTCGGAATGCCTAAATTAGCCTAGGGAGAAATTTTGGTATTTTTCTGAAAACTTTCAATTTTTGATGAATAGTGAAACCACTAAGTGGAAGTTAAAAAAACTGAATTTTTCATAAAACTTAATTTTACCGCTTTTGTGAGTGGAATTTCGAAAATCCGAGAGACACGGTTAATATAAAGGACTAAAATGTGGTTCAATGAGATGAAAATAATTTTTGGTGAATATTATCTTTTTACTTTTATTTACCACGGTTAAAAGTAAATAGGGTAATTAAGGGTAACAATGATATTATTATTACCCTAACACATGTCCTAATTCTATTGGACAAGTTTAATTCGACCAAAAACAACCTTAGGAATAAAATATGAGCATTTAGGCCCACTTGGATTAGATTAGGACATTTATTATTAATTTATTTAAAGAAGGGTTAAATAGTTAAAATCAATGTTTAATAAGTAAATAATTTTTAATATGGGGTTATACATAAGATAAATTCGACTATAAATATTATTTAGAAAGCTAAAAATATTTCCTACATAATGGTATTTTATTTGTAATTTTTAGACATTAAATAATTTAATTTATTTATGATACAACGATGATGCAGTAATTATCTTATTAATGAAATATTGACATAATTGATGTTATAAATACCCAAATAAATGTAATTAGAGACTTTTTATGAATTAAAATAATTTTATAGGGTAATATGACATGTTAGTATTGATTTAATTAACATGGTTAGAACTAATAATTCTGTTATGATTTTCAGAAAAATCAATTACTAAATTGTGTCAAAATTGACATAAAATAGTTTTTTAAAAAAATATTATATTATTAATTATTATTTTATTCCTAAAAATCTAAGGTTCGGCCCAATGACTTAGATAAGGTTATATATAATAATAATAAACATCTTGGGGTTCGTTTTTCTTGATATAGTATGTTTATTAACCTTATAGTATAGGAAAACAAGAAGACACGGTAAAAGTTAAATTATCTAACTTAAAGTTAAATCTAAATGATAAGGTTAAAATTGATACCTAAACTTGTCTAAATTATATTGGATGAGAGGATTTAGACCCATCCCTACCTTATCCTCGAAATAAATCAATTTGGATCTATTTAAAACCGAACTTGACTTTATAATAAAATAATATTTTTGGTTATTCCAAAGATGCCCCTCTCCTCCCTTATAAAAGGGCATCTCCTCCCTCTCTTCCTCACACCACTTTGAGCCTTCAATCTCGGCCAACCCCTGCCAATTTCTTCTCTAAACTTCCCTAGAAACATCCTATAGGTTCTGGTATTCCTCAAAGACCTATTGTAGTGCCTTAAAAGGAGGTCCCAAAGAAGCACTTCAAAGAAGAGGTAATGTCCGTTACCGATTCTTTCATCTTTATTTCTTCTTCCACTTCTTATTCTTTAGTTGTTTCATTATGAAGTAATAAAATCAGTATAACTCACATACTGATATGTTATTATAAGTATTAAACAACCCTATTGCACCGTCTATCCATCCTACGGAAAAAGAAATCACCGCGCGTGCGTACGTACGGAATACCGTCTCCACGCCGTAGTGTAATCTATTTTCCACCACCACCTTACTTGGATGGGTAGAATGGTGTAAATAATGACTATATATGACTATTATAAAGTTATACTTATTCTGAAATAGTATACATACACTCCAATACAATTCCACGATCATAGGAATGATATCATCACTTGTGCGTACGTACGGAATACGGTCTCCACGATGTGATGTGACTCGTTCTACATGATCTTCATTGCATAATTATTATATTAATGAATTAAATGAATGAATATTATATATGTTACACTAATAACATTATGGAAATGAGGTATCTATAACCTAAAGAGAAGAGTAAGAATTTATTCGACAAAACACGCATACGAACAAAAAGTTATAAACACCTGAATAACAAGTAGGAATGAAATATTACTACTAAGAAGCTAAGAATGTGACCATATATGATATCATAAAAAATAAGTATGATTCTGGAATATGTAAATAACAATATTTAAATCATTATACAGGAGGTTCAGACACTTACGAAGCAAAACAGACCTAAGGTAAGGGAAATATTACAATCTCATTTTTATCCGAGATTGTTTATACTTTGGTATTTAGTGGGTTGTATTTTATCATCCACATCCATGATTCCTCAATATGTAATATTATCCATCTACAATTGTTTAAATCCAATTTGACCCTTTGGTGTGTTTTTAGTAAAATATATGGAAGGAATCTTTTGTCGTTTTTCGTACGAGGTACTTTTGGACTTTTCTGAAAAAAGTGCGAGAAGAATGTTTTTTTAACTTATACGACATGAATGGATTTTTAAAAAATTATTTCCAAGAATATTCCTTTAAATGTTTTCAAGTTTATTTTTGATCAACTTCTTTTAGTTTATAATTGTACGACATGTTAAGAAAGGAAAAGTGTTTTTGAAGCAGAAAGGATATTTTCCTCAAGAATAGAGTTCAAGTGTTTTATCAAAATTTATTTTCCATATAATATAATAAAGGGTTCTGTTTCAATCCCTATTCTTACATTGATTTGATTATGTTGTGATGAAATTATTTTTATGAATTCCTTTATCTTATATGAATTGTTTTTTAATGTCATGATGTTTAAGAATCTCATTTTTATTACATGGGTTATGAAATGATGTATAATTTATGATTTTGTGGCACACATAAGAATGGTATCATTATGAGATGGGTGGGACCTATATATCCCTCCAATGCATTGGGTAAATATTTTATATCTCATGAGATAGACATGGCTGGAATGGTAGGTTATACTGGTTCAGTGAAACAGGACTGAAATGGGGAGTGAACTCGGTTCAGAAAGGGACTTTGTCCACTAAGATAGTCTTGGCAATGTGTCTTGACTAATAAGAAATGATTCCTTATGATTATGTGTGCATGCCACAAAGTTTCATGTTTCAAGTTATGATTATTGGGATTACATTTCACTACTATGATTTATCCCATGTTATGAAATTATGATCTCTTTTGCAGGTTAAGATTTCCAAAAGATATGTTCTTATGAATATGACGTGATTGATATTTCTTTTATTTACCCTTACTGAGCATTTGAGCTCACCCTTTTGTATGTTTTATTTCCCCAGGTCAGGAAGAAGGTTATTAAGTAGAATATAACAAAAAGGGACTCTAGATATGATGAAATAAATGGGAGGAAAAGTAGATGCTTTATGAACCAGTTGTTTATGTTTCCCAGTTTCTAAATACACTATACATATACTATCCTTTTTTGGTTTTGTTATATGTTGTAATAAGTATGCTTAAATTGCGAAGTATTAACAATCTATGTAAAGTATGGGTCCATATAATTAAATATATAAAAATTACAAAAATATTTATAAATTAAAAAATGTAAATTATATGGTCTAACATTTCATATTGTATCTAATTATTTACAATTGAAAACACATAAGTAAATATTTATTATCAATTTATATTTAGAATATTATTACCACATATAAAATTAAATAGATTAAATAAGGATAAATCAAAATCATAAGGTTTAAAATAAAAACCAAACATGTATAAATTTTATGGTATGAGAGTATTTCTTTTTATAATCATCTTTTATTAGAAATAAATGAGTTTTTGAGCTATATAAAATGAAAAATAATTTGTAAAAAAGTAATATTTAAGACATTCCAAAGGTGCCCCTCCCCTCTCTTATAAACGGGAACATCTACTTGTCTTTTAATCACCCCTCAAAAGCCATTTGGCTCAACCAAAACCTACCCAAATATCCTCCCAAATTCCCTCACTTTATCATGGAGACCCCCCTTTGGGAATAAATCCGTCTTATGGAGTCCATTTGTGCATACCAAAAATAGATACCCAAAAAAGAGGTAATTGTTTTATCCCCTCATTCAAAATTCTTTTCTTCTTCTACTTCATATTCTTATGTTGTTTCAATACTAATTTAATATATCCAGTATGAAATACATTTATAGATGTTATTATAACTATGGAAAAACATTATACCTCATTTTATACCCCCTACGAATAACAATATCACAAAGCATGCGTATATACGACTTACTATCTCCATGTCATGGTGTAATTTTTATTTGACAATAATTAATTAGGATGGGTATAATGATGAGTATAATGGATGTAAATAATGAATATAATATATGAATTATTCTTTAAAATTTATATACCATACATTTCTATACAAGTTAACCATCAATGGAATTATATCGTCCCTCAGGCATACGTACAACTTACCCTCTCCACGATGCGATGGGATTCATTCTCCACAATAACCATTCAATAATGTTTATAAAGTATATATATTAAATAATAATGAAATATATGACATAATAATGCTACTAGATATATATATATATATATTTCATTTTCTTTCTTCCATTCATTTTAATAAGGAAACAAAAACATCATTTTGTGTACACACTGCCTAACGTCTCCATGAACGATGTATTCCATTTCATTTATCTACATATAATATATACTTCTTTATTGAATATTTATTATATATAAATATTTTTTTACATTCTGGATGTATTTAGTTCATGATATATGTAATAATATAAAGAAAAAAATTTCATAATATGTACGGTAAATAAAACGATTATTACCCAAAATGTTTCTTTTACATAGAATTGATAAATAAACAGGTAATTAAAATTAATAAGTGAATCATATATGATATCCTATATATTATTATGATTCTGTTAAAATTTATTATTATTTTTAAACCCACTATACCTAAGATTAAAACACACACCCAAGAAATCATATCTAAGGTAAGGGACAATTTTTCAATCTCATGTTTATCCGAGATTGTTTAAAAATAAGTATTTACTGGGGGTATATTTATCATCCATGGACATGTTTTAAAAAATTGTTTTAATAAAATGTTTACTATTATTCATTGTATGTTTAATGTAATTTTTTATATTTTTAACATTTACTACACAGTATGTAAGGAATATTTTTTAATTTCCCATACAATGTACCTTTTGACTTTTCCAACAAGAGTATGACAAGATGGTTTTTTAACTAATATGGAATGGAAATTTTTTTACATATTCTTAATGGATTATTTATATGAGGCTTACTCTATATGATATAAAGTTTATTTTCAACTGAAATAATTTTTTTAATTGCATTACATTTTGAGTAAAAAAATATTTTTGAAGAAAAGGACTATTTTCTCAAGAATTAAGTTCATGCGTTTTATCAAACATATTTTCCATATAAGAATATTATCTTTAAATATTATTAAGTTTTAATATGATTTGATTGTGTTAATGATCGAATGAAATTTAATATGGATCATGTTATAAGGGAATGATGTTTAAGAAACCCATTTTATTTCAGAGGTTATGTTATGATGAATGATTTATGTTTTCTGTGGAACTTGTAAGATTAGATAGGTGGGACCTATATCTCCCTCTAATTAATTGGGTAAATATTTACATCTCATGGTATAGACAGGACTGAAATACTATGTAAATCCAATTTAGTAATACAAGGCTATAAAGACAAGTAAATATGGTTCATTAATACGTGGCTATAACGACATGTAAATCCAGTTCATTAAAGTAATTTGTCCACTATGATGGTCTTGGAAGCAATTACTTGGCTAATATTAAAATTATATTATGTGATTATTAGTTTTCCACAATTCTATTTTTTATGAAAATTCTATTTTTTCATGGTTAATGTTACCTTATGATCTATTCCTTATGTATTGTGATGATTTATTTCATGACTTAAGATTTTGATATTTAAAAATTGTGTTCATGTTTTTACATTCTTATGTTTATGCTATTTTTATGTTTAACATGATTACCATTATAAATAATTTATGCTTAAATTTTTTTTTGTTTTATTTTCCCCATGATGTAAAGAAATATTTTAGGTAAGAAAAAAAGTGAACATATTTATGGGAGATGTTAAAGATCATTATCCACGTTAGAATATTATGTTCCATGTTTCTAAAGACACTAATCTAATACAGTATTAGGGCATATATTTGCATGATGTATTATGTATTCTACAAATGAAATTTAATATCCATGTATGTCATTCTTGGGTGGCTATAGTTGGTATCAGAGCGAAGGTTTAGTTAAACTTTGGAAACAGGGATCCGAAATCAGTAGTGAGGTCCCTAGAGACACTTCTAAGGATAATTCTAAGGATTTTTTAAGTATAAGTCTAAGTATAGGTTACAAAATTAGGGTTTTCTATAACAATCATGGATAATATAGAGTTAAACCTAAGATATCATACATTCAAATATGATAAGTTGTTTACCTTACTTATGTGTTTCTTATCTGTGATATGTATTTCCCACACTTTTCATTCTGGTCTTTGTCGATAGCCAGAACTATATAGAACATAATTATCCATTGAATGTTTCAGATGTTGAAATTATGGGATTTATAAAGATATATTTCCTAAGTGGAAATATCATGAAGTAAATCATGATGATGGTATGCGTATTGGTCATACTACTGAGGATAAAGAGATTGTAAATGACCTATTAAAGGTATGTGATGTTCTTGAAGTATTTTTTACATTAAAAATAAAAAACATGAGGTTGAGAAACCTTATGACATGATTCATATTTTGGGAAAGATGAAGATTATTGATCCTGAGTAATGTTTAAATAATAAAATTCGATTTTTGAGGTGTATATATTAGACAATTAAATGATTATGTTATATGAATAGTGAAATCAATAAGTGTTTTTAGTATAATTTTTTCATTATGGAATGAAAAGGATATGTTTAATAGTTTTAAGGATCCAAAAAGGTGATTTTAGGTGAAGGAGATATACTTGGAAACACTTGATTAAGAGAAAGATAACCCTTAATATGTCCCTTATGTTCAGATAATGATAGTTGTATAATGATATGTTTGATTTTAATAATTAAACTGGATTATGCTAGTTTCTTGGGAACTAATTATGGAGTTTTTGAAAAGTGTGTTATGTTATCATGGATGAAGTATACAACTTTTTGGGACTTAAGAAATATATCCAATAAATTTTGGAATAAGGAAACATGCATGTTTTCAATAAGGATATATGGTAATTTAGGTTATTACCATGACTCAAAAAAATTCATGATGAAGACATTAAAATGTTTGGAATCTGACCAACAACATATATCTTACGATATATGGGTGATAAATGAATGTATTCACATGCTTGTTTTATGAACACTGTTTAACTATATTTTTTATACTGTGAGTTTGAACATATTTATTTTGGGTAATACTAAAGGTTGAAATGGATTAAGTTGGACATCATATATTATTGGTTAGGGATAATTATTTTTTACATATTATTTATAGAATGTTATAATAGTACAGTTTTAGAAAAAAGACAACCCATAGGATGGGAGAAAACCCATTGCGCCAGACAAGGCTACATGAATCGAACCCACAACTGAAGTGTGACAAGAATTTATCACCTACCCCTGGCCTATAGGAAGTCCATGGTTTGTATAAATTAGGTTTATTTTATTTAATATATATTATAGATGGATTATAAGTCCATTTTGTAATAATATATGATTAGTCTCACCAAATATGGACTTATGTATATTTGATAACTTGGGCTATCCTTTTGGTGATATATATAGATGGAATGACCAATCATTCTATCACATGATTTTCTAGCACTTATAAAATCATAAATTCAAATTCATTAATTAAAATAGGAGATTATGTGTATGTTGTTTAAGGCACAAAAAATAGTGAGATTGCTCCAAAATCTAGTAAGTATTTATTCTCATGAAAAATTCTTCAATTTTAGGGAAATGATCATGAATGAAAAAATGTTATCTTAGAACTGAAATCTCCAATTAATAATAAGGTCCCATAAATCATTTAAGATATATATATTTCTGGTTGTTAACTTTCCCTAAATATTGTTCCCTATCACTATCCATCATAACATTATGGTTATATTTTTACTCTATATCCATGTTTTAACTTCCCATATATGTTCTCTTTTTTGGAAACCCAATGATGAGCTAATATATGTAATGGTTATTTTTATAACATTCATTTTTTAAAATGATGTTTTAGTATTCCTTTTTATGATGTGGGTTTCCATGAAAGAAACGTTTATGTAGTAAACCTTTTACAACCTCGATGAATTTTGATGGTGAAATTCATTTTAAGGGGGGTATAATGTAACACCCTGAGATTTTATGAGATATTATCTTTTTAATTTCTTGATGTATTGTGTTGTAAAATACAAAAAATATTATTTTTCTATATACGCGACACCATATTAGCTTGCAGTATATGAAACACTATACTTGTCCTTTGTTACGCACAATTTCATGTTCTTTTGATAGAATTCATTTAACGCAACATTGAGTATAGATTTTTTTCATTGTATAAAAGAACTATGTTTTGATTATGATATATGTAAAAACAAAAGATTATTTCACTACAACCAACACTAACTTGGTTTGCGTTAAATGCAAGAGCAACCTTCCTTGATAGATTGCACTGCACACAATACCGAGTTTCACTAAATAATGATATATTATTAAAATATTAGTATTTAATGAGATATAAACTAGTTGTTATGAATATTATTAACCACATATGGAATTTTATATAATATTAACATTTATCTTATTTATTTTCTAGACATGATATAAGAACAAATTCAATTTTTCATATAAAACAAGTATTTTTAAAGAAATACAATTTTACTTCCATTTGATGGTGATCCCTTATTAAATATAGTTTTTGAAATTTTTATAATTTCTATTTGGAATTATATACTTCTTCAATGTATTTAAGACATCAATATTTATCTTGGTTGAATGTTTTTTATTTTTCTCACGAAATTCATATTTTAATGAATAGTGAAAAATAATGCATTTTAATTCAATACTTCTTTTTCTTATAATTTTTTTATATAATTAGGTTAACATTTTAATTGGATTTAATTTTTAACTGGATTATTGTTTTTATCATTTAATTCAATTATGGTCATTGTAATTAATTTCACTTTAAAATTGGATATAAACATATGTTAATATTTTGATATTTTTTACTTCTTTAAAACTCGCTTTCTTGTTTTGAAAACATTAATTTTAAATTAATTACTAAAAATTATTTATTTTAAATTTTGAAAAATAGATTCTATATTTGTATCAAGTGGGTCCAAATTATATTAATATGTTACTTTTATTTTTTTGGATTTTAGGAATAATAATTACAATAATTTTTATTTACCATGGTTAAAGGTAAATTAAGTAAATTAGGGTAACAAATTATATGGTAAGGATAATAAAATTACCCTAACACCTTAACAAATAAAATTTGATGAATTAAATTCTATCAATATCACCTAGGAGTTGGAATTAATTCACTTTATTGAATTTTGACCATGAAAGTGTTGTAATTAAAATCAACAAATTTAAAGTGACTACATGTCACTCTCATATATATTATAAGTATAATAATTTTAATATAGATATAAACATGATAATACATAAAAAATAAATATTCTACAAGAATATAATGAAATCATATACATCATTTGAATTTATTTATAATTTTTGATGATTAAATAATTCCCATTAATGATGACACAACAGTGATATAGAAAATATTGTTTATGATAGAAATATCGAATACGTGGTTTTAAAAATATTAAAATAAATATCACATTAAATAATTAATGCGCTTCACAAATATTCAAGAAACCTATGACATGTTTGGAGAGTATTAAATATTTTGGTTTGGATTTATATTCTATGTGGATCTTATTTAATGTTCTATAAATTAATAGTGACAAAATTTACACAGAAAATATTTTATAAAAAAAATTAAATTATTCAAAAATCACAAAAAAAATTTAAAATTACAAATTGAAAATTGTATTTTGGAAAAATCCATAACATAACCAATTAAGGATAATTGAAATCACATATAAAAATATTTGTAACAATTTAATATTTACAATATTATTACCACAAATAAAAATAATAGATTAAATTAGGATAAGTCAAAATGATAATGTTTAAAATAAACTCAAAACATGTCTAAATATTACTGGATTAGAGGATTTAGACCTATAAGAATCTTATATTTTATGTAACAGAGTTTGGAAGCATTATAAATCAAAAACAAATTTATAATAAATTAATATTTTAAGTCTTTCCAAGGGTTCCCCTCCCCTCTCTAATAAAAGGCCACATCTCCTTCTCCATTAATCACACCTAAAAATCCCTTTTAATCAACCAAAACCTGTCTAAATATCCTCAAAACATATCTCACTTCATCCTAGAGGCAACCCTTTTGGATGAAATCCATCTTAAGGTGTCCTTTTGTACATACCAAACAAAGATACCTGAAAACGAGATAATTGTTTTATCACCAATTTCAAGAATATTTTCTTCTTATATTTCCATTTCTTATGTGGTTTCCATAATAAAGTAATAAATCTAGTATATTATACATTATGATATGTTATTATAATTATGGGACAACATTATACCGCCTTTTATCCATCCTACGAATAAAAATATCACTATTCGTGTGGATGTACGACTTAAACGTCTCGACGTTGTAGTGTAATTGTTTTTCAACCACACATAATTTGGATGCATATATTGATGAGTATAATAGATGTAAATAATTCATATAACATAATAATTATTCTTTATAATTCATATAGCCTAAAATTCAATGCTATTTAACCATCAAGGAATGGTATCGTCACTCGTGCGAACGTATGACTTACCGTCTCCACGACCCACTGAGATTTATTCCCCATGTTAACCATTCAAGAATCATGATAAAATATTTTTAGTAAATAAGAATGAAAAATATGACATAATAATGATACTAGATTTATGAATATATATATATATGTATATCATTTACTTTCTTCGGTTCAATTCAACAAGGAAACATAAACAACATTCATGCGTACACAAAACCTACTATCTCTATGAACAATGTATTCAATTTCATTTATCTATATATTATATATATTTATATACTGAATATTTATGATATATAAATCATTATTAACATTATATAAGTAATTAAATCGTGATCTAAGTAATAATATTAAAAATAACAAGTCAAAACACGTATATTAAATAAAACAATTATTACCCATAATGTTGTTTTAACATGGAATTGATAAATAAAGAGGTAATATAATGTCCCAAGTGAATCATATATGATATCATAGATATTATTATGGTTATGTTACAAGTTAATAATATATTTATACCCAGTATACAGTAGTCTCATACACATATAGAAGAAATCATATCTATAGTAAGGGATTATTTTTCAATCCCATTTTTATCTGAGATTGTTAATATGTAAGTATTTACATGGGGTATATTTTTCATCAGTGTCCTTGTATTGTAAAAATATTTTCATAAAATGTTTACTATTATTCTATATATGTTTATAGTAATTTTTACCCATTTTTTACATTCACTACATGGTATGTAAGGATTCTTTCTTTCGTTTTATATAGGATGTACTTTTTGACTTTTCGAGCAAGAGTACAGGAAGAATGTTTTTGAACTTTTATGGAATGAACAGATGTTTACATCTTCAAAACACCTTATTTACATGAGGATTCTAGTACAAGATTTCATGATTGTTTTTAACTAAATTATTTTCTTTTAAAATTGCACAACATTTTGACAAAAGTAAATGATTTTGAAGAAGAAAGGATATTTTACTCAAAAATTATGTTCAAATGTTTTATCAAAATTATTTTTCATATAAGATGATGATGATTAAATATGGTTATGTATTACTATGATTTGAGTCTTTTAATGGTGTAATGAAATATTAGATGGTTTTTGTTAATATGGAATGATGTTCAAGAATCCCTTTTTATTTCATGGGTTTGGTAATGATGAAAAGTTAATGTTTTTGTGGAACATGTAAATGATATGGGTGAGACCTATATCTCCCTCTGATGCATTTTATAAATATTTATATCTCATGGGATATAATTTAATATAATGGAATGTAAATTTGGTTTAGTAATACAGGGCTGGAATGGAATGTTTATCTGGTTCAGTAATACATGAGAGGAACTACAAGTAAACCTAGTTCAGTAATGGACTTTGTCCACTATGATGGTCTTGGAAATAATGTCTTGGTTACTTGGAAATCATATTAGGTGTTTATTAGTTTTCCATAATTCCATGTTTTATACCAGTGATATTTTATCATGGTTAATGTTCCTTTATGATCTATGCCTTACGCACTACCAGTATTTATTTCATGAATCATGATTTTGATATTTAAACATTTTGTTTATATTTATACAATATTATGTTTTTTCTCATGTTTACCCTTATTGAGAATTTAAGATCACTATTTTTATTTTTTCTTTTCCCTTGGATGTAATGAATGGTTTTAGGTTGGAAACCAAAAAGGGAAAGATCTTTATGGGATGTGTTGAATATCTTTCACCAAGTTGTAATATTATGTTCCACGTTTCCAAAGATAGAAAACTAATATGGTCATTGAGAGTACATTTATGTAATGTATTATGTAATCTAGAAAAAAAAATTAATTTCCATGTATGTCAATCTTGGGTCTCTATATTTTCATCCCTATCTGAATCAAGTCTATAATTTTGGGAATCTTACTCAACTTTTTGAGAATAAAATATTTATATTCCCTATTGAAACATACACTTATCTTATAATTAAAAATCTGAGGATTTTGAATTAAATTCGATTTGAATTGAAGGTCTATATTATTGGGGGTAAACAACAGTAACAGATTGTTTCAACACACCTTTTTCCCTCTAGGATAATTTTAGAAGATTTTTATATCCTCAATTAAACTGATTCAAGAAATGGTCAATAATAGATTGGTTTCTAGCCCAATTTTCAATAAATTGGGAACTCTACTGAGACTTAACAAAGAGATCAAGGTTAGAATTTTTTTATAAAGACAATACATCACATAATGAGTACACAAATCCCTAAGAGAATACTCATTAACTACAACAAACTGGAAATTAGGTTCAGACCTATGGATTACTCGCTTCCTTGTGATTTTATATGGGGATTTTCTGTGATTGTTTGAAAAATTTGTTTGTTTTCATTCTCAATCATATCAAAAAAATTTCACCATCATAAAATTGATAAAAAAGATTTTGATTTTAAGGATTATGACCATTTTAGAATGTACCCATCAGAATACGAATAGAGTCTTAATGATTAGGAAATTACCTAAGGATTCCACTTATATTATCCCATATTTCCTGGGAAAAATTATTTTCATATTCAATGAAACCAATGATTATATGTATCACTTCATTATTAGTGTTTCTAGGGTAAAACCAGGTTACTAAATATTTGTAAGGTTTGTTACATGTGTCAAAAAATTCCTCATATAAATTTTGGAACCAAATTTGTGCCTTTATCTTTAAGTGGAAGGAAAAAACTCTCAACCTAAGATCCTCCTCATTTAACCAATGTAAGAAAACCATTGAATTAGGACATAAAATTATTTAATGAATTATAAGGAATCATCAATGGGTTATCCATTAAAATATGATAACACAGAGAGGTGTGATTGTTTCAATTCATAGTTTTGAGCCCTTTGGAATCATCATATTAGATACGGATGAATTAATATAGTCAGAAGATATAAATCCAAAATCCAAAACCTCTTAATATTTGCAATTATAGGATTCTGTATAACATGATTTTTTTATGACTTTTAGAACAACTTTGAATTTTTAAATTTGGGTTCTTAATTTTAGATTTGTTCATATTAAGGGATGAATAATGCAAGTTTATTTCTAGAATTAATAGTTGAAGTCTAGAATTATTATTTTTCCTTGTGTACATAAAATATCAAGATCATATATTGAAGAATCACACAAAATAGTATATAATAAAAATATTTTTATCATTTTTTTGTCATTTTAAACCTATATTTTTTTTTAATTTTTTAGAAATAACCTCAATGTTTCTTATAAATTGTTTCCATTGGTAGAATAGACCTTCCATGTCAATGGTGTAAAAATTTTACACAAGCATCGTTGAACTTCATTAATATTTAATAATATATTTAAGACCTATGAACTACTAGTAAGTAGCATGTATGAGTATCATATTCACCAGGGAAGGATAAATAAATAGTAAAACCATGAAAAGAAAAATAATTGAAAAACAAAATGAAAATATAAAAGTGTAATTGTTAAAGATATTGTGAATAAAAAATGGGAAATGAGAAAGAGAAGAGGAGTCTGGGGAAATAAAAATACACTACATTGATAAAAGTGATTTTATTCCCTAACTTTAAACTATCATCTTTATGCTAGTGATGTTGAGAAACCATGATCTTTAACAAATTGTTGTTAAATTTTTAACACATTTTATATATTTATCATTAATAATATTTTTCAATAAAAAATAAGGATAGAATTAGTTTTTTAATAGAGAATAGTATCACTAACATTTCATAATTTTTAGTACTTTTTTTATGAACAAAGGGATGAATATCCACTACCATCACCTGTTGGTTCTTATAATAATATAAAAATTACTCCCATTAAGAATGAAAATGAAAACACTAAAAAATTTATATAATATCATAATGGATGTAACAATATATGACCAGATAATTAATTTGAATACATTATAATATAAAAACCATAATAAAATTAATTTCTCATTATTTGAGTGTAAACTATAGATATATTCAATATTTTTTTCTAATGATTAGAAGAATAGAGAAGTAAAGAAATAAAGGAAGAAATATTCTTTATCGAAGGAAATTTTGTTACAACATGATATTTTATGATAAGTATTCCTTTTAATTTATTTCATGTCATGTTTTTTATGCTACAACAAGATTATCTTGTGCTATACGCCGCACTGTATTATCTTGAAGTATACACAACACTATTCTTAGATTGTGTTACACACAATTTCAAGTTTGTTTTATAATAGTCATTCTACGCAACATTGAGTGTATATATATATATTCAATGTATAAATTAAATATGGTTGGATTCTATTATACTAAACAACGAAGGATTCTTTCACAACACGCAACCCTGGCTTGGCTTGCATTACACACAATCACGACCTTCCTCGATAGCATGTGTTGTACGCAATACCAGGTTTCACTAAACAACGATATAAGGTTATAATGTTATCACGAACTAGTATTTATGAATAATACTAACTAAATTTTGAAGTTTATAACATTTTTATTCATCTTACATATTTTCTAGAACATGATAAGAGATAAAAATAAATTTTTCGGGTAAAATAAGTATTTTTCAAAAAATGCAGTTTTGCCACCTTTTGATGGCGCACCAATATTAAATCTAGTTTTTTGACATGTTTATAAGTTCAATTTGACAAAATAAAATTCTTCTTTGGAATCAGGATATCAAAATTAACTTTGGATAAATTTTTGATATTTTTCACATAACTTTCATATTTTGATGAATAGTAAAAATACGCTAATTTTTAATTAAAAACAAAATTTTCCATTGAAATAATTTATATAGTTAAATTATAATATTGAATGGTTTCAAAGTATAAATAGAATATATTTTTACCATTAATATAATATATGTAAACAACATTAATTTCACATTGAATTCATAGGTAAAAACATTTCAATCATTGGTAATGTTTTAACTTTTAAACCCCGTTTTCTTAACAACGGGATTAATTTTAAATTAATTACTAAAAATTATGGATTCCATATTTGGAATCAGTGGGTCCAGATTATGTTAATAGGCTAATTTTCATTTTTGGGCATTATGAATAGTAACTACGGTAAATTTTATTTACCATAGTTAAAGGTAAATCAGGTAATTAATGGTAAATATAAGATTATAAAATTACCCTAACACCTGCCAAAATCCAATTGGATGACTAAATGTAAACCCGTATCACCTAAGGGTCGGATTATATTCATTTAATAGACTTTTTCCCATGAAAAAAATTTAATTATTATTAAAACCAATGAAAGTGACAACATGTGACTTTCTTAAATCTTATAAGTATAATAATTTTAATTTAGTGATAAAATTAATGAATCTTTGGATATAAAGTCTCCATAAATATAATAAAATTATCTACATCATATTAAATTATATATAATTTTTTGGGGTTAAATAATTATCATTAATGGTGACATAATAATGATGTTGAAATTATTTTATTAAGAGAAATATCAAATAAATGGTTTTATAAAAATTAAAATAAATATAATATAAACTATTTAATGTGATCCAATAATTTTCTAGATAACTATGACATGTTATGAATCTATTAAATCTTCTAGTTCAAACATATATTTTGTATATTGTTTATTTAAATTCAAATAAATGAATAATGTCAAAATTGACACTATTGTTATTTTATAAAAATAACATATTATAAAATTGTTTAAAAATAAAAAAATATTTAAAAATTATGAATTAAATTTTTATGGTCGAAAATTTCATAATGTGTCAAACAATGGAAAATTCACAACACATATTTAATTATTTATAACAATATAAAATTTAGAATATTATTACAACAAATAAAATTAAATTGACAAATAAGGATAAATCAAGTTGATAATGTTTAAAATAAATTCATAACATGTATAAATTTTATTGGTTGATGATATTACAACCCTATATCATCTAATATTTAGATATGAGACATTTTGGAAGTTTTTATATGGGGTTGGGATTTAATATAAACTAATATTTCTTATGTTTCCAAAGGTGCCCCTCTCCTCCCTTATAAAAGGGCACCTCCTCCCTCTCCTCCTCACACCAATTTTAGCCTTCAATCTCGACCAAACCATGCGAAATTATCTTTTAAACTTCCCTAGAGACATCCTTGAGGTCCTGGTCTTTTTAAAGACTAATTTTAGTGCCCTGAGAGAATGTTAAAAGGAAGCACTTCGAGAAAGAGGTAATACCTTCTACCATTTTCTTCAAGTTCCATTCTTCTTCTACTCCATCTTCTTTAGTTGTTTAATTATGAAGTAATAAAATAAGTATCCCTCATATACTGATATGTTATTATAAATATGAAACAACCCTATTTCATCTTCTATCCATACTACGGAAAACAAAATCACCGCTCGTACGTAGGTACGAAATACCGTCTCCACGCCGTGGTGTAATCTGTTTTTCCACCAAAACCATACATGGATGGGTATAATGGTGTAAAGAATAACTATATATGGTTATTATAACATCATACTGATTTTGATATATTATACCATCCACTCCAATTCTATTCAATAATTATGGGAACGATATCATCACTCCCGCGTACGTACGAATTTCCGACTCCACGACGCAATGAGATTCATTCTCCATGTTAACCTTACATGAATGATTATAAAGTTTATATAATGAATAAAAATTAAATATATGAAATAATAATGCTACTGGATTTATGTATATATATATGTATGTCATCTATTTAGTTTCATTCAATTCAATATGGAAACAAAAACATCGTTCATGCGTACGTATGGCCTACCGTCTCCATGAACGGTGTATTTCATTCCTTTTATCGATCTATAATATATATGTTTATGATGAATATATATTATATATAAATCATGTTTTACATTATTGAATTATTTAAATCAGGATATAATTAATAATATCAAGAACGACAAGCCAAAACACATTAGATAAATGAAATGATTTTACAAAAAACGCTGCTTTAACATGGAATTTACAAAAGAACGGGCAATATAATGTCATAAGTGAAACATATATGATATCATAACAATGAATATGATTATGTAATAAGTCAATGACATTATTTAAATCAATATACAAGAGGTTCAGATCCATACGAAGCATATCAGACCTAAGGTAAGGGATAACTTTTCCAATCTTGTTCTTATCCGAGATTGATTATTCATAAGTATTTACATGGGTTATTGTTCTCATCAATGTCCATGTTTAATAAAAATGGTTTCATGTATTTTTAATGTCATTTTTACCCATTTTTTTCTTTTACTACATGGTATGTATGGAATCTATATTTTACGAGGTACTTTTTGACTTTTTCGGCAAAAGTACGAGAAGAATGTTTTTTTAACTTATATGGCACGAACGGATTTTTACAGTTTTATAAATCCTTATTTTCATAAAGCTTCCACCAAAATATTTCAGGACTATTTTCAACAAAATCCTTTTATTTTTAAATTTCATGACATTTTGTGAAAAGAGAACGATTTTGAAGAAGAAAGGATATTTTCCTCAAGTCATGTCAAGTGTTTTATCAAAACCATTTTTCATCTAAGATGAAATTATTTCATATGTGTATGTTTCAAGTATCATGTATCTATGATTTATGTGGTTTCACTTTTCTTATTATGAAATGATATCCATTTCTTTTTATGGGTTATGTTATGATGGGATGATGTTTATGAAACCCATTTTATTCGTTGGGTTATTATGAATAATGTGTGTTTATTTTGAGACACAATTAAGAATGATTTCATTATGAGATTGGTGAGACCTATATCTACTTCAAATTCATTGGGTAAAGATTTATATCTCATGATATATACAGGGCTAGAACGGTAAGTTAATCTGGTTCAGTGTTACCGGACTGAAATGAGGAGTGAACTCGATTCAGAAAGGGACTTTGTCCACTAAGATGGTCTTGGCAGAAATGCCTTGGATACTACGGAAATCATAAAAAGTGCTGAATGGTTGACACAATTACATGTTTTATTATCATGCTATTTTATCATGATTGATGTTCCTTTATGATATATGCCTTATGTACTTTCAAGATTTATGTCTTTGCTCAATGTTTTAATGTGTAGATTTCATGTTCAAGTGTTTTCTTTCAAATGATTATGGATTGTTTTATGTTCTCTATGTTTTCCATTACTGAGTATTTGAGCTCACCCTTTTTTGTTTTATTTTCCTCAGGAAATAAATAAAGGTATTAGGTATGGAAACAAAAAGGGGAAGATCATTATGGGAGATGTTGATGATCTTTCAACATGATTACATGTTTATATTCCGAGTTTCCAAAGACACTAAACTATTACGGTCCTTGTGTGTCTTTTTTTGTTATCTATTAAGTATTCCGTAAAACTAAAGTAATTTCCATGTACGTCAAGTTTTCGGTCTCTATAGTTGGTATTAGAGGAAAGGTTTAGTTAACCTTTGTAAACTAGGATTCGAAATCTTTATTGAGATACCTAGAGATATTTCTAAGGTATGTCTAGGGATACACCTAAGGTGAAGTATACGTATAGGTTATAGTCCCAGAATTGTGGTAATGATCATAGAATTAAACCTAAGATGTTAGATATTTAAGGTACTCCACCTTTATTATGTTGTTTTCCCTAGCATGGTATTTCCCTCTCACACTATTATTTTTTGGTTTTAGAGGATAGATGGATCCTGAAGGAACTGTGTTGATCAATGTAATGGACAATGAAATGATTGTCCTCCTGACCAAACCAATGTCATGGGAGATGGAGTGCACAATTTTATTTATATACTTACACAAGCTATAAATCATTCTGGACATCAAAATGAGCAAATAAAGGAGAAACATTCTGTTGAATCCTTCATGAGGAAGCGTCCACCTTCATTCAGCAGGTCTTCTGATCCCTTAGTGGAAGAACAATGGATCATTACTACTGAACAGATATTTTCAGTTCTACAATGTTCTGAGCGTGATAAAGTCATCTTAGCAGTATATCGTTTGGAAGCTGATGATGATCAGTGATGGAATCTTATCAAGAATACGAGGCAAAGAGATGAAATTGGGTCCATGGAATGGGATGGTTTCAAGAACTTATTTTTTCAGTAAGTACATCCCTCATATTCTTCGAACAATGATGGAAAATGAGTTTATTGAGCTTAAGCAGAAGGATGATGAATCTGTTTGTATATACGAAGCGAATTTTACAAGACTTACAAGTTTTGAATATGGATTTATCATCCAACCTGAAAGTAAAGTTGATCGATTTTTAAGTGGCTTAAAACCAAGTCTTCGAAGGGCATTAGCTATAAGAGACTTCAGTAGCTATGAAGAAATTGTGCGTTGTGCTATCAAGGTAGAACTGGATGTTGGTGTAACATATCCATCTCATCGTTTTGACATGAAATGAAAGATTGAGATCATGGATAAATATCAGAACAATGGTGAAAAGAAGACGAATGGTTCTTTATGCTCAAAGTGTGGAAAGAAGCATGGTGGAGATTTCCTAAAAGGTACTAGAAAATATTTTAAGTGTGGAAAAGAAGGTCATCGAGTAGTTGATTGTAGAAGTAATGGGAAAAAGGTTGCTAATGATGTGAATAGAGAAAAGACTACAGAGAAATCTCCACCAACACTTCAATGCTTCATGTGCAAGGAAATGGGGAATTATGCTAATAAATGCCCTAATCCACGGGTTAATTATGATCAAAGTGAGCAACCGCTTAAGGAAAAGGATAAAGGGAAGTCTCATGTGATCACTATTTGTGATGTTGAGTCTGAAAATGAAGTTGTGTAATGATTAAGTGTTTATGTAATGAGATTTAAAAATAGTATCATGGAATCTCATTTATGGTATTGTGGAATTTTGGAATATCTATGTATTGGTTTTCAATAATTATATGGTACTGATAACCATGAAAAAGTGATTGAAATATTTTTGGAAAGTAGATGAAATGCGCATAATGAATGAATAAGGAGAAACAAATATGATACTAATCATGAGCTCATGACTGATATAAGGACTAAGTGATATTATGGTTTGAGTATATAGAATTTTGGGGATTTTGGTATGTTGAAAGTGTTAAAATTTAACAAGATTCATGTTTTCACTAAGGTTCAATGGTTATTAATTCTTCAAGAGAATACATGATTAAGGTATTCACATGTTTGTAATTTGACCAACAAGATATATCTTATGATATATGGGGGATAAATGATGGAATTCATGTGATTGTTATGTGACATTTCAAGTAATCATTTTCTTTATACTATGAGCTTGGACCGAAGTATTTTAGATAAGCCTAAAGATTGGAATGGAATATGTTGGACATAAGTTAGTGTTGTTTAAGGATAGAACTTTTTTCAATATTATTGATGGGATTTTATAGTAATGTAGTTTTAGAAAAAGGAAAACCTGCAAGACGTGCGAGATCCCATCATGTCGGACAAGGCTGTGGGAGTCGAACCCACAACCGATGTGCGACATGCCTTTATCTCCTACCATTGGCCTACAGGATTTCCCTGGTTAGTATAAATTAGTTTTAATTTTTTTAAGTTGTATGAGATATGAAGTATAAGTCCATTTTAGGAACCATATATGATTAATCTACTTATATATATTTAATAACTTTTTCTAACCTTTTGTTTGAGACAGATGGAATAACTCGTCATTCTATCACATGATCTTCTAACACTTCACAAATAAGAAATTCAACTTCATTTCTTTAATAGATGAAGTGGAAATTGTTCAAGGCACGAACAATAGTGAGATTGAACCAAAATCATGCAATTATTTCTTTTAATTCATCAAATTTAGGGAAATGATCTTCAAAACCAAAAATGTTGTCCTAGTACCCTCATATCCGATGAATCAGATGGTACCTTAGATCATCACAAATCTATAGATTTGTGATTGTTGGCTTTTTCATAGCCCTGTTTTCTACCACTCTCCATCAAAACTTGATGGTGATATTTTTCTTCCATATCCATATTTTCACCTATGTTCTCCTACGTGGAAACCCAGTGATGAGTTAATTTGGGTAACCATTACTTTTCATACTTTAGTTTTTTAAAGTTATGTTTTGGTATTTTATTTTATGATGTGTGTTGCAATTAATGAAACGTTCAAGTAGAAAACTATGTATAACCCCGACGAATTTCGACGGAGAAATTCATTTTAAGCGGGGTAGAATGTAACAACATCATATTTTATGATAAGTATTATTTTTAATTTATTTGATGTCATGTGTTTTATGATACAACATGATTATCTTGTGTTATACGCCACACTGTATTAGCTTGAATTATACGCAACACTATTCTTAGATTGTGTTACACACAATTTGAAGTTCATTTTATAATAGTCATTCTACGCAACATTGAGTGTATATATATATATATATTAGATGTATAAATAAAATATGGTTGTATTCTGTTATATGAAACAACGAAAGATTCTTTCACGACACGCAACCCTTACTTGGCTTACATTACACGCAATCACGACCTTCCTCGATAGCGTGTGTTGTACGCAATACCGCGTTTCACTAAACAACGATATATGGTTATAATATTATCACGAACTAGCCATTATGAATATTATTAACTACATTTTTAATTTTATAACAATATTCTTTATCTTACACATTTTCTAGAACATGGTAGGAGATCAAAATAATTTTTTCAGGTAAAATAAGTATTTTTCAAAAAATGCTATTTTACCGCCTTTTGATGGAGCACCTACATTAAATCTAGTTTTTAGAGGTTTATAAGTTCAATTTTACAAAATAAAATTCTTATTTGGAATTAGGATATAAAAATTACTTTGGATAAATTTTTGAAACTTTTTTGATAACTTTCATATTTTGATGAATAGTAAAAATACGCTAATTTTTAATAAAAAACAAATTTTTTTATTGAGATAATTTATATGGTTAAATTATAATATTCAATGGTTTTAAAAAATAAATAGAATATATTTTTACCATTTAATATAATATATGTCAATAACATTAATTTCACATTGAATTCATAGGTAAAAACATTTCAATCTTTGGCAATGTTTTAACTTCTAAAACCCGTTTTCTTAACAACGGGATTAATTTTAAATTAATTACTGCAACATATGTGTTTTGAATTTTGAAAAATGGATTCCATATTTGGAATCAGTGGGTCCAAATTATTTTAATAGGATACGTTTTATTTTTGGGCATTATGAATAGTAACTATGGTAAATTTTATTTATCATAGTTAAAGGTAAATCGGTTAATTAAGGGTAAATATAAGATTATAAAATTACCCTAATACCTGCCAAAATCCTTTTGGATGACTAAAAGTCGAACCATATCACTTAAGGGTCAGATTAGATTCATTTAATGGGCTTTTTTCCATGCAAATAATTTAATTATTATTAAAACCAAAGAAAGTGACAACATGTCACTTTCTTAATTCTTATAAGTATAATAATTTTAATTTAGTGATAAACTTAATGAAAATTCGGATATAAATAGTCTCCAGAAATCTAATAAAATTATATATATCATATGAAATTATTTAGAATTTTGAGGGATTAAATAATTATCATTAAAGGTGACATAATAGTGATGTTGAAATTATTTTATTAAGAGAAATATCAAATAAATGGTTTTAGAAATATTAAAATAAATATTATATGAACTATTTAATGTGATCCACTAATTTTCTAGACAAATATGACATGTTATGAATCTTTTAAATCTTTTAGTTAGAACATATCTTTTGTATATGGTTTATTTAAATTCAAATAAATGAATAGTGTTAAAATTGACACTACTGTTATTTTATAAAAATAACATATTATAAAATTGTTTAAAAATCACAAAAATATTTAAAAATTATAAATTAAAATTTATATGGTCTAAAATGTTATAAAGTGTAAAATTATGGGAAATTCACAACACATATGTAAATATTTATAATAATTTAAAATTTATAATATTATTTTGACAAATAAAATTAAATTGATAAATAAGGATAAATCAAGTTGATAATGTTTAAAATAAATTCCTAACATGTTTAAATTTTATTGGTTGATGGGATTACAACCTTATATCATCTAATCTTCAGTTATGAGTCATTTGTGAAGTTTTTTAGTGGGCTTGGGATTTAATATAAACAAATATTTCATATATTTCCAAAGGTGCCCCTCTCCTCCCTTATAAAAGGGCACCTCCTCCCTCTCCTCCTCACACCAATTTGAGACTTCAAGATCGGAAAACCCCTGAAAAATTCCCTTATAAACATCCCTAGAAACATCCTAGAGGTCCTGGTCTTCTTCAAAGATGAATTTTAGTGCCCTAAGAGAATGTTTAAAGGAGGCACTTCGAGAAAGAGGTAATACCTTCTACCGTTTTCTTCAAGTTCCATTCTTCTTGTACTCCCTCTTCTTTAGTTGTTTAATTATGAAGTAATAACATCAGTATCCCTAATATACTGATATTTTATTATAAATATGAAACAAACCTATTTCACCTTCTATCCATCCTACGGAAAACAAAATCACCGCGCGTGCGTACGTACGAAATACCGTCTCCACGCCGTGGTGTAATCTGTTTTTCCACCAACACCATACATGGATGGGTATAATGGTGTAAATAATAACTATATATGGTTATTATAACATCATACTGATCCTGATATATTTTACCATCCACTCCAATTCTATTCAATAATTATGGGAACGATATCATCGCTCGTGCGTACGTCCTGATTACACTCTCCATGACGCGATGAGATTCATTCTCCATGTTAACCATACATAAATGATTATAAAGATTATACAATAAAAAATAATGAAATATATGAAATAATAATGCTATTCTATTTATGTATATATATATATGTATGTCATCTATTTTGTTTCATTCAATTCAATAAGGAAACGAAAACATCATTCATGCGTACGTACGACCTACCGTCTCCATGAACGATGTATTTCATTACTTTTATTGATCTATAATATATATGTATATGAGGAATATATATTATATATAAATCATGTTTTAAATTCTGGAATTATTTAAATCAGGATATAAGTAATAATATCAAGAACGACAAGTCGAAACACATACGATAAATGAAATGATTTTACCCAAAATGCTGCTTTAATATGGAATTTACAAAAGAACGGGTAATATAAAGTCATAAGTAAAACATATATGATATCATAACAATGAATATGATTATTTAATAAGTCAATGACATTATTTAAATCAATATACATGAGGTTCAGATCCATATGAAGCATATCGTACCTAAGGTAAGAGATAACTTTTCCAATCTCGTTCTTATCCGAGATTGTTTATTCATAAGTATTTACTAGGGTAATTGTTCTTATCAATGTCAATGTTTCCTAAAAATGGTTTAATGTATGTTTAATGTCCTTTTTACCCATTTTTGACTTTTACTACATGGTTTGTATGGAATCTTTCTTTTAAGAGCTACTTTTTGACTTTTCCAGCAAAAGTACGAGAAGAATGTTTTTTAACTTATACGGAATGAATGTATTTTTACAGTTTTATAAAGCCTTATTTTCATGATGCTTCCTCCAAAATATTTCATGACTTTTTTTAAAAAAATCCTTTTCTTTTTAAATTGAATGACATTTTGTGAAAAGAGAATGATTTTGAAGAAGAAAGGATATTTTCCTCAAGATTTCATTTCTAGTGTTTTATCAAAAGCATTTTTCATCTAAGATTACATTATTTCATATGTTTATGTTTCAAGTATCATGTCTCTATGATTTACGTTGTTTCACTTTTATTATTATGAAATGATATCCATTTCTTTTTATGGGTTATATGATGATGGGATGATGTTTATGAAACCCATTTTATTCATTGGGTTATTATGAATAATGTATGTTTATTTTGTGGCACAAGTAAGAATGATTTCATTATGAGATGGAGGGACCTATATCTCCCTCCAATGAATTGGGTAAAGATTTATATCTCATGAGATAGACATTGCTGGAATGGTATGTTAATCCGGTTCAGTGTTACAGGACTGAAACGAGGAGTGAACTCGATTCAGAAAGGGACTTTGTCCACTAAGATGGTCTTGGCAGCAACGCCTTAGCAACTATGGAAATCATAATAAGTGATGAATGGTTTCCAAAATTACATGTTTTATTCCCATGCTATTTTATCTTGATTGATGTTCCTTTATGATATATGCCTTGCGTACTTCCATGATTTATGTCTTTGCTCAAGGTTTTAATGTCTAGATTTCATGTTCAAGTTTTTTCTTTCAAATGATTATGGATTGTTTTCTGTTCTCTATGATTTCCCTTACTGAGCATTTGAGATCAAACTTTTTATGTTTTATTTTCCCCATGATATAATAAAGGTTTTAGGTAAGGAAACAAAAAGGGTAATATCGTTATAGGAGATTTTGAAGATCTTTCAACATGGTTAGATGTTTATATTCTGAGTTTCCAAAGACACTAAACTATTACAGTACTTATGTGTCTATTTTTTTATGTATTAAGTATTCCAAAAAAGTAATGTAATGTCCATGTACGTCATGTTTCGGGTCTCTACAAATTTTCCATATATCTCAAGCTTCACTATATTACATGTCATTGTTTTTATAATCCTAGGGCGCCTATGCTTCTATCCCTCATCTCCCCTGAATAATCTGTGTCTCCATTTTTTTGATCCAAAAAAATATCTCTGATGATTTTTTATATTTCCCTCAACAAATGTCACCCACTCCATTGAAAAAAAATTGTTGACAAACTAAATGCTAGTGAAAATTTCCAATCCATAAGTCATTATGCTGTTACTTTAATAAAGCTCTATAATCACCTATTCCACCAACACAAACATTAAATATTCCTTCTGACATGTCATGAGGTCATCATATCCCTATAAGTATCCTTTGGTGCTTTCCAATTTGATTCAACATGGCCCCATTCATTAAAAAATAAATAACCTAATCAATCCTGAAATAAAAATGAAATAAAATTAGAAATAAGTGCAAAAAATCTTCACCCATTAACTCAAAAGTGAATCTTAAACCATAAGAGTACTCATTTTTTTACATCAAGATGTATCTAGACTAGAAGAAAATATTCATCAATGGAAATTGTCATCATATCATCCTCCAATTACAGTAATCAAACAAAAAAAATGAGGTCCTCAATCCCGTGGTTTGTCAATCATTGAACTCCATTGAACTGCCAAACCAATATCATTGTTTGGTTTTCCATAAACCGATCTCGTTTGGATTCTTCTTCAACAAAATTAGGCAGCTCATCTTTGGTTTTTCTGCAACGTGCAACCATTAAAACACACAAGATGAGAATAAACTCAAATCATCACTTCCTTAACCTTAGAAACCATGAATGTGGTGGGATAAAATCAACAAATCAAATTCTTTCAATGACATTAGTCCCTTGCAGGCTTATATATAAAAGCTTCACTCCATATTCAACTTTACTTTCAATGATGATGTATCTTGAATGTGGAGATGTGAGTCGATCAGGTTCTTCCTCGATTAAAATCTAAAAATTCAAAAATGTATATCACTCTCTATATTAACCTCTTCAATATAACTAACTTGATGAAATCACTACTATGTACTCAGGAAAAATCTATTCATAGTGTGGTCATCTGGTTAGAGATCATTTATAAACCTTATAATTCCAGTGAACAACCAACCCTAGATCTTGGGGAGGTTTTAAACATAGATTGTGTTCATCCTAAACCTTAAACTAGAACTTAGTTAAAATATTCACCTTTTGAGAGATATGGATTCTGCCGTTTCCTTCAAAGGGCTTAGCATCATCATAATGGTGAGGGTTTATAGAGTTTGTAAAGGTTTTCCAAAAAAAATTAAAATTTCCTAGGATATTTATTCAAAAAATGTACACCTTAAAGGAGGCATCAGAGATACCTCCATTTCCCTAAAACAATAATTTTTTTCCATTTTAATTATGGGTTTTTATATATTTAAAATTTCAATGATTTTTTATTATGTTGTTATGGTTATATATATATATATATAAAAATAAAACATAATGTTTCCATGTAATTTATCATTTTTTCAAGTACGTGACTTTGCTAACCTATAAAATGTAAACCATAAGGCTTATATGAATGAAATTTTAAAAAGTGATTAAACATGTAACAAGATGTTTAAAATAAAAATAATCTCTTAAAAATGTTGATAAATAATAATTTATAATCATATTAGTCCAGCAAAATGAAACTTAAAATTTTTCCAAGTGCGTGAATTTTCTAGCCTATATAATATAAACTATAAGACCGATATGAATGAAATTTTAAAAATTGAATAAAAATATTAAAACTAGTATAAAATAAAATTGATTTCATAAAAAATTTTGATGAAAAATAATTTATATGCTTCCTAATACATGAACATGAAACTTAAAAATGTTTCAAGTACATGACTTTAATAGACTATATAATAAAAACTATACGACTGATATGAATGAACTTTTAACCACTAGTTAAAAATATAGAAAGTACTCAAAAATGAAAATAAATTCATAAAAAATAATGATGAAAAATATTTTATAATATTTATAATCCACCTACATGAAACATAATTTGTTTTCAACAACTTGAATTTTCTAGCCTATATAATATAAACTATAAGACAAAAATGAATGAAATTTTAAAAATTGGTTAAAAATATAATAAGTGGTTGAAAATAAAAATTATTTCTTTAAAAATAGTTATGAAAAATAATTTATATGCTTTCTAATCCAAATACATGAAACTTCAAAAATGTTTCAAATATGTGACTTTTCTAGACAATATAATATAAATTATAAGACCGATAAAAATGATATTTTAAACATTGGTTAAACATATAATAAGTAGTTGGGATTTTAATTTTTATTTATAGGGGTTTTATAGTTTATATTTCATAGGCTTTCAAAGTCATGTACGTGGATTAGGATCCTCCTCGACATTCATTATTTTCTCTCTAACTTCTGAGTTACTTTTCTTACATTCCATTAATTATCGTTTATTTATTTTATTTATGGATCTATTTATTTTAACAAAGTATTTAGATAATTAGGATATCTTTAAATTTATTTTACATTGTTTTTATAATGAATATTTTTTAATAATTTACAGATTTTTACTTAAAATTTAACAATTATTTCTATGTTTCTAGTAGTCGACTTTGAAAGATTTCAAAAATAAACTATGACTAAAATATAAATGAAACCTAAAATACAAGATAAACATATATTATGGGGTAATAGTAATAATAGTATTTTCATTTTAGTAGACTTAAAACATGTAAATGATCACGTACCATCAATATTTATGTCTATGGTAAAGAGATTCTATCCCACATGGTGGTTTACGAATAGGATGTCTTTATCGAGTGTGGAGTGGAGTCCAATGACCTGGAGAGGGATAATTCTTGGGCACTGGAACACCGACTGCCGCATTCACTATCTGTGTGTCATTGGAAGGAGTGGTCAACTTCATCTCTTACTACCCTACAAATCCTTCTCCCTATATGGTTGTAGAAGGACCTACCATTATCATAGTTAGGGAACCAAGCCTCTGATGGAGTTATAACCCAAGACTATGATGGAGATATACCCAAAGAATACAATGGATCTCGACCCCAAGGCTCTGATGGATCTGGACCCCAAGGCTGCGATGGATCTGGGCCTCAAGATGGAGATAAGTGTAGATATCCTTTCAGGAAAGGCGAATCCCATTCCACCTGCGGCACATCCAGTATCGGTTGATCCTAGACTACTTGAGGGATGAACTCTGCCTATGGAATAGGTGATGCCTCATGTGATGCACGACACTATCTACATCACCATGGTCATAGATCCTTATCACTAGGAGCAGTTTCAGGATTTTCCTCTAGGGTAGGAACCTCTAATCTTCAGGACGGATGATCGAAGATTCTCTCGTAATGCACATAAAAAGATTCACTAGGCTCTAGTGTTGTAGCATGGACATATACATGACTAAATACCCCCCTCCTCTTCATCACTCTTGAACACAAGGTTCACAATGTGACTACCCTGTAATGATATTCAAAATGAATTATAAAATACATCAATAAACAAAACAATGGAAATATATTGACTTAACATCCTCTAAATCTCTCTGCCGTTTCGGGTAAGATACAATATAGAATTCAGTAGATACCCTGGCTCATACTCAACCTACTAAGAAAGAAGGAATCGATTCATAGGTCCACCCTGAATATGAAACTTTTCACGTCTGTGCCAACAGTCAAGAAAGAGGGAATGTACTAAGCTCCAGTCCTCATCCTTCCTCCCTATCAGCTTCATTCGATGAAGTTCCTCTTTCTGTCTTGACAGTAATGGAATTGGCTGAACACAGAAAAACTAGTGCATGACTCGGCCAGGATTCTAACACTCAATAATATAGATTTCAGTGAGGGGCACTAAAATCATAACATCTTCAAAACCAACAGTGCAGTATTATGGTAATTGGTCCATAATACTCTACTACGGAAGCCATGAAATATGAAATGACATGTGAATTTTCCAAAAAATCTCCTAAATAAAAACAAATATTTATGTTATTATTAAATCTTTTAGACAGTGATAGATTGAATATACATACTTGATCAGGTATGAGATAATCCATCTTGAGTTGATATATGCTCAAATAGTGTCTCAGAACCGTGTCGAACTTGTGTCACTAAAACCACCTATAAAATACATCATCGATAGTGAAAAAAAAAATATAAATTAAATTCAATAACTTCTAGTTGTAGCAGAAACCAGTAGAAATGAATGATTATACTAGCGTCCATGAAGAGCATCATGCAACACCTCTATCTTGATCGGCATACCAGCAAGCTCAAGGCAGAATGTGGAGATTCACACCCATTCCCACATCTGAATAAGGATGATGCATCCCCCGAGACCTATGAAGTTACTATAGTATAACCGCCTTAATTCTTTATTCATGCATTCCAAGAAGGATGATCCCCAGTTGTACATTCGGGCCTGATCAAAGTCCTCTAATGGGGGTAGATACATCATGTGCACATGAATTCCTGAGTGATCAGTACACATGGCCCCACCAATGAGGTGTAATATATATGCATGTGCATAACACATGACACTCTGCTCATCAGAATCATCTGGTAAATGTTGAATCTGTGCCTCTAACCATGGATTAGATATATACGGTCCATCTATAGCATAACAGTTGCAGAAAAAGTCAGTGCCTAATAAGGACTGAGCAAGGTCTGGCCAAGCTCCATGAGTGAGTCCAATAATGGTTATCCCCTAAATAGGAAGACCAAGAAGCACTACCAAATCCTAGAGGGTTATGGGAATCTCTCCCTCATGAAGGTGGAATGTTTCTTTCTCTGGTATCCACCTCTCAACATGGGCAGTAAGTAGGTGATGGTCTACAAATGTGAAATTAGATATGACTTATCTATAGAATCCAGAACGGTGCAAGTATGGTCTAATGTCATGTGGATGCTCCCTATGATGAGATTTGTTTACTTGACACACCATGATCGATCGATCCAGACCACCCTCTAACATGAACTAGGAAATATGGGTACACTTCTAAGTGAGTAGTATGGTATCATCCATCAACATATTAATAAAAAAATGTGTTATAAATGTAAAATATAAATATAACTTTATGGTCAATACAATGATTTGACTTGTATAATGAAATACATGTCATGTTTATTCACATTTGTTTTATGAAGTTATTTTAACCAAAATAAATATAATTCTCCATGTGTTTTTCTTTTGAAGGAAATGAAGATAAAAATAAGAAATAAGAGAAAAAACAGATAATGGTAAAAACAACATTTAAGAATTTCCCCACATATGATAATTGTGGAAGAAAAACTATGATACATACATTAAGGGAATATATCGAAGGAGAATCCAATACACTAATGTAAAGAATCTGTTATTGATACATTTGAAGTGGAATGATTGATATTCTTGTGTATTTTGTTCCATGAAATATGTTGTGAAATAATTTTATTAATGAAATTATCTTTTTAATAATAATGTATTGTATAAGGTTTGAATTATAATACCATTTCATAATGGATTTGAGAGAATATGATGAATGGAACCAATGGCCAAGAAATGTGATTTAGTAAGAATTTTAAAGTCTATTAAAACACATTATTTGGGGATGATGATCCTAAATATGTGCCTGATTTTGAGAAAAATTGAACAAATGATATATCCCTTGTTTACCATTACTGACCATCTAAGTTAACCCTTTATTATATTTTATTTCCCCATGTTATGAATTCTGATATGCCTAAGAAGGGTGGTAGATATGAAGAATTTTTTTGAGACTATGTAGAGCATTTATAATATTGTTTTTTATGGGTATATGTTTCGATATTTAGTAGACCGACAAGATTGTGGAATAGTTCAATCTATTATGTAGTTAAAATTATTCTACATTGAATTTATATCTTTCTACTAAAACTAATTTTCACTATAGTTTTTATATGATCAAGGATTAGTTAACCATAGGATACTAAGATGTGCTAACTTTCAGGAAAACCCTAAGAATAATTCCAAGTATAGAATAACATCATCTTTTTTTCAAAACAATTACGAATGACCTTATATGAACAGAAGGTTTCATTGAATAAGATTTAATGATTTAGACATCCAATGAATGATTTTATGTGATTATGTCTCTCCCACTATGATCATTGTTTTTCACACAATTCATTATTGTTTTATTCAATTAGTTAAACCCAGTGAAATTATTTTAATATTTAGTTTTAAGAATTTTTGGATAGGGAATAGGTTTTGAGGTTTAGGGTTTAAAATTTAGTTATTAAGGTTTAGGAAATATGTTTTTGGGTTATGTGTTATAATTTTGGGTATTGGGGTTTTAGAAACCGAAAACAAAGAAGAGATAACAACATATACTTTATAATATGAGAATGTTAAAATGAAGACAATATAGCATTGTGGCTGAGAGTGTGAAATCGACCCAAAAAAGTTAGGGAATCATTTCCAGTTATAAAATTATTTATGACATATGGTTCATCTCAAACTTTTCCATTGTTCATGAGAATAGTTCATATCATTTCACATCATACTGGACTTTGTTCTGAAACAGGTATGCAACTGATTGGTGTCAGGTATCACTATCAACTAGACTTTAGGCATTGAGAAATAATAATACTCCCCAATAGGTGTCAATAGTGTAACAAAGAAATTAGAAATGGTATCCATATAGTACACTGGATCAATATATGCTTCTCATGATATGTTCACAGAGGCACATGCGGTGATGGTGTGTGTACATGGAAACATAAGTCCTGAAAGTCTCCACATTAACATTTCCTTATTTCTAGTAATACCACCATTTTTCACCGATGCAATTTTTGATGGGGTTTGAATGCTCCTGAACATCAAATCGAGATCCTTTTAATCGAAAAAGGTAGACACGATTACCAGAAGCATCATCAATATTCTTTTCAATGCTATTTTAAAGTACATTTCATACCTTATCCCCTGTTGTATTTCATCTGATTCTAGTTTCTATATATCAACAAAGTACTTTACGCATCGATAAAATGTCTCCTAAACTAGGGTGGTTATAGGTTGTTTACGAAGCCCTTTGAAGACAACATTTATGCACTTCCAACGATTTTGGTCATGTGTACAGACCACTTCCCCCCGTCACACGCCAATGTCCATTTTTATTTTGGAATCCACATCATATAATCATAAACCTTTTCATTAGAATGGAGGATTTCATCAAAACTTTCATCAAACTGCTAATGATTCTGCTCATATGCTACATATATTGGATGATATTTCATATAATTTGATTTTATCATTATGTTGAAATAGTAAAAAATAACAAATACAATGCGCACTAAGCCTTGTGATTTCCTTCTTCATCGGTTCATTATGGAATTTTTATTCCCATTTCTAGAAATGTGTCTAATGGAGAACTGATGATGGGTATTTGGGTATCTCCATCTATCAGAATCCGCATTGATTGCATCATTAATTTCTTGATGATGATCATATATCAATCAAACACCCTGAATGTTGGTGAAATGTTTGCTGATACATGCTAGAAACCAACTTCATGATTCATAGTTTTCTTTCTCTCTAATGGAAAAGGCAAGCGGACGAGGTGAACAATTTCCATCTTGGGTTGCCACAATAAAAAATACACCCATTTATTTTCGATATAGAAACGTTCTACCAATCTGAATGAACTATTTGTTGAAATGAAATGCGAAGAAACAAGGGAGGAATGCGTAGAACAACTGATGAAATTAAACACGAGATGGATCAAGTCTATTATCGTGAGACACATGTTCATTTGTATCAAGATGGAATAAAACTTAGTTATTATTCCTTAGTGTGGCTCTAAATTAAGAAAACACCTGATATGTGTCATCCCAATCACCACAGACCTTCACAATTGCCTTCTGTTTTTTCATCCATGCTCTATCATAGGAAGTCTTATAACTGAATGTATGTTGTATCCTCTCTTGCACAAAAGAAATCAAAACATCTTAACATGTCCTAATCATCACAACAACAATAGAGGAAACAAATTATATATCCAATGAGGTATGATATGCTGTCAGGCTTGGATGAATGCAAGTATGAGCTACCTCAATCTTCTAGATTCTACAAACTCCAAATGAAAAGTCCAAAATCACCCTGAAGAGAAATCTAAAATCATCCCTACACTTCTCACATCGTATGAAATATTTACCATGACATGATTCCAAAACTATATATATGTAGTGCCAATCAATGTGAAATCACTTTAGAAACATTTTTAATGAATATTTACATGGAAAATTCCATCTAACATATAATGTTTTGTCCAAATCACTAATACTTTCTGGTACAACTCTGGGGAACTCAGTTTCTAGTGTGAGATCATTATTATCGAATTAAGGCACATGTGTCATTTCTTATAAACAAGATTTAAGAAGTGAGAGATGATTTATTGTTGTTATAGGTTTATTTAAAACTAATGTATTTCTCAAAAAATCCTCCCTAACTTCCTTATGTACCTTCTCATCAGCACTATTGTAACCATCTGATCCCTAGTGCCTACCAATGCATTCCCATATGAAAAGGTTTAAACATAACATAAACATTCGTATTTAAACTAGCATACTAAATGTCAATACTTTCACCATAAACCATTAATGGTATAAAAATAGCACATCCACAGTCAAACATATCACAAAACCTTCATTACAATATAGAAGTTTTGTATCATAATAAATCAACTTCAAATATGCGTAAAATCCATCAAAAGATGTTGACATAGATGAAATCAAAACTCTTTTTAGAGAAATATCTCTTTCTATTTTGAAATCATTTAAGAGTCATATATTAATAAAATAAAACATTTTCTTTCAAAATATTTTTATAAGATTGTAAGGGAATCTTCGAGGATTTTATAATGATGGAAAATAACCGCACCCTCCATTTAAGTTAAAAAAACATTCTTACCTTAATTCTGTCGAAAAGGTTAAAAAGAACCTTGTTTGGAAAATGATGGAAATATTCCTTTATAAAACTCTTATAAAAAGTCAAACAAGTGTATAAATGACTTTAACCCATATTATTTTAAATAGTAAAAATGTTTTGAAATACATTTTTAAGAAACATGAACGTGGATGATAAAGAGATCCCAGTAGATTAGTACGTATAAACAACCTCGGATAATGAAGAGATTGAGAAATAACCCTTACCTTGTACTTTTCCTTGGATGTGGTAGGTTAACCTCCTGTATAATGGTGAAATAATTTTTATTAAATTATACAAGAATCATATACATTAATATGATATCATATATGATCTTTTAACATTGCTTTGTTAATAATATCATAGATTTATCGTTGTTTCGGGTGTTAACTGACTCATTTTCTTTTATATGTTTTGTTACAGAAGACATGTTTTTCATGGATAGGTTGTATCTTATTCATATGAAGAATGATATCAAGTCCTTAAATACTATTATTAATAATCAAATGAGAATTATACTTGAATGGATACGATGGAGAATGAATCTCATCGCGTTTGTGGAGACGGTAGTCCGTACGTACGCACGAGCGACAATATCATTCTTTTGATATTAAAATAATATATAATTGGATGGTATATCATATATACAGAATATTTATCATGTTACATTTATTATTTACATGAATTACACATCATTATTATACCCATCCAAATAATAATTTATTGAATAACAATTACACCACGACGTGGAGACAGTAAGCCGTACGTACACACGTATGGTGAAATGTTATTCAAAGGATGGATAGAATAATAAATATGGTTGTACCATATTTATAATAACATCACAATATATATATTATACTGGAGTTATTATTTTAGAATGGTAACAACAAAGGAAGAAGAAGTGTAAGAAGAAAGGAAGGTGGACAAGGGTGGTGAACTCATTACCTCTTCTTCGGGTTCTTCCTATTGATTTGATCAAAAGGGCCCCTTAGGTTGGATTTATGATCCAACTAAGTCATATAGTTTGTAGTGAGGGATGTTTGGAAAATATTTGGGCAGAGTTTGGCCGAACCATAAGGCTTTTAAGGTGTGAATAAATGAGAAGTAGGAGTTCCCTTTTATAAGAGGGGTGAGGGGCACCTTTGGAAAAGCTATATATATTAATTTATAATAACTTCATATTCGGTTTCTAATGGCTCCAAAGTTGATTATTTAAAGGTTAAGGTGGGGATGGGTCGGAAACCACTTAACTAATATAATTTAGACAGGTATGGGTAACTATATTAACCTTATCTTTAAGTATTAAATCTAAGTTAATTAGTTTCACTTTTACAATGTTTGTTTGTATTTTTATATTATATGGTTAATAAACTTACCATATATATCCAAGAGACCCAAAAGTGGTCCATTAATGATAAAACTATAATGATTTATGTCTCTTGGAAGAACCATTGATATTTAATAATTTAATATCAATTAATAAAAAAATACTTGTTTTAAAAAATCTTTTATGTCAATTTTGACACTATTCAATAATTGATTTTTTTGAAACTCATAACAGAATTATTACGTAGAAAAATGTTAATTAAATCATTCCTAACATGTCATATTAACTTAGAAAATTAGTGTAATTCATAAAAAGTCTCAAATTATATTTATTTGGGTATCTACAATATCAATCATTTTAATTTTTCACTATTATGGTAATTACTACATCACCATTGTGTCATATATAAATAAAATTATTTAGTGTATAAAAATTATAAATAAAATATAATTATGTAGTAAATAGTTTTATCTTTCTAATTAATATTTATAGTCTAAAATTCAACATATATAACCCTATGTAAAAATCGTTTTTCTAAAAGATATATGTTTGTGTCATTTTTGTATTCATTTTAACTTAATTAAAATAAAGTGTCCCTATCACTTACAAGTGGCACCATGTGGTCCCAAAATAGACCCAAAGATGCCTATGGTCGAACATGTATCAACCAATAAGGTTAGGACACGTTTTAGGGTAATTTTGTATTATTATAATATTATTTGTTTTAACCCTTATTTACAGGATTTACCCTTTTACCAAGGTAAATAAAATATTTACTGAAGTAATTATTCAAAATGTTTAAAAATAAAAGTTATGTATTTACAAAATTTGAACATCCTGATTCCAAATATGGAATCCATTTTTCCAAATTCAAATCACAGAAGTGGCAGAAATTAATTTAAAATTAATTCCCACTGTCAAAACAAAAAGCGTGTTTTTAAGATATAATAACTATCAAAAGATTGATACTTGTTTATGTTTGGGTTAATTTTGAAATTATGTCCAATGACCAACATTGTAGTAAATTGTAAGAATATATTCTAAATATACTTTAAAACCACTCAAATTCAAAATTTATCACTATAAATTATTTCGATTAAAAAAGTTGTTTTTAATTAACATTTAGTAATTTTCACTATTCATCAAGGTATTAAAGTTATCCGAAATGTACCAAAATTTCACCTTAGGCTAAATTAGATATTCTGAATCTAAAAATGAAGTCCATTTTGAAATATAAAATATATATAATTTCAAAAGGTAGGTATTACTATTCATAACAGATAGTTTCATTGGTTATGGTGTGTTAGAACGCGGTGTTGCGTACAACACACGCTATCACATTATTCAAAGAGAAGCGTATTGTAGAAGCTTGGGGTGTTACATTCTCCCATATTTCAAATAATTTCTTACTCGAAATTTCTAGAATATTATCAAATGAAAAGACTCGGGTGGTTCTTCATCATAAGTTCCTTGGGTTCCCACGTTGCCTCTTCCATCTTATGGTTTCTCCACAAAACATTTACCAGGCGCGTCGTCCTGTTTCTCAGTACTTGTTCTCTCGTATCAAGAATTCTGATGGGCTCTTCGCAATAAGACAGATCGGGTTCTAGTTCTAATTCCTCATAGGTGAGTATATTCGTTGGGTCAGGCATGTATTTCCTCAATAGAGATACGTGGAACACATCGTGAACTTTCGAGAGACTTGGCGGCATTGCCAATTGGTAAGCTACAACCCCATTTCGTTCTAGAAATTCGAAAGGTCCGATGCACCTGGGACTCAATTTACCTTTCTTACCAAAATGTATGACTCCCTTCCATGGAGATACCTTTAGGAAAACATGATCACCGACTTGAAATTCCAAATACTTCCTTTGATTATCGGCATGGCTCTTTTTTCTACTTTGAGCTGCTTTGATGTGATTTTGGATTACCTTTACCTTTTCCATCATTTCCTCCACCAGTTTTGGGCCTACAAGTTTTCTTTCACAAGCGTCATCCCAACAGGTTGGTGTGTGACATCTCTTTCCGTATAACTCTTCATATGGTGCCATCTGAATACTCGAATGTAAGCCATTGTTATAGGAAAATTCTACCAAAGGTAAATATTGATCCCACATACCCTAAAAGTCATGTCAGAAGGATCTCAACATGTCTTCTAAGGTTTGAATAGTTCGTTCTGATTTTCCATCCATTTTATGGTGGTAAGAAATACTCAAATGATGTTTAGTATCTAGGGATTTGAGAGTAATTTTCCAGAATCATGAAGTAAAACGGGGATCACGATCTGAAACAATTGATAGGGGTACTACATGAAGTCTCACAACTTCATTAATATATAGTCTTGCTAGATGTTACAGGGGTAGATCTTATCTTATAGCAAGAAAATGTGCTAACTTGGTAAGACGATCAACAATAACCCATATTGCATCGTTCCTTCTAAGAGTCTTTGGAAGTCCCATGACAAAGTCCATCGTAATATTGTCCCATTTCCACTCCGGTATTGGAAGAGGTTGCATGAATCCTCCAGGCTGTTGCATTCCATCTTTCACTTGTTGACAAACCATACATCTTGACACAAAATCAGCAATCTCCCTCTTTATGTTGTCCCACCAAAAATGTTCCTTCAAATATCTATACATTTTGGTGCTCCTAGGGTGTATAAAGAAATTGGAACAATGAGAATCATCCAAAATTTCTCTTTTTAGATCAGGTATATCCGGAACACAAAGTATCTTCCCGAATTTCAAAATTCCTTATTCATACACAAAGTCTCTCAATCTCCCATCATTCACAGCTTTAATCTTCTTTTGAAATTCTTCATCATCGGTCTGAGAACTCTTAATCATTTCTAGTAAAGATGGTTTGGCAACCATTTGAAAAAGAATTGATGTTTCACCTTCCCTGGTTATTCCCATGGCTATCTTCACTAGATCCATGAAAATTGGATCCCTTTTAATTCTCATATTGTTCAAAACTCCAAAGTCTTTTCTGCTCAAAGCATCTTCCACATTGTTTGCCTTCCCCGGGTGGTAGTGCATCGTGCAATCATAATCCTTGAGTAATTCAAGCCATCTCATTTTCTTCATGTTGAGTTTTTTTTGAGACAAAATATACTTCAAACTCTTGTGATCAGTATAAATATCACATTTTTCACCATAGAGGTAGTGCCTCCATATCTTCAAAGAAAAGATCACTGCTGCTAACTCGAGGTCATGAGTAGGATAGTTTTGTTCATGAATTTTCAACTGTCGTGATGCATATGCAATAACCCTATCATTCTGCATAAGGACACAACCAAGTACTTTCTTCGATGCATCACTATAAATAACAAACCCATCATTTCCCGATGGTAGAGTCAATATAGGAGCATTGACTAATCTTCTGTTCAGTTCTTCGAAACATTATTCAAACTCTTTTGTCCAAACAAATTTAAGCCCTTTACGTGTGATCTTCGTTAATGGGTTAGCCAATCAGGCAAAATTCTGGATGAAACGTCTATAATAACCTGCTAAACCAATAAAACTACGTACCATAGTTATACTCGTCGGTGCTGGCCATTCTTGGATTGCCTTGGTCTTAGAAGAATCAATAGAGATCCCATCTTTAGAGAAAATATGGCCAAGAAAAGAAATCACCTGAAGCCATAATTGACACTTGCTAAACATCCCATATAATTCATGTCTTCTTAGAGTCTTCAGGATAATGCGCAAGTGATTTTCATGATCTTCGTAGATTTTGGAGTATACCAAGATATCGTCAATAAATACCACCAGAAATTCATCGAGATACTACTTGAAAACACTATTCATCAGATCCATGAATAAAGAGGGTGCATTAGTCAATCCAAAAGGAATTACTGTAAACTCATAATGCTCGTACCTGGTTCGAAATGCTGTCTTCAGAATGTCTTCCTTCTGCACACACAACTGATGGTATCCAGATCGAAGGTCAATCTTTGAAAAGTATTGAGCTCCATGCAGTTGGTCAAATAAATCATCAATTCGAGGTAGGGGATATTTGTTCTTTATTGTATAGCATTGATCTCCCTGTAGTCGATTCATAACCTCATATATCCAACTTTCTTTTTAACAAAAAGAACAGGGGCTCCCCATGGAGAAACACTAGGGTGAATAAATCACTTATTACTCAATTCCTCTAGTTGTTTCTTTAGTTCGACTAATTCCACAGTGGCCATTCTATAAGGGGTCATTGATATAGGCCTTGATCCATGAATTGAATCAATGGAAAACTCAACTTCTCGTTCCAGAGGATGTCCATGTAAATCTTCTGGAAATACATCTACATTTTCTTTCACAACAGGTACTTCCTCTATTTGAACATTGCTTTCCTCACCCATGGTCATTTCATTATCATCCTCCCCAATAATTGAATTTAGTTTCGTTACTGGGGGTGGATCTAGATAAGAATTATGTGGTGATGATTCTGCTCTAAAGATAAGGTGTTCCTTATCATCATCATCAAGAATCATAACCTCTTTATTCTTACAATAAATCTTCACATCATATTCTGAAAGCCAGTCCATATCGAGGATTATATCAAACTAAATCATAGGTATGACGATGAGATTAGTAGATAAAGAACATTTATGTGCTCTAATGGGGATTGATTCACAAAACTTTTTTGCAACGATACTTCCCTTAGGAGTTTTAACTGACAACTCCCTTGTTAAATAAAATTTGAAATATCTAATTTTCTTAGCAAACCGGGAATATATGAAACAATGTGATGATCCAAAATCAAATAATGCATTTTCTAAACTTGAGGAAACCATTAAATTACCTGCCACGACGTCTTTCGGAGCTTCTACCTCAGCAGTGGTGATATCATAAGCTTGGACTTGATCCCTTGGCCTTTTTTGAGGTAAGTTCTACTAATTCTTACGACATTCATTTTCATAATTCCCCATCTCCCTGCAATTATAGCACTGAACATTTGTAGATTCCTTCTTCCCCTTTCAATCATGAGCTTGGTGGCCTTTTTCACCACACTTGTAATAGACTCATGTTCCCTTCAAGAATGTACTAGGGTATTTCTTACCACATTTACCATAGGATGGATATTCAACCTTTCCCGTCTTCCCCTTATTTCCATTCCCATATTGATCAGTAGGTCTCTTCTTCTTTTTCTTTTCTTTAAAGTCATAACACATAGATATTTCTTTTTCGGTCATGATAGTACATGAGACAATGTCTTCGTATGATGAAAATGATTGTGAGACTAATGCTCGACGGAGAAATGGTTTTAACCCATAAAAGAAATGATCAATATTACTTCTTGGGTTACTTATATAATCTACATCATACCTTGCTAACCTTGTAAAGTTAGCCTCATACTTTGCGACATTCTCATACTCCTTTTGTCTCAGACTCAGAAATTGCCTTTCCATATCTGCTCGATGGTCCCGAGGAAAGTATTTTTCTAAAAATAGATATTTGAAATCCCACCATTCCATATTTGATACTTCATCATCTTCCTTCATATTTTGAATCAATGACCACCATTGATCAACATCTCCAGTGAGGCGATAAACTGCCATGATAACTTTTTCCCTTTCACTACTCCCCAAAGCCTGAAATATTTTCTCTAGGGAATTTATCCATTGCTCAGCTACTAAGGGATTTGTACTCCCATTGGACGTTGGTGGTTGTTGCCTCATGAATCGATCTAACATTGATCCTCCATGCTGCAGATCAGGGTGCTCCATACGGGTAAGGTTATTATTCATAACCTGAGTGAGTTGTCCCAGAATGGTGATTAGATGATCGGCACCAGTTGCATCACCAACTCCACTATAATTATCTTGAGTAGGAGGGAAATCCCTACATGGAGTGCGTGCATTGATATAGCTTACATTTCTTCCACTAGGCACCATTTCTAAACAATGGCATAAACTAGATCAGTTTATGAATCAAAATACATAATCCCATACTTATAAAACACTTAACATAAATTGAACTATTTATGGATATAATCCATATTCATAAAAATGTTTTCTTTGAGAAAGTATATACTAATAAACCCTTCATAATGATTTGTAAAAAAATGAGAGTTATCCTAAGCATATCCCCCGGGAGTGTCGTAACCAAGAGTGCAGCAAGGCCCATTTCCGTGCACCAGTTCCCGTTCAAGTCTAGCTGAAAGCGGTGTTTTTGGGTTTTATCCCTAGGTACATCTGTGCCAGAGCCGCCTCTACCTGCTCGTTTCTAAACAGGGATGTATTTCTCAGAAAACTCAAAAAATCTCTAAAATACCAAAATTCTAGGATGTTCTTCTATACTAATCCTCAAAGTCCATCTTAGGTCTATGTGCTCTAATCAGAGTTTATCTAAATCTAGCTACCAAGGTTTGTACTAAAATTTCTCTGATACCAACTATAACGCCCCGACCCTAGTTACCTAGAGTCGGTGCCTTATTACATAACATTGGCATGATCACAAGAAAGATCAAATCTTGAAAGACCGATTGGTATAGTAGCCTTGGAAACACTAGATATATTCATAAAGTTTTACATTACATCATAAAGTGAAAAACTACTACAACAACATAGTCTACATATCCCACACTCATATCCCCACATACTAACCCTGCAGTTCATTCATTAATTACTTCTTCACATCCTGGGAAAAATAAAACATAGAAAAGGGGTGAGCTCAAATGATTAGTAAGGATAACAATATAGCGGAAACTTTCATAAATAAGAATAAACATTTAAGCCAGTGTATAACTAAAACAAAATCCTTTTAAACTTGAACTTCAACATAGTATGGAAAAAAATAAAATGAAATAATGCAATTTACTAATTTACATTGATATTCTACTAGTCGAATAATCACATGCAATATCAATAACCACATTCATAATGATGGAATGCATAATCCCAGACTATCATAACCACATATCCAAGGCCTCATGCCAAGAATACAAATAAGATTTTGTCAAGGCCTTGTTCCAAGACACTAGTTTGTCTCATGAGACCTACCGATGAATCGAGGAGCTATACCGGGATCCACTTGTCACATATTAAGTCCTATACATTCCCATATGAAAAGTTTTAAACATAACATTAACATTCGTATTTAAACTATCATACGAAATGTCAATAATTTCATCATAAACCAAGAATGGTATAAAAATTGCACATCCACAGGCAAACATATCACAAAACCTTCAATAAAATATAGAAGTTTTGTATCATAATAAATCAACTTCAAATAAACGTAAAATCCATCAAAAGATGTTGACATAGATGAAATCAAAACTCTTTTTAGAGAAATATATCTTTCTATTTTGAAATAATTTAAGAGTCATATATTTATAAAATAAAACATTTTCTTCGAAAATATTATTATAAGCTTGTAAGGGAAGGTTCGACGATTTTATAATGGCGGAAAATAACCGCACCCACCGTATAAGTTAAAAAACATGCTTACCTTAATTCTGTCGAAAAGGTTATAAAACACCTTGTTTGGAAAACGACGGAAAGATTCCTTTATAAAAATCTTATAAAAAGTCAAACAAGGGTATAAATGACGTTAACCCATATTCTTTTAAATAGTAAAAATGTTTTGAAATACACTTTTAAGAAACATGGATGTGGATGATAAAGAGATCCTAGTAGATTATTACGTATAAACAACCTCAGATAATGAAGAGATTGTGAAATAAACCTTACCTTGTACTTTTCCTTGGTTGGGGTAGGTTAACCTCATGTATAATGGTGAAATAATTGTTAATAAATTATACAAGAATCATATACATTAATATGATATCATATATGATCTTTTATCATTGCTTTGTTAATAATATCTTATATTTATCGTTGTTTCGGGTGTTAACTGGCTCATTTTCTTTTATATGTTTTGTTATGTAAGCCATGTTGTTCATGTATAGGTTGTATCTTATTCATATCCTGAATGATATCAAGTCCTTAAATACTATTATTAATCATCAAATGAGAATTATAATTGAATGGATACGATGGGGAATGAATCTCATCGCGTTCGTGGAGACGGTAGTCCGTACGTACGCACGAGTGACAATATCATTCTTTTGATATTAAAATAATATATAATTGGATGGTATATCATATATACAGAATAATTATCATGTTAAATTTATTATTTACATGAATTACACATCATTATTATACCCATCCAAATAATAATTTATTGAATAACAATTACACCACGACGTGGAGACAGTAAGCCGTACGTACGCACGTATGGTGACATGTTATTCAAAGGATGGATAGAATAGTGAATATAGTTGTACCATATTTATAAAAACATCACAGTATATATATGATACTAGATTTATTATTTTATAATGGTAACAACAAAGGAAGAAGATGTCGAAGAAGAAAGGAACTTGGAAAAGGGTGGTGAAATCATTACCTCTTCTTCGGGTTCTTCCTGTTGATTTGATCAAAAGGGTTCCTTAGGTTGGCTTTATGATCCAAATAAGGCCTCTAGGATTTAATGAGGGATGTTGGGAGAGTATTTGGTCAGAGTTTTGCCGAACCAAAAGTCTTTGAAGGTGTGAAGAAATGAGAAGTAGGAGTTCCCTTTTATAAGAGGGGTGAGGGGCACCTTTGGAAAAGCTAGAAATATTAATTTATAATAAATTCATATTCGGTTTATAATGGTTCCAAAGCTTATTCTTCAAAGGGTAAGGTGGGGATGGGTCGCAAAACACTTAACCAATATAATTTAGATAGGTTTGGGTTACAATATTAACCTTATCTTTAAGTATTAACTCTAAGTTAATTAGTTTCACTTTTACAATGTCTCTTTGTATTTTTATATTATATGGTTAATAAACTAACCATATACATCCAAGAGGCCTCCAAGTGGTCCATTAATGATACACCTATCATGATATAAGTCTCTTGGCAGAACCTTAGATTTTTAGGAATTTAATATCAATTAATAATATAATAGATGTTTTAAAAACTCTTTTATGTCAATTTTGACACTATTCAATAATTGATTTTTGTGAAACTCATAACAGAATTATTAATTCTAAAAAAGTTGATTAAATAATTCCTAACATGTCATGTTAACTTATAAAATTAGTTTAATTCATAAAAAGTGTCAAATTATATTTATTTGGGTATCTACAATACCAATCATTTTAATTTTTCACTATTATGGTAATTACTTCATCACCATTATGTCATATATAAATTGAATTATTTATTGTCTAAAAATTATAAATAAAATATAATTATGTAGGAAACCATTTTATCTTTCTAATTAATATTTATAGTCTAAAATCCAACATATATAACCCTATGTAAAAATGGTTTTTCTAAAAGATATATGCTTGTGTCATTTTTGTATTCATTTCAACTTAATTAAAATAAAGTGTCCCTATCACTTACAAGTGGCACCATGGGGTCCCCAAATCGACCCAAAGATGAATATGGTCGAACATGTATCAACCAATAAGGTTAGGACACATTTTAGGGTAATTTTTTATTATTATAATATTATTATTTTTAACCCTTATTTACCGGATTTACCCTTTAACCAAGGTAAATAAAATATTTACCGAAGTAATTATTCAAAATGTCTAAAAATAAAAGTTACCTATTTACACAATTTGAACATCCTGATTCCAAATATGGAATCTATTTTCAAAATTCGTAACATTGAAGTGACAGAAATTAATTTAAAATTAATTCTCGCTGTCAAAACAAAAAGCGCGTTTTTAAGATATAATAACTATCAAAAGATTGATACTTGTTTATGTTCGGTTTAATTGTGAAATTATGTACAATGACCAAAATTGTATTAAATGGTAAAAATATATTCTAAATATACTTTAAAACCACTCAAATTCAAAATTTATCTATATATATTATTTCTATTAAAAAAGTTGTTTTTAATTAAAATTTAGTAATTTTCACTATTCATCAAAGTATTAAAGTTATCCGAAAAGTACCAAAATTTCACCTTAGGCAAAATTTGAAATTTCGAATCTAAAAATGAAGTCCATTTTGAAATATAAAATATATATAATTTCAAAAAGTAGGCATTACTATTCATAACGGCTAGTTTGATTGGTTATGGTGTTTTAGAACGCGGTGTTGCGTACAACACATGCTATCACATTATTCAAAGAGAAGCGTACCGTAGAAGCTTGGAGTGTTACATTTCCCCCTCCTTCAAATAATTTCATCCTCAAAATTTCTAGAATATTATCGCATGAAAAGACTCATGTGGTTCTTCATCATAAGTTCCTCAGTTCCCACGTTGCCTCTTCCATCTTATGGTTTCTCCACAAAACTTTTACGGGACACGTCGTCCGGTTTCTCAGTACTTGATCTCTCGTATCAAGAATTATAACGGGCTCTTCGAAATAAGATAGATCGGGTTCCAGTTCTAATTTTTCATAGTTGAGTACATGCGTTGGGTCAGGCATGTATTTCCTCAATAGAGATACGTGGAATACATCGTGAACTTTGGAGAGACTTGGCGGCATTTCCAATCAGTAAGCTACAGCCCCAATTCGTTCTAGAATTTTGAAAGGTCCGATGTACCTAGGACTCAATTTACCTTTCTTAACAAAACGTATGACTCCCTTCCATGGAGATACCTTCCGGAAAACATGATCGCCGACTTGAAATTCAAAATCCTTCCTTCGATTAGCGGCATAGCTCTTTTGCCTACTTTGAGCTGCTTTGATGTGATTTTGGATTAACTTCACCTTTTCCATCGTTTCCTCCACCAGTTCTGGGCCTAAAAGTTTTCTTTCACCAACATCATCCCAACAGATTGGTGCGAGACATCTCTTTCCATATAACGCTTCATATGGTGCCATCTGAATACTCGAATGTAAGCTATTGTTATAGGAAAATTCTACCAAAGGTAAATATTGACCCCACATACCCTGAAAGTCAAGTGAGCAAGATCTCAACTTGTCTTCTAAGGTTTTAATAGTTCATTCTGATTTTCCATCTGTTTGAGGGTGGTAAGTAGTGCTCAAATGAAGTTCAGTATCCAGGTATTTCTAAATACTTTTCCAGAATCTTGAAGTAAAACAGGGATCACAATCTGAAACAATCGATAGGGGTACTCCATAATGTCTCACAACTTCATTAATATATAGTCTTGCTAGATGTTCTAGGGGTAGATCTTCTCTTATGGCAAGAAAATGTGCTAACTTGGAAAGATGATCAAAAATAACCCATATTGCATCGTTCCTTCTAAGAGTCTTTGGTAGTCCCATGACAAAGTACATCGTAATATTGTCCCATTTCCACTCTAGTATGGGAAGAGGTTGCATGACTCATCCAGGCTGTCGAATTCCAGCTTTCACTTGTTAACAAACCATTCATCATGACACAAAATCAGCAATCTCCCTCTTCATGTTGTCCCACCAAAAATGTTCCTTAAAATCTCTATATATTTTGGTGCACCTAGGGTGTATAGAGAAATTGGAACTATGAGCATCATCCAACAATTCTCTTTTTAGATCAGGTATATTGGGAACACAAAGTCTCTTCCGGAATTTCAAAATTCCTTCTTCAAACACAAAGTCTCTCAATCTCCCATCATTCACAGCTTTAATCTTCTTTTGAAATTCTTCATCATCGGTCTGAGAACTCTTAATCCTTTCTAGTAAATATGGTTTGACAACCATTTTAAAAAGAATTAATGTTTCACCATCCCAAGTTATTCCCATGTCTATCTTCACTAGATCCATGAATATTGGATCCCTTTCAATTCTCATATTGTTCTAAACTCCATGGTATTTCCTGCTCAAATCATCTTCCACATTGTTTGCCTTCCCCATGTGGTAGTGTATTGTGCAATCATAATCCTTGAGTAATTCAAGCCGTCTCCTTTGCCTCATGATGAGTTCCTTTTGTGAGAATATATACTTCAAACTCTTGTGATCAGTATAAATCTCACATTTTTCACCATAGAGGTAGTGCCTCCATATCTTTAATGAAAAGATCATAGCTGCTAACTCGAGATCATGAGTAGGATAGTTTTTTTCATGAATTTTCAACTGTCGTGATGCATATTCAATAACCCTATCATTCTGCATAAGGACACAACCGAGTCCTTTCTTCGATGCATCACTATAAATAACAAACCCATCATTCCCCGATGGTAGAGTCAATATAGGAGCATTGACTAATCTTCTCTTCAGTTCTTCGAAACATTCTTCACACTCTTTTGTCCAAACAAATTTAACCCCTTTACGTGTGAGATTCATTAATGGGTTAGCTAATCAGGCAATCTTCTGGACGAAACGTCAATAATAACCTGCTAAACCAATAAAACTACGTACCTCAGTTATACTCGTCGGTGCTGGACATTCTTGGATTGCCTTGGTCTTAGAAGGATCAATAGAGATTCCATCTTTAGAGACAATATGTCCAAGAAAAGAAATCTCATGAAGTAAGAATTAATACTTACTAAACTTCCCATATAATTCATGTCTTCTCAGAGTCTTCAAGAATATGAGCAAGTGATTTTCATGATCTTAGTAGCTTTTGGAGTATACCAATATATCATCAATAAATACCACCACAAATTCATCGAGATACTCCTTGAAAACTCTATTCATCAGATCCATGAATACAAAGGGTGCATTAGTCAATCCAAAAGGCATTACTGTAAACTCGTAATGCCCGTACCTGGTTCGAAATGCTGTCTTCAGAATGTCTTCCTACTTCACACACAACTGATGGTATCCAGATCGAAGGCCAATCTTTGAAAAGTATTGAGCTCCATGCATTTGGTCAAATAAATCATCAATTCGAGGTAGGGGATACTTGTTCTTTATTGTTATAGCATTGATCTCCCTGTAGTCGACACATAACCTCATAAATCCATCTTTTTTTTAACAAAAAGAATATGGGCTCCCCATGGAGAAACACTAGGGCGAATAAATCCCTTATTACTCAATTCCTCTAGTTGTTTCTTTAGTTTGACTAATTCCATAGTGGCCATTCTATACGGGGTCTTCGATATAGGCCTTGATCCAGGAATTAAATCAATGGAAAACACAACTTCTCGTTCTGGAGGATGTCCAGGTAAATATTTTGGAAATACATCTAAATATTCTTTCACAACTGGTACATCCTCTATTTGAACATTTCTTTCCTCACCCATAGTCATTTCATTATCTTCCTCCCCAATAATTGAATTTAGTTGAGCTACTGGGGGTAGATCTAGATAAGAATTAGGTGGTGAAGATTCTTCTCTAAAGATAAGGTGTTCCTTATCATCATCATCAAGAATCATAACCTCTTTATTCTTATAATAAATCTTCGCATCATAGTCTGAAAGCCAGTCCATACCGAGGATTATATCAAACTCAATCATAGGTATGATGATGAGATTAGAAGATAAAGAACATTTATGTAATCTAATGGGGACTAATTCACAAAATTTTATTGCAATGATACTTCCCTTAGGAGTTTTAACTAAAAACTACCTTATTAAATCAAATTGGAAATAACTAATTTTCTTAGAAAACTGGGAAGATATGAAACAATGCGATGATCCAGAATCAAATAATGCATTTTCTAAACTTGAGGAAACCATTAAATTACCTACCACGACGTCTTTCGGATATTCTACCTCAGCAGTAGTGATAACATAAGCTTGGCCTTGATCCCTTGTCCTTTTCTGAGGTAAGTTCTCCTGATGCTTAGGACATTCATTTGCATAATTCCCCATCTCCATGAAATTGTAGCACTGAACATTGGTATCTTCCTTCTTCCCCTTGCAATCACGAGCTTGGTGACCTTTTTCACCACACTTGTAACAGACTCATGTTCCCTTCAAGCAAGTACCAGGGTGTTTATTACCAAATTTACCACAGGATGGATATTCAACCTTTCCCTTCTTCCCCTTATTTCCATTCCCATATTGATCAGAAGGTATCTTCTTCTCTTTCTTTGCTTAAAAGTCATAAGACTTAGAGAATTCCTTTTTAGTCTTGATAGCACATGAGACAATGTCTTCGTACGATGAAAAGTATTGTGAGACTAATGATCGACAGAGAAATGGTTTTAACCCATCAAAGAAATGATCAATCTTACTTCTTGGTTTACATATATAATCTCCAGCATACCTTGCTAACCTTGTAAAGTTAGCCTCCTAATTTGCGACATTCTCATCCTCATTTTGTCTCAGACTCAGAAATTGCCTTTCCATATCTGCTCGATGGTCGCGAGGAAAGTATTTTTCTAAAAATAAATATTTTAACTCCATCCATTCCATATTTGATACTTCATTATCTTCCTTCATATTTTGAATCAATGACAACCATTGATCTTCATCTCCAGTGAGGCGGTAAACTGCCATGATAACCTTTTCCCTTTCACTACTCCCCAAAGCCTGAAATATTTTCCCTAGGGAATTTATCCATTGCTCAGCTACTAAGGGATTTGAACTCCCATTGAACGTTTGTGGTAGTTGCCTCATGAATTGATCTAACTTTCATCCTTCACGCTGCATATCAGGGTGCTCCATACGGGTAAGGTTATTATTCATAACCTGAGTGAGTTGTCCCAGTATGGTGATTAGCTGATCGACACCAGTTTCATCACCAGCTCCACTATAATTATCTTGAGTAGGAGGGAAATCCCTACATGGAGTGCGTGCATTGATACGGTTTCCATTTCATCCACTAGGTTCCATTTCTAAACAATGGCATAAACTAGATCAGTTTATGAATCAAAATACATAATACCATACTTATAAAACACTTAACATAAATTGAACTATTTATGGATATAATCCATAGTACTAAAAAAATATCTTTGAGGAAGTATATACTCATAAACCCTTTAAAATTATTTGTAATGAAAATGGGAGTTATCCTAAGAATATCCTCTGGGAGTGTCGTAACAAAGAGTGAAGCAAGGCCCATTGTCGTGCACCAATTCCCGTTTGAGTCTAGCTCAGAGTGGTGTTTTCGGGTTTTACCCCTCGGTACATATGTGCCAGAGCCGCCTCTACCTGCTCGTATCCAGACAGGGATGTATTTCTCAGAAAACACACAAAATCTCTACAATACCAAAATTCTAGGATGTTCTTCTATACTAATCCTCAATGTCCATCTTAGGTCTATGTGCTCTAATCAGAGTTTATCTAAATCTAGTTTCCAAGGTTTGTACTAAACTTCCTCTGATACCAACTGTAATGCCCCGACCCGAGTTACCTAAAGTCGGTGCATTATTACATAACATTGGCATGATCACAAGAAAGATCAAATCTTGAAAGAATGATTGGTTTAGTAGCCTTGGATACACTAGATATATTCATAAAGTTTTACATTACATCATAAAGTGAAAAACTACTACAACAACATAGTCTCCATATCCCACACTCATATCCCCACATAATATCCCTACAGGTCATTCATAAATTACTTCTTCACATCCTGGGAAAAATAAAACATAGAAAAGGGGTGAGCTCAAATGACCAGTAAGGATAACAATATAGCAGAAACATTCATAAATATGAATAAACATTTAAGGCAGTGTATAACTAAAACAAAAGCTTTTTAAACTTGAACATCAACATAGTATGGAAAAAAATAAAATGAAATAATTCTATTTACTTATTCACATGGATATTCTACTAATCGAATAATCACATGCAATATCAATACCCACTTTCAGAATGATAGAATGCATAATGCCAGACTATCATAACCACACAGCCAAGGCCTCGTGCCAAGACTACAAAAAAGATTTTGTCAAGGACTTGTTCCAAGACAGTAGTTTGTCTCATGATACCTACCGATGCATCGAGGAGCTATAGCGGGCTCCACCCGTCACATATTAGGTCCAATGCATTCCCATATGAAAAGGTTTAAACATAACATAAAAATTTGTATTAAAACTAGCATACGAAATGTCAATACATTTACCATAAACCATGAATGGTATAAAAATATCACATCCATAGTCAAACATATCACAAAACCTTCAATACAATATAGAAGTTTTGTATCATAATAAATCAACTTCAAATAAGCGTAAAATCCATCAAAAGATGTTGACATAGATGAAATCAAAACTCTTTTAAGATAAATATCTCTTTCTATTTTGAAATCATTTAAGAGTCATATATTTATAAAATAAAACATTTTCTTTGAAAATATTCTTATTAGATTTTAAGGGAAGCTTTGAGGATTTTATAACAGTGGAAAATAACCGCACCCGCCGTATAAGTTAAAAAAACATTCTCACCTTAATTCTGTCGAAAAGGTTAAAAAGCACCTTGTTTGGAAAACGACGGAAAGGATCCTTTATAAAACTCTTATAAAAAGTCAAACAAGGGTATAAATGAATTTAAATTATATTCTTTTAAATAGTAATAATGTTTTGAAATACATTTTTATGAAACATAGATGTGGATGATAAAGAGATCCCAGTAGATTATTACGTATAAACAACCTCGGATAATGAACAGATTGTGAAATAACCCTTACCTTGTACTTTTCCTTGGTTGGGGTAGGATAACCTCCTGTTTAATGGTGAAATAATTTTTATTAAATTATACAAGAATCATATACATTAATATGATATCATATATGATCTTTTAACATTTCATTGTTAATAATATCTTTGATTTATCATTGTTTCGGGTGTTAACTGACTCATTTTATTTTATATGTTTTGTTACGTAAGCCATGTTTTTCATGTATAGGTTGTATCTTATTCATATCCAGAATTATTTCAAGTCCTTAAATACTATTATTAATCATCAAATGATAATTATACTTGAATGGATACGATGGGGAATGAATCTCATCACATTCGTGGAGACGGTAGTCCGTACGTACGCACGAGCGACAATATCATTCTTTTGATATTAAAATAATATATAATTGGATGGTATATTATATATATAGAATCATTATCATGTTACATTTATTATTTACATGAATTACACATAATTATTATAACCATCCAAATAATAATTTATTGACTAATAATTACACCACGACGTGGAGACGGTAAGCCGTACGTACGCATGTATGGTGACATGTTTTTCAAAGGATGGATAGAATACTGAATATGGTAGTACCATATTTATAATAACATCACAGTATATATATGATACTGGAGTTATTATTTTATAATGGTAACAACAAAGGAATAAGAAGTGGAAGAAGAAAGGAACTTGGAAAAGGGAGGTGAAATCATTACCTCTTCTCCGGGTTCTTCCATTTGATTTGATCAAAAGGGATCTTTGGTTGGCTTTCAGATCAAACTAAGTCTTCTAGGTTGTAGTGAGGGAAGTTGGGAGAGTATTTGGGGAGATTTTGGCCAAACCAAAAGTCTTTGAAGGTGTGAAGAAATGAGAAGTAGGAGTGCCCTTTTATAAGAGGGGTAAGGGGCACCTTTGGAAAAGCTAGAAATATTAATTTATAATAAATTTATATTCGGTTTCTAATGGCTCCAAAGTTTATTATTTAAAGGTTAAGGTAGGGATGGGTAGCACACAACTTATACAATAGAATTTAGACAGGTTTGGGTTACTATATTAACCTTATCATTTAGTATTAACTCTAAGTTAATTAGTTTACTTTTACAATGTCTCTTTGTATTTTTATATTATATGGTTAATAAACATACCATATACATCAAAGAGACCCCAAGTGGTCCATTAATAATAAACCTATCATGATATAAGTCTCTAGGCCTAACCTTAGATTTATAGTAATTTAATATCAATTAATAATATAATACTTGTTTTAAAAACTCTTTTATATCAATTTTGAAACAATTCAATAATTGATTTTTGTGAAACTCATAATAGAATGATTACTTCGAAAAAAGTTAATTAAATAATTCCTAACATGTCATATTAACTTATAAAATAAGTGTAATTCATAAAAAGTCTCAAATTATATTTATTTGGGTATCTACAATATCAATCATTTTAATTTATTACTATTATTGTAATTACTGCATCACCATTGTGTCATATATAAATTAAAGTATTTAGTGTCTAAAAATTATAAATAAAATATCATTATGTAGGAAATCTTTCTAGCTATATAATGAATATTTATAGTCGAAAATCTAACATATATAACCCTATGTAAAAATTGTTTTTCTAAAAGATATATGCTTGTGTCATTTTTGTATTCATTTTAACTTAATTAAAATTAAGTGTCCCTATCACTTACAAGTGGCACCATGGGGTCCCAAAATCGACCCAAAGATGCCTATGGTCGAACATGTATAAACCAATAAGGTTAGGAAACGTTTTAGGGTAATTTTGTTTTTATTATTATTATATTATTTTTTAACCCTTATTTACCCGATTTACCCTTTAACCAAGGTAAATAAAATATTTACCGAAATAAGTATTCAAAATGTCTGAAAATAAAAGTTATCTATTTACGCAATTTGAACATACTGATTCCAAATATGGAATCCATTTTTCCAAATTCAAAACACAGAAGTGTCAGAAATTAATTTAAAATTAATTTCTGCTGTCAAAACAAAAAGCGTGTTTTTAAGATATAATAACTATCAAAAGATTGATACTTATTTATGTTCGGTTTAATTGTGAAATTATGTCCAATAACCAACATTGTAGTAAATGGTAAAAATATATTCTAAATATACTTTAAAACCACTCAAATTCATATTTTATCAATATAAATTATTTCGACTAAAAAAGTTTTTTTAAATTAAAATTTAGTAATTTTCTCTATTCATCAAAGTATAAAAGTTATCTGAAAAGTACCAAAATTTCACCTTAGGCTAAATTCGATATTCTGAATCTAAAAATGAATTCCATTTTGAAATATAAAATATATATAATTTTAAAAATTAGGTATTACTATTCATAACGACTGGTTTGATTTGTTATGGTGTGTTAGAACTCGGTGTTGCATACAACACACGCTATCACATTATTCAAAGAGAAGCGTACCATAGAAGCATGGGGTGTTACATATAACATCATAATTATCATTTTATCATTGATAAATATACTAATTTGATTTTTCTTTTCATTGATATTTTAGTATATTATAATTAAAATATGAATCATCTTAAGCATATCCCCTATGAGTGTCAAACCAATAGTATAGTAAGGCCCGTTGTCATGTACCGGGATACCCTAGGTCAAGCCTGAAACTCCTTGTCAAAGATTTCACTCCTAGGTATATCTATGCCATAGCCACATCCACTTATTTGTATCTAGACAGGTATTTTATTTCTTAGATAACTACATAATCTTTATGCAACCAAAATTCCAAAAATACTTCATCCTATGTTAATCTATACTCAATATATACTTAATTTATAAATAATACGTAATCTACAATTAATCTACAATTAATCTATACTAATAATAATAATTATTCCAATTAATATATAAATAATTACATAAACTAATAAAAAAAATATTTAAAACTAACTAAACTACTTAAAAATAAAATATTTAAAACTAAAAAAAATTATTTTAAATAAATAAAAAACCTTATATTAAATAATAAAATACCTCTAAATGATGATTCATAAAAAACATCCTTCTCTTGGACCACCAACTACACCACATAAAAAATTAATTTTGCTTGAGAGAGAAATAGTTAATTTAGAATAGAAGAGAGAAAAATAAAGGGAGGAGAATTGGGGGGGGGGGCTCCCTTTCTATAAAGAGTTGAAGCAAAGGCGGAATCAATGATTCCCCCATTAACCTATAAATGAGGCCAAAGGAGGCATCAACGGTGACACCTTTCACCTTACCCAGAGGGGAAATGCAGGATCCCTCCCCACCACCATTTCCATGTCATCAAAACTAGGCCAAAGGTGGCACTGGGGAGGGTAGAAAGCATTGAAAACACCGCCTTTGTGGAATTTTAAAAAAAAAATTAAACTAGGCCATTTTTTTCATAAAATGTATAATAAAACTTGGGTTTATAAATTCATGGGTTGAAATCATCTTTATCCCACTTGATCTCATCTTTCCTTCATTGGTGGCCAACATCGGGCAGAACTCAGCTTCAAAAACCTTGGACATTCCTTAGTTATCAACTTTGATTGACTATACCAAGTTTACTCGGTTATCCCTTGTTTTTTTTTTCATGTATGAGAAATTATATTACATGAGTTAATGAAAATATATTATGAATTTTCAACTTTATACAAATATTTTTAGGAAAAAATAATTATTGTGTGCAGATTAGTGATAAAAAGCTTACTCTAACCAACATTCTTCAAAATATCTTATGCACATAACCTTCTAAGATAAGAATTAAATTAAAAAATGGTAGAAAATAATTATTTCAACATAATGTTGTAAAATATTGAAACAAAAGATCATTAATTATTAAAAGCAAAACACTTAGAATATTGGACTGAAAATTTTATTAACTAAATAAAGAGATGATAAATATTTTGAAAGAATAGAATTAAAAATAAATGTTACAAATAATAATATCATTATTTAAATAAAATTAATTAAAAAATAAAACAAAAGATAATTAAATAATTATAACTACAAACAAAACATTATATAAAGATTAATTACATAGAATAAAAAATTAAATTAATGTCAACGAAATAATAAAGAAAAACATTTAAACGAATAATAATTCAACAATAATTTTTTAACAAAACAATCAATAAAGAATATATATAGTTAATAGGAAATATAAACTATTATTATAAAACCATTATTTTATTAATTTCACAATAAATGAACCATAATGTTATTTAAAAAAAATTAAAGTCATTTAAGAAATGAAAACACAAATAAACTCCAAAAAGATGTGAAAACATGTAATGAAAAAAGTACAGATCATCAGGGGTCACAATCAAAAGTAAAATGGGATTATAGGCCTTTAATGGTAGTCATTGAGTAGTTGGGGGGATCACTGTGAGGTCCTCATCGAAGAAAAGTGGTTCATGGTCATAGGGAATGAATGATGGGGGGAGGGGTGACCTTTTTTAGGAGTATGGGTTTGGGGTCATGACAGTCATTTATAGGTGGTTCAGGGTTATAGTGGTTGCTAGTAGTGGGTCAGGGTCATGGTGGTAATCAATAGGTGTTCGGGGCCATAATGATCAACAATAGGGGATTGGGGTCACGACAGTCTCCTTTGTGAGAAGGAGTGGGGGTTGAGGGACCTCGAGGGATCCGAAGGGGGGTGGGTGAGTTAGGGATAATGGGATTAGGGGGATGGGTTGAAATTAGGGGTTTTTAAAAATATTTACCAGTGGGTTAAATAATACTATTTCTAAATTTAAAAATAAAAAAAATATTTTTACAGTTATACTAAACTGCCAATATATTATAATTTTTTCAATATAATTTATTTTAGGGAAGTTAGGGGAACTGCTACTAATAAACTAAAACTAAGACTGTTTTTTTGTATTATCATATGGCTCTGCTTAAACGTGATGTAATTCTTATTTAGATCTACTAAATTTTTCTATTTTCATTTGTGGGATAAAACCATTGTAGGGAACGTTGTGGCTATGATTGGTATGGTATCATGACATTTTTAGAGATATATAGAATCATGTTGAATCCCTAGGTGTTATCCTAGAACATGTAGTTTAGTGGGTTTATTTCTTATGTAGTATTAACATATTAAATTAGTACCCTCTTTATCACATTATTACATGCACTATATAGTCAAAATAAATTTCTATAGACACCATTTGGGTAGGCCTACTATGTTATACTCACACCATATTTAGGCTTCTGTTTGGTTCACAAAATTTTTTCATGGATGCACGTATAAATATGGGAATGGGACCCTACATTGGTTGATTGATTACTGGATGGCCTAAATATTGGAGATGAGACTAACATGGGGTTTGGGGCCATGGTCTTGGAGTCCTTTATATCAACTCTATTAGTTTTTTATTTGTATAAAATTAAACAAAATATTTATATTTATTTATCATGAAATTACATGCGTTCAAATTTTTTGGATTGGTGTAGGTTGATTTGATTGGGCCGAATGCTTGTGGCCCGTACTGTGCACCTGCCCACAACTTTCATGGGTTGAGCTCTATGGTGAGCCTTTTGGGGGTTGCAGGGGGCAAAAATACCCTACACTGGGGGTCTAGGGTTAAATGCCTCCAACCCAAATTCTTTCGGGGCTGTAGCATCTCTGACCACTATAGCAGAGCTGACCGACCGACACTAACAGAGTACTAAAGCAGTGTGTACTTTGGATTCAACTTTCCTGTAGCCTTTTAGACTTCCATCCATCACTCACTATAGAACGTTTGACTTGGGTGACTACCTTTCACTATAGCAACACTAACTTCTTATGCAGTTGGTGGAACAATGGATCATCATCTCTATTTGTAGACCATTCTGAGCTAGAGTTTCATATTGAAAAAATGTGCAATTGTTCTACAGATATATAGTGAATATTATAACCCTCCATAGATGTATAGATTATTGCCCGAACCATGTAAATCTTTATGTTATTTTTCTTCTATTTTTTCCTTCAACTCTCCTGTGATTTTTTGTTTCAGTCACTACAACTCTCGACGTTTCAGCAACAAATTATTGACATATTGCTTGATTTTCCTTCATTCTATTATGATTTCCTAATGGTTTGTTATATTGATTTCACTACTTCCAAATTCTCTATTTTTGTTTCCACTATTGTTTCTACACTATACTAAAGATAATATCCACCCCACTATATTCCTAACCTACTTTCAACTATTAGGAAAACTCTAGCATATAGGGAGGTGTTTCTGAGGTCACATAACCCACCTGTCTTAGTCATATGGGGAGGCACCGAGCTAGGGATGTTACCTATATATTTAGCTTTATATAAAATATATTTAATAAAATATGTTATATTTTTATAAATATAAATATATAAATATATAAATATATTTAATGATATAATGTTTTTTATAAATATAACTTTTTTTATTGCTTTTTAGTGCTGATAAAGGTCACCATTTATCGGTTTTTAAAAAGAGATAATAAAAGGGTGTATTTATTTGTGAAAAAAGGTGTTGATAAAGGCCGATATTTATCAAATGTAACATAATTGTTTATTAAGAGTACATTTATTAGAGTTTTTTACTTAGTGTCGATAAAGGATAGAATTGTTTTTCAAGGGTTCTGTAGCAATAAATTATCATACACTAAATCAACATTACTTGCATAAGTGAAATTCACACAAAAGAATCGTATTGTCATAGACCATTTCTTATAATTTTAATGTATCAAATTCACAAAACATATTTAATCTAAGATTCATGATTGGAATGTTCTTCTCATACTTCTCACATTGTCATTCCTTCTTTGCAAGAGTATTTTTTTCTTTCCTCAAGTACTGCCTCTTATTCATCATACTTCTAAATTGGTGTTGATTTCAGTTATGTATGTATTTGAGAGTACTCAAGGAAATAATAGAGTATATTAAATCTCTTTATTCATCAACATAGGTTCATGATAACCTTTTCATGTGACTGTAATACTCACTACACAACTTTGTCAATGATTTACTTCATGTCAGACATAACATACAAGAGTACTTCATTTAAAGAGATATCTCAATGTGAACACAATGTGATCTTTCATGGTTGGGATGAGGTCCTCTTTCATGGAAGTTGTTGTCATGCTATGCAGAAAGATCTAAAATATTATAGTAGGAGAAAAGGTGAATGTGTTCATTTCATACATGAGATACTCATTTTATCCCCAATGTGTGGTCATTATTTCTTGGAAGAACATACCCATTATCCTATTACTTCATGATTGCCTTATGATCCCACATGTTGAATAAAAAACTATTGATACATTGATGAGATTAAAGTAGATGTGAAACATGAAAAACAAGATGTCCCGATGTAGAAGATGATATGGGCTCAGATGACATCATCCAATTCATGTGATAATTATATATGTTTTTATGGATGAATAGTTTCTTCATTAAAGAGGGATCCCAAAACAATTTTAAAGAAATATTAATGGTGCATAAAAAATTTGGATGAATGGTACATACCCACACCATCACCCTCAACATGAAATGTTTTTAGTGGGATCCATTTCTATATAAAGTCAGAACGACTCTTAAAGATAAGGATATCAATTTTAGTTCTCCTATAATATAAATCAGTGATAAAATTTTTTTCCATGTGACTTTAGATTCTCTCCCAAATGACCATTCCAGTTTCTATCCCTTTTTACAAAAACTGCATCACCAGATTCAATGATATAGAAAAATACAACTCCTCAATTTATAAAGAAGATGCAACTTTTTCTCTCCATTTAAGAAAAAAATTCAAAGTCATGTAGGGATAAAATCCATAAATCTTCATGTGAGAGGATAATAATGAGGAAAAAGTTTTAGACTCAATTCATCTAACCTATATATGGGAATATCTTTTGTAAAGATACTCACAAACAGATTTTTATTTGATATGTACTCCATCTTTATATATCTATAGGCCACATTTTCTTTGAAAATTTGATATTTTATATAAATGTTATTATATCTGAAGAGGTGCATTGTATTATTCGACATATAAATAACACTCAGATTAGTATAGAAATTTTTAGTGTCATCCCATCCTTGAAATTAAAATATTCCATCTATGGTTTCATGTAAATCATTTATATACAATATTTTGTACCAACAACATATTCTTTCTCAAATGTTCTCAATTTCACTGAATTGTTTTTTTACTATACAAACTAGCTCATTACTTTCTCAAAAATAATGTTTCACATGAAGTGGATATTCTATCAGTACACTCAACTACCCGTTTTGCATTATTAAATCTTATTAGAACCGAATTTTCATTTTGTTTATATAATATCCCCTAATTCAGTGTTCCTTTCACATATCACAATAATTTTGGTAGAAACAAGAAAGTAATAGTATTTAGGATCACTCTGAGACCTTGCATATAGATTCACTGCATAATTCAAATATGATCTTGATTATTTTAGGTAATATAGTCTTTCAATGATACTTATAAATTCTTTTTTCTATATAAAACAGCTTCAGACTTCATCCTTAAAGAATTTGGTTCCAACTGAAATGGGTGTTGAAACATATTTTGAATCATCCATGAAAATTATTTTAAAAATTATATAAAATATTTTTATTTAGAAAAAATATGTAATTAGTATTTTTATTAAATTTTTAGTCCCATAAAATATTTCCTTTTACCTAACATGGTCATCTCTGTTTTCTTCTTCATATGTTAAAGAAATTCATCAAAAAGATATTCTTTGATTATAGAAGATATGAATCCATCCACATACACAATGATTATGAGAGAACCTATGATCATCTATCTCAAATAATAGTTATTTTATAATTTCTATAAAATTAAACTCATATCCCATATAAAACCATCCAATTTGGAACACTAGGTCGTAGGGTACTATTTCAAGCAACACATACCATTTTATATCCTCCATACCATACTACCATCACTATCAATGTTGAAAACCTCAAGTTGTTCAATGTAAATACATTCGTCTATATATCTATTTAAAAATAATAATTTCACATCCATTTGATACATCATGTTATGTTTGTTTATTTCCACAACTAGGAATATTATAATAGTTTTTGGTCTTTCAATTGGTGAAAGAGTTTCATCAAAGTCAATGTCCTATATTTGTGGATTTCCTTTTCACACTATAACAACTAGACACTGAAAGCACCTTAGTTTCCTCACAGAAATGTGTTTTCCCCACCCCGAGGCCTAACCACATTCCCCAATGGGTCATTAGACTAATTATTTTCCACATAGGCTAAAACATGTTCTTTCGTGATTACATGGTCAACACTCACACGCACCATAGGAAACTTCCATGGAGGTCACCCAACATGATCCATGATCCAAAAAAACCTATTTAACCACATAATTTTAATCAGTTATACTAATAAAATGTAAGTTTATCCTTATTGACATGGTTATCATCATTTATCTCACTTATCACTTTATCTTTATGTGTTTTTACAGTATATCCTCCCCTTTATAGAAAACTTCCTTCATTGTGGACCCCATACCAAAAACTCAGGTAGTGCCTCTACACATTAGGCTTGGTATTGGCTATGATACCAGTGTAACAAATGGTCCCTACATGCACCCCAATTTCCCTATAAACATTTGTTGTCCCCGATAGATTTATTTTATGATACCAAACCTTTCTCATTTAGTTTATTTATAAACACCAACTTGTTACTCATAATGTTTTATTATTTTTGGGTCTTCTATCAAGTCATGAAGTAGATTTTTTTCTCAATCTAATCATATTAATAATTCATTTCTTATATACACTATATATGCTCAATTATTTCAATTCCTGTATGAGGTTAAATTTTTGAGATGAGTGCAGTTTGATATTCACATATAAATATCCTTATAATTTGTATAGAATCATATTGATTCCCAAATATATTTTAAGATTTAATATGATCATTAATTTTTCTATACTATCTCCTATCATTTCAAGTAGATTCCTCTTAATCACTAGTTTGTTTATAATAAATATCAATAGCAAGTGGATTCATTATGGTTACACCCTCTTTCTTCTATTATGAATTTTTTGTGTTATTTTCACTATAATTTTCAAAATTTTCTTCAATTTTGATATCTATTTTTTTATTTTCCATATTTTCTCATCAAAATAGTGAAATATCTTATGAAATAATTTTTTCCAATATTTATAGAAATTGTTTTTAGATAAGTATCCTAGGAAGATCCATTACACTTTTTTTCTTCAAATTTTCATAGATTATTTTTCCTCATCATTATAATTAAATTAATACCAAAAATACTAAAACATTTTACATTTTGATTTCTTGTGTACCATATTTAATATGGTTTATTTTGTGCTTGTACCCTCAATAAAAATCTATTTTTATATGTTATAAAATTCATATAGTTTTTTAGATATATTTGATATGTTTTGTTCAACTAATATAGTCCCTCCCATATCAACTATAAACATGTTCATCTTATATGATACACCTTTTTTCTAAGGAGAATATGGTGTTATATATTTATGCATGATTATATGATTTGAAATATATATCTCAAAAGAATCACATGTAAAATTATTGAAATTATCTAGTCTTAGTTTCTTGATGTAGAGTCGATCTTCCTTAATAGCCTATATTTTAACAATTTTGAACATTTGAATAGATTTTGAATAATTACTGATAATCATGAAAATGTTCATCAATTTAAAATAATTAATGAATATAATGAATTTCATTTCAACCATGGTAGAATTTTGTCTCATGGTACATATATGTTAATATTATAAGTTCAAGTTGTATAGTAGACAGAATGTTCATTCCTTTATGATAATTTTGAACTATTTTCCCTTTTTATTGGTTTCATAGATATTATACCTATATTTTTTTATATTTTAAATTTCTCTGAAAATATAATGTTTTAAAAATTTACTCATCTTTATTTGGTCAATATTACCAAATCATATATTCCATAAATTATTTTCATATTTGTAACTCATGTAACAGGAATTTATAATATCACCAATTTGAAAAGGATTGATATTTTTTATTCTCCCTTGATTAATATTCCTTTTATACTTAGTGATTATGATGAAAAAAGACTATTTATTTAATACCACCTCATTCCCATCATCATATTGTTTACTGATACTAAGTATGTTGTGGTTTATCCATTCAATAAATAATACATCATTGTAATTTAGAATTTGAGAATAACTTTTTTACTTAGACTAATATTTTGATTTTTATAGAACAATAATTACTAATAGTCACTTATCCACCTTCACGATGTTTAATATATATCATAATCTTGGTTTCACCAATCATTTGTGAGAAAAATCCACTATCAAGTATCATTTACCTTGTTCTCCTACCACCCTTTAAAGAAACATCAGAAAAATTAGATTTTTTTGCTTATATTTTTGAATTCCCTTTCTATTCTCATTATAATGATTCTGTATAGGTATAATAGTCATGTATTCCTCAAATATATGACCCTACTGATAAAAACTTCCTTATATTTCTTCTAATTAGTCAAATTTTTTTTTGGAAGATACGATGAATTCCTATTAATAACATTTTTTCTTTGAAAATCTATTCTCATTTTTGTAGAATAGATCCACATAGATCATAATTCATACTAGGTAGAGGAATGTTTTTTAACATGATTAATATTTTTGACCAAATACTATAAAAAAAATAGCAATATCCTCTAAAACATGATCTTCTATACTGATAGTCATTCTATGTCTTGTAAAATTATTTTTCACTTATAGAAAGTATTTATTAAAGGTATTGTAGTGTATTTTTCTGTTTAGTAAAAATCAGTTTTTACTTCTTAATCTCATCAATATATATAGCCGCTTTATTGATATATTACTATATTCCTCTAGTTATCTTTACTTTTTTTTACCTCTTTTAGCATCTTTTCAGTATTGATATTTATGTCTCAATTAAGAAAAACTTCAAATTCCTTATTCAACATTTGTTCCATGTCTATTTATTCACATTCATCACATTCAATATTTGAATTATCAAACCATTTTTCAATATATACCATAAAATAAGTGTTATATTATTATTTACTATCTGATGTCGAGTTAGTTTATTTTTCTTCATTCATCAAACTTATTATTTTAATTCGAAAGAAACTATTATTTCCATCCATGTACGGTTGAATATTTTGATATTTTCTTTGTTTATTTTTTCCATGTTTTATCATTATTCTCATCTATTTATGTATTAATAAACTTATTCTTCGGAAAAATTATTTCTATGTTTCTAACATCATTAAAATTATAGCACTTTTATGGTAATTTTACTTTACCCTTAATATTTTCCTTCTGAAATATCTTTGATATAAGAGAAATACTTCTACAATAATATACATTAGAATATTCACCATTAGATTCACTTGATTTAACATCTTCATTATCATTGATTTTGAGCATTCTCATGGTCTTAAAAGACATATCATCTTTGATCTTATTTTTGAAGGTTGTAATATTTATCATTTCATAATAAATATGAATATTTTTAAATTAATTCAGATAATGATCTAGTATGTCATTCAAGGCTAAAACCTTAAGATCAAACCTATATGGAATGTTTATCATTCACCTTTTGAAAATAGTGGAATCATACATAATTTCTCTAAAACACAAAATAATGCTGAAAATTTCATTAACTGTTATAGACTATTCATCAAAGTTTTCTTATTTAGACAACTTAATATCCACAAAACATTCTCCTACAAATTTTTATTTTGTCATAATTGAATTTTAAATTACCTGTATAATTTCATTTAAAATTGTTCTAAATTTACATAATAGTTTGGAGTCCCATAATATTGGTGTAATATTTTTTATAATGTCACATCAAAATGAAATTTTGAGATTTTCCATCAACTTCCATATATCTCTTATTTTCCATTTTCAAAGGAAATTCCTCAAAAATTGGTGGAAATATTATCTTTACTATATATTTGACTTAAAGGTATTGTGATAAGAGATAAAGAAACATCCTATTCTCCCAATTTTGGTAGTTTTTACCATATAATATAGTGACACACTTTTTGTCTACAAAATCAATGTTATCCATATTTTGAAATTCCTAGATCATGACAGGGGGAACCTCAGTTTTCTATGATACCAATTAAAGAACCAATAAAGGAGTTACACCACTATGAAGGGGGAGGGGTGAATAAGTTGTGACTTTTTAATATTTAATATCTTTTAAACAATCATTGTTTGAGTTTTTATACTCTGATTCACTCTTATATGATCTCATATCTTTACCTAGGAACAATAAGAAAAAAAGAAAAGAGCCATAATATTTTGATATATTTTTGTCTAAAAAATATCCTACACATTATTGTAATTGGTTAGAAACCCAAATAAAAAATTCTCCACTATAATAAAATCTGGTCACATTATACAATCACCAATATCATAGAGTACCACTATTACTCCTAGAGTCCCACTTGAATGACTACTTCTCTTTGCTGATACAAGAGAATTAAAATGATAATGAGAACTACTAATAATTTTGGTTCAGGTTTCCCCTGATATAGTTAATTTTGATCATTCCTCTACCATGTTAAAAGATCTGGTTTAGTACCATACCACTAAATTGATTTAATAACTCACACAATATCTATATTTTATTTATTAAAACCTCTTACACTAGTTCTCTCTCACATGATTCCTATATGTATCTTTTATAGCCTATTATATTCATTTATATTAATTTATTTAAAAATCACATTCTTCTCATACCCTGATTCTATATTCTTTTTAAAAGTGAAATTTATACAAAATACATGTACTATCATAGCTTTGTATATATATATATTATGATTTATAAAAATAATGGAACACATTTCATTCATGTTCTATGATTTTCATATGTTTCTCAGGCATCACATAATGTAATTCAATATTTTCTTGAGCTTCATAATCTTTTCTCAATTATTGAATCTTTTTCATCATGTAACTATGAATATGTAGATTTTAGATCTTCATGTAGGAGACTACACACAAGCGTAACCACTAGTACACAAAACTATATTCATATTTGAATTATGTTCATGATAACCACTTAATGTGACTAAAACACTCACCACATATTATTCTGAAATAGTTTATATTAATATCCCTTCTATTAAAACATAATATATGAGAGTAATTCATGAAAACATATATCCTCACAATCTTCTACAAGAACATAGAGGCTTCTCATTCTACATCATCCACTTGTTTTTCTTCAAACCTTAATTACCTGTAAAAGGATACGGAAAATGATATTGATATTAGATAACCACCATCTCTCTATTCATTTCATTTTCATTATGATTTTGAACCATTTATAGCTTTGAAAATATTATCACATGTGAAGTGGAGTTGTAGAATTTTTTAGTATACTCATGTTAACTCATAGTGAATTTTATGAATACATAAAAATCAATCTTACTGCCATAGTACATAGATATATTTTAAAAATATTCTATAATTAATATAATAATTATAGAACTTCCCAAAAAAATTCTCAAAACTATTCCAATAAACTCAAATCATCTCAAGTATATTCATACACCTCATAAACACATCCTAAACAACTTTCATGGATTCTCATAAATGTTTGAAAATAAATACAACACCTGAACAATTATGTTGGGTTATTTATTGGTGTCCAAGAAGTAATAATTCATATTTATTTGTATTGATGATAAAATTATTTAAGGAACCCTATGATTTATATAAATTAATACTTTACCCTTTAAGAAGTCATACCCCCATAACACTATTTGAGTATTCAAGAAAACAGAACTATAAAAACAATTTAGTTGCTAAATATCAATGTTAGAAGTGAAATTAGGGGTAAATGGAGTGATGGTAGTAGAAATGGTAAGTTTTTTTTCGAAATTTAGGGGTAGAGTCATCAAATGAAATCATTATAAAAATACAAAGCATATAAAAAAGAGTCTTCCTAACTGAAACATGAAATTTAAAATAAGGTCTTGGAAATAAAATCGTAGATAAAAATTTATTTTATAAAGTTAATGTCTCTAATGTATATTTTAATACAATCGGGGAATGGAAGGTCCTTTATTATAGATGATATTTCCACATGGGTCCAAAAAGTTGTTTTTTATTGATTAACTGATAATGAATCTAATGATGTATTTTAGGAAAATAATTAGAAATTTAAAATCATGGGGATATATTTGTTGTAATTAAAAAATTATAAATTATTTTTAAAAATTCTTAATAAGTTTAGTTGGGTAAATATTTAAAAAAACATTATTTTTATTAGGTTCCTTGATTATAAGGGTATTACAATTTGATCATAATTCAATAGTCTTAGAATCAATTATTGCATTATTACTTAAATTAGTGTACTAATTAACAATATATGTTATATATTATATGGTCAAATAATACAATATAATATAATTTAAGTTATACCCTAGTTAAAAATAATACTATGGTTTTCATCAAAGTCTACAGAAAACGATTCCTAGAGAATTTTGTCAGTTAAATAAAAAAGGTATGTTGAATCAAATAACACCTAACTATATTCCATTTACTATATCCCTATGGTTTTGGGTAATATATTTTTTGAAAATATATGTGAAAGTGGTTCCAATACAATTCATTGAGAATATATATATGATTTTTCCAAAGTGATTCTTGGAGGGTTGTTAAGGTTTCATTAACAATACTTAATATTGATGAACTAGAAGTAGTGATGGTTCTGGATACTGACTTTGAATAAATAATAATATATATGTGTTTATTTATTTATTATTTGATGTGTACAATATTTGTAATAGGACTTAAGGGAATTATATAATAGAAAATAATAGGGAAAAGCCTTATATAGATAGAACCCGAAAACTCTACTATCAATGTCAGTGGCTACGATCAAAGGCGAACAGTTTGGAGTGTGGAAGTATACATGTTAGTGATACTTTGGGATTTTAGTATCACATGTGAAAGAATAAATGTGCTTGGTTTGGAATAAAATATAGTAGGAAGCACTCACATGGATTGACTCGAGTGACCCACCACCATTGGTCAGTGGCTAAGGGGTTTATCAAATGTACCTTAGAAAATTGAGGATTATATTCAAGAACCCTCTTAATAAAGTATTCAACATATTATTGAAAGTATAATAGTACTATTAAACAATAATAAAACACATTACTATGGTAGATTTAATGGAAAAGGAACAATTATGTTTAGTATATATATAGTGTATATGTATAAACCACATCATAGGATATATCATGGGGTTTGGGAAATTGTCACAATGATCTCACCATGTTTCAATTATGAATGTGTTAAGGTTAATTTTTTTGAAATTTGGAGTAGGTTTAGAACACATTTTAGAGGATGTAATTTTGAGCTAGAAGATAACCTATGTAAAATGGTATGTAGTATAGTTTACCATGCTCATGGATGAGAGAGTTTCAGTGGACTTGGAAAAAGGAATGATGATTTGAGAGTCTCAAAGATTGTCAAAATAACCAGCCAATGGAGGCAACCCCATGTTTCTAAGTGTGGTAAGTGTCATGTATTTAAGCCAAAGACAAAACATTCCAATTTTAGACTCATTTCCATATTGGTTCCCATGGGGAATTATCATTCCACCTATGAGAAATGAAAATCACACTATGGGAATGGAGCTGGTCAGGGTGAAAAAATGATGGGATATATTTTTGAATGGATGATTGAGTGCCTCACATATCTTAGTACCAAGATGAACGGTGTTTTGTTGAGAATCTTATATGAGGGGAGTGTTGAGGTTTCTCAAGAAGATTTCAAAATGACCACTGGTAATGGTGATGGGATTTTGGGATGGAATTTCCACTATTGATTCACTACCCATGTCATAGTGTTAAGATTCAAATAATTCTTTTTGAAATTTTTCATGGGGAAAAGCTATCTATGATGGAGGATTTCAAGTTGACATGTCAATCAACACAAGAATCGTTCTTCAAAGATGAAATATTAATTTCTTCGAATATTGGTTGTGATTCAAGAGGATTTAGAGAGATTTTATAGAACTATTAAATTGGTTTTAATCTTAATTTAACACCATTCTTGTGGAATCCCAATCTGGTGAATACTCAAATAGTTCCATGGCTTGGTTTACCAAACAACATCATGGTTCATCTTCATATGTTAGAGGATGAGACTAATAGGGAGGGTCAATGGTACAACCATGGGGAGACTATACCCCAATTCAATGTGAAAAATAATAGATAAATGACTATATAAAATTCACATTAACACAAAAATACTTTAGAGTATAAAAACTAAATAAATTATATCAATAATGAAATAGAATATAGCATAAAACTGGAATTTTCATGCCTACATGTACATCATTCATTGTTTTCGGATTGGGTAAAATTTTGAGGTAATTTTGAATTGTTTCATTTTGTTGACAATATATTTAGTAAACCAAGTTTTTTAATGAAAATACAAGATTTAGAACACTTAAATGTGTTATTTTTAGAAATGGTTGAAGGTATGGGGGATGTCATGTGTGTTTTGATGAGTTTCAGGAGAATTGGGCCAAAGAAACACATAGTTTAGAAGAATGGGTCTGGGCACATAGTTTTTCTGAAAACGTGTGGACTACCATAGGAAGATATGTGGAAAATCTAGAATAACTGGAGTATGTACATGATTTATTATAATCATGAATGTGGATCCACATAACTATGAATCTAATTTTTTGTATTTAACCGTGGGTAAATTCATGGTTTGTGCATATTTTCCCAAACCATCTGCATAAACCACGCGACTCTCCTTAATTAGTGGCATGAGCAAGGTTGGTACACAGGTTGGCCAACTATGTAGCTAAACCATGTGCCAAATTAAATGGGGTAAAATTACCTTCCATCATTTTTTTATTTAAAAATTCTCCCCATCATTTATTTTCCAGCCACACGCAAAGCATCTCCTATCCCATGGGGCTCCTCATATCCTCTCCTAGGTATAGAGGGATCTCCCTCATCCACTACTAAAATTAGACAACACAAGTCTCGTTGTATGAATGCTGGTTTGTTATTCATTCATCTTTATCTTTTCTTAGTTTCTATTATCCTCATATGCACTATTTTGGTGCAACCTAATTCACCATATTTTCTAGGTGTTCATATGCTTCTTCGATTTCTCTTGATCCAGAATGGATCAATCCTCAATATTGGATGTATGGGTCATCCACAATACATTTTAGGTTGTATATATATTTTACTTCAAGTATTTATACTTTATTAATTAGGGTGACTAATGTTTTTTGTATTTGACCTTTTTCTAATGTGGAAATGATGTATAATTACCGGCATCATTAATGGAACATAAGGAATCACATTCCTTTCATATTCCATGCCATATGGATTGTATTGTTAGTCTATTGTAAATTTTTGATGTTCTTTTTGTACTATTTTCCTTCCTGTTATATAACATGGTAGGAATTTTAGTATCATTTATTGTTTTATATCTGCATAGTTAATTCTTAGCATGCTTCATTAAAATAAAAAATTGTGAATATTTAGCATGTTTTCTTATAAAACATGTATATGATTTTGGTTTTATGATTATCATAGATATTTTTTACTGTGATTAGGTAATTACATTCAATTACTTAGGATTATTAACATATTGATTGTATACCATGATTGGGTGTTTTCAGTGCTTACATAATAGATTTCCATGTTTAATCTAAATGAATATCTTTTTATTTAGAATGTTCTTTTTATTTACTGCTTGTGATACAATGGCTTGGCATAATTATGATTCAAAGTTAGGTCAAATAATATTCTATAAATAATCTATGTGGTTCTCTTCCAAATATTATAATGGTGAAATTTTATTTGAAAAACCAATCATGGAATGTTTTTTCTAGGACCCATTGGTTTCATTGGATAGAACATATTGGTTTAAATTATATGGGAGCCAAATTTTAATTTATAAAGTGTATGGGTGGATTATAAATTGGAAAATGGTGACCCAAATAATCGAACCATTGTTTATTTTATTTATATAAAAAAATAAATATTTTATAGATGTTAAATTTGTTTATTTTTTTATTACATAAATTTGATACATGTGAACCTTTTCATATATCATCCTATGTAGTATAATCTTGACATATTATAATTATAAAATAGGCCTGACTTGACACATTTATTCTGTTCATGATGGTTGTGTTGAAGAGAATAATCCACTAGATGTTTTTTAACTATCAATGTTTTGAAATGTTTGGGTTACATTTATATGAACCAAACATGGTTTAACAAGACCCTTTTAGGTCACTTTATCTCTTATGTGTTAGTATTTAACCACTATGGTGGTATGGTTATATTATATAGTGATGGTTATATAATATGTTTGCAGTCACCAAGGTGGTTTTACATATAAGTGTAAAGTGGAATCATACCTGACCAAACAACTTCTTCATTAATAAATAAAATTTTTATATAAATGGGTTGTATTCATATGAGTCATTGGTCAATTAAAATTATAATTAAAACCTAAATGGTGTTATCATCTATAGATGTAAATTGAAATTTTCTTTAACTAAGAAAGAGGTGAATTATTCCGAACAAATAAATCAATGATATTGAACATTGGTGTTCATGTAGTCAATAACCTAATTGTGAAGGATTTAGGAAAAGTAAATAATGTTTTTAAAATTAATATTGATAGAATTTATCCTTCTCCTTGTAACGTTTTCTAAATAAAGTAACTTTTATTAATGTTTTTCCTAACTAGTTCCTGAAGGTAATTTGAGTCCTTAAACTTTTGAGGAATTGAAAGTAAATTAAGGAAATGAATTAAAAATGGAAACTTAAGTATTTTATTTAATATAACCTTCATGTAAGGGTAGATTAATCATTCATGAGTGATTCCTTGAAACAGGAAGATGATCATTAACCATATGAACCTTCTATTATGGTTTGAACATGAATGATAGGCCCTTAATCCATGTGACCCTTTGTAGAAGTGACATCATTTTAGATCAATGAATTATAGTTTTGTAAGGTTCTAAATAATTTTATGTAGCATCCTTGGATCCTTAAAATCCTTACTATATTCACCGAACTTTCGGACACATGGTAATGTTCAGGTTCCATTTATCCCTAGAAGGATTCCTGGTTTCTAAATCGAACTAGAGTTTTATGAGTGATCATCATTTTTTATAAACCTTGTTATTATAATCAGTATCAATAAATTCTATTTAATAGAAGATAGACATGACTAGGGCATGGTTGACATCATGGTGGGTTGTGTGGCCCTCTTCCTCTTCCTCAATGATGGGAGACTAGGTATGTCGCTATCTGGGTTAGTAGTCATATGAGTTAATATACTATTAGTTTAAAAAAAAAATTTATGGTCCATAAATATTATAATTTTTAAGTCTGATAATCATATTTATAGTATCAAGGATGTTAAATTTCATTAGTATATTCTTGTGGTAGTATTCATTCATATATGTGGTACCCGCTGAGTTGTTATAATGGTTTTATGACTCACACGGGGAATGTGGGAATTGTTTAATCATTGAGTTGATATGTTACATTCATAGGGTCATCTCTAGGGTAGATTGACCTGTGAATTGGAGTAAATCCATGCTCGTCCTAATGATCGAGATGAATTCGTAATAGGAGCTGGTGTTTAGACACACTAGTCAGTTTGGTATAGAACATATGCCTAATGTTACGGTGTGTGTGGATGTACCTCGGGAGGACTAAGATGCGTACACCTATATAAAAAATACATCTAGTGCACATTTATGTAGTCTGTTGATCTTTGTTTTCAGTTTTATGATTAATAACATCATGATGGTCATGTCTGGAACCTTCTTTAGCAGTCAATGGAGTGTGCGCCATGGGACAAGATCCCCTTTTTAGTAAAAAAGACGAGGGTGACACTCTTTAGGTTAGGATAATTGTGTGAATTATGGTAAGTATTTTCCTTCCATATATAATAAACATAACTAAGGGTCATTTTTTTAAAATAGAGCTATTTTTAAAATACCATGAGGCCGACACAATTTTTAATTTTTCAATGCTTGTTAGGCTGCATGATGATGTAATTTTTTTCTGTGATCACATCCTTTGGAATTTACAATATTCTGGTATAGAACTCAATGTTCTAGAATACTTTAGGTTGTTAAGGAAATATGATTGGTTAATATTGAGGTGTCTTGAGTTTCAGACGAGATATTTTAAAAGAAGTTGACCAGTAGTTGTTCGAATGCTCTTGCTTTTGGTTGATGGGTCGGAAAGGTTAGGAGTTGCACTGAGCACTTCATCTGGGTTATTACAGAAGTTTCTTAGGTTCTATTTATGAATCATTTTATTTAGATAAGTGTACTTTTATCTAATTATTATCATGTATGATATCATGACATCGTCTTGTTACCCTTAGAGAGCTTTGGTTATACGCTTCAATCTATTTAAACCTAGTTGGGCTTGATAAGTGGTCTCTTTCATGTTTTTATTTCTTAGAATGGCTTTTGTAGAGTCTTGGGTAGTCCTAAGAGATACCTAGTATCCCATGTATGGACACCTCGGATGGAATCATGAGCACCATCTTTTTCTGTGACAAGATCTCCAGGAAGATACCACATAGGGGTAAGTTAGGGTTTTTGATGATTTAATGTTGTAACTATGTGCCAATACATTTCAAATAGATTATAGATAATGGAATACCTTGAATAAAATCCTTGGACTCCATTTGATCACTATAATGTTACCCTAGACCTCATTCCTGATTAGACATGATGTTTAATAGTAATGATCGAATTGGGGTAGATCGGGTGTATGCCCATGTTTGTTTCGGGGAATGAAAACATAGAAGACTTTGGACTTGGAATGTCATTAGATGTTGGGTACATACATCATTAGATGTTCTTGATTCAACCATGAGGTTCCTTAGAGAAAGAATCCATTTTTGGGGTGGTGTTATGATGGTCTTCTAATCCATCCTTTTTGAGATAGTCAGATGGGAGTGGAAAGACTGGTTATCCTTTGGTTTTTGTTTAGTGCAGTCATAAAGGAACCATTTTGGTCATATCATCAGGTTATAATGGGTGTATTGTAAATTTTGACTTGGAATTTCATGGAGTGGTTGGATCAGACGAGAATAATGATATTGATTCAGAGCCGACCACTCATTCAAGATAATAATCGTTCCATGAGCGTCATTAGAATTCTATGAGAACACCCTAATATAGAATTCTTATGGTGTTGATGCTGTGACTAAGAATTTTTATTATACATGGTAGGACCTATGGTGGTAAGAAACATTGGATGGATGATTAAAGAGATGATGAAAAGATTCTGTGAAGGGTTTATGGGATTTGATAAGTGCTGACTTAATGTTCCAATTTTGAAAATGAGCGTTGGACGGAGTTTGTACTACATATGTACCATATTCTTAACTGATTCTTGGAGGTTTGTTGGTTTTTGGTAAATGAATCATGCCCATATGGAAAAACATCACAACATGAGTAGGTTGGGTATGACTTTAATTTTTACCGCAAGGATTCTCAGGGACAGGAAGTTTGAAGTTGGGTAGATTAGAACACCCCATGTTTTTTTGACCAGATGAAATTCAATAGGAGTTTTTATTTTTTTATTTTTTTTATGTGAATAAATTAAACTAAGCATTAAACTGGGGATCTGAGAGTTTAAAAAAATAAATGTGTTGATTTTATTCTTGGATGAAGGCCTAGAAATTTTCACGAGTGTTCCAATGAGTTTTAGGAGCACTGAGCCCTGGAAACTAAAAATTTGAAGAATTGGTCAGGGATAACAGTTTGTATGAAATAATGGATCCCATTAGAGGAAAATGTGTGGCTAACCTGGGGACTCTCACTGTTTTTTCTAACTATATGATCGGAGCTGCAAGATAGTGCTCCTAGTTTTAGGTCTCTGATAGTGAAAAAATGCATTGTTTGTGCATAATTCCCAGAACCGCGTGCATGAATAACATGACCCCTCATTTTAAGAAGGGGAATGATCACAGTTGGTAAATTATTTTTCCAAATGTGTTTCCAAATATAGTGCCTCATTAAAGGGGGTAAAATTACCCTTTGATTCCTGCTTTCTTTAAACCTTCTCCCTTTATTTCCTTGGTAGATTCATGAAACACATACACTTTCTCGTGGGGCTCCTCATCCATTCTACACAGATTTAGTGGGATCTCCTTCATCAGTTGTTATAATCAGTTTCTTTCAGTCTCATTAGATGTATGTCGGTAATACATTCGTTCCTATATCTCCATTCATCGTTTCACATCTCCTCATCTATACTATTTGGGCTTGACCAAGTTTACCCTATTATCATGGAGTTCATCCATTTATTTGATTTCTATTCAATCAGACCTAATCAAGACTCAATACTGGATATGTGGTTCATCCATGGTATGTGGTAGGTGGTCTATATACTTTCTTTCATGTCTCTATGCTTTATAGAATATTTCATTTTTGATCTGAACTATACTTATCAGATGTCGCTTCAAAATAATAAATTTCCATGATTTTAAATTTCTATGAATGATTTGTTATGTGTTTAGACCCTTTTTGGTGTGGATGGATTTTATGACCTCAACCCGAAGCACCCATTTAGGTTGGGTTCATTTAGTCACCCTCCCTAAAAGTTTTTAGCCTTTTTTTGAGCCACCCCATTGAGTGAGATTTTTATTTATATATTAAATTATGATGCTCAACTATTCTAAAACCATCTTTGAGGTGGGTTACTTTATATCTTGTGATGGAAATGGAATAAATTGAGTGATCTATGGGAATTTCATTATTAAAAAAACATTTTTTATAAGAAAACCACTTGATTAAGAGTGCTATATTCAAAAAGGAAAAGTGATATATGCTATTCCTTGCTTGGATTTATGGAATGAGTGTTTTCATGTCCTTGTTTTGTGGTCTTACCTCTTGATGTGGCTTAATTATGTATGTGTACATTTTATTTCTTAAATGAATTAGAAAATGGGTTCTACCCTCTTATGGTACCCTAGTTTTGTTTTATGGAATGCTCACTAACCTAGAATTTGTGTTTTTTAATTTAATTGATTAAATGAATTATAAAGATCGTGTGTGATTGTCAGGATCCTTCCATGGAATGAAAAGTATTTGATCACCATTATTATGATCATTCTTTTTATGAATTACCTACTTATGATCTGAGAGAGAACATAGGAAATGATTTATTGACATCATTGATCGGCAAATTGTGCATCATGTTGGGATTGATGGACATGCTGAGAGAAAACATTGAATTTCCTTAGATATGATCTCCTAGCTGATTATATATACCAATGAGTGACACTCCTTCTCTATGGGAGACACTGTGGATGGGATAACTAGAAAGTTGGTTCTACCATGCCCTGACTGATTCTCAGTCCCCTATGTGATATACCTAGGATGGGATCTATGGTTATCTATACACCATGTCGAGAGTGATACAAGGGAAACCTTTGATGGGCTCTATGGTATTGGATATTTTAGAATCTCCCGAAATTACCATATAATTCTTATATGGATAATATTGGATGGTATTAGCTTTTTTGTTTGTTTTTATAGTTGTCTCACTTTTATTTTTTGTTATTACATATTATCAGGTCATGAGAATGATTAACTAATGTCATAGGGACACATCCTCAAATCCAAATCACACGCTTGAGTTCATTCAACACTTGATACTTTACTTATGATGAACCTTGTGTAAACTAAATCACATTGGTAGAACTCCACATATTTTCAGAGGCATTCTGGATCATGCCAATGTAGTAATGGTCAGTCGGGTGTCCCTCAGGTGCCTGACCCAAATTGTTTACTTTTATTATTTAATGTCTATCTTTCATATCCATACACAAATGTACTTTGTATTCACAAATTGGATTATGATTTATTCACCATTGGTGGTGGCCTAATGAGTATATCTCACACCCTAATTGGGACACCATTTCACTGGGGTACCTGAGCATATATCAGTGTTCACAGGTCATTCAGGTTTTTGTTGTGCCATGAATTATTCATGTGAACTTAGGATCATATTATTGAGCTAGTTTATAAGAGTATTGTGGAGTTATATATTGGGATTTTATTCCTTTATTTTATTGTAATGATTTTGATATTTTATTCCACATAAATTTTGTAGCATCATATGGAAAAACATGAATGGATATATGTATTTGAAGTTGTCCATTATTATTCAGTTATTATATATGTATATTACACTACATTTTATTTTTTATCACTTGTTCTTCTTCCACCTATTGTTTGAAATTCTATTATAAATTTTTCTATTCTGATATTGAGTGTATAGTCTCCCCATTGTACCACCATTATACCCTCACAAGTAGTCTCCAACTTTTGGCTTTTGGGGAGGCGTGCTTGAGGCCATGTGCAGATCAATCTAGTGAACATTCCAAATGGGACGTTGCAGCATACCGGATTGACCACCCACCAAGATTATTAAATATATTAAATGGATAAAAAACCCAAATAAAATTCAATGGTGGCTTCATCACAATGCCTAATCCTTTCCTCCAATCTTTTTGTCCCACTCAAACTGCACCAGCTTGAACAAGTAATACCAATCCTCATCCCAACCAATACCTATGAAAAGGTGAAAGATACACTATGGTACCAAATTCCCATGGATGCTCGAGTGGTTTGTGAGTAAAAAACTCAGTTGGGATCCAATAAAGTCATCTAAAACCTACAATAAAAGAAGTGACATGTGCTTATGACATGATTAGGTGAAAACAACAAATAAACTACAAGAAGTAAATGAATAAATAAAACATTGTTGATACCCAGGTCCATAATACCAATCCGGAATACATATTTTGTCATTTTCTAGAGTGCCTCTATATATAATACATTGCTAAAGGGGGATACAAGTAATATCCTAGGATCCGACATACATTCCTCCATAAAGAATAACATGAGATCCTAGGGTGTAACCCCAATATCTATCAAACGCATGCTCAATAAAAAAAAGAATATCATCATGGGATCAAAATCCACATCACATGTGTCCCGTGAATCTCTCCAAACTCTATGTTAATCAATGTCTCTAAGAAAATTCTTAGGATTTATATGTAATCGGTGATATGAAAGGTCATCCTTGTCACCCAGCTAATTGGTTGGATCCTTGGTATCATAGGCATCCCAATCATCAATGAGGAATAATATCAGGTTTGAATGGATGTATTATAGGGGTGACACATGCATCTCATAAAAATCCTATCAATATGCCCCAAGAATTAACAAATAGTTCCCTTAAATTCTTGGTATCTTCGGGACCCTTTGAATATACAGTATCCAATATATGCCTGAGGTCGGATCATATAATATCGAGAAAATTTAGAGTTTCTAAATATCCAGATCAGGAGAATAAAATATAAGAATCCAAAACCATAACATCAACATAACGTAGGTATCACAACCCAGTCATAACATAAATAGACAATACATCATTTTTTCAGAATACTTAAAACATTACACAAATAGATTCCCAAAGGCCATATTAGTTTATTGACTTTGGAAACATGGAAACATAAATGACGATACATCATTAAGCTAAATTATCTCCCACATGGGTTGTCAAGATTAGATCCCTTATTATACACAACATAAAAAATTCATATATTCATATAATGGGGAAGAAAACATAAAATGTATTGAGTTTGGATGATCAGTAAGGGTAAACAATCAAAATATGTATGTATAAAATCTGGCATAATATAGGTTACGGGCACATCAGAAGAACAGTTGGGACAACCAACTTTAATTTTTCCATGATCAATTATTATTACGGGATCAATAAAACTTTGAACTCTAGTCTCGATAGAACAGAATCAATGATTTAGATTAAGAATGAAGAGGCCAGATACCATTACAGAGGACCATTCACATCAGTTTTATAATTAATTAAATTAATTTCATAAAGGAAAGAATACCTAGATCATAGGTATTTTCTTCATTGATGATGTTAATCATCCGGAATGACCCTTCAAGATTATCTCGTTTCACTTGCGAGGTTCCAAAATAGAATCCCTCTAGCGGTGATCCACACGTGCTTCGATGTCCTCCAATCGACACCACTCGTTCTCCGGGTGCTAGCATGGAGAAGAGAGTGTCCTGTGTTAGTAATTCTTGATTGTTTTTTCATTGACCATGAAGAATTTCTCTCATTCTTGTGATGGGAGGGAAGAGGATTTGAGAGAGAAATTGATTAGCTCAAAAATTCTCAATTCACCAGTAGTGCAATATGGTATATGGAACAATCGATGTATGTGTCTATTTATTGATATGGGGATTCAGTTAAAATATTTAATTTCATAATAGAAATAAAATACATTCATAACCCTAGTGAAAACACATTCTATTAATAATAATACTGTATCACTAATTAGGGTGTGCCAACTTGCAGAAAAAAAATTATAAATAAAATTCCACGTCACAAAATAATAGCAGTTCTATTTTAATTTGTGCCAACTAGTTAAATAATTATTTATCATCTTGCAAATACTTATTTTTCTATCAAATCAACCATGGTCCTCTTGAACTCCACTTACATTTATAAAACTACCAAATAAACAAACAAATAATTTATTCTCTTAAATACATATTTTATTTACAAACTTGTAAATAAATATTTATTAAATGTTTAATAAAATAAATAAATATATTTTACCCAAAATCCGGTGAATAAATATTTATTTAATTTATGAAATCATTTTAACATGAATTAAAGTATTCCACTGTCTTGAGAATAATATTTATTAATTAATTTCAAATATAATTTAACCAAGGTCACCATAAACACTTGGTGTGTGACCCTAGATGATTATTTCTCATTGGAATTAGGCGGGCTTACGTAATGTTGAAGTGTACTTTCTAGAAATGGGTCAAGGAACCCAAGAGAAAGAATGTAATGTAACAACAATGAAATCCACATATGAATGCTCACTGTGTAATATAATACCTGTGTCTCAATATCTCATCAAGAAAATTTCATGATAGTGTCATCAACCATTGGTCTTGATATACTGTTCTTTGACTACCTTAAATAAACTCATCATTACACCATGGAAATGGAATTTTGTGTGACGGTTCTGTTTCAATCAAAGGGCAGAGATATTAACATCCATAAATAGAAAGGAAAAATCCTTCCTTATATTATCCATTAATAACATGCCACTTTTTACACACCCAACATACCCTAATTCTCACCATCTGTCTGCATGAATCTTATCATCAGTAAATCAATGTGTATGAGTCATGACATGTAGAAATGATAATGTTATACTCTAATGATCATTACATATGCTCGTAGATAGAAATATATGATGACACCAAAACATGATGAATTCTTACTGGCGGGTCTGTTCTCATAATATCTTATCTTGGAGATTACCAAGTGTGAACGTCATGAGAGGAAGTCTCATCTGCTTATGAGTAATCAAACCTAAAGTTCAGCATGTTATGTGTCCCTTCATAGTATATCATCCAACCGTATAACTATATATAATAATATTTTTATATCATTTGAAGGTTCTCATCATAGCAGGGAACTACCACAACTTATAAATGCAACAAATAATCTAGTTCATTATTACATCATAGTCATAAATAAAAATGAACCATATGTGATAATATGATTAATATTTAAATACATTAAATATCATGAAATCAAAGTACAACCAATTGGTTCTAGGATACAATCTCTTACAAACTCCCACTTGGACTACAACCAACTGCCTACGAATTTCATTCCACCAGACCTCACATGGTGATCATGTTTCTACTGAGTCAAGGCTTTAGTCATGGGGTATTACACGTTGTCTCCCATGGAAATAATACTCTTTAAAACATCACCTATTTGAGAAAAATCCTTAAAGAGATGATACTTTCAAAGTATGTTCTTTGTCCACTGATATGACCTTGTCTCTTTTGAGAGAGCCACTTCTGTAGTATTATAGCTATAAAGTGTGATGGGATCTTCAATACTATGTATCATATCCATCTCTTGGATGAAGTTTTGCATTCAAACTACTTCTTTAGATTCCCCAGAATCTGTGATATACACATACTCTACTGTAGAATCTGTAACCACACACTACTTTGAGCTCTACCAGCCCACTACACCTCCATTCAAAGTGAATATGTATCTTGTTTGTGACTTCATGTCATCTTGATCATTCTAGAAACTAGCATCCACATATCCTCTGATTATTAGTTCCTCGGCTCCTCTATAAACCAAGAATATATCCTTAGTATGACTCAAATACTTTAGGATAGTCTTGACTACCATCCAATGGTGGTCACCTAGGTCAGCTTGATATCTTCCTACCGCACTCAATGCATATGTGACATCCAACCTAGTACATAGCATGTAATACATGAATGAAACAATCACTGATGCATATGTAGTCCTTACCATTATCATTCTTTCCTCATGGGTCAGAGGAATCATTTTATTGGAATGATGAATGTAATGGGACACTGGAAACAATCCCCTCTTGGATTGTTCCAAAATTAATTTTTTAGTATCTTACCAATGTATTCACTTTGAAATAGTCCAAAAAATCTCTTGGATCTATCCTGATGATTCTTGATCCCAATAATATATGGTGCTTCCCCTAAGTCATTTTTTGAAGAATCATTTATTCAGCCATGCCTTAACAGACTTTATGATTGATATATCATTTTCTATATGTAACATTTCATCAACATATACTATTGGGAAAATGGATGCACTCCCACTAAACCATTTGTAGACACAAGTCTCACATTCATTCTTGATGATAAATTTTTTTTATGGCTTCATCCAAATGAATATTTCATGACTAAGATTCTTTAGGTAATCCTTAAATGTATTTATGGAACTTGAATACCTAATTGGAATCCTTTGGAGCCATAAATCCTTCAGGTTGTGTCAGGTAGACAACTTCCAGACGTTTCTTGTTAAGGAATGATGTTTTGACATCAATTTTACAAATATCATAGTCATGGTAAGTGGAAATGACCAATATAATTTTGATGGATTTCAGCATTGCAACTGGTGAAAAGGTTTGGTTATAGTCAATCCCTTGACGTTATTTGAACCCTTTTGCAACTAGTCATTCCTTATAGGAACTAACTTTTCCTTTCAAGTCTAGATTCTTCTTGAATACCCATTTTCAATAAACAATATTTACATAAAATGGAGGATCTAAAAAAATAAAAACTTGGTTTTAGTACGTGGATTCTATTTCAGAATTAATGGTTTCTTTCCACTTGGAAGCATATGCCCCACATAGTGCTTCCTTATAGGTTAGAGGATCATTATTATCAACTAATAATGAGTCATAATCCTCGGTAACTAGAAAACAATACCATTATAGTCCTCTAACATCTCATGTAATCCAACATAGTTATTTTCTCTCTGGAACAATTTTTTCTTCCATGGGGATTTTTGGAATCTGCTCATGTACCAACTCCTATGTACCATGAGCCTCAACTTCATCGAAGTCTATCTCAATTCAACTATATATTTTGGAGATGTGATCCCTCTCAAGGAATATGATGTTTTTTTCCACTATAACCTTTTTGTATGAGGGGTGGTAAAGATAATATCCCCTTGTTTCCTTGGGGTGTCTTATAATGGTACACTTTGGGCCTAGAGGTGCATGTTTGTTACCAATAGAGGCCTTAAAAAATTCATCACTTCCCCATACATGTAAATTTTAGAGTATGGATTTTTTTCCACTCCATAACTCGTATGAAACACCCTTTATCAATTTAGTTGGTACTTGGTTTAGTATGTGTGAAACTGTTTATAACACATATCACAAAAATGATAATGGAATACTCGCATGAATCATCATTGGTCTCACCATGTCCAATTGGGTAAGGTTCCTCCTTTCCCTCACAGCATTCCACTGGTTTGTGTACGGAGGAGTGAGTTGGGATAGGATGCCAAATTCCATAAGTACTCAATGAAGATTTGATTAAGATATTCTCCACCTCGTTCTGAGCAGGGTTTCTTATTATTCTTACCATGTTGGTTATTAACTTCATTCTTGTATTCTTTTAACTTATCAAAAGAATCTAACTTATACCTAATTAAGTATATATATCCATATATACTAAACTCAATACTAAAAGTTATGAATTATGTGTACCCCCTGCTTCAACTAGAAATGGTCCACAAACACCGGTATGAACCAATTCAAGATGTTCTTTGGCCTTTCAGCAATCCCACTAAAAGGGGCTTTGGTCATTTTTATTTTTGAATATGCATGACATACTCTATGTTGTTTTAGTTCAAAAGAATCTAAATATCTATATTGATATAACTTTATCAAGAGTTTCCCATTTACATGAACTAGCTGGTGATGCCAATGTTGGTTGTGGTATGAGTCTTGTGAAGTATCTTTATTATTGATTTCCATTACTTGTTTTGTGTAACCCAAAACGTAAAGACCATTCTATACATGTGCCCTATGAAAAAATGATATCTTTGTAAAATAAGAAACAATCATTTCTAAAATTGAAACAAATCCATATGTATCTAATCTGGACATAGAAATAATAGTTATAGTAATAGATGGAACATAATAACAAACCCTTAACACAAAGATAATCCAAGTTGGAAACGTGAGGTGGTAGTCCTTGACAGCTACAATAGAATGTCTGGCTCTACTAAAGCTTCCCCTTGCTTCTTAGGCTTGGTGTAGTTCTTTTTCCAGTGGCCATTCTTGCCACATGAAAAAAAAAACAACGTCCTATTCCCTTGCCTCCCCTTTGATCTTCCTTTTCATGGAAGGCCATGAAGAAGCTTTGAGATAAAATCTCTACACCTTCTCTTTCCTCTTATTCACCATACGTATAGTGGGATTTTCACAATTCATATCTCTGTTCATTGGGAGAATGAGGATATGAAGATCAAAAACATACTTCTAAATGTTGTTCATGTTAAAATTAACAACAAAGCTGGAGTATCTTTAAGGGAGTGATCCGAGAATGAGATCGGTGCCTAGTTCTTCAGGGAGTGTAAACCCTAGAACCTCGCGGTGCTCAATGTAGCTAATGAGCTTGAATACATGAGGCCCAGCTGGAGAACCCTCTCCAATCTTACTCTGAAAGAGTTCCTTGGAGATCTGAAACATTTCTTGTCTTTCTCTATCCTAGTAAAGACCACAAAGGTGCTCGAGCATTCAATAAGCATCCATGTTTTCCTGAGACTTCATGAGATCACTAGATATTGATAATAACATCAAACATTGAATATCAACCACATTGTTAATGTGTTTCTCATAGACCATGAAATCCTCACCACTCAACTCTTTGGAAGGAGGATCAGGTAATGCAGACTCCAACATATAAGACATCCGTTCATGGTGTATGATAACTCGAAGGTGTCTAAACCATTCATGGAAGTTAAAACTAGTGGGGATGCATTATATATTCATAATTTATTGTAGGGAGATTGTGGTTGAAGAGATATTAATTTTTATTCTACAATTAAAAGAGAATATCATTAGTACTTTATTGATTACATTTTTATGTGAAATAATAAATTAATTCTCCCACTATTTTTTCAAATCCCAATGGACCAAACCATTGAACTCGGAATTTCCAGTTTCAATGAAATTCTAGTGGAATGGATCCATATTCACCTTTTCATAATCCCAACAAGGGTTTTTCAAGATATTTATTGAAATTTAGGTAGGCAGGTCTTTTCCAACTACGAGCTTGCATCTCTTTGATATGTTGAGTGGATTTACAATCCTAAAATCCAAACATTGTATTTCCTCAAATCTTGCCTCCAATATTAGACAATGTATATAAAGGGCTACTCCTCTTGATATATTAAGGTTACGTAAACCCAAAACCTTTCATAAGGGATTCATGTATAAAAGTAAGTGTCCCCACATTGGATGGTCAAACAAATTGTTTTATTGAGTTTAGCCCTTAATGAAGTAAAAAAAGGATTGGTATAACATAATATTTAATTTGAAGGATTTTTATCTCTTATGTGTGAATTTCTTATTATCATTATCTCATGCTTGTTAATATTAAGTGAAACTTACTTAAGTGATTAACCATATCTTGATAATATTTACGCATAGGCCTAATTTATCTTAGTTCCATCATTCATGCATGTTTTAGTCATTAGTTATGTGACCATGAAGACACATCCACAATGATAAACCATGCATATGGAAGAAATAAAATAAATCAAAGGGAATGATCATGAGATTTTCTAATGGTTATTTTATTTAGAAGTTGAAAAAATATCCCTGACTTAGGGGAGAAACACCTTGATGATTTTGGGATCATGTTTACATATTTCCACCTATCCACCTCTATATTTACTGGGATTGATTTCTTCTCAGCTCCAACTTGAATCGTCTCCACTATCTTTGGATTTACATCTATTATATATGCCTTTTTTTAACTCACAAACAGATGATGGGTAAAAAGTGATATTACATAAAAGAATCCTTGGGCATGGATTCCCTTCATATTAATGAGGTGATGACATGCATGACAAAAAATTTAATTTAAATAAATAAATTTAAAGAAACCATCCACGTACAAAGGTCTTGGCCTAGCTCTGGATTATCCACACATGCAACAATATTTACGCATAAATAAAACTAGCATTCAATTCATGAATTATTCTTCTTTAAGATAAATCATGCTCAAATTAATAAATTATAATATTTAATTAATCAATAATTATATCTTAAACTCTTTTTTGAATTTCATTGAGATTCTCTTCCATAATAATTTAAAAAAAATTCATTTAAAATTACCTAAATATTTAACTTGTACCTTGGAGGCAACCCGGTAAATTCCTATTCACAACTAACCAATGAGTAAAAATTATCATTATGAAGATGTTAAATTGAACAAAAATATATAAAACACCTATCACATGTTGTGCCTCATCTTTATGACCCCATGATGGTACACATCTTAAGGGTTTGTAAAATATAACACTAAATTTTAATAAATCTTTTTAATTTGGTTGAGTACACAGTGTGTAGTTCCAACTACACAACATATACTATTGTTCATCATCCATCCGAAGTACATGCCCTGGGAAATGGCGTGTCAGTGTACTTCAGAAATCTTCAGAGTACACAAAATGTCTTGTGGGACACACGCGATGTAGTTCCTCATTAAATGGTCTACAACTGGGTAAGCCATGTAATGGTAAATGGTCCAACCCTATCCCAAAGGGACTACACACCGTGTCTAGTGGCCCAAATGTTGTGTAATAGAGAAACCGTGTGCCAAATATTCCTGGTCAACACACGGATTCATTAAGACAAAGAAAAACTCTTTTGACATGGTTTGGTTTTGCGGGCCGGACCACATGCATTGATCCTCGACTACACGACGTGTACTGCCAATTTCATGTTGTGTGTTATGGTGTTATATGGCTAGAAACCTTTGGAATCTCTAGATTATATCCCCTATTTTATTTTAATCATAATTAAAATAAAAGATCATTTCAATAAGGTGAATGAGAAATGAAAGAGGAGGAAAATATCTCGAGATTCATATTAGTAGAATGATTAAATTATGTTAAAACAACTAAATTATTGAATGCACAAATCATCAACAAAATATTTAAATAGTTATAAACTATGATGTAACCCCACAGATACCACATGTTGGTTTTGGGCGCAGCGGAAGCATGGTTGGGAAGACACCCAACTTTAATTTTCACCATAATCAATGATTATTCCGAAAATAATTAGATGATGAACACCAACTCTATGGAATAGAATCAATGATTTAGATAAAGAAGGAAGAGGACTGAAACCATTAGAGAGGATCTTTCGCATCATGTTTATAATTAATTTATTAAATTTCTTATAGAAAATAATACTTGGATATTTGGTATTTTCTTTGTTGATGATGTTGATCATCCAGATTGACACTTCCAGATTATGTCATTGCTCTTGTGGGGATCCAAACTAGAATCGCTCTAGTGGTGATCCACATGTTCTCTGTTGGCCTCCAATCGACACCAATCATTCTCCGAATGCTATCATGGTGAGGTGAGTATCTTGTGTCGGTCATTATTGATCTCTTATTCTTCAGCCTTGAGGAACGTCTTTTGTCATTTAGAGGGGAGAGAAGAGTATTTGAGAGAGAAATTGTTTATCTCAACAATTCTCAATTTGTCGGTCATGCAGTTCGGTACATGAAAAAATAGACATATGTGTCGATTTATTGACATGGGGCTTCAGTTACACTATTTTATTACATAAAAAAAATTAAACACATTCATAACCATAGAGAAAACCAAGGCTATTAATAATAATAACACGTCATAATAAATGGTTCACCAACTTGCGCTAAATGGAATTATAAATAAAATTCTGCGTCACAAAATAATTACAGCGTTATTTTAATTTGTGCCCACTGTATAAATAATTATTTAACATCTTGAAAATAATTATTCTTCTATCAGACTGAGCTTGGTCCATTAGAAATCCACTTCCATTTATTGAACACCTGAATAAACAAATAAATAATTTATTCTCTTAAAAATATATTTTATCTAAAAAGTATTAAATAAATATTTATTTAATGTTCAATAAAATAAATAAATTTATTTTACAGACAATATATTGAATAAATATTTATTTAATTTATGAAATCATTTTCACTTTAACAAAATTATTCTTCTATCTTGAGAATAATATTTATTAATTAAATTATAATAGAATTTAACCGAGACTACTAGAAACACATAGTGTGTGACCCTATAGGATTATTTCTCATTGGCATTAGGAGGTCTTGCCTAAAGTCCAAGAGTATTATCTAGAAACGGGTCAAGTCACCCAATAGAATGAACTTAAAGTCACAACAATAAAACCCACATATGAACGCTCATGGTGTAATATAATATCTGTGTATTAATATCTCATCCATAAGGTTTGATGATAGTATCATCTACCATTGTGCTTGATACATAGTTCTTTGAATAATTGAAATAAACAAGTTGTTACACAATGTGCATGGAATTTCGCATGGCGGTTCTATTTCAATCAAAGGGATGAGAGATCAGCTTCCCGAATTGGAAGGGGAAAATCCTTCCTTGACTTATCCATTAATAACATGCCACTCGTGAGGCACCCAAAGTACCCTACTTCCTACCAACTATCCGCGTTACAGTTTTTGTCAGTAAATCAAAGTACGCTAGTCATGACACATATTAACGATAATCATAATGTCTAAGGATCATTACACATGCTCGTAGATAGAAATATTTGATGACTCCAAAACATGCGTAATTCCTACTGGTGGGTCTATTATCATAATGTCAAATCATGAAGATTACCATGTTTGAACTTCATGAGAGGAAGTATCATCTTCTTACGAGTACTCACACCTAGAGATCTACATGCTTTGTGTCCCATAATAGTATTTCATCCAACTTTAGAACTATATTTAAGAGTATTGTTATAACATTTCAAAGTTATTGTCAATTTGGGGATCTTCCATGACCTTTTCATTACAAAAAGTAATCTAGGACATTATTATATCATAGTCATGAAGAACAATGGAAAATATGTAATAATATGTTTAATATTTAAATAAAATAAATATCCATGTAATAAATGTACAACCATTTTGTTCTAGGACACTAACTCTTACACATAAGATTATGAGAACATGATCCTGACATTAGAAGATCATACCCCACATGTCAAAGATCATAAACATGAATCATGGAATATAGATTAATAGTTCATAAGAATTGACTCATATGGAAAAGAAGAATATATTACATGAAATCATAACAAATGAATAAGACATGGAATTGTGGTATACACATAAATATGTTATATCATTACTTATAAGTCAAATCACATTTCTAGAACATATTAGGTAACTTCATGGGGACTACACCTACAAAGAGGGTCACACCACTGTCCCCAGTGATAGTATTTTTTATCACAAGGGATTGACTTTCCCCATATTCTTATATTGGATTGGGTTTCCCCATCTTCCCATAGATGATCATATTTCAACACCTTCCATCTTCATGGTGACTACACTTACTGGGTGGGATACACCACCGCCCCCAGTCACAGTCATTTCCTATTAAGAGACCATGTTTCCACATATTTACATAGTGGATTGGGTTTACCCATCATCCCATAATGGACCAGGTTTTTTTATCATCTATCTTCATGGTGACTACACCTGTAGGTCGGGATACGCTACCATCCCCAATCACAGTCATTTCCTTATAAAGGACCAGGTTTCCCCATCTACACATAGTGGATCAATACCGTTGACTTGATTCCCATAATTATATGATGAGATATAAATATTTAACCAATAAATTAGAGGGATATATATGTCCCAACCATCTCATAATAAAATCATTAATACATGTTCCACAATATAATAAAACATTCATCATATCATGACCCAGAAAAATTGATGGGTTTCATAAACATCATATAATAACCCAAAAAATAAAATGGATATCGTAAAAAATTCATCACATCATAGACTAGGGAAAAGAGATAGGTTTCAAATTTCATAAAAGAATAACCCGTGAAAAGAATTCGGTTTCCAAAGTATACAAACCGTTGAAGAGAAAAATTGTCCAAAAAATCATGTTATTAAAACATAAATGATTTGGAGAAATAATATGAATGGAGCCTTTTCATCTGTTCCCAAGAAGGATTTAGTAACAAAAATATGTTGAATTTTATATGGCAACTAATTTAGGAATATGCCTTTTAATACATTGCATGAGTAAAATATCCTTTCTTTTTTTTAAATGCTTTTAAGACACAAATTCTTTGGAAATCCATTTTTGTTAAAAATAATTTGAAATCATAGAAAGAGGTCTTGGAATCATTTTGAAAACCTTTTCCCTTGAAAAATTATAATATAATCTTGAAAAAAAATGGAAAACTATTTTCCTTGAAGACATATAAAATAATATATAAAAAAAATTAAAAAATGTTTATTTGAAAACAGCCATTTTAAAACATATAAAAGTGATTTTACAAATCATTTAAAACACTTTTTATACATAAAAAATTCCAAAATGACTTAAATTAAAACCCACTTTAAAAAAATGAAATTCCTCATAATTATAAAAGAAAATTTTGAAAAATTAATTATATTATAAAATTGAAAAGGAATATTTAAGGGAATAACAGTCACACTAGTGGGTAAATCCATACATACAGACACTACTATAACTTTAGGCTATAGCTATTGTTTGGAATCGTAGCTATAATCCCAAAAACCATGCCTATTGGTTATAAAAACAATTTAATGAACTGTGGATGGTATTGGTGTGGCTATAGGTAAAGGCCTATTTGTATGGTTTGAAACCATGGAAGAAGCTTAATCCATATAGGTTTTATGGCCACAGTTTGAAACTATGGAAATAGGCCTTCCCATTCCATAAAAAACCCCACCCATAACCCGCTTCCAGTTTTCCCCCCACCACAGTCCCCTTTGCACCCCCAACCCCACTACCCCACCCCCTTGCACCCCCTACCCCACCCTCACCCCTTACACCCCACCTACATCCCATCGACCTTCCAAGTAGATCTCCCTCCCCTACCACTACACCCGGAACTTGCTAGGTTTTCCTCCCCCCACTACCCCTTGCACCCCCTGCCCCACCGCCCCACCCCCATTGCAACCCTACCTCACCCCCCTACACCCCACCTACACCCTCCCATCCCCTACCCTACAGACCCCACAACCCTCCCCCCTCCCCTTTCACCCTCCCCTTGCTAGTTTTCCCTCCCACACTGCCCCCTTGCACCCCCTACCCCATTTCCCCAACACCTTGCACCCCCAACCCAAACCCCTCCCCCTGTTTACCCCAACATCACCCTCCCCTCCCCTCCCCTTATAACCTCCCCTCCCCATGCACCCCTATCAGTTTTCTATCACCACACTATTCCCCTTGAAACCCATTACCCAATTCCCCACCCCCTTGCACCTCCACCCCCCTTCACCCCTCCAGCACCCTCCCCCACCCTACCTTATAGACCCCTCCCCCACCTCCTGCAACCACCCCCTACTAGCCACAACCAATTCCACTCCCTGCCAGTCCCCCCCCCCACCTTTCCAGTCACACCACCCTTACCAAATCCCCCTACTAGTCTCCCCTCCCCACCCCTACCAGTATCCACTTCCAGTTCCCCCTACCAAGTCCCCCATGTTAGTCCCCTACCAGTTTTTCAGAATTTAGTTCAGTCAGACAAACATATCATTGATTTCATCCATTCTAAAAATATCATTATGGAACCAATACACAATAATATGTATGAAATTTTAATTTCAGCATTAATTGATTAATAGTAATGAATATCATTCCAAATGTGAAAAGATACCTATAGAGTGATACAAATAAAAATATTAAGAGAGTTTGTACCCATCATGTTATAGTGATAACCAATTTTCCTTTCTCCATGGTCAAAGGCATTAAATTATATTTTTAACTAAATGAATAATGAATATATATTGAAAAGTAATACACCAGAAATGAAGTACTAGCTCCAAAGAATGTTGGGTCTCAAAATGCCCTTGAAAATTCTTTTCAAATAGTATAATCTGAGAAGATTTTGAAGAAACAAAATTAAAATATAATAAGAAACATAAAAGAATAAAAATTCAAACGATACTTATTCCCTAGAATTAATAATATGAATATTACCAGAAAACATTAATACATACCTCTATTTTCAAGAAACACCAGAATTTAGTACTGAGAATTGTTCTAAGTTTTACATAATTCAGCTATTGAATAGACATGAAAGAATAAAAAAGTCCAAATATAGATGTATTTTCTGTAGAATATAGACCAATTTAAAGTGATATTTTTATCCCCACCTGAACCCCCTTGCACACCCCCTCCCCTTCAAACCTCCCCTACACACCCCACCCCTCCCATGTGAGTACCGTTGTTAGTCCCCCTTTCACCCCTGCCCCTTTCACACCCCCATGCAACACCTACACCCCCACCCCTACTCTCCCGGACCCATGCACACCCACACCCATGCGAGTCCCCCTTACAATCCCCCACCACACCCCTTCCAGTCTCCCCCAATACGAGTTCCCCCTTTCAGTCCCCCCCTTTCACCCCCTCCCCTGCACACCCCCTTCCCCCTGCACACTCCAACCCCTGCTAGTCTCTCCCACCCCACACCTACCAGTCTCCCTTGCCAGTTCCCCCGGCCAGTTCCCCACCCCCTGTTAGTTCAACCCTGCTAGTTTTCACTCTAGCTATACCCCCTACTAGTTTTCCATCCCACCCTGTGCCAGTTGTCCCTGCCAGTCCGAGTCCCCCCCCACCACTCCTGCCAGCCTCCTTGCACCCCACCCCTGCACACCCCCTTCCATTGCACTCCCCCACCCCTACCAGTCTCCCCCAAATACCCCTACCAGTTCCCCCTACCACCACTACTAGTCCCCATGCTAGGTCCCCACCCCATCCATTCCCCACCACCACCCATACTAGTCCCCACCATCCAGCTAGTTCCTCCATCCAACCCCACTCCTACCTGCCCCCCCCCCCCAACTTCAATTTCATTAATATGAAACAAAAAACATTGTTTAAGTGAAAAGATATAATGTCCATTAATGTGGGAATTTATCAGACCAACCATTACTGATCACAGCCTGTTAAATAAAATATGCTTAGGGAATAATTGATAGGATTGGAAATGACCACATATATTTTATGTTCAGTATTTAGAGAAAGAAATTCGAATTCAAGGGAATACAAATAATGTTTATAAAAAAACAAAAGTCATCCCCACCCACTAAGACCTTTCTGACATCATAAAGAAAGAATATAACATTAATAAAGGAAACATACATCACTTACTAGACTTATGGGAATATGAATGTGCATCACTGTATAATTTCATAATTAAACCAAGTCAGAACACTTAGAAATTAATAATAGAAATACTTTAAAATCAACTTAACAAAAATACATTAGGAATCCAGAGAGGTAAAGAATAAGAAAATATCAAGGGTTGTAAATAACCTGGAAATTATGACGTTGATTACGATAATTCAATTTTTCAATAACCAACCTCAAGTCACATGTAACGTTAAATAAGTATTCTACATCCGGGTAAAATTCAAGGAATATACATTTTTTACTAATTCCTAACATGAAATCTACAAGGTGAGGTGCGGAAATAAAATAGGTATTAATTTTATTTGGTCATCAAATATTACATAGACCATAGACCAGAATCATTATAAGAAAATAGGAAACACCTTTAATAATGGGCATGATAATCCATTTCATTTCACATGCATTCAATTTTTAATTAGCATCGAAAGAACTGAAGTCTTATGTGCTCTGTCATATGGCCAAAGAAGAACATAGAGTTGATTCAAATATTGTAGTAATAAAAATTGAAAAATAGACTTGAAAATCTAAAACCAATCGACCAAAAAAAACAGTAAGAGCAAAAAAACATTGAAATATTCAATACACATAAAAAGATAACACAATAATTTTTTCCAAAAATAATTGTTTATTTGAATGTGGCACGAGTAAGAAATCAATTACACATCGATAAAATCACACATTTCCTAAAATCATTAGCAAACTATTTTTAAAATCAACAAGATTTTAAAAGGAAAAAAACACATTAAAAAGACCGTTCAACATTTTCAAGAGATAGACCCAATAAATATGAAAAAAAACATTAATACGTCACATAATAATGGTAGCCCAATTTACTAGAGATTGGATTGGGTCCACACAAACTAGAATGCAGTAACTCAAAATGATGGATACTAGGTGAGAAACCATTACATATGGAATCATATAATTGAAAACAAAACAGAGCTCATAAGCTGTTATCTGGTGTGTATGAATTCATGATTGAGTTTGTACTAGTTTTCCTGGAAACTCCACGTTATAATAGGAAGTGACATGCTTCAGTTACTACCCCCACCCACACCAAAACCCATAGCCCTAACCCCCGTTATTCCCCCCAGCCCTCGGCACCATTCCACCCCTGCCCCCATGCTTCCCCAACCCCCTAAAAAAGTCCCCCGAGCCCCCTAGCCCCATAGTTCCCCCATCCCCCCTACAACCCCCATCTCCCCCTACACTAGCACCCCCAAGACCCCTCTACCAGCCCCCATCCCCCACCCCACCCTCAACCCCCTACATCCCCCTAGTCCCCCTACTGCCCCAACCCCCATGAAGAAACCCCCCAACCCCCAACCCCCATAGTTCCCCCAAGCTTCCCCTTACACTAGTCCCACCAATCCCCCCTGCATGAGTCCCCTCCAGCCCCCTCCCATTTCACGAGTCCCCACCCCCTACACTAGCACCCCCTAAGCCCCCTCCACCAGCCCCCTCCCCTAAGTACGCTAGCCTCCCCCTCCCCACCTACAATAGTCTCCCCTGCCTAAACTGACTTCCCCCTCCCCCTCCCCCTCCTTCACAAACCTCCCAGTCCCTCCAAGACTCCATACACCAGCCCCCACCCCCTGCAATAACCACCTCAATAATAGGCCCCGACCCACTTTCCTAGACCCTCCCCAAAGAAATCTAACACAAATAGAAATGTTCAACAATTATCAAAGACTAATACTTGTGTTGTGACAAGGAAACTATTTTATTTTTAAGGTTCCCTTAAATGAAGTTGTGCCATAGGGGGTGATTGTTGGTTGATAGTCAAGTGGGTATCATTTATGACTTTGGTATTGGATGTTTTTCAAGAGATCAGTAAATATATGAATCATATTCAAAGTCAAGTTGAATTGGTTAATTTTGAAGATTTGAATACCATTTGGATGTTTGGAAGAGATTTAAAGATGATTGGAGTTGAAGGGTGAGGTTTTGATGTTTTTTTGGTGGTGAAGATACAATCACATTGCAAGGGAAGTCTTCAAGTCGGTCGTGATTATACTGCATAATAATAAAGTTTGGGGAAGTCAAAACATATCAAACCACAATACATACAGTACTACCGTGATATGGTTATGACATGAGAATATTTTTGAGATGGTCCTTCACGACATGAAGACCACACTACAATGGTTTGGCCATCAAAGTATGAGCTATTATTATTTGGTGTGGGAGAGAAGTTTTCATCACGAGGGAATAAAATTTATCCAGGAAGACATTGATCACAACAAAATTTGGCCACTACAAAATGGTCCTTGGATGAAAATGAACTTCTCATGAGAAAAAGGTAGTTGCGTCATGGAGAGATGATTGAACTGACTCGTGGTCATTTCGCAGTGTAGTTGGACATGAAAATTCCATTCGCCTCAGATGTTGTGGTTTGAGGGGTCATGTAGAAATGGAGATTTATCACGTTACAATGACCATGGGAGTTGAGTAGTTAGGATGTAACTATTTTTTAGAAACAATCATATCACACCGTGATGTACCTTATAGCATCCTGAAGAACATGGATGCATTCCAATGTTTATGGTCATGTCATGATTGGTTCCATAAATCAAATTTCAATTGTTTTGATGATGTGACTTATTAGAGGGTTCAAAAACTACTCATCCATGATCCTATATTTCCTTAAATAATATCAGGGGTGATGATAATAACTAAAATACATTTATATATAAATACACAAACACAAAAAACATCCAAAAATATTCTAAATAAAATAAATAATAAAACTAATATATATTAAAAAAAATTTGAAAAATATTCACAAAATGAATCACAATCTTAATAAAAAGATGTAAAAAAATCAATAAAATATGTAAATGAAATCCTTAAACATATCATGTCAGCATAATAATGTGCAAAGTGTAATATAGTATGAAATTTAAAGTGAAATGTACTGTGGTGTTTAATGACCACAACGAGAAAATTTTTTGAATAGTAACAACTAATGTTAAGATAATAATAAAAATGTTATTGTGAAAGGTATTAAAAATGTGGATTTCAATAAATCCAAGTCATACAATAAATAATGTGAATTAATATAATGATATATAATTCATTAAACCTATATCTAGTGTAAAGGTTTAAAAAATAGTGGGAAGTGAAATATTTACTATAGTAATGAATGAACATAGAAATATCAAATCAAAATGGAACAACTAAAATATAATAAAATCTAATCATGCCAAAATAAACAAAAATATTTTAATAGAAAGAAAATTAACTAATTATAAGGGAACCTAATGGAATTGAACATGATAGAACTTAACCAAATCAATCAAAAATGACTCGACATACCCTAAATTGTCCCAAAAAAAACACATCCCAATCTATCATGAATCCAATAAAATTGACCAAATTATTTAAAAAAATGAGATGTTGGGGTATTCTATTGATGATAGGGTCCTGATCACAAGCCACATATGTGAAATTCTGGACAATATAAGTTTAGAAAGGAAGATCAAATGATATGTTTAAAAAGAGTGAAATAATATTTCTAACCCTGAGACATAGAATGATACTAAATGTATTAGGATATGGTATACAATGTAACTTCATAGTTCAAAGACCATTTAACTTTGAATTTATGTTGTATGGTCTACCATCCCTGATCTGGTAACTAAAATAGTGTTACGAAGTTATGCTTCAATTTGAAATCAACATACACTTCTGAGAAACAAATGATGATGATATGAACATGAACTTTGCGATCCTTCAAGAATGGTATATCCAAATTCTTTTTAGTTTGGTTGGTGAGATGTTTCAAATTAGAATGATGATATTACCTTTCATGGAAGGGGCATGGTATTTTCAATCAAATGTACAATATTTTCTCTATTAAAAACAATGTTCAAGGGAGTTCATGTGTAGTGTTGCTATAAAAACATGATAAATTTTTTACCACAATGTTTATAATATTTCCATCACATAACACTCTTAACGATATATACAAATATAAAATGTTATTGTTCTATTTTTTTACTAAATAATTAAAATTAGGCTATGTTTGACAACAATTATTAGAAAGTGTTATGGATTCTATAACACATAGGAAGTGGAAAATTATCAATAACATACAATCATGTATAGATAAAAAACAGCTGTTATGCAAGGAAATGTATTAAGATAATAACATTTACAACCAATTGAATATATACCTAATTGGATCAGTTATAGTTTTTTATCAAGAACATGCCTTCTTGAATATATGATAACATAAAAATATTTGTTTTGTATGAAAATATATACCTGATTTCATTTTTCCTTGTAATATATCAAGAACATACCAACGTGAATATATAAATAACATAAAATAGTGGTTTAGAAACTATTAAAACATAAAAAAAAGTAATATAAATTTTCAGAAAAGTAAAAAAATTAAAAAAATTATAAATTTAGAACAAACAACATTAAAAATGAAATATAACCAAGCCAAACCTATGACATGGTCTATGCATGTTTAAAAAGTGTAAACGTAATTAATTTTTAGTGGAAGATGAGATTAAGGAAATAGAAATTCATAAATATAATTCATTTTTAGTGGCAGATTAGGGGAGAAAATAAAAAATAACCATCATGTTATATATAATATCGTAAAAATAGACTGTGATGAGAACCCTACCCAATTATGCAAAAGAGATTCAATAGAGGGGTCTAAGGAATGGATATTGCATGAAAAATCACTAAAGGGAGGATGTACCTAGTGTTCGTGAATGGGGTTAGTGAGAAATCACATGAGGAAGTGAATCAAGAGTGTAAGGGTTGGATTCTGGAGAGAAATCAGAGAGGTGGGGTGGCCACGTCAAAGGAGAAGGATCTTGTGGTGGTGGGGTACCACATTATAGGAGGACCACAGAAGGTGGTTTGGCCGCATCAGAGTGGCGATGAGCTACATCAGAAGAGGAGGTTCATAACAAGGTGGGGGCAGATGTATTTTGGTAGGATGGTGGGGAGGCTATTTTGGCCGGGATGTGGGCTAGCAGTGCCCGAGCTGCATCAGCAAGGAGGGATCGAAGCCATATGAGAGCCATATCAGTGGGGAGGAGTGCTGGCTGTGTCAAAGCCGAAGGGGAAGGAGGAATCTCTAGGGGAGGAGGAGGGGTAGGAGGAATGGTGAGGGAGGAGGAGGAATTGTGATGGAGTAATTGTCGAGGGAGAGGGTTGTGGGAGGGAGAGGGTTTGTGGATGGGAGAGAAAAGTCCTGATGGGAGATAAACCTTTGAGGACTTGTTTCCACATCCAACCCTTTTTATGTGGAAATATCTCATCCTATATAGATAAATCATTTAAACCATGGAGAATAAATGGGAAGACCATCCATTTAAAGAGTATCTTAAACTGAGGAGAATCAATGGAAAGACTTATTTTTCTAATTTTAATTCTATATGTTTTAAATTTATTAGGATTATATAATTGAATATTGATGTTTAAGTGATGTGGTGTAATTTATTAATATTAAATCTTGACTGCATTTATATCTTGTTATTATTTTATTATTTATCAGTTCATCACTAAGTGAAGTAACAAAATTTGTACTCCATCTTATGCATTTGAGAGAGGAAATTACACTCTGAACAATGAAAATCACCCTTATTTTAGGTAGCATAAAAACATACGAGGAGGACCTAGGATTATTTTCATGGTTTTGGATAGTGTGTTGAGAGAACTCGAGAAGAATACAATAATCATGATAGCATAAAATCAATAAATTTATGTGTAAATAGTATAAAATATTTAAACATATATGAACACTCCCACTATCTCAAAACAAGAACAAATAATCCTTATACACTATTTCTATAACCATATATATGTTTTCTTCTAGTTTACTTCACTATAACTTATTTACACAACAAATCATACATAAGAATTTCTTGTGTTGTTTAATTTAGTCCTCAAACATTAGAAATAGTCACACATCATTATTTTAATTCTTCTATCAAAACAAAATTAAAATTTTGAAAATAAATAAGATTGTAAATAAATATATAACACATGTAACTTCCATATAATTTTTTACAACACCATGTGTGCTTATAGTAGGCTATGAGATTTCCAAGCCCAATTGAAAGATTAAGAAATATTTTGAATTTTCATTGAACTTTACAATGTATTATTTTAAATCATGTTCTTTATAAATGAACCAAATAAAATAAAACTATAAAAATGAAACAGTGGAGGTGGGACAAATATATTTTATATAAAATATAATTGCAAGTAGTATTAGTAAAACACTTCAAATAATAAGGCAAATTGAAATCTAAAACATTCTATATTGGAGAATATAAATAATAAAAAGCATTCAATATTTTATCATAAAATGAATCATTAAAAAATATATAGAATAAAGATAACTTCAATTGAAACTACCCTAATGTTGTCTAAATTCCATTCCCCATTATTTTATCAAGAATTTAAATTTATAACATAATTGAATTTTTATTAAGAACCCCAAAAAAAACCATATTTATGTTAAATGACTAATCAGATGTTATAATCACAATGCAACCTCAATGAAAAAGTAACAGATGATACAATTTTCCTTGAATGACATATAAATATAGGTAAAAATGAAACCTTGTGATCACATGATTTCAAATACAAACAATAAAAAATTATTTATTTAATATTTTAATTGGGTTATGAAACCAAATAATAGTGAATACGGGTGGGGAGAGTTAAAATCCACAGTCATTAAAACAGTATGAGTATATTGATGGAGGGGGTGCAGGGAGATTAACATAACATGAATATGGGTGTCCGTAAATTAATACTAATAAAAAAACTATTCTTGGCATCTAAAATCAAGATAAATAAGTCAAAACAAACAAAATGATAATAAAAAAATGACTAACTGCCTAAAAATTAAATTTTTTATTATTCAAACACATTTATGGAAAAAGTGAGAAACCATGAGTTCAAACACACAAGGAAATGATAGATCCATTAAAGTGATATGTAATCCTATTAGATTTAAAATCCCTATACAATTTCTAGAAAATAGTTGTTACATTAGGGTCGGGATTATCCATTGACAAATCTTCAAACTCAAAGTCCAACTTATCCGATGATTGGATGTACTCTTCAAGACTAATCCTCCTCTTATTGAATCCCCCAACAAGATTCGGGTCATTCTTGTCAATCTAGGTATATTAATCATCATTGATGTTCATCCTCAAACACCTCCCCATCATTCTAATAGCTTCTTATTCATTATCATTGAGAAGTAAGTCTTTTTCAACCACCTATGGAATAAATATGAGAGGTGGTGGGCGGTTACATCGGAGAAGTGTCTTTGGTAGGTGGGGTGGTTGCATCGAAGGAGAACCACTGAAGATGGTGTGGGTTGAGTGAAGGTGATCCTGGGTGGAGGAGGAGGGTCTCGGTTCGGATGAGGTGTGTATGTGTGTGTGGGTGGGGGGGGGGGGGGCAGGGGGTGGAGCCTTGTTGACAGGGATGTGGGGAGGCCGCGTCGGAGGTGTGATGGGTGCGTGAGAGTCGTAATGACGGGTATTTGGTTGGGTGCATGAGAGCCATGAGGGAGGGAAGGTGGTTTGGGTGCACTGGAGTTGCGATAGAGGGGGGTGGGGTGGTATGGGTGCATCGGAGCCGCGACGAGAGGAGGAGCGGGAAGAGGGGTCGGGGAATTACAGCGGTGGGATGAGGAAGAATTGTCAGGGTTTGAGGAATCGCAGGGGGGGAGTAAGATTTGGGGGAGAAGGGTATAACCACGATTTTCTTCCTGAAATTGTATCTTAGGATGGATATAGCCATGGATTTTATTAACTGTGTATATAGAATTTTTTTTTTGTAGTGGGAACATTCCTTTTTCACCGTAAAAGGCTTATAAAAGTGCCTCGATCAGAAAACTATGAGGAGATTAATATTTGAAAAACAATTTATTTATAATAAAGACATGGGTAAAAAATTCTTTTAATGACCCTAATATAATTATAGAATATTTTTGGAACTTTTTTAGAAAACATGGTTTTGAAAGAACACCGATCTCCGAATAAAGAGAGAGGTAAAGCCGGGATTTCATAAAAACTCTTTCTTAATCATCTTATGTCCAAAGAGTGGAAAAATGTTAATAATAAATAAATACATTATGAATAAATAGAGGAAAATAATATTCATGATATTCATTTATTTATGGATCGTATGATTTCTTCAATGGAAGCATAATGATAAACAATCTTGATAAAAGATGAGATTGTTTTAATAATGTCTTACCACTTGGTAACATTAAATCATAATCCCGATGCAGGAAAATGAAATTATGTGAATATTAAGATATCATGAAAATAAGGGGATTCATGAGATAAAACATTAAATGGGATTACATACACATCTGTTGGGAAAAAATCTCTCAAGGTATCATTGAAGCATTTTTGAGGTGATTGTGTTTGTTGAAAAAGTGGACATATGTATTGTGATTGTTGACAAAGCAAACTATGACATAAATATTTGTTGAAAAATGGGATTTAATGGTGGAATGTCAAGTTCAAGAGTTGTGGTTTGCGATCAATGTTTGTTTCAAGAACTTCGACGCGCAGGTACTTGGTTTGGTCGCGCAAGTGTCTTGGAGGACAGAAGACTTGTGCACTAAAACATGTGCGCCGAGGGGTGACTTGCGTGTCCTCACGCAAGGTGTTCAAAATACCTATAAATACTGGACCACCCCTCCTCATTTCTCAATGGATTTCATAACTTTTATCATTCAGAGCTCCCATCGCGCAGGTGTGGTGGTCGCGCAAGTGGTGGTGGGTCGCGCAAGTGGGACTTGCGCGCCAGTGTTGGAAGTTGCGTGCCAAGTGTTAGTTGCGTGCCTGAGGTGGTTTAGGCGAGGAAGGAAGTGAGTCGCGCAGGTTTGGAGTTGCAGAAGCTTGTTTCACGGAAGTGGTTGAGGAAGACTTGCACTCCAGTTGTGACTTGTGTGCTGATACTTGCACGCCGGCTTAGACTAGCACTCCAAGTAAGTTTGACTTTCCGGCAGTGTTTTCGGGCTGCGTGTAAGTTGAATGTTTTCCCGATACCTTCGGTGCAAAGATAGATTCATCTATAGGTAAAATTTGGACTTCAACAGAGCATCTACATACAGAAGAAGATGCATTATTTCATGCAAATGTAGAGAACTACATGTCTATAAACTGGGTGTGGATCCTTTCTATATTAGTGGGAGAAGGAAGAGGAAGAAGGTGATCCTCTTCACGGGAAGTGATCCAGAGAGAGATAAACTGGGAGTGACCCTTTGGAAAGCAGTAAACTAACCCTAAACATTGTAAAGGCAGTAAGCCTGGGATAGAGTGACTGTGTCCAAACCTTTTAATCCACAACTAGTGAAATTTAGTGGAATTTGGTACGACCAACAACCTGTCGGCGTATGCTCCTTGGACGTAGCCCTTTGTGGTGAACCAAGTAAAATTTATGTGTCATGTGCTTTCTTTACTTTATGTTTATATCATGCAACATGGGAGATAGAGAGAGAATATTGTTTTGCTTAACATCAAAACAAGATCAGAACGGGCTTTAATTTGAAATTAGTCATACCCTGATTCACCCCCCCTCTCAGGGTATTTGGCATTGTGGCCTAAAAATTGGTATCAGAGCGAATGGTTGATATTTGTACTTCTCTCAATGGAGGTCACTAGTCATAAATGGATTCCGATCATAGATGGATGTAATTTTCATATATGTAAGAATCTAATGCAACACAATTTCTGATCATTGGGAATGGTTGTGTTTTCAACAGCTATGCATGGTATCACAGCTCATATTAATAGTGGTGCATTATCAGAAGCTGAGCATAGCGAGTTGGATGCTGATCCAAAAGCAATCAATGACTTAGGGGGAGCCATTTCCAATCCAATCTACCCAAAGGTGATTTCATGAAAAACGTCACATTCCATGTGAGAAAAACTATTGAAAATATATGAAGGAGATACAATGGTCAGAGAGGCAAAGCTGGAAGTGCTGTGGAATAAGTATGAAGTTCTAAAGATGAACCCGAATGAGTCTGTTGATGCATTCTTTGACAAGGTAAATATTGTTGTGGAAGATATGTGAGGACTTGGTGAAGTCATTGAAGTCATAAAGAATATAAAGCGCATCTTTAGGAAGCTTCCACCTCGGTTCAATCCTAATGTTTTAGTTCTAGAAGATAAAGACCACAAAGAGCTGACATTGGACAATTTTCATAGTACCTTGGTTGCATATGAGATGAGGATTGATGATAACGAGGCTTTGGAAAAGGGGAAACCCAAAGAGATGGCATTTAAGGCCATGAAGAAGCTCACCATTGAATATTCTCAGGAAGAAGAAGAGACAGATGAGGTGATGTCATTCCTTTCCTCAAATCTGCAAAGAGGAAAAGGAATGTTTAATGGGAAACTTCCACTAGCATGCATTAGATGTGGAAAGGTTGGTCATCCTATGGAAAGGTTCCCCAACAAGTTTCAAGACAACGATAATGATGATGAAGAAGTAGAAACTCCCAAGAAGAAGTCTTCAACATTTGTGAAAGGGAAGAAACAATTCAAGAGAAATTTCTTCAAGAAGAAGAATCTTCTTTCACAAGAAATAGACAGCTCAGATGAGTCTGAGGATGAAGAGGTTGAGGAGTTTGAAAATTGTAAAGATCATGGACAACATGCGATGGTGGATCTTGTCGGTAATGCTCAAGAAAAGGAAGAAAATGATGCTGATGATGATGAAGAAGAAATTGAAGGTAGAGTTGACATGGAAGCTGAATTAGAAGTATCTCTTGAAGAGATAGATATTTGGAGAGAAAAAACAATGAAAGCCAACATGGTGGTACATGATTCCAAACTCTACATGCAACAGCAGGAAGATGAGAAGTCCGAGCTTATAAAAGAAATAGAAAACCTTAAGTATTCAAGGCCAGAGAGCACATAAAAGGTTGATGAGCATAATCTCAAGATTGAAGAATAGAAAAGGGAGAGCGATGGATTGAAAGGAAAATTGAAAGATCACGTCAGGTGCATTGAAGAGAATGAAGAAGATGTTGTCAGTCTATGGAGAAAATTCAAAGACCAGGAAAAACCTTTGATTCCTAACACATTCCTGGGAAGGCAGTTTGTTACGATAATAGAAATGATGAAAGAGGATCCTAGTAGTTCAGCAGGGAAGAAGCAGCAATTGATCTCAGAAGTTATGGCTGTTTCAGGGATTAATTAGAAAAAAAAATCTTTGACAATTGAAGTCAGACCGCAAACACCAGTCCCAAGATTGAAGGTTGATTTAGGTGTAAAGTAGAATCAAAATATTCAAAGACACCAAGGGAAAACTCGAAGTGCTAATGTACGACAAAGGATTGCACCATATATCAGGTGTTATTGTTGCGGGATGATGGGTCATTAACAGTATATGTGTTCTATAGCCAAGAGATATCGAAGGGAACAAGAATAGAGGTGGAAGCCAAATAGAGAACGGTTGTCCAGAATATATTTTTATGGACACTGTTTTGGGTGTGGAGGATTTAGAAACATGGCTAGGTACTGTACTTCGACCATACAGAGAAATGATCCAAAGAAGAATCAAAATGTTCGCAAGCAGCAGATCAATAAACCCACAGCTAAATTAAAATTACAGAATAGATTTGCGGCATTGCAAGATGAAGCTTGTCTATCATACTATGAGAAAGATCAAAAGTCTCAATCTATGTCGAGTATGAAGGAAATAGTATGGACCAAGAAGAAGAAAGAAGAAAATGCAGTAGTTGCAGATATTACCCTTAAAGCTTCAGATCGTTCAGGAATATGGATCCTTGATAGTGGTTGCACATCCCATATGACTAGGAACAAGGATCTCATTACAGACATAAAATATGACGAAGAAGGAGGTGTCAAGTTTATTAATGATGAAGGGATGAATATTGTTGGTTCCGAAAGGCCAAATTTGGGGAAAAATAAATGAGACGTGCTGATGTCTTGGTAGTAGAGGGGAATAGTCATAACATACTCAGTGTCAGTCAATTATTTGACTATGGGCACTCTATTCGATTTACCAAGAATTTGTGTGTTGTGAAAGAAAAATATGGAGCAGTAGTTCTACAAGGAAAAAGTACAAAGGGAAATATTTACCTTGTAAGTGGGGAATAATATATTTGCCTTTTATCCAGAGAGAAAGAAAACCAGCTGTGGCATAAGCGACTTGGTCACCTATGTCAACCATCAATGGATGATCTGTTAAAACGTGATGCTTCTAGAGACCTTCCAAAACTATCACATGATCGTACTCATACATGCGATGCTTGTCCACAAGGGAAGATCATCAGAAAGACATTTAGGCCAGAGGAACATAAATCAACCGGAGTGCTTGAATTGGTGCATGCTGATGTATGTAGACCTATCTCACCACGAGCCATAAATGGAAAAAGGTACTATGTCCTTTTCATTTATGATTATAGTAGAATGGATTGGGTATTTGTCATTACCCATAAGACAGAGGTGTTCAGTTGTATCAAGCAGTAAAGGAGGGAATCATAATGGATGCTTGGGCAGAAAATTTTGATGTTTCGTTCAGATAACAGTATAGAATTCAAAAATAGTCAAGTGGAAGGCTATCTCGAGAAACCCAGGATAAGGCATCAAGTTTAATCAGAGAGAACTCCCCAACAGAATGGAGTTGTTTAAAGGAGGAATCATATAATCAATAACATGTCCAAAACAATGCATATTAAAAAGGACCTACCAGAATTTTTTTGTAAGGAAACCGTTTTGACATCAGTCTACATTTCGAACAGGTCTCTATTGTGTCCGAATCAAGGAAAGACTCCATATAAAATGTGGTATGGAAAGATGCCAACATTGAAATACTTTCTAATCTTTGGAAGTAAGTGTTTCATTCTCAATAAAACGAATCACATGAAGTTTGAGTCATGAGGAGATGAGGGGATATTCCTTGGCTACTCTGGGAAAAGCAAAGCATATAAATGTTTCAACAAAAGGCTAGGAAAAATTGTTGAGAGCAATGATGTGACTATAGTTGAAAATGAATAGAATACTCAATGAACCAATGAACAGTTCCTGGATGAAAGTGATGATGAGGTAAGAAACACAGGGGGAGCAGAAGTGGAAGAGGATGACTCAGAAGAAGATACTGATGATGAACAAGAATGTGTCAAGTCTGTGTCTTAAAGGAAGCCAAAGAGTCGAGCTGAAATTGATAGGAAGAATATCATTGGTGATCAGACATCTCCAGTTCAGACTCGAAAAATGAAATCATTACTGAAACCATCATTTTTGTCTCAGGTGGAGCCGAAATGTTTTTCCGATGCAGTTGAAGATGAAAACTGGGTTCAGGATATGAATGAAGAGCTTGATCAGATTGAGAAGAACTAGACATGAGAGATTATTTCAAGGCCAGCAGACAAGAATGTCATCGGGACTAAATGAATCTATCACAACAAGATGAATGAAGATGGCATAGTAATTTGGAATAAAGCGCGACTAGTGTGCTAAGGATACTGTCACAACCCGTCCTTAGGGCCCGTGTCGTGACTACTCCAAGCCCGCCTTCCATAGGCCAGGGGCTGGCGACTAGCACCAAAGGCGTAAATCCCGGAAATAGGGAAGGCATTGCCTTTATAAACAAACACCACAGAGTATAAGAAGAAGTAAAAGTAAACACTAAGCAAAAACTGTAACAAGCTGTGCTGAAAGTATGGGGGGCTGGAAATACAAGCCCAACTGTAAAGTACAACTGAAAGGGGAAAAACAACAACTGAAAAGAAAAGTTGCAGCGTCGAGTCGTCCTCTGGAAGTCCCACCTGAAGGGTGAGCACAGATAGCCTCCACATCTCCTCGGTCCAGCCGTCCGCTCCGAGTATGTCCCGCCCTGTGGTCCACCTCCAGGTACCATCCTACTCCGCAAGCCTCCACCACGATCAGCGTTGTTCGTCGTCTGCAACCAACACAACGAAGTGCAGGCATAGCCCGTTCATGGGTGAGTATAAGCTACTCAGTAAGGACCATGAGACCCCCGAAGGTCTCCCGAAATCCAAAAAGGATAAACCACAAAGGGAAGATACAATCACGAAGTAACAACCGACACTGCTTAGGTATATGCCCATACATATACCTAAGTCATCAATTCCCGTCTGGCTCCAACATTTGAGCCCAAGCACATCACAACCCACACAGGAAATCAAAACGAAAATCCAAACAGGATAGCACAACACAATCTACAAGGAAAGAAAAACGTAAATCCACACAGGATAGCACAACACAATCCACAAAGGAATGTAAACAGTAAATCCACACAGGATAGTTCAACACAATCCACAAAGGAAAGTAAATGGTAAATCCACATAGGATAGCTCAACACAATCCACAAAGGAGAGTAACATAGAATTCATCTCACACCGGTATACATTGTCGAAAAGGTGAAAGGGATGATCAGATATAGATACTGAATCATCTAAGATGGGACCCACTAAGAATACAAGACCAGCTGTCTTCATTGATTCATCTATGCTGTGACCCACATAGGATACAAGACCAGCACTGAATCATCTAAGTTGGGACCCACATAGGATACAAGACCAACAATCTTCATCGATCCATCTATGCTGGGACCCACATAGGATACAAGACCAGCACTGAATCATCTAAGCTGGGACCCACATAGGATATAAGACCAGCACAGCTGGGACCCACATAGAATACAAGACCAGCACTCTTCATCGATTCATCTATGCTGGGACCCACATATGATACAAGACCAGCACTGAATCATCTAAGCTGGGACCCACATAGGATACAAGACCAGCACAGCTGGGACCCGCATATGATACAAGACCAGCACTCTTCATCAATTCATCTATGCTGGGACCCACATAGGATACAAGACCATCACTGAATCATCTAAGCTGGGACCCACATAGGATACAAGACCAGCACAGCTGGGACCCACATAGGATACAAGACCAACACTCTTCATCGTCGCAGTCCACTGAGGATCTCCACACAGTCGTCGTCGCAGTCCACTGAGGATCTCTGCACAGTCGTCGAAGTCGCAGTTCACTGAGGATCTCTGCACAGTCGTCCAAGTCGCAGCCAGCACTAGGGTTCCCACACACAGCGAGCTCGTTCGGGAGGGTCTTCTCCACGAGCCAAGAGGCTAATACATCAAATGACACATAGTCCAGAGTTGATGTATCCAAAAGTTCTGTATTGTCAACATGAACTTAACGACACAGACGACGCGTCAATCAGACGCCCGGTTTGAAAGATATTGGCTTTTTCGTCCCAAGGGCCCGATTGGTTTTTAAGGCAAAACCAACCCGACCGTACTCCACCTACGTCCAAACCTCAGGCGTAGTATGCCAAAAGATCCGTCTCACTTAGAGGAATACACCAAAGTCGACGGCATGTCAATCGGACGTCCGGAGCTCAAGATATGAGTGTTTCCGCTCCGAGGGCCCGGTTGGTTTCGTGTATGAACCAACCCGACCAAACCCAAAGTATTCCGAAACCTTGAGTGCAGTATACCGAAACGACCGTCTCGATCTAAGGATCGCGTTTCCGCTGACGGTGCGTCAATTGGAGGCCCGTATCTCATGTTACGGGAAAAAGACCGAAAAGGTCCGGAAACGTGGGGCCTGGGCCCGGGCCGACCTGACCCGGTTGGACCTGGTCCGGCCCGGCCAGGGCGCGGCCCAGGCCTGCCGGCCGGACCGGCTTGGCTTGGCCGGGCAACGCGAGGGGCACCCTGCCCCCACGTGACAACATCGCGGCCCCCACAGGGGGCCGCCCTGGTCAACGGACGCGGCAAAGCCGCGTCCTGTGTGCGCCGGACCCACGCGGCCGCCGGTCCGCTGGCGCGGCCGCCGCTGCGGCTTCAGCCACGACAGCCCTGTCTGGTGGCGCGCCGCCGTGCCTCCGGTGGCTTCCGTGGGCCACCGGAGTTGCTCCGGTGGTCCGATTTCCTTCCCGTCTAGGCCAAAACTCCTCCCGGGTCCCGTTCTTCACTGTGCAAACAACGGATCATCCCTGCGGCATGTTTTGTCGTTGTCCGCCAATCCACACATCAACGAAGAACTACAGAGGGTTGTCGGGCCGTGTTTGTTTGGCCTGCACCCTCTGCGTCAGATGATAACAGTCGAGAGAAATATTCAACTCATGAATAAAAGCATGGCACAATTTTAAAAGTATTAAATTTGATCTTGATCTGGGTTCTTTTTTTTAAAAGAAATAATCACGGGAATATAAATTATTTCACAAACAAACCCCTACCTCGGTCAAGTCGTCGCACGCGCGTTCTTCGCCGAATTGTTCGTCGCAGAAGGAGGGGACCTTCACGTCGTCGTGGTATTCGGCGTTGCGTCGATGAACTCCGAGGACCAAGAAACAACAGATTTAATTATATCAATTAAATCCATGTGTTGTTATAATCCGCAAAGAAATTTAAAGAACCACAATCTCTCACCTCAACGGATGATCGATGATTTTGATGCGGATGAAGGAATGTCGTAGAAGAACGTCACATGAGAGGAAATGTAGGCATCGCGGCACACAGCGTTGCGTCGTCGATTTCCGCGGGTTCGGAGTTCTTCGTCGGAGGCTGGCCTTTTTCGCGTTCTTCGCGTTCTTCGCGTTCTTCGCGAAGGAGGTTGAAGGACTTATGGTTTTGTCAAATACTCTCAACGAGAAATCCTCAAGATTTCGTGCGTTGGTCTTATTTTATTGTTACGCCAACGGATTTCAAACAGGTTAAGAAACGATTAAATTAATTCATAGAATTAATTAAATTAAGATAACCGCCCAATTACTTGGTGTGTTAAGAATTTAAGAAAATGCGTCAGTTGAATTTCATAATGACGGGTTCTCGCGGGTGTATTACTTATCGGAAAAGAAACGGTGGGGCTCGTGCGGGCCCCACCTCACAAATATCCTACCAAAAGGGTAGGATAGTTTTTGATAGTACCCTATCTGCTTTATCTTAGCCTAAGAAGCTTTAAGTGGCTCTTAAGTGGCTTAACTGAAATAAAAATAAAGTTGTCGCACCACTTTATTTTATTTTTTAACTTAAAGCCCAAAAATTAAAAAACACACCCGAGCAAACACAACTCCGAAAGAGGCATTTCTAAGAAAGTACCAGCGCGGTGATACCATCGGTGCCCTCGGAATTCGATTCCAGGCACCGGTTCGAATGTTAGAAAAACCCTCCTGTCGGTTCACTGAACTTGCCCGTACCAAACTTCGGAAGGTGATTCCGGGCACACCGGGCCTCGGAATCAGGTGCCGTCAGAAGCTGTGTTCTTGTAAAATTTCAAAGAAAATTAAAAAAAAAATTCCTTGAAATTTACGGGTCTTTAAATTAATCCCACCACAGGGATTTACGTCCCCGTAAAGCTTCACCACAAACTTAGGGATACAAAGGCGGTACTGAGCACGCATCTGAGCCTCCCGCTCCCAAGTGCTCTCCGGGAGGTTCCCGAGCTTCCATCTGAATCGCACTAGAGGAATCAATCATCCACGTAGGACCCACTTCTGTCGATCCTCGATCTCCACTAGGACCTTCGCAAAAGTTGCCCCATCATCAAAGACCAACTCTCCATGGCCAATGATTTGCGTCGGGTCGTGCACATATCTCCTCTGCTGAGATACGTGGAAGACGTCGTGCACCCGGCGCAACTGTGGTGGTAGAGCCAAGTGATAAGCCACCTTTCCAATCCTGCTGAGGACCTTGAAGGGTCCGATGAACCATGGAGACAACTCGCCGCTTCGGCCAAATCTCCGTAATCCGCGTCGAGGTGAGACACGCAAGAAGATGTGGTCGCCATCCTCGAACTCTAGTGGCCTCTGCCACCTGTAAGCATATGACTTCTGTCGGCTCTGAGCTGTCCTCATCCACTCTTGGATGACCTGGACCATCTCCGATCCCACAAGAACAGTTAAGATTTCTTTCTTGTCAATAAGAGAAATCTGGTCTCATCCCGTGGATGAACCACTTTCTTTTCCTAATACAGTCAATCCAGACATGGATGATACTACCCCATACCAAGGTTGACGTCGTAAGGCCTCGACACTACTACCAAGAGATCCAACCGTTACTCTCGCCTCCAAGGGTTGAGTCACACTATCGGAATCAGTGGGTGGTAACTGGGTCTCCTCCAGTAGGAATCTCTCAAGTGAGGGTCAGGTCAACAGTCTAAATTGGAACCTCTTAGTAACAACACAAAAGAGGACAGGAATGAAAACATCACTAAGGTAAGTGTCTTTTACTATTTCAGCTCATAATAAAAAGACAGTACACAACAACAAGAAGGAACTAGAAGTAAAAAGGACGTATCCATTAGTTCCGTTCCTGTCCATCTGCTCCCAGAGCTCCATGATCGAAGGCCTCAGCTTCCTGAAGCTGAGCTCTCGCATGTCCGCAAACTCCCTGCGGTGGGGGTGGACTTCATGGTGGTGGTGGTGGTGAAAACACCTCGAAGAGTCACCCACCATCTGCTACTCGGCCAGCTCCTCTACCTCGTCCGCCTGCACCCTGCGGACCATCGTGGCTGAACCTCTATCTGGGAGGTCCCTCTACCACCTTCTGCTCATCGGTAAGATGAGTCGGGCAGTCTCGAGCCATGTGATCTTGCCCGCTGCATGCGTAGCAATGCTTTCCCCTCGTGTAGCTGGCTCTCCTTCGGGTGCCCCGCACAACCGAATCTTCATCCTGATACTAACCATCTGATGGTCTGGCCCGTTTGGACCTCTGCATCACCTGTCTACTGCCAGTTGCAGAAGACCCTACTACGGGCCATCCTGTGGAGGGCCCTATCACTGGAGCCTTCTCGGCGAGAAAACTCTCCACTAGAAGGGCTCTCTCCAACACCTCTGCCTGTGTCAGAATGTTGAGGGAGATCATCGAAGCCCTGATCTCGTGCCTCAGTCCCTGCTCGAAGGTCCGGGCCCGGAAGAAGGGGTCTCGTACCATATCTGTCGAGTAGCGCGAGAGATCAGCAAAATCTCGCCGAGTACTGGGCCACTGTCATGCTGCCCTACCACAGGTGTAGTATCTCCTGAATGCGCACCATTCGGATGGTGGCTGGGACGAACTCTGAGAGAAAAAGGCTCTCAAAGTCTGTCCAAAGGAGTGATGCCTCGTCGTGCACCTGGAGCATCAAGCTCCACCATCTGCCTGCTGCCGCATGCAGGAGGCTCACTACAAGGACCACCATAAGGTCCGTTGGTGTCCTTACTAACCGGAAAACTCGTACAACTGCCTCCAGCCAGTCCTCGGCTGCCTGGGGGTCCGTCTCCCCGCGGAACCTGCGCGGTCGCTGGCGCTGGAACTCATGCAGTGCACTGAGGCGACGTGCATCGTCAGCGGCTGGTGCTAGAAGCATCGGTGGCTCGGCGAGTATAGCTACCGCCGGTGCCTCTGCTGTCAAAGGGCCCTGTACCGAAGCCTCGTCGCTCGGCGGGCTGTCGCCACACACAATGCTCGGAACCCTCGCTGGCTGCCCTTGTGGGGCCATCCTGAAAAGAAAACAGGTGTGCCACTGTCAGAACAGTATACCTGGTGAGCTGATACATAGTAATCACAAAGAAAACTTGAAATACAAATGCAATCAATGTTTTCGTGCATTAAGTCGGAAATCAGAAGTCAGGGTCCTAGTGTACGGGTACGTCGGCCACCGCACCAACATTGGGCTCCCTGGACTGATAACCACACTCAATACGCTTAACACTATTGCTTCACATAGAAGAAAGATCAGAGTCTGCAGTAGAACCGAACTCCTCTGATACCAATTTTTCACGACCCGTCCCCTGGGCCCGTGCCGTGAGTACCCCAAGACCGCCTTCCATAGGCCAGGGGCTGGCGACTAGCACCAAAGGCGTAAATCTCAGAAACAGGGAAGGCATTGCCTTTATAAACAAACACCACAGAGTACAATCGGAAGTAAAAGTAAACACTAAGCAAAAACTGTAACAAGCTGTGCTGAAAGTAAGGGGGGGAAGAAATAAAAGCCCAACTGTAAAGTACAACTGAAAGAAAAAAAAACAACAACTAAAAAGAAAAGCCTCAACGTCGAGTTGTCCACTAGAAGTCCCACCTGAAGGGTGAGCACAGATATCCTCCACAGCTCCTCGGTCCAGCCGTCCACTCTGAGTATGTCCCACCCAGTGGTCCACCTCCAGGTACCGTCCTGCTCCGTAAGCCTCCACCACGATCAGCGATGTCCGTCGTCTGCAACCAACACAACGAATTGCGGGCATAGCCCGTGCAAGGGTGAGTATAATCTACTCATTAGGGACCCTGAGACCCCCGAAGGTCTCCCGAAATCCAAAAAGGATAAACCAAAAAGGGAAGATACAATCACGAAGTAACAACTAACACTGCTTAGGTATATGCCCGTACATATACCTAAGTCATCAATTCCCGTCTGGCTCCAATATCTGAGCCCAAGCACATCCTAGCCCACAGAAGAAAGAAAAATGAAAATCCACATAGGATAGCACAACACAATCCACAAGGAAAGAAAAACATAAATCCACACAGGATAGCACAACACAATCCACAAAGGAAAGTAAACATTAAATCCACACAGGATAGTTCAACACAATCCACAAAGGAAAGTAAACAGTAAATCCACACAGCATAGTTCAACACAATCCACAAAGAAGAGTAACACAATATTCAGCTCACACAGGTATACAACGTCGAAAAGGTGAAAGGGATGATCAGATATAGATACTAAATCATCTAAGCTGGGACCCACTTAGGATACAAGACCAGCTGTCTTCATTGATTCATCTATGCTGGGACCCACATAGGATACAAGACCAGCACTGAATCATCTAAGTTGGGACCCACATAGGATACACGACCAGCACTCTTCATCGATTCATCTATGTTGGGACCCACATAGGATACAAGACCATCACTGAATCATCTAAGCTAGGACCCACATAGGATACAAGAACAACATAGCTGGGACCCACATAGAATACAAGACCATCACTCTTCATCGATTCATCGATGCTGGGACCCACATAGGATACAATACTAGCACTGAATCATCTAAGATGGGACCCACATAGGATACAAGACCAGCACAACTGGGACCCACATAGGATACAAGACCAGCACTCTTCATTGATTCATCTATGCTGGGACCCACATAGGATACAAGACCAGCACTGAATCATCTAAGCTGGGACTCACATAGGATACAAGACCAGCAAATCTGGGACCCACATAGGATACAAGACCAACACTCTTCATCGTCTCAGTCCACTGAGGATCTCTGCACAGTCGTCATTGTAACACCCCGAGATTTTATGAAAAATATTATTTTTAATTTCATTAATGTCTTGTGTTGTACGATACACCAAAAGGATCTTTCACAACACACATCTTTGACTTGCCTTGCATTCCACGCAATCACGACCTTCCTCGACAGCGTTTGTAGTACGCAATACCGAGTTTCACTAAACAACGATATTCTATTAAAATATTTTTAAAACTAGTCGTTATGAATAGTAATAACCACCTTTTAAAATTTTAGAAATTTTACCTCTTAAAATGGACTTCATTTTTGGATTCGGAATATCGAAATTAGCTTAGGGTGAAATTTTGGTACTTTTCGGATAACTTTCATATTCTGATGAATAGTGAAAATTACTAAATTTTAATTAAAAACAACTTTTTTAATCAAAATAATTAATAGTGATAAATTATTAATTTGACTATTTTTAAAGTATATTTATAATATAAATTTACAATTTAATACAATGTTGGTCATTGAATGTAATTTCACATTTAAACCAGATATAAACAAGTGTCAATCTTTTGATAGTTATTATCTCTTAAAAACACGCTATTTGTTTTGACGACGGGAATTAATTTTTAAATTAATTAATGCAACTGATATGTTTTGAATTTGGTAAAATAGACATCATTTTTCAGTTCATAATATCAAATATAGCTTAGGCCTCATTTTTGGTATATTTCGGAAAACTTTCATTTTTTGATGAATAGTGAAACCACTAAGTGGTAGTTAAAAAATTGAATTTTTCATAAAACTTAATTTTCCCGCTTCTGTGAGTGGAATTTCGAAAATCCAAGAGACCCAGTTAATATAAAGGACTAAAATGTGGTTCAATAAGTTGAATATAATTTTTGGTGAATAGTAACTTTTTACTTTTATTACCACGGTTAAAAGTAAATAGGATAATTAAGGGTAAAAATGATATTATTATTACACTAACACATGTCCAAATTCAATTGGATAAGTGTAATTCTACCAAAAAAAACTTTAGGAATAAAATATGACCATTTAGACCCACTTGGATTAGATTAGGACATTTATTATTAATTTATTTAAAGAAGGGTTAAATAGTTAAAAATCAAAGTTTAATAAGTAAATCATTTTTAATATGGGGTTATATATAAGATAAATTCGACTATAAATATTCATTAGAAAGCTAAAAAATATTTCCTACATAATGGTATTTTATTTTTAATTTTTAGACATCAAATAGTTTAATTTATTTATTACACAACGATGATGCAGTAATTATCTTATTAATGAAATATTGACAAAATTGATGTTATAAATACCCAAATAAATGAAATTTGAGACTTTTAATGAATTAAACTAATTTTCTAGGTTAATATGACATGTTAGTATTGATTTAATTAACATGGTTCGAACTAATAATTCTGTTATGATTTTCACAAAAATTAATTACTAAATAGTGTCAAAATTGACAGAAAATAGTTTTTAAAACAAATATTATATTATTAATTGCTATTTTATTCCTAAAAATCTAAGGTTCCGCAAAATGACTTAGATAAGGTTATATATATTAAAAATAAACAACTTGGGGTTCGTTTGGCTTGATATAGTAAGTTTGTTAACCTTATAGTATAAGAAAACAAGAAGAGACGATACAAGTTAAATTATCTAACTTAAAGTAAATATAAATGATAAGGTCCAAATTGATACCTAAACTTGTCTAAATTCTATTGGATGAGAGGATTTCGACCCATCCCCACCTTAGTCTCTAAATAAATCAATTTGGAGCTATTTAAAACCGAACTTGACTTTATAATAAAATAATATTTTTTGTTATTCCAAAGTTGCCCCTCCCCTCCCTTATAAAAGGGAACCTCCTCCCTCTCTTCCTCACACCAATTTGAACATTCAATCTCAGACAAACCCTAACACTTTATCCTCTACACTTCCCTAGAGACATCCTAGAGGTCCTGGTCTTCTTCAAAGAACAATTTTAGTGCCCTAAAAGATGTTCACAAAGAAGCACTTCAAAGAAGAGGTAATTTTTGTTACCGATTCTTTCATATTTATTTTTATACCACTTCTTCTTCTTTAGTTGTTTAATTATGAAGTAATAACATCAGTATCACTCATATACTGATATGTTATTATATGTATGAAACAACCTTATTTCACCATCTATCCATCTTATGGAAAAAGAAATCACGGCGCGTGCGTACGTACGGAATACCGTCTCCACGCCATGGTGTAATCTATTTTCCACCACCACCTTACTTGGATGGGTATAATGGTGTAAATAATGACTATATATGACTATTATAATGTTCTGAAATAGTATAAAAACACTCCAATACAATTCCATGATCATAGGAATGATATCATCACTCATGCGTACGTACGGAATACCGTCTCCACGATGTAATGCGACTCGTTCTACATGATCTTCATTTCATAATGATTATATAAATGAATTTAATGAATGAATATGATATATATTACTATAATACCATTCTGGAAATGAGGTATCTGTAACCTAAAGAGAAGAATAAGAATTTATTCGACAAAACATGCATAAGAACAAAAAGTTATAAACACCCGAATAACAAGTAGCAATGAAATATTACTACTAAGAAGCTAAGAATATGACCATATATGATATCATAAAAATACGTATGATTCTGTAATAAGTCAATAAAAATATTTAAATCATTATACAGGAGGTTCGGACACGTACAAAGCATATCAGACCTAAGGTAAGGGAAAATCTCGCAATCTCAATTTTTATCCGAGATTGTTTATAGTTTGGTATTTACTGGGGTGTATTTTATCATCCACATCCATGTTCTCTCAATATTTAATGTTATTTCCATCCACCTACAATTTTTTAAATCCAAATTTACCCTTCGGTGAGTTTTTAGTAAAAGATATGAAAGGAATCTTTTGTCATTTTTCATACGAGGTACTTTTTGACTTTTCCGACAAAAGTACGAGAAGAATGTTTTCTTTTAACTTATACGACATGAATGGATTTTTAAAAAATTATTTCCAAGAAGCTTCCCTTATAAGTTTTCATGTTTATTTTTAATCAACCTCTTTTAGTTTAGAATTTTATGACATTTTAAGAAAGAAAAATGTTTTTGAAGTAGAAATGATATTTTCCTCAAGAATGGAGTTCAAGTGTTTTATCAAAATTATTTTCCATCTAAGATAATAATGGGTTCTGTTTCTATCCCTATTATTACATGGATTTGATTATGTTGTGATGGAAATATTTTTATGAATTCCTTTATCTTATATGAATTGTTTTATGATGTCATGTTGTTTAAGAATCCCATTTTTACTACATGGGTTATGCAATTATGTATGATTTATGATTTTGTGGCACACATAAGAATGGTATCATTATGAGATGGGTGGGACCTATATCTCCCTCCAATGCATTGGGTAAAGATTTTATATCTCATGATATAGACATGGATGGAACGGTAGGTTATACCAGTTCAGTGAAACAGGGCTGAAACGAGGAGTGAACTCGTTTCAGAAAGGGACTTTGTCCACTAAGATAGTCTTGGAAATGAGTCTTGACTAATAAGAAATGATTCTATATGATTATGTGTGTATTACAAAAAGATTCATGTTTTATATTATGATTATTGGGATTACATTTCACTACTATGATTTATCCCATGTTATGAAATTATGATCTCTTTTGCAGGTTAACATTTCCAAAAGATATGTTCTTATGAATATGACGTGATTGATATTTCTTTTGTTTACACTTACTGAGAATTTGAGCTCACCCTTTTATGTTTTCTTTTCCCCAGGACATAAGGAAAGGATTTAGGTTTAACAAAAAAGAAGATCTTTATGGGAGATGTTGAAGATCTTTCACCACGATTAGAAGATTATATTCCGAGTTTCCAAAGACACTAAACTATTACGGTCCTTGTGTGTGTGTTTTTGTTATGTACTATGTATTCCGCAAAATTAATGTAATATCCTTGTACGTCAAGCTTCGGGTCTCTACAGTTGGTATCAGAGGAAAGGTTTAGTCAACCTTTTGAAACTAGGATGCGAAAACGTTAGTGAGATCCCTAGAGATATTTCTAAGGTATTTCTGGGGATGTCCCTAAGGATAAGTATACGTATAGGATATAGTCCTAGAACTATGGTAAAGATATTAGATTAAACCGAAGATGTTAGATATTGAAGTTACTCCCCCTTTATTATGATTTTTTCCTCTCACACTATTCTTTTTGGGTTTTAGAAAATGGCTGGAAACAAGATGATTCACGATAATGGAGGATATGATGGACAATGGAGTGATATTCTTCATGAGAAACCAAATGAAATGGGATTTGGAAGTCCAAACATCATTATTATGCCGAATCAGCAATCTCATAATATGTCCAATAAAGAAAAATTTGTTAAGTTTCCTGACTCGGATAATAAGAGAAAGATGGAGTTTCATGATGATCATAGAGGAAAGAAAGTTCAATTTCCCCTATGTAAATCATGTGGGAAGAGGCATCAAGGAGAATGTTTCAATGGAACTGGAAGATGCTTTGGATGTGGAAAAGAAGGAAACAAAGCCAGTAAGTGCAAAGGAAAAGGCTTAGTTAACACCAGGGATGAGGATAATGGTATTGCTAATACATCAACAATGGTTAAATGTTTTAAATGTAGAATGTACGAGCATTATGCAAACCAATTCCCTAAGCGAAAGTCTCATGAAGAGAATCAGTATGGTCATATGGGTAGTATTTATGTTGATGATGATGAAGAGACTACAAATGATATGTGAGATGAAAGAATTGTTGAAGCTCGGTCAATGGTTTAAGAATGTAGTGGAATGATTACATGTTTATCATGTGTAATGTTCTATAAGAAATCTCATGGTACTATGGAATAAAGAGACATCTAAGGATTGTTACACTATTGTCTTTCCTTGAGTTTTGAAAGTGTATGATTAATGGTACTAGTATCCATGAAAGGTTATTTAGTTATTTTTTGAATGTAGATGATATGCGCATAATGAAGGGATAAGGATAAAATTAAATGTTTTATAGTATTCATGAGCTCATGACTGATATAAGGAGAAGGTTATATCATGGTTTGAGTATATAGAATTTTTGGATTTTGGTATGTGGAAAGAGTTAACTTTTGACAGCATTCATGTTTTCACTAATGTTTAACGTGTATTCATTTTTCAAGAGAATACATGATTACGGTATTCACATGATTGGAATGTGACCAACAAGATAATGGGGGATAAATGATGGTTGGTTGATGAAATTTCAAGTAATCGTTTTCTTTATACTATGAGATTGGACCGAAGTATTTTAGATAAACCTAAAGATTGGAATGGATTATGTTGGACATAAGTTAGTATTGTTTAAGGATAGAATTTTTTTTATATTATTTATGGGATGTTATAGTAATATAGTTTTAGAAAAAGGACAACCTGCCGGACGGGCGACAACCCATCGCGTCGGACAAGGCCGTGGGAATCGAACCCACAACTAAAGTGCGAATGGCCTTTATCGCCTACCACTGGCCTACAGGAAGTCCCTGTTTAGTAGAAACTAGTTTTATTACATTAAGCAGTATGATATATGAAGTATAATTCCATTTTAGGAACCATATATCATTAATCTCACTATAGATGGACTTATGTATTTTTTGCTAACTTTTCTAACCTTTTGTTTGAGACATATGGAATGACCCATCATTGTATCACATGATCTGCTAACACATCACGAATGACAAATTCAACTTCATTTCTTTAAGAGATGAAGTGGAAATTGTCCAAATAACGACCAACGGTGAGACTATACCAAAATCATGAAAGTATTTCTTCTAATTCCAATTTCATCAACTTTAGGGAAATGATCTTGAAAACCAAAAATGTTGTCCTAGTGCTCTTATATCTGATGAATCAGATGGTACCTTAGATCGTCACAAATTTATGGCTTTGTGATTGCTGGATTTTCCACAGCCATGTTCTCTACCACTCTCCATCAGAACATGATGGTTAGATTTCTCTTCCATATCCATATTTTCACCTATGTGGAAACCCAGTGATTAGTTTATTTGGGTAACCATTACGTTTCATACTTTGTTTTTAAAGATTGGTTTTGGTATTCCTTTTTTACGATGTGGGTTTCTATTAAATAAACTTTCGAGTAGTAAACCATTTATAACCCCGACGAATTTCGAGGGCGAAATTCATTTTAAGGGGGGTAGAATGTAACACCTCGAGAGTTTATGAAAAATATTTTTTTAATTTCATTAATGTATTGTGTTTTACACTACACCAAAAGGAGCTTGCACAACACGCATCTTTGAATTGCCTTGAATTAAACGCAATCACGACCTTCCTTGAGGGCGTGTGTAGTACGCAATACCGAGTTTCACTAAACAATGATATGCTATTAAAATGATATTAAAACTAGTCGTTATGAATAGTAATAACCACCTTTTAAAATTTTAGAAATTTTATCTCTAAAAATTGAATTCATTTTTGGATTCGAAATATCGAAATTAGCTTAGGGTGAAATTTTGGTACTTTTCGGATAACTTTCATATTCTGATGAATAGTGAAAATTACTAAATTTTAATTAAAAACAACTTTTTTAATCAAAATAATTATTAGTGATAAATTAATAATTTGAATGTTTTTAAAGTATATTTAGAATATATTTTTACAATTTAATACAATGTTGGTCATTTGATGTAATTTCACATTTAAACCAGACATAAACATGTGTCAATCTTTTGATAGTTATTATCTCTTAAAAACACGCTATTTGTTTTGATGACGGAATTAATTTTTAAATTAATTAATGCAACTGATATGTTTTGAATTTGGTAAAATAGACATCATTTTTGAGTTCATAATACCAAATATAGGTTAGGCCTAATTTTTGGTATTTTTCTGAAAACGTTCATTTTTTGATGAATAGTGAAACCACTAAGTGGTAGTTAAAAAATTGAATTTTTCATAAAACTTAATTTTACCGCTTCTGTGAGTGGAATTTCGAAAATCCGAGAGACAAAGTTAATATCAAGGACTAAAATGTTGTTCAATGAGATCAAAATAATTTTTGGTGAATAGTAACTTTTTACTTTTATTTACCACTGTTAAAAGTAAATAGGATAATTAAGGGTAAAAATGATATTATTATTACCCTAACACATGTCCTAATTCTATTGGATAAGTGTAATTCCACCAGAAACAACCTTAGGAATAAAATATGACCATTTAGGCCCACTTGGATTAGATTAGGACATTTATTATTAATTTATTTAAAGAAGGGTTAAATAGATAATAATCAAAGTTTAATAAGTTAATCATTTTTAATATGGGGTTATACAAAAGATAAATTCGACTGTAAATATTCATTAGAAAGCTAAAAAATATTTCCTACATAATGTTATTTTATTTGTAATTTTTAGACATTAAATAATTAAATTTATTTATGACACAACGATGATGCAGTAATTATCTTATTAATGAAATATTGACATAATTGATGTTATAAATACCCAAATAAATGTAATTTGAGACTTTTTATGAATTAAAATAATTTTATAGGTTAATATGAAATGTTAGTATTGATTTAATTAACTTGGTTCGAACTAATAATTCCGTTATGATTTTCACAAAAATCAATTACTAAATAGTGTCAAAATTGACATAAAATAGTTTTTAAAACAAATATTATATTATGAATTGTTATTTTATTCCTAAAAATCTAAGGTATGGACAAATGACTTAGATAAGGTTATATATATTAATAATAAACAACTTGGGGTTCGTTTGGCTTGATATAGTAAGTTTGTTAACCTTATAGTATAAGAAAACAAGAAGAGATGGTAAAAGTTAAATTATCTAACTTAAAGTAAATCTAAATGATAAGGTTAAAATTGATACCTAAACTTGTCTAAATTCTATTGGATGAGAGTATTTCGACCCATCCCCACCTTAGCCTCGAAATAAATCAATTTTGAGCTATTTAAAACCGAACTTGACTTTATAATAAAATAATATGTTTTGTTATTCCAAAGGTGCCCCTCTCCTCCCTTATAAAAAGGAACCTCCTCCCTCTCTTCCTCACACCAATTTGAGCATTCATGCTCGGCCAAACCCTGCCACGTTATCCTCTCCACTTCCCTAGAGACATCCTATAGGTCCTGGTCTTCTTCAAATACCAATTTTAGTGCCCTAAAAGAAGGTCTCAAAGAAGCACTTCAAAGAAGAGGTAATGTCCGTTACCGATTCTTTCATCTTTATTTCTTCTTCCACTTCTTCTTCTTTAGTTGTTTCATTATGAAGTAATAACATCAGTATCACTCATATACTTATATGTTATTATAAGTATGAAACAACCCTATTTCACCATCTATCCGTCCTATGGAAAAAGAAATCACCACGCTTGCGTACGTACGGAATACCATCTCCCCGCCGTGGTGTAATCTATTTTCCACCACCACCTTACTTGGATGGGTATAATGGTGTAAATAATGACAATATATGACTATTATAAAGTTCTGAAATAGTATACATACACTCCAATATAATAAAATGTTCATAGTAATGATATCATCACTCGTGCGTACGTACGGAATACCGTCTCCACGATGTGATGCGACTCGTTCTACATGATCTTCATTTCATAATGATTATATAAATGAATTGAATGAATGAATATGATATATATTACACTAATACCATTCTATAAATGAGGTATCTATAACCTAAAGAGAAGAATAAGAATTTATTCGACAAAACACGCATAAGAACAAAAAGTTATAAACACCCGAATAACAAGTAGCAATGAAATATTACTACTAAGAAGCTAATAATATGACCATATATGATATAATAAAAATAATTATGATTATGTAATAATTCAATAACATTATTTAAATCATTATACAGGAGGTTCGGACACGTACAAAGCATATCAGACCTAAGGTAAGGGAAAATCTCGCAATCTCAATTTTTATCCGAGATTGTTTATACTTTGGTATTTATTGGGGTGTATTTTATCATCCACATCCATGTTTTCTCAATATGTAATGTTATTTACATCCACCTACAATTTTTTATTTCCAAATTTACCCTTCGGTGAGTTTTTAGTAAAATATATGAAAGGAATCTTTTGTCATTTTTTCGTACGAGGTACTTTTTGACTTTTCCGACAAAAGTACGAGAAGAATGTTTTCTTTTAACTTATACGACATGAATGGATTTTTAAAACATTATTTCCAAGTAGCTTCCCTTATAGGTTTTCAAGTTTATTTTTAATCAACTTATTTTAGTTTAGAATTTTATGACATTTTAAGAAAGAAAAATGTTTTTGAAGTAGAAAGGATATTTTCCACAAGAATGGAGTTCAAGTGTTTTATCAAAATTATTTTCCAACTAAGATAATAATGGGTTCAATTTATATCCCTATTATTACATGGATTTGATTATGTTGTGATGGAAATATTTTTATGAATTCCTTTATCTTATATGAATTATTTTATGATGTCATGTTGTTTAAGAATCCCATTTTTACTACATGGGTTATGCAATGATGTATGATTTATGATTTTGTGGCACACATAAGAATGGTATCATTATGAGATGGGTGATACCTATATCTCCCTCCAATTCATTGGGTAAATATTTTATATCTCATTAGATAGACATGGCTAGAACGGTAGGTTATACCGGTTCAGTGAAACAGAACTGAAATGAGGAGTGAAATCGGTTCAGAAAGGGACTTTGTCCACTAAGATAGTAGTGGCAATGAGTCTTGACTAATAAAAAATGATTCTCTATGATTATGTGTGTATGCCACAAAGTTTCATGTTTTAAGTTATGATTATTGGGATTACATTTTACTACTATGATTTATCCCATGTTATGAAATTATGATCTCTTTTGCAGGTTAAGATTTCCAAAAGATATGTTCTTATGAATATGACGTGATTGATATTTCTTTTGTTTACCCTTACTGAGCATTTGAGCTCACCCTTTTATGTTTTCTTTTCCCCAGGACATAAAGAAAGGATCTAGGTTTAAAAAAAAGATGATCATTATGGGAGATGTTGAAGTTCTTTCACCACGATTAGAAGATTATATTCCGAGTTTCCAAAGACACTAAACTATTACGGTCCTTGTGTGTGTGTTTTTGTTATATACTAAGTATTCCGCAAAAGTAATGTAATGTTCTTGTACGTCAAACTTCGGGTCTCTACAGACGTCGCATTCCACTAAGGATCTCTGCATAGTCGTTGAAGTCATAGTCCACTGAGGATCTCTGCACAGTCGTCGAAGTTTCAACCAGCACTTGGGTTCCCGCACACAGTAAGCTCGTTCAGGAGGGTCCGCTCCACGAGCCAAGAGGCTGATACATCAACTGTCACATAGTCCAGAGTTGATGTATCCAAATGTTCTATATCGTCTACAGGAACTCAACGACGCAGACGGTGCGTCAATCGGACGCCCGGTCTGAAAGATATTGGCTTTTTCGTCCTAGGGGCCCGGTTGGGTTTTAAGGGAAAACCGACCCGACTGTACTCCACCTGCATCCAAACCTCAGGCGGAGTATTCCAAAAGATCCGTCTCACATAGAGGAATCCACCAATGTCGACGACACGTCAATCAGACGTCCGAAGAATAAGATATGAGCGTTTCCGCTCTGAGGGCCCGGTTGGTTTCGTGTATGAACCAACCCAGACGAACCCAAAGTATTGAGAAACCGTGAGTCCAGTATACCCAAATGAACGTCTCGATCCAAGGATCGCGTTTCCACTGACGGCTCGTCAATCGGAGGCTCGTAGCTCAAGTTACAGACAAAATACCGAAAAGGTCCGGAAACGGGGGGTCTGGGCCAGGGCCGACCCGACCCGACCCCCCCTGGGTCAGCCGAACCGGGTCCGGCCCGGCCTGGCCGGCCGGACTGGCTCGGCTCGGCCGAGCGGCCGAGCAACGTGTGGGGCACGCTGCCCCTGTGTGACAACACCGCAGCCCCCGCGGGGGGTCGCCCTGGTCAACGGACGCGGAAAAGCCGCGTCCTGTGTGCGCCGGACCCACGTGGCCGCGGGTCCGTTGGCGCCGCCGCGCCGGCGCACCGCACCGCCGGTGGCTTCCGCGTGCCACCGGAGTTGCTTCGGTGGTCCGATTTCCTTCCTGTCTGCGCCGAAACTCCTCCCGGGTCCCGTTCTTCACTGCAGAAACAACGGATCATCCCTGCGGCATGTTTTGTCGTTGCCCGCCAATCCGCGCATCAACGAAGAATGGTGGAGGATTGTCGGGCCGTGTTTGTTTGGCCCGCACCCTCCATGTTAGATGATAACAGTCGGGAGAAATATTCAACACATGAATAAAAGCAAGGCACAATTTTAAAAGAATTAAAATTGAACTTGATCCGGGTTCTTTGTTTTAAATGAAATAATCACGGGAATATAAATTATTTCACAAACAAACCCCTACCTCGGTCAAGTCATCGCACATGCGTTCTTCGCGGAATTGTTCGTCGCGGATGGAGGGGACCATTGCATCATCACGGTATCCGGCGTTGCGTCGACGAACTCCGAGGACTAAGAAACAACCGATTTAATTATATCAATTAAATCCATGTGTTGTTATAACCCGCAAAGAAATTTAAAGAACCAAAATCTCTCACCTCAACGGATGATCAGAGATTTTGATGCGGATGAAGGAACGTCGTAGAAGAATGTCACGGGAGAGGTAACGTCGGCGTCGCGACACATGGCATTGTGTTGTCGATTTTCGTGGGTTTGGCGTTCTTCGTCGGAGGCCGGAGTTCTTCGTGTTCTCCGCGTTCTTCGCGTTCTTCGTGAAGGAGGTTGAAGGACTTAAGGTTCTGTCAAATCCTCTCAACGAGCAATCCTCAAGATGTCATGCGTTGGTCTTATTTTATTATTACGCCAACGGATTTCAAACAGGTTAAGAAACGATTAAATTAATTCATATAATTAATTCAACGAATATAACCACCCAATTAATTGGTGCGTTAAGAATGTAAGAAAACGCGTCAGTTGACTTTCATAATGACGGGTTCTCGCGGGTGCATTACTTAGCGGAAAAGAAACGGTGGGGCTCGTGCGGGCCCCACCTCAAAAATATCCTACCAAGAGGGTAGGATATTTTTTGATAGCACCCTATCTGCTTAAACTTAGCTTAAGCAGCTTTAATTGGCTTTTAAGTGGCTTAAGTGAAATAAAACTAAAGTTGTCGCACCACTTTATTTTATTTCTTAACTTAAAGCCCAAAAATTAAAAACCACACCCGAGCAAAAACAACTCCGGAAGAGGCGTTTCTAAGCAAGTACCGGCGTTGCGATATCATCGGTGCCCTCAGAATTCGATTCTGGGCACCAGTTCAAAAGTTAGAAAAACCTGCCTGTCTGTTCCCTGAACGTACCCGAACCAAACTTCGGAAGGTGATTTCGGGCACACCGAGCCTCAGAATCATGTGCTGTCAGAAGCTACGTTCTTGTAAAATTCCAAGAAAAATTAACAAAAAAATTTCCTTGAAATTTACGGGTCTTTACAGATACTCCCAAATAGAGGGAATAGATGTTGATGAGACATTTTCACCGGTTTCAAGGCTGGAGACAATCAGATTTTTTTTGTCCATAGCAGTGCAAAGAAAGTTCAAAGTGTTATAGATGGATGTCAAATCCACATTCTTGAATGGTGTTATGGAAGAGGAGGTGTATATTGATTATCCAGATGGTTTTCTCATTCACGAGGATGAGAACAAAGTTTGTAGGCTAAAGAAGGCATTTTATGGGCTGAAACAAGCACCAAGGGCATGGTATTCATAGCTTGATCAATACTTGAAGAAGCATGGTTTACAACGTGGAGGAGTTGATTAAAATCTCTATTTCAGAAATGACAGTAATCAAAGGATGGTGGTGCTGGTGTATGTCGATGACATAATTTTTGGCAGATCAGATGAAGCTCAGTGCATATAGTTTTCTGAATTCATGACAAATGAGTTTGAAATGTCAATGATTGGAGAGCTACCATTTTTCCTTGGCTTACAAGTGACACAAGGAAGTAATGGAACTTTCATTTCACAATATAAATACACCAAAGAGGTTCTGAGAAGGTTTGGAATGGAGAATTCCAAGGAGATGAAGACTCTGATTGCTACCAGGATGAAATTATCAAAAGATGAGGATGAAAAGGCAGTTAATATTACCGAATACAGGAAAATTATTGGGAGCTTGTTGTACTTGACCATAACAAGGCATGATATTTTTTTCACTAGATTCCAAGAAGTTAGATATTAGAGTAATCCCAAGGAAATCCACATGCTTGCATTGAAAATAATACTTCATTATATCCAGGGCACGGTGGATTTCAGCCTGACATATATTGACAAATCTCAGACAAAGTTATTGGGATATACTGATGTAGACTGGGCCGGTTCAACGGAAGATAGAAAATCAACGCTAGGTGGTGCATACTATCTTGGTGGATTTTGTATTTCATGGATTAACAAGAAGTAAGATTTCATTTCATTTAGCACTGTGGAAGGTGAGTATATTGAGGCCACTCAAGCATGCACATAGTTATTGTGGATGAAGCAGTAGCTTGATGATATGGGAGTTAAATTAAAGTCTCTGATCGGAATCTAGTGTAATAACTCTAGTGCTATAAATATAAACAAAAATACCATCCATTACTCAAGAATAAAGCACATTGAGATACAGTATCATTTTATCAAGGAGAAGGTTGAGCAGGGAATCGTGAAGTTGGAGTATGTGCCTATAGAGCTACAGGTTGCAGACATTCTGACAAAGGCCTTACCCAAAGATGCTTTTGAGAGGCATAAACTGGATATGAGAGTTTAGTCGACTCCCTGCACTTGAAATAGTGTGGATTAGGAATCATCCCTCTCCCCGAGGTATGATGTGTTTTTCCCTAATGTGATGATATGTGTTCTCTACTCTATTAGAGACTACAATAGAGTAACCTTTGGGTTCATTGAAAAAGGGGGATAAAACAATGAGTGTTCAAGGGGGATACAATGTGGCAATTTGATAAATCATGAATGATATGGTGTGAAGCTGATAAGTGGAGCAGCGAAATAGGGGGAGCAATAAGAAAGAGGGAGCGTATAAAATATGACGATGCTAGAAGTGATCGATCAAAGAATAGATATCACAACACCTAAGGATCGTGGTAAAAGAAAAAGAGATATGTTGGAATTTAGTAAGAATATTTCCAAATATTGGTATTAGTTTGGTAAAAATTGGTATCAGTTTGGTGTCAACAGTGGATGTCAGGGATGAAGTTATTCATTGATTAACTTTTCATTTACTCTTGTTTCTCACACCGAGCATTGCTCATGTGGGCTTAACGTATGTGTTGAGTAAATCCTTGATCGCTATCAGAATCGCAAAAGGCGAATGGTGGCTGAAGAATTAATGATGTATCTTTTTTATTTAAGAGTTTTAAACAAACCCATAGGGGGAGATTTTTGGGAAAAAATCCCTCAAGGTATCATTGAAGCATTTTTGAGGTGATTGTGTTTGTTGAAAAAGTGGACATTTGTATTTTGATTGTTGACAAAGAAAAATAAGTCATAAAAATTTGTTGACAAAGAGGATTTCATGGTGGAATGTCATGTTCAATAGTTGTGGTTAACAATCAATGTTTGTTTCAAGAACATTGACGTGCATGTATTTGGTTTGGTCGTGCAAGTGTCTTGGAGGACAGAAGACTTGCACGCCAAAACTTGCGAGTCGTCACGCAGGGTGTCCAAAATTCCTATAAATACTAGACCACCCTTCCTCATTTCTTTCTGGAGTTTAACACTTTAATGATTCTGAGCTCCCATCACGTAGGTGTGGGGGTTGCGCAAGTGGTGGTGGGTCGCGCAAGTGGGACTTGCGCGCCAATGTTGGAAGTTGCGCGCCAAGTGTTATTTGCGCGCCTTAGGTGGTTTAGGGGAGGAAGGAAGTGATTCACCCAGGTTTGGAGTTGCAGAAGGTTGTGTTGCGCAAGTGGTTGAGGAAGACTTGCGCACCGATACTTGTGCACTGGCTTATACTTGCGCGCCAAGTAAGGTTGATTTTCTGGCAGTGTTTTCAGGCTGCGTGGAAGCAAGAAGTTTTCTCGATACCTTCGATGCAAGGAGAGATTCATCAACGGGTGAAATTTGGACATCAAAAGAGCTTGTACATACAGAAGAAGATGCATTATTTCATGAAAATGAAGATCCCTACAGGTCTATAAACTGTGAGTGGATCCTTTCTAGAGAAGTGAGTGAAGGAAGAGGAAGAAGGTGATCCTCTCCACTAGTAGTGAGCCAGAGAGAGAGAAATAGGGAGTGACCCTTTGGAAAGCAGTGAGCTGACCCTAAACATTGTAAAGTCAGTTAGCTTGGGATAGAGTGACTATGTCCAAACCTTGTAATCCACTACTAGAAAAGTGTAGTGGAATTTGGAATGACCGAAAACCTGTCGGTGTATTCTCCTTGGACGTAGCCCTTAGCGGTGAACCAAGTAAAATTGTTGTGTCATGTGATTGCTTTACTTTCTATTTATATCGTGCAAGAGGAGAGACAGAGAAGAGTGTTTTTCTTAACAATGAAACAAGATCAAAACAGGCTTTAATTTTAAATTAGTCATACCCTGATTCACCCCCCCTCTCAGGGTATTCGGCCTTGTGGACCTAACAACATCATAAAAGAATATGATGTATAACAAAACTTGTGTCTCAAATAAAAAAACGAGAAATACTATCTCAATAAAATTGTAACATTTGAACAGTATAACCCCATGAAAGAGATATAATAAATTGGATATTTAAGAACCCATAATATTAATTATATTAATCATATAGTACATTCACGGGTAGTATATACACCATAGAAAATAATATAGTGTGGAATATGGCATGTATCTCTTGGAGATAAAATTGAGATGAAATTCCCTTAACTTATGTTTTAACGTTCTTTGTTCACATTAAATCCTATTGTATAATAAATATATGTTTATTATACATCTGAAAAAATAAATTTATTCTTATATATAATACCATATATGATTCATTTATGACTTTATATTATATTTTTATTAACAATTCCAAAAAAATTAATGTTTTGGGTATTAACAGCTTCGTTTATTAGATGTTTTTTTTATATTTTCATTCTTGATCTTAATAATTACATAATGATTTACTTATTTATAGATGTAAAACAGGATTTATATATCTTATATATTAATTATATAACATTTTATAGTAATATATAAAATATTTAAATATTAAATGAAATACACCACTCATGAAGATGGTAGTCCGTACGTGCACATGAACGCTACTTCTATTTTATTATCGTACTGAATGAAAGAATGTCATCGAAATATATATATATATATATATATATATATATTTATAATATCATTCCAGTAGAATTATTATGGAAGAAATATAATATTATTTTACTATGACTACCCTTAATACATTCCATGTAAAGTGTGAATGAATCACATCACTTTGAGGAGACGATAGTTCACACTACCATAAATGAAGTTATCATATTCACACAAAATATAATGAATGAATGTATGATTTATATTTGTACAAAATAAGTAAAAATAAATAATATATACAATATATATCATATAATAAAATATTTTACATCAAAATTCTCAACCATTAGAGGCAGTAAAGTTAAACCTAACAACATCGTTTTGCGAGGTGGTATTCTGTCATTCATAGGAATGGTAAGTTTATTACTCACTAGATAGAATTGTGTGTATATAAAGGTTTAACCATTATAATAATATAATATAAGTTTATTAAGGATTCTTGAACTATTATATTAGCACAAAATAAGAATAATTGAATAGGTGGAGAATGAAAATAAAGGTAAGGAGTTAGAGGAATGATATTGCGTCTTCTTTTGGTGAATCCTTTTGGTTTTCACAAAAGAGTTTCTTTGGTTAGATTTACACACAAAGGGAGGATTCAAGGAGTAATGAATGGATGTTTGGAATTTAATTGGGTAGATATTGGACAAACCTAAGTGGCTTAAGAGGTGTGAATAAGGGGGATAGGTGGTGGCCTTTTATAAGTGTGGGGAGAAACACGCTTGGAATTTTTGAATGAAATTTAGGTTTACCCATGTTTATACCAAGAAAAATTCATAAAAAACCAAAAACAAACTCAAAAAAGAATAATTTATGGACTATATGTGTCCAAAAAATCAGTTTTTACAAGTAGATATGCCATTTCGGCCATTATGTTTAAGGTTTCGTCCCTTATTAAGATTAATTTTTCTATAATCGTTTTAATGGATTTTAATCACATCACATAATATTTTTTGTAAAAAATTAAATTTATCATAATATTTTATAAATATTATAATTATTTCAACCATGGAATTTATTTTTAATTTTTTTCCCAAATTGGAAAAATTATGTTTTTTGATACTCCTGTAGACGTGATGATAAAACCTATTTTTAAAGTGATAATAATCAATTGTTAATAACGATTATATATATAAATTTAATATAAAAATGATTCAAAAGAACTAAATTAGATTAATTTATGTATTGTTTATCTATTGTGATTTTAACACAAATATAAAATATAAATTAACTCTATAAATAAATTAGATGAAAAAGTAGTTTTGAATTAAAAATTAGTATTTTTAACTATTCATCAAAAAAATGAAGTTTTTCGAAAAAATATCCCCAATAAACCACCCTAAGATAATTTTGGAATTTTAAATTTAAAAATGAAGTTTATTTTATCAAATTTATTTTATAATTGTTCATATAAGGACATAAAAATTTGTCTTTTTTAGAAAATAATATTTTCGAACATATACAGACTTTACTAAAAAAATTATATTTCTTATTATAAATACGATTTATCTAAATAATAACATTATAAATAAAATTTCAAAAGTATTTACTACAATTAATACTATTATCTTTAATAGTTTTTTTATAACTATCCCATATAAATAATTATAATAATAAAATGTTGTTCTGTAGAAATTGAAAATTACATGTAAGGCATGCCAAGTAGGTATTTCGTTTAGTGTAAGATTATCACGTTATAACATATAATGACTTTTTAAATAGTGTAGTATTAAACAAATGAAATAAATAAAAATTAATTTATTAAAATAAAATGTTTTCAAAAACTCAGGGAGTTACATTTTGGGCTCAAAAGATTGGTCATATGAATGGCCTCTAGGAATCCCCAATGTTGTTACCATCATATAACATTAGGCTCATAATGGAGACCTTGAGAAAAACAACTATTCATCAATGAATAAAAAAATTAAAAAAATAAATAAAAAACAAATTATATATATGCATTAGTAAATTTCCTAAACCCTTCAACATTATCCATAACCCCTTTATCTCACATGTGAGGTACAAGTTCTTAAATGACACACGTAACCATCTCTACCCAAGCGTAAACTCAGCCACTGAGGGTTGGTCAATGATCGACCACCCAATGGGGCCCCATAGCTCATTTTATAGGGGAATCACCCTATAAGGGGTCCTTAGGTTCTAAATAGTCACCTGGGAATAACATATCTGATGAAGAACATCACACTCTTTGACAGAGTCATAGAAATACCATAACCACATTGGTCATAAAGTGTATGTATTGTATGTATAGACCAAAGTAGATGGATCATGATATGGAATCCCAGAACCTACACTCCTAGATCCAGTTCAAAAATAATAAACTTTACATTTCTCATGTGATACTAATAATTGAGGCCCATTTTTACCCTATAATACTTAATACGTCAGAAGGAAAAAACCAGATCACTTACATTATTGAGGACCTTTTAGTTTCTTAGTTTTTAATAATTTGGACATCCTACTACATAAATAATACCATGTTATTAAATGATCATATCTCCCACTCAACCATACTTTCTTATTTCATAGTAATTCATCATCATCATCCATATAAAAACCACTATATACATAATTCATTCAACCTCATTCTTGATAACTTGGGGAAATGTAATCATGAGTAGGGTGAGTTAGAATGCTCAGTAAGTGTAAACCTAAGAATTAATAAGTGATTTTTATAAATGAACATAAGAAGTTCATGAGAGAATGAGGACATAATCAGAGTTCATGAGTGAATCATAAAAGGCCACATACCCATCAATGCCTGATTCATTAATCATGAAACATTGAATAATTATTTAATAATAGAAAGAGTAATTATAATCAATAATAATGATCCATATGAAATTTATTATGATATAAGGAAATAATATTAACCCATAGATAGAATTGATAAAACACATTGGTATCTATGAAAATAATCTTCATAGAATAGTTATAAAACCCTTACAAACCCCTTTTAATTCGAATAACCATACTAATGATTTCCAATTAAATTATCTGTAGAAAATAATCATTACCCAATGCATTATACCACTATTTGGGTAAATCAAATATATAAGCTATAATGGGCTCACTTGATTATATCAAGCCTCACCCATCATATATAATGGGAAATAACCAAAACATGAATAATGTACACACAACATTCATCATAAAACACCTAGAAAATAATCATTATTTTTATATAACAATAATAATCCATGGAAAAGAAATGGATTTTAGGTCAGTAAAATTGAAACATTACTGAAACCTATAAAAGAAATGTGTTTAATAAAAATGTCATTGAAACACGATTAACCGGTGGAAAATAAATGATTTCAATAACAATCTCATTGAATCAATATTAATCCATCAAAATAAAGGATGAGTATGGTATTATTAACCAATATCCATAATGAAGCATATATAAGGGTCGTTGACGTAGATGAATGAAAATACGATTAAAATAACATTAGTTTTTGTTGAATAAAATATAATTTTCATTGTGAAATAACTTTTAAAAACATAAAAATTCATACAATATTTTAAAAATAATGTTCATTAAAAATAATCTTGTTAACAGATAAATAAATCTTTTAAAGAAATTAAAACATTTCTTGAGGAAAATATCATTTCCTCAAGAAAAACACATTTCTAAAACATAAAACATTTTAAAAATCATTTTCTCTGAAAATAAATTTTAAAAACTATGAATATATAGAATAATATGAAAATATTTTCTCTAAAAAGGTCCTTGTAAAATTTAAAAATATTATTCACAAAAATACTGGTCATGATGGAGGGTAATTTATTATATGTTATACAAAATAAAAAAATTTATTTTATCACTATAAAATTTTAGAATGTTCTTTATTTGGGAAATGACAAGAATATTATTTTCAAATAACTAGTAAAAGAAAAATGGGGATTGTTTGTAAAAGTAAAAAAATAACACTTTTAAAATATTTTGTTACAGGGTAAAACATTATTAAAAATTCCTTCTAAAAATAATAAGATAGTAATAATTTTTTTGAAAAATTTTATAGAAAAAATTATTTTGTAAATAAAGTAGATTTTAATCCCAAGAGATAAATAAATTTTAATTTTGTTAAGAAAATATTTTCTCCATTATTATAGGTAACAATGAATGGAGAAATGGTACTGTTACTTGTAAATATCCAGAATAAGTAGATGAGAAGATAAGTCACGAGTTTCTGGTTCTTATGCATATTATTTTATACCAAATATTATAGAATTAATATAAGGAAAAAATTATAATATTTTTAAATAAATAGTAATTTTTATACCAATCATGAATGATGTTTTTGATAAATAAATTACATTATGATCATGGAGACGGTAGACAACACTTATGAATGAGTAATGTTTCAATTTTTCAATGATGGTTATATAAATGTGGAAAGTAATATTTAATATTTTCATAATGATAATAATATGATATATTGAATAATATTTCATTAAATGCACATATGCATATCATCAAAGTGGTTTGGTGACAAAAAGAGAGTCACATCTCTTCAAAAAGACGGTAGTCCACACATACACGAACCATGTTATCATCATTATAGTGTAAAATAAATGATATATAATCTTTTTAGAATTATAAATATGTCATTAATATCATAAATATATCATTTATATAACATTTATTCATTATATTTACTATAATTACCTCTCATGTAATGCATTAGTTAAAAATTAATCACATCGCTTTGTGAGGTGGTAGTCCGCCATACTCACGAGCGACATTATCGCATACCCTATGGAATAAATTGTAAAAAGATATATATATATATGATATAATGACTTAATATTTATAATTATGATATAAATAAAATAAATATACTTTATATACATCATAATACCCTACTGTGGTGGTTGTAATGTATGAATGAATGAAATCGATTTGCGAGGCGGCTGTCATCCGTACACACGAATAATGGTTTTATATCCCATTTGATGGATGTTGAAAATGATTTACATTATTAAATTAAAATAATAACATATAAGTATATATAATACAATTATTTTATTATATAAGAATGGTTTAATAAGATTTGAAGGAGGTAGATATAGAAATAAAATAAAAATGCTCGTTGAAGAATGTTATCTCTTCTTCGGGTATACTCCATAGTTTTACCCCAAAGACCTTTCTTGGAAAAATTTATTCCCAAATTAAGAAATATAATATGATATTAGATATGTTGTAAAGTGATTTGGAAGGTATTTACAATACTAAAAGGGTTTAAAGGTGTTAATTGGAGATGAGTGGGGGTAACAACTTATAAGTGTGGGGGAGGACACAATTGTTATTTTTGAAAATAATTGAGCGCTCCCATATTTTTCATGGTAAAAGGGTAAAAAATGGACTATTATAAAACATTATATCTGGAAAGGTATAATTTTGGCCGAACAATTAATTTTTTAATATTTTATAGGTCATTTTTACCCTTATCGTTTTATTTTTACCTTAAGTAAACACATTTTTACCTTAATAGAGATAATTAATTTTCACTGCATTTACTATTCATTTTAGTAAAAAAATGAAACATATTATATAATGTAAATAATTTCTATTTGAAACATTAAATCCATTTTTAATAGTTAAATTCTTATAAGTGATAAAATTAAATTTAAAATAAATGATGAAGATATGATCAGAAGGTGGGGTTTCAAAGAGAAGATATTCAAAGGTTTACAAAGTTTTTGTATCTACCTTAAATACGATATTGATTCCAGTGATGTAAATTGGATTAATGGATTTATAATAGACTTAATTTTAAATTAAAAATAATTTAAAATATTATTTAACATTATAAATAATCAAAATGAAAAGGCAATTTTCAATTAAAATTTAGTATTTTTCACTATTCGTAAAACATTTATATTGTCAAAAAATATCAAATATTTAACCTAATTTTTTTTTGAAATTATGATTTAATATTTTTTGTAAAATAAATTTTATACAGGTGGAAAAAATTAAATTTAAAACAAAGCCTCAAAATTCAATATAAAATTGGTATTTAGAATTGTATTTTTTTTAGTATTAGATGATTTTATATTAACTCTATGTCTAATAATAACAATACTGAAATGAATATAAATTTAAACTTATTGAAATATAATCTATAAAATTCATTTGAAAAATTAATACTTATGGTTAATTTTAATTATTTGAAAATAAGACACATTATTCATATTTAAAAAGTTTTTAGAAAAGAAAATTTCTAAACCCAAAAACAAACCTATATTAAAATCCTATATAAAGTTGCTTCAAAAGTAATTAATTAGAATAAATATAACTAAAAAATAGTTATATTACTATACCAATATTCCATATATATATGAAATTTTAAATTACATAATCTAGTAAAAATAAAAAAAATCATTTTTTGGTATTTTTCAGTATTCACAAAAATATCAATATTTTCTGAAAAATCAAACAAATTCACCTGGATTAAATTTTGCTATAATTATTATAAAAATGAATTCAATTTTATAAAATAAATTTTCTAAAATATCAAAAAAATTATTTATTACAGTTTTTTATGAAAATAAAAAAAACATTTTTTTGAAGAATAATATCAGTTTAATAAAATTTATTAGTATTTAATATTAAGTAATAAATATATATATATATACATATATATTATAAAATATTTTATAATATTCATACTACAAAATTTAACAAACATGTTGTAAAAGTTATTCATATCACGGGTTGTTTATGTTTGGTCTTGCATGTTGAATACGATGTTAAACCTAAAAATCTATAGGTATAATTTAAAAACGTATGTGGAAGAGTTTAAATTTATTTGAAAGGAATTTTATGATAAAGTCTTGGGGTGTTACATTCTAATATAAGCTCATTATTTCTTGTCCTTTATGCTATCAAACATAATTTTATTTCTTTTAAAATATTGAAGTAATTCATTATACCTTATTTAATAAATTTAATCCTTGAAATTTGAACATTATTATGCTAATAAATTTATTTACATTTGTAAATTTGTTTTGTAAACTCACCTCGTAAAATTAGTTTTATAAAATTTACAATTTTGGCTTAATAATGATAATTTAGGCCCATTTTTTCCATCCAAACCATACATTATAAAACTAGAAAAACTAGATCACTTTCATTCTCATGAACCTTTTAGTTTTAGTGTTTTAGATAATTAAAAAAACTCCTATATAAAAATACCTATGTTTTTTAATGGGAATTTATTCTACATAACTCACCTTTTCTTATTTCATAATATGTCATCATCTTAATCCATATAATATCCAATTTTGACAGAATTTGTTCAGCCTAATTATTTAAAACTTTGGGAAAATGAAATGTAAGAAGGGTGACCTCAAATGATTTGTAATGGTAAACACAAGAATTTACAAGTGAAAGTCAGTAAGGAAAATAAAAATAGGATAAGGGAATGATGACATAATCAGAGTGCATGAGAGAATCATGAAAGAGTACTTACCCATCAATTTCAAAATCATCATTCATGAAACATTGATTAGTATTTAACAAAAGAATGAGTCATCAGAATCAATAATCACGAGCCATGTGATAATATTATTTATCAAAGGAAACACTATAAAACCATTAATGAAATTGATAAAACATGTTAGTATATTGGAATAACATATTCATATAACACTAATAGAACCATTACTATTGGAATAAACATACATATAACTTCCAATGAAATCCTTTATAGAATATAATCATAACAAAATGAATTAGAGAACCATCTATGTGCACCCAATATATATAATTTCCAAGAACCACAACATAGATATAGTACATAGAGATTTCATCATAAAACTTATACAGGAAATCATTATTTTTCTATAATCTAATTAACCAATGGAAAATAAATGGGTATTATTCTAATCTCTTTGAAATATAAATAACATGTGGAATGTAAATGAGTTCTATTATAGTATCTTCGAATCATTTTTATCCCTTGGAAAAGAAAAGGGTTCCATAATAATATCATTGAATCAATATTAATCCATCCAGATAAATAATGGGGATGGTATCACTAAAAAGTACCTCTAATAGAGATATAGTAATAACAAGGGTTGTTGAAGATAATGAATTGAAATACAATTAAATGATTATTAAAAGCATTTTTAATGAAAATAAACATTAGAGCTTGAAATAACAACTAATAATAGAAAAATTAAAAAAATATTACAAAAAAACTTTTCATTAAAAACAATCATGGAAATATATATAAGAATATTTAAAAAACATTTAAATAATTTCTTGAGGAAAATATCCTATTACCTAGAAAAACAGTTTTTTAAAATATAAATCATTTTGAAAATCCTTTTCTTTCAAAAGAAAATTTAAAACTATAAATTTCTAGCATAGTACGAAAAAAATTATTTGAAAAATATATTTTAAACCGGGAAACTAATACTCAATGAAATTTCATTCATCATTGAGGGTAAATCCAAACATTCCATAAAAGTTAATACAAACACTTTTTTTTCAAAATAAAAAGGTTCGAAAAGTACCTTGTTTAGAAAATTACAAGAAGGTTCCTTTCACATTTATAGTGATAATAAAATGGGCATTTTTTGGAAAATGAAATTATGTTACCTTTTAAAAAGTTTTTTATACAGGTGAAAAATGATGAAAATTTTAATTTTAATTATATAGGGGTTTAATAAAACATTTTTTAATTTTTTAGAAAGCATTATTTTAGAAATAAAATTGATTTCCAAGCTAAGGGTGAAATAAAGTAATATTTCCTTAAACAAATATAAATTTTTTTATGTACTAAAGAATTAAAAAATATTAAAATATTGTAAATATAATTAATAAATATATTATCTAACAATTAATTATTTTATTGAGATAGGGTTCCAAAGATCTTATCATTTGAACAATAATCATAAAAAATCTGTGTAAGTGATGTGATTTAACCTAAGATTCTTACCACTTATGTAACATTGAATCATAATCCCCATGAAGGAATAAAAATAAATTAAACCTATAATATCATGAAAATAATGATAATCATGACATAACATGTCAATGGGTTTGTATATACGCCCCATAAATGAATACATGTTTATAACATAACATATGTCTTATAGAAGGAAAACTGAGACCAAAATACCATATCACTTTAATAACATTGAAACTATAAACCCCATAAAAGAAAGATGCTAATATATATATATATATATATATATCCACAAATTTATGTATAATAATCTCAAAAAATTATCCATGGGTAGTATATACAACACAAAACAAAATAAGTGTAGGATATAATATATATCTCATAGAAATAAAAGTGAGATGAGAAACCCCTTACCTCGCACTTCATTTGGGTTGATCACACATTAACATAATTTATATGTGTTTTAAACATGTATATAAATTATTATAAAACCATATTAATATATATTATAATATATATTATTCTTTTTTGACATCTTATCACCCTTTCGTTAAAATTGTTTCATTATTTTAATTGTTCCGTGAGTTAATAGACTTGTTTTATCTTAAATGAATTATTATGAAAGATATAATTCTTATCCATATTATATTGTTCCATAATTTCCATAATAATTATAATGACATAATTATAATATTTATTTATTAATTACAATTTTAATACCAATCATGAATGATGGTTTTGAGAAATAAATCATGTTATGATCATAGAGACGATAGGTTGAACATACGTAGGAGTGAAATTTCCATTTTTAAATGATCATTTAAGAAAAAAGTTGAGTTGTATTTTATCATTAAATGATGACAATAATATCATATATAACATATTATTTTTTAAAAGTTTCTTATGCATATCATCCATGAGTTGTGGTGATAGAAAGAGAGTCACATCGCTTTGTTAAGGTGGTAGTCCAAACGTACAGGAATGATGTCATAATATTTTTAGTGTAAAATAATGATATAATATCATTAAAGAATTATAAACATGTTATGAATAAAAAAATTATTTCATGTATATCATATATATTCATTATAATTACTCTTATTACCTTCCCTGTAATGATTTAGTTAAAAACAAATCACATTGCTCCGCAAGGCGGTAGTCCATCGTACACGTGAGGGATGTTATCATATCTCTAATATAATTTAACAAAAAAATTAAGATATTATATAATGAATCCATATGTTTAATTATATTAAAAATATCATATATATAATTTATATCAACCATAGTAATCAACTATGATAGATTTTAATAGAAAAATGAATGTCATGTGTCCGCGAGGCGGTAGTCTACTGTACACAGGAATGATAATTTCGTAACCCATTTTATGGAAGATGAAATTTATTTAGTTTATTAAATTAATATAAGGACATATCAATATATGAATGATATTTATTTTATTATATAACCATGATTAAATAAGTATTGAAGGATTTGGAGAAATAAAAAAATAAAAACACACATTGAAGAACATTAACTCTTCTTTGGGTATACTCCTCAGGTTTACAATAGTGGCCTTCCTAGGATGTATTTACACAAAAAATAAGGATTCTATGATGGGAGGAGGGAATTTTTGATGTGATTATGGTATGTTTTTTCAAAAAAAAAAAGGTTTTAAATTGTGAATTGGAGAGGAGAGGGGGTGACCTTTTATAAGTGGGGGAGAGGACACAGTTGATATTGGGGAAAATAATTGAGTGATACTATGTTTTTCATATGTCAAAAGGGTCAAAAAAATACCATTACATAAAATTATTTGAGGACTATTTGAAATATGGTCTTAAATTAGTTTTATAATGGTTTATAGTTCATTTATACACTAATCATTTTAGTTTAACCACTAGTTAAGCCATTTTTTATGACCACGATAATTAATATATACTTCATTATATATTAAATTTGTGAAAAAAATAAGTTTAAAATAATAGATAATATAAATTTTTATTATTAAAAATATTAATTTTTTTTCTAAATTCCATTATCATAAGTGAATAAATTACATTTAAAATTAATTCAACAGATGTGATGAGAAAGGAGATTTTAAAAGTGAAAATGATCAAACATTTACAGAAACATTATATCTATGTTGGATATAAAACTTATCAAATGACATAAACTGAATTAGTTTATGTATAATTGAACTAATATTACATAAAAATATTAATATATAATTAGAATTCATAAATAAATAATATTAAAAGCCACTTTTCAGTCAAGCATTAGTATTTTTTACTATTTATCAAAAAAATAATCATTTACAAAAATTCTCAAAAGATTAGCCTAATTTTTTTCATTATGTTATAAAATTAAATTAAAATATTCAAAATAATTTTATAAATGTGGACGAAATATGATGATCCCAGTCAGGATCTAATTATCCCTAAGAGGGGGAGTGGGAGAATTAATGAAATCTATTTATTTTTTATACTTCCTCTATTTTGAAACATCATTCGCCTCCTGTTAAAGAGTTTCTTCCCAGCTGAACACACACAACCACTAGAAGACAAGATTTTTAAGGATTACTACCCAACAAGAGTAGCTACATCCTTGGTATGGTACATAGACAATCCTGTACAAAACAATCTACTAGAAAACTATCCTTTGATCCAGAATAAAACGTGTAGGATATTACCTTAAACTTTTGTATAACTTGGAAAACAATCTGCAAGTTTGTGTGAACCCTATTTACACAAATAGGAAATTATAGCATTTCAGTGCTTCTCTACAATTGAATAAGAATATTCTCTGAAGTACAAATATTTACATTCCTACTAGAAGACGGTAAGAACTATCTTATGAACAATTGAATACGTGAAAACAACACAAATATATCGTGCACCCTTTTAGGTTTCTTGTGTGCATATTTTATTCCATGAATTCAATATTTGACATTTATCATGAAACACCTCTTGTGCGCAACTTCAGTCTTGTGTGCAACTACATTCTTACACATAACTCCATTTCATTCACGCACACCCCTTTTCTTGAAATTATTTTGCTCCTCAGAGCTAGGGATTTCTCTAAGTTCCAAGAATTTTTCATGTGAGGGGGTCACCTCTTATTTATAGACCTCACTGACCCCTGTGCACAAAAACACCAATGTGTCATGCATGATCTTGACACATCATACAAAACCCCATTTGAAGTCACATTGGGCACGTAAGTATCTTTCATACAAACCTCATATTTTATACACTTCTTTGGGTGTGTATGCCTTTTTAGTGCAAACCTCATCTTTCTCACCCGTCTTGAATCTTTAATACACTTCATGCCTTTTCCATTTTTCAATGTTTGGATCTCAAGTCATACCTTGCAGACAATATTCCAAACTGCCATCAATCTTGTATGCAAAGACCAATATTTTGTGTAATCCTATACTTTACCATATCTTTATGTTAAGATCATGGAACTACACTTGTTCACAACACACCAAGACATATTTAAACTTGCACGCATCATCCTTTGCAAAAATCACATTTCTTCATCTCTTGATTTTCAGCCCAAAAATTTTTGCAAACACTGGGAAACAACACCACCTTAAAATCTTCTTCAACAAGAACACCAATGTTGATTCACTATCATCTGGCTTATTCAACAACCTACTGCTTTCAGCCGGAACCTTATCTTCTGTAATATATAATCTTTGATCGAACACCTTTTTCATCATCAGATTATTCAGCAGAAAGTACAGAACCTTCCATGTATTCCACTATCATCTTTCCTCCCAATCCAAACGAAATATGACCAAAATCACATTTACTCCCCTTTATTTCATATGGATTGCATCACAAGTTCTCCAAAACATATGATATTTGGGAAATAAAAATAAAAAATGCATCGTCTAGTTTCCATGCCCTTTACAAAGTGAATTGATTTATCTTCTTTGACAAAAAATGAAAAATCTCCATAAGAGAAAACTCTTCTTAATTATTTCCCCATCCAACTTCGTCCCAAAAAAATTAAATTTAAAACAAAAACAACTGATGCGATGATGTAGCGGGGTTTTGAGAGGTGTATTTTTTCTAGAAAAATATGATTTTATATTAACTGTATGTCAAATAATAGTCATGGTATGAATATCAATTAAGGATTGTTTATATATAATATATAAACTTAATTTAGAAAATTCCAAAATAGTTATTATTTTAACTAATTTAAAAAGAGAAACATTATTCATTTTGAAACATTTTTTATGAAATCCCATTTTTAAACCCAAGAACAAACTTATTGTTAAAAACAATATAAATTTGATTCAAAAGAAATTAATTATATTAAATATAAATAATTAATAGTTATGTTATTTTAGAACATATTCAAAACATATTAAGAGTCTTCAATTACATAATATATTGAAATTGAAAATAATTATGAAAGAAAAGTTAGTATTTTTCACTAATAATTGAAAAATAAATATTTTATAAAAAATACAAAACATTATGAAGAAGTAAATTTTGATATTTTGATACATAAAATGAATTTTATTTTACTAAATAAATTTTCCAATAGTTATGAAAATTTATTATAATTGTTTATGAAAATAAATAAAAAATCATTTTTGAATAAAATGCATTTTTTTAGAATAAACTCACTTTATGGGAATTTGATTGATAATGTACAAAATATTTATCTTTAATTTATATTTAGTAAGATATATATACATATATAAATATCATAAATTATTTCATACTATTTATACATTCCAATTTAATGACTTGGTTATAAAAGTTATATATACCGTGGGTCATTTAAACTCCATCTTAGGTTTACAAAAACTATCAAAAATAAAAATATTAACGTTGCGTGTACCTAAAGATAATTAAGAGATTAAATTTATTTAAAAAATTTATATCAGAATGTATCGGGGTGTTACATTATCATCTAAGTTAAACATTTCAAGAAATCTATTCTATCGATCATAATTATATTTTTTTAAAATATCTGGGTGTTACACATGACCCACCTAAAATAGAAGGTTTTCCAAGATTGGTCTGTTTACCCCAAAAAAAAATTCTTGAAAAATGTCTGTTCACCCAGGTCAATAATATCTCAATAGTTACTAAATGGCCTACTTTGTTAACTCCACACAAGCTACCATACACCACCTTATAGAGGTGTATACAGATTTTTAGGAAAAGGAATCTAGGTCATAAATAATTTAAATAATTTTACTAGCAGTCCATATGGGCTTCAAGATCTGGGCCAAATCATAAGTGAAATGGTTATATATTAGTGGCCAAGGAATTAATCCAATTCTCTAGGATCTTTTTTTTCCTAGGTGCTTTGTTACTTTCATTCTTTGGTACTCATCCAAGTTTGAAAATTTAATTTACATTGAAATATCCAAATAAAACTAAAATATTTGACTAATTATATAGTGTACATTTTTGTAGTTGTGAGTCTGCACATACTCATCCAGATAAAATTCATGCATAAAGACACATGTTAATTTTCAAGACTACCTATATCATTGTAAGATTTTCCATTTATTTTTTGAAGGTATTACCAGAAAACCCAATGAATGACCAAGATTGTTATGTCCCACCCATGGTCGATCAAAAATGTATCGTCCTTATGGGTTTCTATCCCATTATAACAAATTGAAGTTAATTAATTACATCATTTACAATAAATTAATCAATTTATTTTTACCTAGTCATAATGCCAAAAAAATTCCCTAGATGCCTCTCTCACACGAAAACAAGAACAAAAAGGCCATGGGTGGTCCAAGGTGGACCCCAAAATCATTATAGGTGAGATTTATAATAATGTGAATTGATTCCATGAGTATTTACATTAATTTTTTGAGGAAAAATGTAAGAAAAATTCCAACAATAATGTGTCTTCAGATAAATGACGAACATATGTAGGCTGAAATTGCCTCCAGTGTCCCTTTTATAGGATGAAAAAAACCCTCATCTCAAATAGATGATTCTACCATGATTCAATGGAATTATAACTGAACCTTAATCTAGGAAGGGATGAAATTATAAGAGGATAAAGATGAATATGGAGGTATATCCCCATAGGGAGTGACTCACATTAAATTATTCAATGTCACCAGAGAAACAACCAAAATTAACAAGGAAACTAAAGAGATAGTAGGGTGAAGAGGGTTTGTATATATACATGAAATAAAGGGTAAAGTAGGGAGTCTATCCCCTTATAAAACAAAGGGAAAAATTGTAATTTTACACCTTTCAAAAGACCATCATCTTGCCGGGGGTTGGTAGGTTGCTCCAGACTTTGGACTCCCAAGAGTCCTGCAGACTTATTATAACATTGATTATTCTTAATCCCTCAAGAATAACTGTTGATCCCCAATTACAGGTGTAAAAAATCACATTTATGTTTCTTGGACTCTCATAATTCCATTCTTATGTGAGTTCAAAATCTAGTATGTCCACTAGATTGAAAATTAAAAAATACACAAATTTTCAAAAAATATACAATCATGGGATCATAAAATCTACAAACTATAAATCTTCTCGTTGTAAAAAATTCATAGAGTAAATAAAATTATCTATCTTGACTTTATTTGTCTTCAATCTAAATTCAATCGATGTGTTTCAACCTTTAACACCAATTATTCTTCTAAAGTTAAATTCCAATGTAATGTTCTAAAATCACCAAAACATTACCCATTAATAATATTAAATTTAAAATAATTGTGAAGAATCTAAATAAAATACATCCATCCCTATAAACCGACGTGTCACTATCAAATTACTTATTAGACTTCTGGTGCTCCCCATCACATGACTTTGCTATTGAGAAAAATTATAAACCTCTAAGCCGCCTTCTATTAGAAATACCTATCAAAACATGATCTCGAAATTATAATGATACTTCTAATTTGGTTTCCAAAAGACACACATGAACATAAGTAAACCCATTATAAAAACACCATTTCCAACTCCTCATCCTTGATTCCCAATTAAATTTGAAAAGTTCCAATCACCCATGAATAGGGCTTGATCACGCTAAATTTTACTCAAAAATGTCTATCCAAATTTTAATATATATCTATTGTATCAAAAATAATGCATCTTATGTGGAATTAAAAAAACTAGATCCAATTACATTACAAAGAGTGGTTCCAACATCCTCTGGATGACCTATCCAAAAAATGGCCATCTTCATCTGCCAATGCATCACTTAATAATTCAATCCTGATGCCCCTAAACCTAAAGGCACCCATAATCATTCTAACATGAACACCAAATAACATACAAAAATTATAGTAAGAAAACCATGGTTAAATCCTCAAATAGATAGAATAAGCCTTCCTTCCCTACTATACCATCAGTAGCAATGTATCTTCATCCCGATCACACACATAACATTTCAATTTATCTAGAGACGAAAATCGATGCTCAGAATCAATTAAGTATCATACATGAATTCATTACTAGTATTAACCAAGTAATCCAAATATTATAAGATTCACCACATTCAGGCCATTATGTTCTTTAAAAACCATCCCCTAATAGGTCTCATGCATAAAAAACCCTTCTCGCAAGACATTCACACACCCTCAACTGATATTAGGCTCCCATCAGGAAATAAATCCTTATCATCACACCAATGAACCAAATTGTTGATCTCTATGGCCTATGTGCCATATATCACAATACATGATGGCTAGACAAGGCCAAAACCACTGATCCCTGAGTGTTATCATGAATTTTAATTTACTACATATTCCTGACTTAGATAACCATTATCCATGTCTACCATAGAAATCCAATTCATGATGATGGTCACACCCTCCAAATAATGATTATTTAATCCTCATTATTTGGCTTACCTTACTGATACTCAAGTGAAAACCCCAATTGATCCCATATTACATGTGTGAATCACATCATAATCCACACCCCCATCCCATCAATACCTAACTATGATTGACCCAAATTTTTCATTCTACCTCACATGATCAATTTTTTATGCCTCCTCTAAATTAGAGGCAAATATTACTTTATTTTCAACTACCCAACCATCAAGACCATAAAATTACACTAAGTCCATTGGAACTAAAACCCCACATAACAGCTCATTGATCCCCAATTTCAACTAATTCCAATGTAAACATTATGAATTACCTCAATCTTATTGGAACCCAATGGTCACATTCTCCCCTATGAAAATTACACCAAACTCAAATAAATTGTGAACCCTTGGAACTCCTCTTAAAAATCAATAATGTATTCTAATCCATGGACCATCACTTGACAATCGGTTAGTGAATTTCTTTGATAACCATGAATTCATATTCAAACCCTCATTACACCGCTATATAATATCTTATAAAATATGGTAAGGAAACTAAACTATCCTACCCATGAAATATAACATAGATAAAAAGGAAATCATTCTACCTCACATTCCAAAAAACACTAGCACTCAACGTGTTATTATTATAAAACTCAAAGGCCTAAACATGACTTTTCCATAAACTCGATCACACCTCTTATGTATCAATTTCAATCCCAAAGAATTTTCTAATTTATTCCCACCTCTAAGGCATATATGTTCTTGGGATAAACCCTCTCATAGGTCTCCCTTGAATAACACATAGTATAGACATACTATAGTCTATGTTGAAACCAAATGTATCTTGGTCTCCCACATAGTCTAAAATATATTTATCTCATAAACCATATTCTCCAAGGTGTAAACTACACTATTATCTCAAATAACCCACAAAATATAACATGCCAAAATTCTACTATAGTTTCTCACACAGAAATAATTCTGGCCCCTTGTTCCAATTCATCATCCTAGAAGAGCTCTTATTCTCACCGAGGATCCACATAAAATACTTCCCCCCATATATAATCATGTTATCATTAGATAATTTATATATATATATATATTAATTATTTCATCTTATTTGATACATATCAAGTATCTTATAATCAGACAGTTCTGTTAAGAGGAGTTCATTTTCAAGTTATATGGGGACAACAACATATAAGTTGATACTGAAACTTTAAATAACAAAACTTGAATAATGATTACCCAAAAGAGGATTATTATAAATTTAACCAAGCCTAATCAACCTACTAAGGGACACTGAATTTTTACTACATGAGGAACTATATTACCATCATCATCAACAAGCATCTCACTATAAATCCACATGATAAACCATGAGAAGAAGATATATATACATGGTGGTTTGATTGAGTAGAATTCCTCCAAGAACATGTATGGGGAAACTCCATATGAGCTGTTACTAACACTTAAAATAGATTAACCTCATTATTAGTGAAATCAAACTCAATATGAAGATATGTCATGTGAATACTATGTACCTTAACATGAAACATGAAATGCCTCTTTTCTATGCTGGAGAAAATCCAAATACAATAAACAGAATAAACCGTAAAAATCATGTTTTTCAAATAAATGGAAAATCAGATAAATGTAACATTGTATGTTAAAACAACAACCTTGATCCATTTATAATCTAAAATTACCACTATAATAGATGTTCATGATTCACCTGCTTGATATCCATCACAAGCGACAACATATTCCTATATCTTCTGGATAATATAACCCAAGTATTAAGACAAAAGGTAAAAAAATAACCCATAATAACACTTTTTGACATCCTGATCTAGTGGCCACTTGAATGGAGCCTTGACCCAATTCTCTAGATATCCTTTGGAATGAATTTTAATTTTCTTGAGGCTGCCAACTAATAGTGGGGATATAGGGTATTACCTTTAGAAGACTATACCCCCAAATCATAGTTCACAGTAACAAATAAGAGACTAAACAAAATTCATATCAACAAAAATATCGATCAGTGTATGCATACTAAATAAATAAGATAAATAATTAAATGGATGGAAATATACAACTTGAATCATCATGCTCACATATAAGTATAACCTCCCATTAGTCCAATCCTATAAGTATATATTATTATAAAAGGAAAATAATATGAACTGGAGTATCCATCCCCATGCCCAATACTAACCTCAAATATCAGGGTCCCACACAAAATGCACCATCACAAACACATAATTATAAGAATCATACCACCATTTATCCATGAATAAGTGAGAGTAATGCTTATTTACCAATGTTATATGGCCCTTGAGCATGGTGTGAGTACAAAACATAGAAGGTAACCACCAGTGAAGTTCCATAAACACCATAATTATAGTGATATTTAAATGTGGTATTCTCAACTAAAAACCATAATTAAGTTATAGGAAAAAAAGGAAAATATACCATCATTGATCCATGGATCCATGAACTAGATTTACTATAGATTTTTTAGTCGGTCCTTTAGTGTCATTGAGAATAATACATCAGCATAGGCAGACACATGTTTTACCATAGGATCTCATAAACATGCCAGTATATATTATAACATCATATCTTAGGGAGTAACCCCAATATCTTTCAACCTTATGATCAACGACCAACATCATATCATCAAGATCTCAACAACCCGATCCTAGTAATCCAAAAGATCTCTCCAAACTATAGGCCATTCAATGACTCTATTATGAATCTTGAGTATTCTTGGTAATCACTTATCCATATGATCCTCTATGTCACCATGCCAACTGGTGAAATCCTACGAATCTTGGTTATCCTAATAAATAATGAGGAATAATATCAGGATAAATTTTCTAGATCCTTAGGTGACCTAGGAATATCAAAATAATATTTATAAGAATCTACATTATTCAATAGTTTTGTCCCAAATATGCTCATTCTCATAGGGACCCTTTTCTTCCACAGAATCTTTTATAGACTCAACATTGAATCATAGAATCCAAAGAATTATTAGTGTGGATTAGTAACGGGATGTCGGGAAGCACATACAGGAATCCACAACCATACTATCATCAATCCATATAGTCTCAAAATTAAGGTCCCTAGAAGAGCCTCAATGCAACCCAAATATCCCTACTATTATTTAAAATCATGATCATTTTACAAAACCCATGAGGTATATTTATGTATTCATAATGAATAATAAAATATAAATAAATCACAATTTAATAATTAAAAGTTTTTGTATGAAAACTAAAACCATTAGAATAATCCACAACCCCTCTAGATCACATATGTTACAATATTTTCTAAAGACAAAAATCACCAAATCATGGTCGATCAATCATTGTGGCACCCACTGGCCCCCCTAGGTTATTCCATAAGAGAAAAACCCTATTGATGGGTCCTTAGGTCATAAAAATCCACTAGGGCATAACCCATGTCACAAAGGATTTCACTCTTCCCAATAGGGTCATTGGAATATCACATCCTCATGGGCCTCAATGGGTAAGTCCTACATACAATGAACTAAAAATATGGCTCACATCCCCCTAAAAGTCAAGGTATTCATGAGCTGATCTGATCACCCAACCCAGGTTCTTCTTTCACAAGGTCCATCCATCATGGATGATAATATATAAAGGGTAACCTAATAACCTACAAGGGTTTCTCCTCATAGGCCACTATACACCCCTCACCATCTTATATGTGTCCATGTATTCCTAGGAAAGGTTAAATAGGTCTCTAATTCGAGTCATTTGAATAACACACCTCAATGGGTTCAAGAGATCATTTCTATCATTAGTCTATTACATGATCATCACTTACCAAGGAATTTTATTAGCTAAAGCTTCAATAATCTATGATTGAGGTATCCGACCAGTGTACTGGGCCTAGTATCCAAAGAACATTTTTCCTTTATTCATAGGTTCTTGTGTATGTTTTAATAATTAATTTAAATTCAACTATTCAAATTAAATTAAATAATTACAAAAATAAATGGCGTATCAAAATATTATGAAGGTGACACATACACATACAGATAAGAATCACACATAAGTGCAGAGAGCTTGTACCAGGACAACCTACCTCATTGAAATATTTTCCACTAGTTTTCTAGTGGATGTTCTTAACTACCGAAGGCTAAAACAGGCTCTTTATTCCTCTCCCATGTTTGATCAAAACCATATCAACATTTTGGGATCTTCTATCATGCTAATAACTCAAGGTTAACTAATTATAAGATTTAATATTAAGCAAAAAATATATGGTAAACTATAACTAATAGTTGAAAACATATTTTGTGCTTTTGTAAGACAAAAACCATAACCAACAGCCCATGGGATGTCCACAACATACCTCTAATATCATTTCATGAAAAATAACAAACCATGAGATCCAATTCCATAAGTATGTCAATTTAATTTGTAAGGTATCCCTTATATAAAATCCTAAGGGAAACATACCTTTACTGAAATGATAAACGATGATAGGTAGGCAATGTCCTTGGAAATCCATTTTCTAGCCATAAAAATTTTCTATATCAAATGATTAATTCCAACATGAAATGGTGCAATTATAAATGACCCTTAATTTAAGGATGAAATAAATTTTATGAGAATTATGGAGAAGAAGAAGGAAGATCATAATAGGTTGACACTGACATTCAATATCCAAATATCACCCACGAAACACCAAAAATACAAGGGGAAACTAAAGAGATAAATGTTAGTAAAGGGGATGTCCATAAAAATGAAATAAAGTGTAAATTAGGGGACTGAACCCACAATATATCATGGTTGGAAAAGGGTAATTCTCCAACTAAAAATCCCACCGGCTAGTCAGTTTCATGCCCATTACTTTTCGGGGGAAGGATATTGCATCCACCATATAGTCCAACAAACCCTAGACACAACTAATGAATTTCAATCCCTCCACGATAAGTCCAAAGAACACAATCTATTTATAAAAACACACTTTTGAGATGATAACACTCTCTAAATACTATTCTGAATCCTTGTTCAAAATTATAACCATATACCAAATCTAAAATTTAAAATTCCTCTAAAATTCAAACCTCATAGTGACATGTGATCTTATAAAACTAAAAAGTATAAATATGGGATAAAAAAATTTACATTAATAAATAATGAGAATTATTGAGATCATGTAATTTATGGGAGAGGAAAATGGATGTTACACTTAGAATATTTATTTTTCAAAATATTAAAGAAACATAATGAAGTTATAATTTTTTATAGGTTTACTAAGAAAAGTGTATGAATTAGAGAGTGTTAATCATGGGAATTATGTATTTATTGAAATAGACATCAATAAGGTAGGTTATTTATTCTAAAAATACCAATAAAATAATGAGAATACTATTTCATTGAATTTATCATTCATTAATGATTATTATCTGTTTATTAAATGATGATCCCAACACTATCATGAACATGTGTATTCCAAGGATGAGAACATGATTGTTTTGTGAAAATAAGGAGATTTATCTAACCATAGAAAATGTATTCTAGTTGATTCAATTGAATGGATGGAGTTCTATATTATATTCTGAAGAATAATAGGTTCTTGTTGAAAAGTGGATTTATAATATATTTTTGATAGTGTATCCCATGGAATGGAATAGAGTATCTACATATATACTGTCAGATCATAGAGCATATAATGTGTACAAGATGGGGTGGCGGTGAATTGTAGTTGAAAAACATAAACTAATTAAAAACCCAAACAAATTTGTTAAGAAATATCAGACTCAGATATCATCTAATGATCAGAGATTCACTATATGACACACAATACATCCAACAAATAAATTTTTAGTAAAGCTTAGTAAAATAAATTTTCTACATCAATGCATAAGTTAAATATTAAACAGTTAAAAATATGTAAAAGTAATGCTTAAAATAGAATTAATAATGACTTATTAAAGGCTTTATAAAATATTTTATACTCACTAACCTAAAGAGTTAAGGAAGTGAAAAAATTGTACTTTGAGTATCCCTAGTTTTCAACCTTATCATAAGGTCCATCTTTCTACAGTAAGAAATAAATTGATTATAAAGATATTAATAAGATCTACCTTCCTATTAATAAAATCCCATGATCAACCTGATTGGAATAAGTAGGATTTGTATCCCTAGAATCCACCAATATAAACCTAGATTTTTCAAAAAAAGGAAAATGTTCTGAGGAATTTATAATCCTCAATTGGATTCCTTAGAAAAAACTCTCAAAAATTGAATATCTTAAGTAATAAGTTGTTACAATAGAGTAAACATCATATGGGATGAGTGGAAAAAGAATCATCTCTTAGATCCTCGAATGCACCACTATTTATAGGCTCACCTCCAATGGTCATATTGTGCGATTCTCAAAGTTGGTTTCAACAGACTTAGTTAACCTCTAGCTTGACGTCTAAGCATGACCTTTATATTTTAAATCAATATAATTTTGATAGAATCATTAAAACATTGAAATAGTGTTTGGTCTGGTTGAAATGTTTCTAACTATCCTATTATAAGCATTATTATTCAATTGGAATAAATTATGTTTAGTCAAATGAATAAAAACATGGTTAATCTAATGGAAAAGACTCAATCACACTGATAGACTAAACTCATACACATAAATAGACTATGCTTAGTCCCACTTAGAAACTAAACTCAATATCACCAATAGACTAGACTTCATCATTTATACGTATTGGATTTCTTTATTCCAATGGAATGGATTTTCCATTATGATAGACTAGAAATTTCTATATGGATGGATAAAACATTCTTCAATCTGATTAACTATACTTTAGTATGAATAGTTTATATTCATCAGTTTAGAAATATTTATACATTTAGTAGAATAATTTTTTTTACAAAAACATTGTTAATGTCCGGGTAATTATATAATTAACAAAATATTTTTTAAGAAAGTTTATTGTGATTTTCAGAACTAATGATATAATGTGTGTAAATTATACATTTTAACTCAACAATCTCCCCTTTTCTAAAAATCAAAAATCAAAAAACTTAAATATAAAGACAAATAACTTTGAAAAAATATCCAACCCTTTATTTATTTTATAAAACTTCTATACATATATTTTTTCTCAACCCTATATTTGTAACTCCTTTTTTGTTGAAAAAACATTTTCCTTAAGATTTGTTATAAAAAAGGTAAAAAAATAACTTCTTTAAATAATTTATCTAAGAAAAAATAATATAATATTAAATTAAATTATATTCAATAATATACTTCAATAAATTCTCCCCCCAAAAATACTTTGTCAATAATTATTCCACCATTTTTATCTTCTAAATTAATATAGGAGGTAGAAAAAACCTTAAATGTTATAGAAATAATACTATGAAACAATATAGTTTAAATAAATATTTATACATGAATATTGAAATAACGTTCAACCAAATATAATTATAAAAACATTGAAACAAAATATATGGAGAATAATTATTTCAAAAAAATATTCATTCAAAATTTTTGTTTCTACATAATTCAGAGTTCATAGAAAAAATAAATCCATCCTTTTAAATTTATTCAAAATAAATTTAATCATACTAAAATTATTATGATTTTCTCTACCTCTATAAGTGATGACTCCAATCTAGAAATCTTCACTTATAGAACTTGATATCTTTGAACTTGTTACATTAAAATGAAATACTCTACTTCAAGAAATTAGATCTTTATATTTTATACTTTAAAAATCACATCTTTATCTTCTTCAAGATACAATTTTTTTTTCGTATTTGATATATCTTGTACTTGTGATTCTATAAAATCATTAAACTGATGAAAAATATTGATGTTTTCTGAAACATCAAAAGTTATTTTTTCAAATGAATTATCAATATATAAAGATGACTTCTTAAATTTTTCAATTTGATCATCATTAAAAATTAAATTTATTTTAGTATATTTCATCCATATTATAATATTATTTAATCTTCTTATTTATTTATTGGAATCAATATTAGAAGGATTTAGATATAATTTTTTCTATATAACAGTTTTTCAAAACTGATTCAAAGTATCAGATTGTTCGAAAATATTTATCCTCTATTGAATATGATTGAAAAGATATTATATACATGGTGTTAGGTCCAATAGTCTAGACACACTGATGGGGGGGGAGGGTTAATCAGGGTATGAAAAATTAAAACAACTGCCCCTTTTGATCTTGTTTTGTTGTTAAAAAAACCCTCTTATTTCTCTCTTTGATGTTGTAGAGTATAAAATAACCTTAAATTATGCACATGACAAAACAATTTTACTTGGTTCACCCTCCCTCGGATTCATCCAAGGAGCATACACCGGTGAAGTGCTGATCTACAAAATTCACTATAAGCGCATTATTGTTTAAATTTTTGAAGTGGACTTACTATCCCTCATTGGTTACAACCACTCACAATTTGAGAAATCACTGCTCTCTCAACTGATATGAGCTCACAGCTTCTTCTAAAGATCCACTAACATTTTATAGACCTATAGGTCTCTTCATTATCACTAATGAATGCATCCTCTACTTTATGTAGATGCTCTATTGATGTCCAAATTTCTTCCGCTGATTAATAAATATTTTCCACTGATCACTGGGAAACACCACTTGGAAATACCATTACAATGAAACCAACTTCTTGAACCTCCCGATTTCACAAAGCTCAAATTAGCCTTCGCGATGTACCTGCCTCTTTGCGAAGTGCACACCTTCGTAGAGCTCGCTGCCTCGCGGAGCACACTGCTTCGAAAAGATCATAACTTTGTAAAGCTCATGTCGTTGCAAAGATTAAGCTATTTTGGAGGTCAAGCCTTCATAAAGAGACATTCTTTGTGAAGCTCACTGAGACGACATTATAAACACCTCTTTCACGGAGCTAGATTAGCCTACGTAAAGCTCCTTCTTTCACGAAGCACACTACCTTGATGAACCTCCTTTTCTTTCGTGAAGCTCCTTTCTCCAGGAAAATCTTTCACAATTCAATAGCTATAAAATTTTTTATGGAATACACTCTCTTTAACTGAAGGGGGTCGAGGTCTATTTATAGGCGATTCATCTAACCCTTGAACCTTGCGCACAATGTCATCTCAAATCGGGAAGCTCTAAAATTTCTGCAAAAATTATCTCAAAATCGTGAAGCACCACAGAAATATTGAGATCATGAAGCTCTTCATAATTATTGATCATTCCCTCAGTTCCTTCAAACCACCGTTGTGAAGCTCGACACTCAATGCCCTTTGCTGCCACAATGGTCTTCAACGATTCTGTTTGTGAAGCTCGTCATAATCGCAAAAAACACCATCAACATTCTTCATGTATTTGCAAAATCTACATGAAGAATACCATATTTACAAAACTCATGCCATTTCCATATTTTGATGATATTTTCAAGGAAATCCAGATTTTTTATGCTTACAAATCTCCAAATCTTGGACCCCAAAAATTTAGCAATCACGTGAAAAAGGCACCACATTGTATCTATTCTTTTGTACCACCATGAAATATTCTCTTCATTTTTCATGGTTCATTGTTAACATGGATTTTCAAAAACATCTATGGAACATGCCAATTAACCATGGAAACCTGCATTGTCAACAAACACAACCTACCCAAAAAAGAGTGTTAAGTTACCTTGAGGTATTTTTCCCAACACTTAGAAAACAATGAATTGTATTAATTGCCTTCTTCAAAGATTCATAGATGTAATTAAATCTAGATTAAACCATTTTTGTATAATCTAATAGCTAGATATTTAGTTGAATCTGATGATACATTAGAAATTTTTTTCTTGAAGTACCAGCATATAATTTTTTCTCATAGAATTTCTCCTTTTCTTTCCTAGAATCTGTTAGTTCCATAACATTGAAATTTTTAATGGATTAATCCTTTTTTGATAACATCATAAGAGATTTTTGATTTTATATTTCTCTATAAAATAATTTCTCTTTTTTAAAAACTCTCAACATTACACCTTTCATTGATTGAGAACTGAAATATTATGTCCTAGAAGAACTGTATTTTTATTATTAATATTAATATTATTTTTATTATTATTTATATTTTGAAAATAATTTTGATTAATCATTTAACCCATTTTATAATTTCCTTAATAACTTCTCACCAATTCTAAAATCTAATTTCCATGTTTTGTTTCATGATTTCTTCAACATATACGACCTTACTTTCCAATTTTTCTAAAGTTAAAGAAAGTTTTGTAGTTCCAACTTGTTCTTTTTCAAGTAGATTAAGATTAGAAACAACATTTAGAGGATTTATCAGTTGAATAACTAGGAATAGAGAGAATAAAATATGTATTTCCTCAAAAATAGAATAAAAATGTATATGATCTTATTCTACCCATTTCATTATACTATGAACATTTTAGCATCATAAAAAATTTTCTTTTTTTTTCTTATTTTGGTTATCTATTAAAAAATCACAAGTTTTCTCTTTCAAGGCTAAGGCCTCAGCATTATAAATTTTTTTGTGCTACTAATATTGAATTCTATTTTAGTGAGTGTGTGTTGCATCAACAACACATGAGCATAAAGACATAAAACATCCACATATTCAACATTAGTGGTTGAATGTGATAGGTTTTTTTATATATGACTTTTAATCTAAGGACTCTCTTAAAAAGTAAAAATTTATGATGTACATTTTATATTATTTTTACATCCACCAAAGTTAGAATTAGAAACACTTTTAAATTAAAAATCATTTCTAGATATATTAAATAAGCCTACATCCATTGGTCCCTTAAGATAAGGAAAAATTGATTTTATAGCCTTACGTTCAGAATCTTTTAGATTAGATTGATATCATACACATAACCATATATGAAATATTAAAGCATTATGACTATCTATTACATTTAGAAAACTTATATTCATTCCTCTAATTTTTTTGATCAACTGGTTTCCAAGATTCATTAATGTTTAAAGTATTTGACTTTCTTCTAGGAAAAATTATACTTTTAGTATTGTCATATCCAAATTTATTATGAAGATATTTTATATACTTATATTGAGGTATAAACATTTCAAATGTTTTTTTGAAATTTGATAGATAATAAAAAAATAAAGTTTACCAAATATGCTCATTTCCAAATCAAATTTCCTCAGAAACATGAAGGAATATATAATAATTTTTTTGAGTTGATCCAAATATAATGTTATTGACATAGATTTGAGGAATCATGGTGTTTTTAGAAAACTTTTTAATAGTAGTGTTTGATCCACAACTTCATTAACAGTATTGTCTTGTGTCAAAAAACCAGTTTATCTATCATAACTGGATTTAGTGGCTTGTTGAAGTCTATAAAGTACCTTAGTAATTCTAAATACATGGTCCAAAAAAATTTATTTTCAAAACTATGGGGTTGTTCTATATAAAAATGCTTCTGTATATATTCATTAAGAAAGGAATACATCATATCCATCTGAAAAAGTTTAAAATATAGATATGTTTCATATTCTAGAATAATTTTAATAGCTTTAAGTCTAGTTGGTATAGAATAAGATTTTTCACATTTTATTCCATTTTTTTGATTATAATTTTTTACAACATGTCTAGATATATATTTTTAATTTAATTTCATTATAATCGCAATTATTTCGAAACAACCCATATACTATAATTACAGTAGTATCTTCAAGTCATTCAACAAAACTCTAAATATGGTGACTTTTAAATTCATTGAGGTCATATTGCATGGATTTTATCCAATTCATACTGCCTATATACTCATTAGGAGTCTTAGTTTCAAATTGTGGTAAAAATAAGTTATATTCCTATTTATTTCTCAAGGAACATATAGTTATAATAGGTCGATCTATATCACTAATGATATTACCACTAGAATGGTCTTTAACAATCAATAGATTCCTTGGGTTTATAAAAATATATTCTCTAATAACTAGTTGATATTATTCTTGACGTAAAAAATTAAAAAATGTTATTAAATTATTCCCTCATAAGATAAACGTTCCAATATTGGTTGCATGTCAATTTTTGAAACAACATCCAAATATGTGAATTGAGGTTGTTTGGAAATAAAAGCGTCAATTTCATTAAATTTTTGATGCATTATTTCATCAATAATACTTTTGTTTTTATTAGAGACTCTATAATCATTACAAGTTATAGAATATCCAAGATATATTACATTAGCAGATTTTGGATTAAATATATTTATATTATCTTTAGTATTATGAATGAAGACATAATATCCACAAACATTAAAGTAATAATGTTTTTGTTGTATTCCATTACACAACTAAAGAAAATTAATAAAATTTCATATTAAAACTTAAATTATATAATAGTATGTATTACTAATTTTTTTTTCCAAAAAATGTTTAGAAACATAGTAGTCACTCAAAATCATTCTTCTAATTTCTTGATGAACATTATTTTTCCTTTAAATTACACCATTTTTTTAATAGATTTATAGGTTCTAAAAATCTATTTACTCTACCCTTTTTACTACAAATAATTTTTAATAATAGAATTTAAAAAATCCCTACCATGATCGCTATGAATAGTTATCAAGGATATATTTTTATCATTTGTAACATGGGATTTAAAAGTTTTAAAACCGAAAGAGGATTCTAATTTTTATATAGAAAATAGACCCATGTATATCTAGTATAATCATGAACTATAACAATTAAATAGTACTTTCCACTATTAATTCTAATTTTTGTAGGACCAATTAAATCCATGTGTACATACTAAAAATCATCTAATATTGATACTTCAATAATTAATTTAAACCATGATTTGTTTTGCTTAAAAAATTGAAATGGATAAAAAACATTATATGAATAATACTTATTCTCTGGTAGATCATTAACTAGTCTTTTCATTAATAGTTTAGTTGATGTTTTAGCGTTAAAATTTCTTATTATTATATTCCATAACCAAGGTTGGTCTTCCATTACACTAAGAAAATGTAGATCATGACTTTTAATGTATTTTATGTTAATTTTTTAAACATTTCCATGACAATTAATAGAATGAATAATTTGATCTTTTGATCGATGGATAAAAATTTAACATTACCAATGGTAAAAAGATATATCTCACCACATAACTGAATTATGCTAATATGGTTGTTCTTAATACAAAAATCAAATAAAAGTTGAAATCAAATCTCAAAAAAAAAGAATAATTTTACCTATACTAATTATTGATCCAGGATAATTGTCACCAAAGGTAACTATTTCACCTTCCATTTAAATAATATTTTTGAATAAATAATTTTTCACTATCATATTCCTGAAAAAACCACCATTGAGGTCCATATATTGTTGTTGATACATTTATTATTCTCTTGAAATTAAAAGTATTATTATTTTAGATCCTAGACCTACTAGGGACTATCATTATTAAAAAATAATATTTTTGGAATCCACATAAGTACAAATTTACTATGTTTCACGATTTCCAATTATTTAGGAAAATTAGATATGTGAAAACATAAATATTTTACTTTATTAAAAGAACATATATTCTGTTAATTTCCTCCTCTTTAATATTTTTTATAGAATGGGGAATTATTAAGAATAATATTGTTTTTCTGATGAATGTTCTATTTATTATTAAAACCAATTCTAGAAACATCCTTACGAGTTTTAATATTTCTATATAACTTAATATTATTTTTTATACCAGCAGTAAATTTTGAAAATCATATTTTCATACGTAAAATATCATAATTTTTTTCATGAATAAATTTTAATCATCAATATATGTTATAGTCTAGTTAATTTTTTCTAATGCTTTTGAAAAATTAGTTTTTTTGAAGATTAAGTTGCTCTTACCTTTTTGGAAATATTTGTTTTTATCAAAGACAAATTTCCCTAATTCTTTTGAAAGATTATAAATCTCAATAGGATGGGTATATTTTCACGAATCTTCTTTTGTATGTTTTTCCTCAAGGACATCATGTTTTTAGAAACACTTCAATTTTGGTTTTCTAAAATATTAGAATATCTTGATATGACTAAAAAACTAGGTTTTTTTAGGATGAGGATCATTCATTATCTGAAGATGTATAATTATTTTCATTTTCAATATCTGTATAATTTGTATTCAATGTAAAATTAGTTATGTTTTCAACATATACCATATCCATAATTAAATTATTATTCATTAGAATCTTGTAAAAAAAGTAAATATATTTCTACTATTGACTTCCATCATCTGACAAACATTATGAAGAACTATCACATCAACTAGAACTCTGAGTGTTTGATTATTTTTTAATTTTCATATTCCTATGTCTGTATAATTTCTTAGAATTCATTTATATATTTATGTCTTTCTTTTATTTTTTATGATTGGTAAAATCTTATCAAATATGGCCATCACTCTTGCACTCATAAAAAATGACTTTATAGGAATCTAACATATCATTTCTGACCATATAAATGTTATTATACTAAACCAAAAAATATTTCTTCCAAAAGATATTATTCATTCTCCGAGCTAATTTAACAAGTTCATTCTAAATGTATTAAAATTAACTACTTTCTATCTCATCTCTGAATTTATTTCTCAAAAAAGGTTTTGGAACTTTTTCATCCAATTAAAAATTCTTAGAAACATTTGATATTGAAGAAAAGGAAACTTCACCAATCTTTGTTTTCATTATCTCATCATCTATCTTTAGTCTAATGTTATACTGTATGAGACTACCAATAAGATCATCCAAATCAAATTTTCAATTCTATTTGTATTGTCTAAATATGTCCTTTTATAATCCCATTATCAATGAATAATTTCCATGAACTTTTAAACAAAAATATCATATGTAAGATTATTATCCCCAAGTGATTGTAAATCATTCACAATCATCATAAATCTCTGATTCATCTTAGACATAAATTTATAAAGAATAAAATATAATGATTGATAATCTCCATGAATAATGAGCCTTCTGATTTTAATCACTTTAAAACTTCCAAAATGAGTAATTTACAAATTATTTCATATACTATTTTCATCTTCATAAGAAAATATTAGACTATATATATTTCTTTTCATGGAATACTAAATAATATTCTCCATGTGAAAAATTTAGTTGATATTCTGATTTCTATTTATTAGTAAATGTAGAAACATTATTTTTATGAATTTTATAACTTCCTTTCAACACAGAAAATATATCAACTAATGTCTTAATAAAAATTATATTCATTCTATCTCCAAAATATTCATAGATTTCAATATAAAAAATAAGTGGTCTTATAGTATTGAAAATTCTTAAGATAAATAACATTTAGACACACCATCATAATAAAATTATTTCTATACAATAAACATTAGTGTAATAACCATTCAATAAAAATAGTAAACATGAATCTTTTTTTGATATAACAAAATGTAATGAATTTTCATGTTTATACAATAGAACCTTGTCTCATGCCAATAATTAGATCATATAGTATATACTAGATATAAGAGTGTTGTGGGGTGGGGTGGTAAACTGTAGATTTAAAACATAAAATAATTAAAAACCCAAACCTCTTTATAAAGATTTATCATAATTAAGTGTCCTCTCATGATCAGAGTTTCTATATCTAAGAAATTTTATATCTAGAAAATAAAATTTTAGTATATTTTTGTAAAATAATCATTCTATATTAGTATATAGTGAATATATTAAAATTTTAAAAGAAGTTAAAATTTATTCCTAAAACACAATTGAAAATGACTTACTAAAATATTTTTAAAATATTTTATACTCTTTAACATTTAATATTTATATAAGTTATAAACCCAGACTATGAGTATCCATAGTTTTGAAGCTAACTATAGGGTCTATCATTCTTACAATAATAAACCCCTCAATCATGAAGATCAGAATTATATTTTTCTTTCAATCCCCTGAATCCTAATCAGAATTAGCTATATTTATATCCCTGGAATCCCTTGATCTAATCTTATGTTAGACACAATGAATACAAATTCAAAATGTTATAAGGAATTAAAAATCCTCACTTCGATTCCTTAAAATAAAAACCCTAAAAATCTAAAAAAACATAAGTAAAAACATGTGATAATAGATAAAACTATAGATTCATTAACCCACAAAATAATCAGCTTCTATCTCCTATCATGTACCTCTATTTATAGGCACACGACCAATGGCCATATTCCATAATTCTCAGAGTTGATTGTAATGACCCTTGATGTGTTCCATATCAAAAAACTCAACATGATCTATATGGATTCATCCATTGTCATTTTGATAACATCATTACAATGATGTAAAAGTATTTCATCCAATATAAATGATTCTTTTTTAATAAATAAAACTACATTATTTTATTAAAATAGAAACCACTATACAAATGATATCAAGGGGGTCTACTGTAATGAAATCTTGAGAGTCTTCGATTATAATGTTCACACACTCAGAATGTGTGGGGAGGGAATTCCAACTGGAATAAACTCAGTCAAACCAATTGACTAAAATCAGTCACATAGAGAGACTAAACTCAATCACACTGATAGAAATAAATTCAATAACATCAATAGAATAAAATTAGTCACACTGATAGAATAAACTCAATCACACTAATTGAATATAATTTTTCATTCCTAAGGATTTGATTTCATTATTCTGATGGGTTGGCCTTTTTTATTCTGATGGATTGGAATTTTTCATTCTGATGCATCAATCATTAGTCAGTTTGAGGGAGTATACATTAGTATAGAAATTATATATTCATAAATTTAGAAACAATTCCCCATCTGGTATAATAAAATATTTTTATAAAAAACATTATAGCAGACATAGAATGTATAAATGTATTAAAAAATAGTTTTTAGGAATGCGTTTTATGATTTTTAGAACTAAGGATAACAATTTCTGCATTATATCTTTCGAATCAACATATACGATGATGCACTTTGATACAAACTTGTTTATGATGATGGAGGAAATTACATGTCAATAAACTGTAGGTGATCCAACCCTAGAATACTTCATTAAGGTAGATGAAGTGAATTGTTCCTGGGTAGATGAATAGCCTTATCCTAAACTATCTTTCAAGTCTATTATCCTAGGAGTGGGGGGTCCATAACCTTTTTGTATCCATGTAATATTAATGATCCTAGTGTATTATGGTGCATTGTCACATCACTGATTACATGATGCTTGGATTCACCTTGTGTTGGTGAAACTAGTAAAAATAACTATGTCCCTTTGTACATTACATTCTTGCATATTCTTATAGATTATGGATAAGTGGAGTGAAATTAAAGTTTTGAGATCAGTTGAGCATAGTTCCCTCCCACATGGAAATAACATCTACAAAGATCAACTAGTTTAAGGGAGTATAAAAAATATTTTTTTTCCACACCATGATGCACCCAACTCTCATTATTTCTTAGTGACCTATAAATTAGTATGAGAAAATTAAAAATCTTATTCTATGTTCAATCTAAAAAATTATTTTGAGTTCCTATAAATTTGAGTTAATGAAAATGTTCAATTTTTGGATGGTGACAAATATCAAACATAGAAAACATATTTCATGGAATTAATAGAATGTTCTCTTGGGTATTCCTGAGTTTTATAACAAGAAGTTCTTTTTTCATTGGAACTAATATGGAGTTACATTGAAAACATATCAAATAAATATAGACATTGATTCATTTATTAAGGATGAATTAGAGATTATTCTTAAAGAAGAAATCTTCATGGAGGTGGATTAATATATGTTTAATAATGAAATGTGGGTATATTTATAACATCCATTTAGAAAAGAGTATATATTGATAGAATTGTGTAAATCTAGTCATTTTGAGAAGAAATTTGAAAACATCCATAATTATAAAGGCATAATGAAAAAAATTATGTTCCTGTATTTCTAGATGATGAGGCCTCAAACCGATCTAACCAATTATTAATCTGTTTCTTTATCCAATTAGAACGTTGGTTTGGGAGGATTAAGTGAAATAAAAAAATTTCAAACTCTATCTTTGAGTTTAAAAAAAGTTGTGATTGTAATAAGAAAATCACCAAAATATCCACTTTCCTTTCCTATAGGTATTTATGCAATATACAAAATGGGATCCCATCCTTGCATGAAAAGTTAGAATAATGGGATGTCATGCCTAAAGTGTATCATACATGTATAGAGTATTTATCCTTGGTAAATAAGAGGATAAAAAAGATAACAAGTTGACCTAAAATTTTTAAAGAATAAATTGGTAATTAAGATGAAGGAATATAGAGATATTCCTGAATATATTTCGTAAGATATAATGAAATAGATGGACATTGAAGAGGAATTAATGACAAGAATCACCCCTCTCAAAACTGAACTAGAAGATAAGAGATGGGATGGTATAGAAACTACCTAAAAAATTAACTAAATGAATACCCAACTGAAAGTGAATGATTTTGGGATCCTAAAACTTGAATAATGGTTAAAAAACTAATATAAGAACATGAAAAACCCCCAAGGGAAGCCTCAAAAAGTGGTCTAAAAATAAATTCAAATCAATAATTTTTAAGTAAACATAATTCAATTATGAAATTTAAAAATTAGTAGAGTTTTCTATAAAATTTTGCTGATATATTCTATCAATGGAAATTCTCTAATAAATGATTCTATTTTAGAAGACATGGGACCGTTAATAGTGTATTATTTAATTAAAAATACCCAAATGTTGTATAAGACCTTAAATTCCAACATCTCAATCAATATAATACCACATCACATATGATTAATATGGTATCTGTTTTTTCTATGCTAATCCAAAGCAGTTTGAAAGACATTATAATGGGAATAAAGGGAGAAACATCAAAGGGAAACCCTTTAATTTTTTTTATATAATTAGGGAGATTACCTTAATAATAAACCCTTTAATATTAATAAAATTATCAATATTATAGAGAGAAAAAATGGGACTGAACATAGTGTTAATCAAGAAACAAGATCTAATGACTCAAAATGACCCTCTTGGAAGGCATGCAAGAAAATCATAATAAAAAAGAAGGATATTTTCTAACAGTGAATAAAATAAAAGAACATGGGAATAAAAATCCATCAAAAGAGAAGTCCAATATTGATCTTATGTCCATAAATAAAGAGGCATGACTATTTCGTATTATCTAACATCCTAGAAAGAATGAAATGCAGATTAGTGGAAGTGTCCTCTAATGGAGAAGGGATCCATGATAATGATACAATAATGATTATAATAATAAAATGGAATCTACACAAGAATTGTGGAAACTCCAAATATAAGAAAAGATAATAGATCTCTCATTCAAGAATAAATGTGTGTAAGTAGTTTTATCAAAATGAGTTCTTTTGGAAATGGTTTAAAATACTAAAGAAAATTATGTTTGATATAAATAAGTTGTTGAATAAGTTATGTAATTCTTTTCCCTTATTTTGAAAAATTGTAAAGAAAAGGTGGAAGATAAAGGGATGGTTCAATACAATCTTCCTCATTCCTAAGATTGAAAAAATCCAAGGCACACACCTCCCTATGAAATTAAATGTTATCTAAAACTTTTCAATTAGTGTATAGTTTATGTAGATAACAGATATGGTGTAAATTTTATAGACAATGAACATGGTTTTGAGATGATATAATATCTTCATACATGAGGAAAATGTAAAAAACATTTTGTGCAAAAAGGATATTAATCTTATTATATAATTATAAAATCTACTTATTGGAATTAAATAGGTGGAATCATAGAAATATCTAATATAAATATTGGCATCATTAAATTATATTAGTTGAATAAGACTAGTGGAAAAGATAGTCTAGGTTGTTAGTGGAAGTAGCTACATGGATAAATAACATTTATAATTTTTTTGTCAAAACAATTGGTTTCTATTGATTATTTTTATAAGATTTTAAAATATAATATTCAAGAAATGATATTCATAAAAAGTGGTATCCCTATATTGTGATAAGATAATGTATTATAAGAGATCATTATTTTGGGGGATCATGTGATGAATTTTCAAATTCTATCCAACCTCATTAGTAAATATAAAGACATGTGATGTTTTGAAGGATATTAAGTTCAATAGATATCACTAGGTTTGTTTTAGAAAGTGGTTTAAATTGATAATTCAGGTGCTATTTTTCTATCAATATGTGATTTATTTCTTATTAACTAGAATATTTTTTTAGGATTTTAGGATATCATAGGTTTTATTGGAAGAATGAATATTTAAAGCTTCTATAGATTATTTTTTTTCCAATGAGTTCCACAGACTGCTCCACAGAACCAATATAAAACTCTTGATTTCTATACCGAGACCAATATTAATAGGCTTAGAGGACACAATGACAACCAAAATTCTTAGTGGGAAATTATATTGGAGGATTTATTTGAGTCAGTGCATCTATCATTTAGATTAGATGATGTAAGTTTATGAATTTGGATATTCAACTGGAATTTTGACCTAAGAATAAACAAAAACATCTTAAAGGTAAATAAAAAAGTTATTGTATCCAAGGAATCATGTTTTTAACAGAATGGGAGAATATAGAAACACCCTTTACTAATTCTAAAATTATTAATATAATCCAATGAGGAACCCTCTTATTTTTTCAATGGATGAAAAAAGGAAATTATTTTCAAAGGGGGAGAAAAAACGTGAGGGTGCACTTAGAGAATGTTAGCATTTAATGTTATAGGACTCCAACAATAATGGGAGAGGGTGGAATTACAGTTTAATGAAGTTAAAACTTTTTATTTGTTTCAAATTGGAAAAGAAGATGATTCATATTGTTTAAAATGTTTCAAAGGGGGAGATTATTGGAACCAAATTCATTCATGATGGATTTGCTAAAAATATATGTGGAATGTGGCACAAGGTTCATTGTTGATACAAAATATTTTGTTCTTCCAATGTAATGCTTGGATCATTGTTATGGATCCATTAATAATACATAATATTGAAAAAATTTAAGTAGTTATGATTATATATTCCACATTTCATGAAATAAAATATATATACATGTTTTAGATTTATATTTTTAGGCACAATATTTGGAAAAGGACATTTGGAAATGAGATCTTATAAATTAATAGGGTTAAAACATTTTAGTATAGCAACCATGAATCCAACAATGAATGTTAGTGGATGAGCTCAGAGAAACCCACCTAAGAGGTGTTAGTGCAACTGTGGGTCAATAATTTCTTTTGTAAAGAACAAAAGTGTACCGGTTGACACAAATGAGTGGTGGAAACACTCGAGCGATTCAACTCATGTGACCTACAACCATGGATCACTGGACCGGTGATTTATTAGAGGCCCCTTAATTCATCAATTATTATATTCCAGAACCCTCCCAAGGAATAGTTTGACATTGAATTTATAATATCGTAGAAATTTTCATCTATTAAAAAATATTTACCAATGAGGGTCTTAATAGTGAAGGCATAGTAACCTTAAACATCAAAACCAAATTTTTTCATACCATACTACATGCTTGGTTGTGGTTATTGGTAACTTCACCAAAATATCACACCATATCCTAATTATAAACATGGTGAGATTGATTTTTTTTAAATAGGGAGAAGGTGATGACCATACTGTAGGGGTTGAAATTTCATGATGGAAGATTACTTATGTAAAATAAGAAGTAATAAAGTGGAAGTTGGTCTATGTCTAGGGTGTTTTTGTGATCATGTTCATAGGAATAAATATTTTCAAGGCCAAAATATGATCGAAATGACCAACCAATTTAGTCCACACGATTGATCTGGGCATGGTGAGTGTCATACGTTAAATAAGTGTAAAAAATGATAATTGTGGACACTATACCATGGTGATACTAGTGGTTTATTTTCATTCCACCCATGTATAATAGGAAAATCAATATAGTCTTAAATATAGTCACGGGGGAAATGTGAAGTGATTAATTGATTTGGATACTAGAGGATCTGCTAAGATATAATGATAATTTTAAGGGAATTGTATTAGTTTTTTGTGGGAGGTGACTACATTCGTATTTCTAATGGAAGTCAAAATAACCAATGTCTATGGAAGTGGGTGTTTCATAGAGTGTTTTTCCTAGAGATTCACTTCACCATGTCATAGTGACAAGGTTCAAAGTGTTTTACATGAATTTTTTCCTTGAGCTTTGTCTAAGATAGGATTTAAATATGACATGTCATGAATTGTATGGAATTTTATTTAGAGTTAAAATATCACATTAGTAGAATTTAATTCATGATTTAATTGAATTTAATGGATTTTATTCATTATTTAAGCGGTTTAAACAAAAATATAATAGCATAGTTAATAGGAGAATGATTTTTCAGGAATAATTTATTTTTGTTGACTATGACAAATATAAATATCACACAATTTATGGGAGTTTATGATATAAATTATTCTTCATTAGTTTCTATATAAAAATATGAAAGTCACTTCATACAAATATATTTTTACAGGTCGAATGAGAAAAGTTAATGAACTTTGGAGAAGAAATTATGGGCATTCCATATTCATGGATAGATACTCACATAAGGTATGTTTGGCCTTCAATAAAATAGGAATAGAATGAATAGAATAGGATTTCATTGACTCTGCTATTACATGAATACACTTGTACATGAAAAAAAGGAAGAACTCAACACTATATTAAATACTCATATTTCGAGAAGGAGAAGAAGATTTTTGTTCAACAACAAGGATTTTGGTATGATGATCAAAAGGTTTTTCCCACAATTATTTTCTGAAAGAAGTAGATCTAGATTTAATTATAGAAAAAAGATGTTGATTTTTTAATGAGGTTTCATAATATATTTATGAAGGAGAATCCTGTGGAAATGAACAAAGCATATAAACATATAAGAGGGTGTAATCAGCTATATACATGTCACTGATGATGTTGGGACCCATATATATATAAACTATGTTTGATCCTTCCCTATAGTAAAGTGTAAAGAATGGAAAAGTGTAGTGTACCTTAGAAGAGGAGTCAGACTGTCCCTAAACTATCTTATGAGGTAGAGAGCCTTGGTGTATATTGTCAATAATCTTTTTTATCTACCAGTATTTAGCGATCCCAGTGGATTATGATTCATCAACACATCATAAAAAACATATTCTTTGGATTATCCTAGATCAGTGTGAAACTGTAAATTTTATTATGTCCCTGTATGCATTATATTCATACATATTCCCATAATGTTCGATGAGTTAGAGTAAAAGTGAAGTTTAAATATCAACTGGAGACAGTTTCTTCTAACATAGGAACAAGGTCCACAATGATAAATTAGTTTAAGATATCGTAGAAGAACTAAATTTGTTACACTGTAATTCACCCCCTTCATAGGGTTCCTTGATTATATATCACCATTTGGAAATGATTATGAATTTTATAAATCAAATCATGTTTGTTTTCAAATATAGAATTATAAATTCTATGATCCATTTCAATATGTGAATTATAGTTTATAGAGTACTTCTTATAATACCTCCTATGGTAGAGGGTATTATTTTGGTGACCTTTATAGATGATTATTCATCCAATGTATTTATATTATATTTAAGAAATAAATTAAACACCTTTGAGACTTTTAATAATTAGATATATTGTGTTAAGAGTCAAGTTAGAAATAAACCAAAAGAACAAAAAAATTATAATGGTTTATAACAACTATCGAATTGTTTTTTGGAATTTTGTTACAAATGTAAAATTCCATAAAATTTCATAGTTAAAGAAAATATCAAAAAATATTATTTTTTGGAGAGAAGAAACTAGAAAATACTTGAATGGTGGAGAAGAAAGATATCCTATTTTAGATAATCCAGGTCTATATATCCTAAAATTTCCATTATGGTAGATTGTTTTAAGAATCATGTTCACAAATTTATAAAAAAAATTAACAATGGAAGAAATAAAAAAAAATTAACTACCTAACATTGAACAATCATGGGGTTTTAATAATACTACCTCTACAAATTTAATGAATAATAAGAGTGAAATGTGAGTAATCACATATATTTTCAGAGTCTGTCATGATTTAATTAATGTTGTTTATATTTTGATAAATAAACTAGGTTTTTATATATGTATTAAAATCTATGAATTTTTTTTATAGAACTATAGGCTCTATAAATAAGGATATTATTATAGAAAACAAAACTCATAAAACCAAACAAGGGGATGTAGTAATCCAATAATAACACTAAAGGGAGTCTCAAACCAAGATTATCTCCACTATGACTCATAAATAACATCAATCATATTAAGATAAAAAATTTAAATAAGATGAGGAGGATTAAAGAGAGGTTTAGGATTACAATATAATTAAATATTGGGAAAAGATGATTTTCTAAGATTTATCTCAATAAAATAATTACATTATAATCCAATATATTTTCAATATTGATTAGGACATAAATATAGATATACCAAAATCTGATAATAAAGTAGTGAAATATAAATAATCAGTGTAGTGGTTAACAATGAAAAATATAGAGATGTAGTTTCTACATAAAAAAATAGTTTTTTATTAATAATCCTAAGAATATTAATGTAACTTGAAATAAATATATATTTAAAATAAACAAAGACCACATATAGTGATATAAAATAAAATATAATTCCCAGCATTTTAAAATACATTCATTAATTTTAGTGGATAAATTATAGTTATATTTCATCCCTGGTTGATAAGCACCTATTGATGTATAAAATTATTGAATTCACTGCCTATTTTGGAAATTCAAAAAACACTTATGGTCGTATAATTTATTATGTATTGCGAAATTAAACATCTATGTATTTCTCAAAAATATTATATTATGAAGTGTTTAATGTAAAAATTATGTGAGTATTTAAGGCATTTTAATTCATATTTGGGCCAATACATTGAACTATCAGTTATATAGTCTCTTAATAATTATTTTCATGCAATATATATATATATATATATTATACGAGTTGAATATATAATAGTTCTATTAATGTATGTCATGGTATAATCGATTATAGATATTTATTTTATTGTTTTGTATACTCAAATGGTTTAGGAAAGACTCAAATATCCTTATTTTCTCACAATTATGTGAACATAAAGGTATATGTTAGTATCCATAGACATATGAATATGTGTTGGTATAAATTTCAACCTTGATCATGATGTAGTGATATTTTTAGATTTAGATCATTCTATTAATATTAATAAAAAAACCAATTACTATGTATATATTCCATTCATGTGGTGTTTTAAAATCCATGAATTGAAACATGAAATCTTATATCTCATGTCCCAATATAGTGGTATAATCCATAGCTTTATCATAATCATTCAGTGAGACCATTTTGTTTAGACGTTGTCTAAATATGACTTCTTTTTTATATTAATAAATTAATGTGTTATTTTATTTTTTGTATCCTATGAATTTATTAATAAAACATGTTTATTATAGAATATCTAAACATATGAAGTGAAGGTTGCATGTTTTAGAGAAATTATTGAAAATGAGATAATTTTTGTTAGAAACACACACTAGAACTAATGTCGATAAAATTTGACTAAGGATATTCTAGTATCAATGTTTAATCATTCATTGTATTTGATTAACATATTACCATGTCAATTATAAAGGTTGAAATAACATTATCAATGCATTTAAAATATTGTCTGAAAACGTGGATAATTATAAAATTAAAATTTAATATTTTTTTAAAATATTGTTGGTTTAATATGTAAATTCCTTGTATAACACCATGGTACTATAATTTATTTTTATTTTTATTATGATTACATTATTTCAGGGAGTATTTTTTTTGATTATTGTATTTTTTCCTTCGAGATTGGCTTGATATCTCACAAGGATGCCTACTTATTTCATCAAATTTTACCCATGGATTGTGACATACTTTTATATTATCTTTAGAAAGATATTACCTCTTTAATTAATCTCCATTATTTAAGGGTTCCTCACCTACAAATTTGTGTAACATAGACATGTTTTTATAATTGTTAATATAATTCTGATCTATGATCAGTTCTAATCACCCAATTTTTATGTCACTAAATATCTACATTATCTTTATTATTAGTTTATTTTTATTACATGTCATTGGAATCATGGTCAATCATGTATTGTTTGATTCCATTGATCTATTATACCACAAAATATTCCATCATTTATCTATGATTTATGTTACGCTAACTTATGTAATGCTATTTTAATTCCCAAGAGTCTCTTATTGTAGTTCATTTAGACTTTTTTGGTTTTTCTTCATTAATTATGTTGTTGAATGAAAAATACAAGACTATGAGAAAATATATAGTCTCTATATGTTCCATGGATGATGATTTTTTTATTTTTTGTAGAAATATTATGATAGTTTAAATACATTGGAGAAGCATTGAAAATGGTGGAAAATTATTATATTTAATGTGATGTTTCAAGGATATGTTTTTATTTGACTAGTGAATAACTTTAACAGTGTTCCAAAACCTTAGAGTTTTATATTTTTAATAATTTTTAAATTATTATGATACATGAGATTAACTAGGAGTTTACATAGTGAAATAATGAATAACCCTAATGACATCTTTTACTAACTTGGATTAGATGTAAAAATTATCTAGTAATATTGAAGTTTAACTCCAATGTTTCACAACATATATACGATTAATTTTAAAGATATTAATGAATAAATAAACATGTCATATGATTAAATGGATGAGTTATAACAAGAAGAGTAATCTTGTTGTTCAAAAAAATATATGTGATTCTTTATGAGATCATGTATGATTAAACAATAGCTTTATAATAAGAGTAAAATTAAAAGTATGATGTTATATCTATCATCATGTTAAAAATATTATGATCATGTGATAATCCATTCATAAAGATAATATTTTATTATTGAAACAATAAAGGTAATTTTTTGTGTGTTATATTATTTTACTATAATGATACTTTCATGTGATCATTTAGATGTGGAAAAAGAAGTTGTGAGAATTATGGAAGATTTAATGGTGATGATGTAGATATGAATCCATAATTTATGGAGTATTTAAGGAGAATGCCTAGTGAATATTTTTGTGATCATTTTGTTACAATAATTATAGAGTTTTAAATTATAATATTTCCAATATTAATGTAGATTTATTTTAGAGGTTGTCTAATTTTGACAAATTTCACATATTTTAAATCAAATTCGTATTTTTATGAATTTTCTAAATTCAAATTGCAGAAAAATTATTAAAGTGGTGCTTATTAGTTTATAAAAGTGTAGGATTAATGTCGTAAAGTAATACATCCAATAATATATCATGTTTGGCGTAGTTATGAGGTGATAAGCTGTAACGATATTCTCAGAGATACAACCCAATGAGATTATTGTGTAATAGAGGAATATTAAAATAATATTTATCTAATTAATTTGTGATAATTGATTTATTTGGTGACTATTATTTAAGAAAATTTTTTATTATTAATTCTAATATATTCATTCTTTTTTTAACTTAATGGTGTATAATTCTATCTAAATAAAGGATAAAACACCTCTCATTTCTTCATATTGATTATCAAAGAGATGTTGTGTTTATATGGGATAAAAGAATAGTATACACTAGGGAACAAATCAATAATATTGAATAAAAACCTCATTAAAAATATTCACTTATAAATTTATTTACTGTATTTATGTGATTTGATAGATTATTCCTGACCAAGAAAGTGAGATACCGTGTTTTAAAATAAAAAAGATACCAAGACTAATTCACCCATTATTAGTGTTGATCATTCATCCAAGTGATCTAAAAAATTGGTACTAGAGACATGGTTTTGTATTTATGATCTATCCAGATAATGACTATATACTGTTGTGACTTAGTGAGCAATAAAGGTATTCTAATATACGATGCAAATGTTTTTTATACAAGAAAAGAGAGAATGGTTCCTCATCTAAGGTATCTATAAATTTTGTTCTTGAGTATTTTATATATGGTTTTATAGTAAAAAATAACACTATTTTTTTATTATTATCTAGTAAGAACAACGTAGATATTGAAGTGATTGAAAGGAATGTGATGTGATCATAAATATCCAAAACAAAATAACAAAATTTATGGGATCGAAAATTAATTTTGAAATTTTGAAAATTCCCTATAGTTTTTATCAGTGTGTAAAAAAGGTGAAGGAGGAAAATCTACAACTCTACAAAAGTGCATTTGAATATAGGATAATATAAGAATATGATTTCTTGATGAGTTTTTTATGATATTATATATGTTTTTCTTTTCACCATCAAGGGATATGGTTGAAATTTTAAATATTCTACAGTGGGGAAGAAACTCATGTGAATCCTCCCAAATAATTTAGATCTCAAGATTTCAGCTCATGAAGATAGATATCTTGAAAAATTCATAATTTTGAATTTTAATAGTATTTGAATTACCTTTGAGAAGTGAAAAGTAATTTCCCTAATAATAAATGTCATGAATATAGAATAGATTTATTTTAATCAGTTTAAAAATCAATAAATTTTAGATTTTTATACAGTCCTAGATGAACATATGAACATTTAAAGTATTTATTAAATTGTCTCTTTATTGTCAATAAATTGTGTAAGGGTAAAATAATTGTATCAAGTTATGTTTCATTTTAATTGATTTAATTGTGGAATATTTCCCACTATTTGGTGATGTTTATGTTCATAATCAGCAATGATAATTAATAAGATGAGGAAATTAAAGGATCCATTAGGAAATAAAAATTCATCCTTAGAAATCAACCTCAATTAAAAGGATTAAAGAATAATTCATCCAAGTTTTATAAATGAAACTTTTTACATCAAAGGGAGTTTTTTCTAATAGTGAAGAGAATGGATTTTATAGCTTGGTAATTTAGTCAACACTATGTCAGGGGTGAATTAGTGTTTATATGTTTTCATTTGATGTAAAAAACCACATTCCTATTAAACACTGATATCCCAAACTCACTCTAGTAAAGTAAATAAAAATATTTATAATAGATTTGGTAATGATTTTATCTTACAATTCAGATGAGTATTACCTAATTTTATGGTGGTTATTAACCCACAAAAACATATCTCAAATTTTATTATTAGAATAAATCTACAAGTGAGGGTATGTCATTGACCTCGGTATAATGTTCACAGTAAATATTTTTTAACAAAAAGTAACATTATACACTGAATAATAACATTATACATACTAAATAATGACCACAAATGAAATCCTGAACCAACAATGGGTTGTATATTGAACCATTCTTAGCATACATAGACATTACATAACTTTTCCGGAATAATCAAAATCATTTTACAAATGGAAGCCCTAAGACCATATTAGTTTTGTGTCTTTGAAAACATGGAAACCTAAATAATGAAAATTAACCATGTTTGATTATCTACCACTAAGTTCTCCAAGATTATAACCCCTCTTAAACATATCATACATTAAATATATATTCACAAATTGGGGAAGAGAATATATAAAGGGCTAATTTCAAATGATCAGTAATGGTAAAAAATGGATACATTTTAGTATAAACATGAGAATAAGGGTATGAGAATATGATCATAACAATATAAAATCATACCCTGCATATCAAATATCATGAAAATTAATTATTTAGTAAATGTAACACCCCAAGATTCCATAGTACGTTATTTCTTCAAAGTAGTCCAATAACATGCACTACATGCAACACCGAGTTCTAGCACACCGAAACTTACCTAAATAGCCGTTGAAAAGCTGTTGTGAATATTATTAACTAAATTTTGATCTTTAAATAATCCTTATAATATTGTAATCCATATTATGAGTTTCTTATACATAATTTAAGAACAAATTCATTTTTTCAAATAAATAAAGTATTTTTAAAAAAATGAAATTTTACCACCTTTTAATGGAGAACCTTTTTTAAATCAAATATTTGAAACATTTATATATTAAATTGGAAAAAATAAAATTCTTCTTTAGAATTGGGACATAAGGGTTTAGTTTCAATAAATTTTTGGCGCTTTTCTGATAACTTTAATATTTGGGTGAATAGTGAAAAATACTATATTTTAATTGAAAACAACTTCTTTAATCAAAATAATTTATTGTGTTAAATTATACATTTAATGGTTTTTAATTATAAATATATTATATTTTTACCATTTAATCCAATTCTGGTGATTTTATGTAATTTCACTTTTAAATTAGACATAAACAACTATCAATCTTTTGATAATTAATATTTCTTAAAAATATGCTTTTTGGTTTCGGCAACAGGAATTAATTTTAAATTAATAAATCAAATTTATATGTATATAATATGGTAAAATAGACTTATTTTTTGGATTCAGAGTATCAGAATTAGCTTAGGGTAAATTTTAGGTACTTTTCTGGTAACTTTCATATTTTTATGGATAGTGAAAATTTCTAAATTTTAATTAAAAACAAATTTTCTTAATTGAAATACTTAATAGTGATAAATTATGTATTTCAGTGGTTTAATTATAATTAGATTTTATTTTTACCATTTAATCCAATTTTGGTCATTGGACATAATTTCACATTTAATCTAGACATAAGAAATTGTCAATCTTTTGAAAGTTATTACCTTTTAAAAAACTCTTTTTATTTTGACAATGAGAATTAATTTTAAATTAATTTCATCCACTTAATTATTTTGAATTTCTAAAAATGGATTCCATATTTAGAATAATATGGTACAAATTATTTAAATAGGTAAATTTTATTTTTAGACATTTTGAATAATTACTTCGGTAAATATTTTATTTACCATGGTTAATGGGTAAATCCGGTAAATAAGGGTAAAAAATAATTTATACAAATTTTAAATTATCATAAAACGTGTCCTAATCCTTTTGGATGATACATTTCCGACCATGGTCATCTATGGGTTGATTTTGAAACCTCATAGAGCCACTTGTAAGTGATAATGACACTTTATATTAATTAAGTTAAAGTAAATACAAAAAATGACATAAGCATATATCTTTTAGTAAAACAATTTTTACATAGGGTTATACATGTTATATCTTCAACTATAAATATTTATTACAAATATAAAAAGATTTACAACATAATTGTATTTTATTTGTAATTTTTAGACAATGAATTATTAAATTTATTTACGACACAATTATGATGCAGTATTTTCCTTATTAATGAAAGAATCAAATAATTGGTAGTATAAATGTTAAAATAAATATAATTTGAAAGTTTTGATTCCATAAACGAATTTTATAGGTTACTATGACATTATATTACTGATTAAATTAATTTGGTTCGAATTAATAAAGTTTTTATGACTTTAACCAAAATAAATTTTTAAATAGTGTCAAAATTGACAAAAAGGAGTTTTTAAAACAAATATTATATTATTAGTTGATATAATATTCTTAAAAATATATGGATTGACCAAATGACTTATATAATGATAGGTGTATCATTAATGAACCACATAGGGTTCTCTTGTATCTTTATAGTGTGTTTATTAACCATATAATATAAAAATACAAAGAGCCATAAAAATGTAAAACTTTTTATGTAAGAGTTAAATCTAAATAATTAGGTTAATATAGTGACACAAGCCTATATAAAAACTATTGGTTGAGTGGTTTTCGACCCATCCCCACCTTATAATTTATATAATTCACCTTTTATCCATTAGAAACCTAAAATTATTTTATTATAAAATAATATTTCTATCTTTTCCTAATGTGACTCTCAATCCTCTTATAAAAAGGAACTCCCCTTTATCTCTAATTCACTCCTTCAAAGCCTTTTTACGCGACCAAAACCAGACCAAATATCCTATAAAACTCCCACACTTAATCCTAGAGGTATTAATTTAGTCAGAAAGCCATCCTATAGAGCCCTTTGATAAAAGTAAAAGGAAGCACCCGAAGAACAGGTAAATATTTCATCACCTCTTTCATGTTTCTTTCTTCTTCCACATCCCTTTTATATGTTTTTTACATTATAAAATAATAACTCCAGTATCTTCTCTATACTATGATTTTATTATAAATATGGTACAACCAAATTCATTATTCTATCCAACCTTTGAATGGCATGTCACCATACGTGCGTACGTACGGCTTACTGTCTCCACATCATGGTGTAATTGTTATTCAATACATTATTATGTGGATTGGTATAATTATGATCTGTAACAAATGTAAATAATAAATATAAAATGATAAATATTCTGTATATATGATATAACATCATATTATATGTTATTTTAATATAAAAAAATGATATTGTCGCTCGTGCGTACGTGTGGATTACCGTCTCTACGAACGCGATGAGATTCATTCCCCATCGTATCCATTCAAGAATAATTTTCAATTTATGAATAAAAATAATGTTTTAGGACTCTATTTAATTATGGATATGAATATTATACAACCACTCCATAACAAAAACGACTTATGTAACAAAACATATAAAAGAAAATGCGTAAGTGAACACCCGAAACGACGATAATACTAAAATATTATTAACAAATCAATATTAGAAGATCATATATGATATCATATTTATGTATATGATTGATGTATAATTTAATAACAATGAGTTAAATATTATAAAGGAGGTTAAACTACCCTCTACCAAGGAAAAGTACAATGTAAGGGTTTATTTCAAAATCTCTTAATTATCCGAGGTTGTTTATACATAATTATTTATTTGGACCTCATTATCATCCACATCCATGTTTCTTAAAAATATATTTCAAAACATTCTTAATATTTTATAGACTATGGGTTAAAGTCATTTATAGCATTGTTTGACTTTTTATAATATGTTTATAAAATAATCTTTCCATTGTTTTCTAAACAAGGTCGTTTTTATCCTTTTTGTCAAAATTAAGGTAAGAATGTATTTTTTTAACTTATATGGTGGGTGCGGCCATTTCCCACCATTATTAAATCATCGAAGCTTCCCTTAAAATCTTATAATAATATTTTCAAAGTAAATGTTTATAATTATTTGAGTATTAAATGATTTTGAAATGATATATTTCTCTCAAATAGTTCATATTTCATCTATGACAACATCTTTTGATAGATTTTAAGGTTATTTGAAGATGATTTATTATGATACAAAACTTCGATATTGTATTGAAGTTTTTGTGATATTTTTGACTTTGGATGTGTTATTTTTATACCATTCATGGTATATGGATAAATTATTGACATTTCGTATCATAGTTTTAATACAAATGTTTATGTTATGTTTAATCCTATTTATATGAGTAATGCATTTGACTTAGTAAGTGACGGGTGGATACCTCTATAGATCCTCGATGCCTCGGTATTTCTGATGAGACAAACTAGTGTCTTGTCACACGGACTTGAAAAAAAATATTATTTGTAGTCATGGCACTTTGCTTTGACTTTGTGGTTATGATAGTCTGGTATTATGCATTCTATCATTATAAAAGTGGTTATTGATATTGCATATGATTATTAGAATAGTATAATATCAATGTGAATAAGTAAATGGAATTATTTCATTTTTTTTCCATATTATGCTTAAGTTCATGTTTAAAAGGCTTTTGTTTTAGTTATACAATGCCTTAAATGTTTATTCTTATTTATGTATGTTTCCTCTATATTGTTATCCTTACTGAGCATCTGAGCTCATCCCTTTCTATGTTTTATTTTTCCCAGGATGTGAAGAAGTATTTTATGACTAACCAACAAAGATAGTCTGAGGGGATATGAGTGTGGAATATGGATACAATATTGTTGTAGTTTTACAGTTTATCATGTAATGTAAGGCTTATTAATCTAACTTGTGTTTCCAAGGATACTAAACGAATCGGTCTTTCGAGACATGATGTTTTTTATCAAGACAATGTTATGTAATAATGCCCCGACTATGGGTAACTGGGGTCGGAGAATTATAATTGGTATCATAGGATTTTAAGTACACACCCTGGAAGATAGATTTATATAAACACTTATTAGGGAACATAGACCTAATATGGACTATGAGGATTAGTATAGCCGAACTTCCTAGAATTTTGGTAATGTAGATATTTTATGAGTTTTCTGAGAAAAACATCCCTGTCTGGATACGAGTAGGTAGAGGCAGCTCTGGCACAAATGTACCTAGGGGTAAAACCAAAAAACACTGCTTTGAGCAAGACTCGAATAGGAACTGGTGCACAATAATGGGAGTTGATGCACTCTTGGTTATGACACTCCCATGGGATATGCATAGGAAAATTATCATTTTCTTTACAAACCATTATTAAGGGTTTATGAGTATATACCCTCCCAAAGAAAACATTTTTATGATTGTGGATTATATCCATAAACTGTTCAGTCAACGTTAGGTATTTTACAAGTTTGGAATTATTCATTGCAATACAAAAACTGACCTAGTGTATGTCATTGTATAGAAATGGTGCCTAGTAGAAAGAATGTGAACTCCAATAATACTTATGATCCAAAGAGTAAGAAGGATCATATCTTTCATGGTATTAAGCCAACATTTGGAAGAGAGATTGTCTCCAATGTATTCTCAACATATGAAGAAATTGTATCATGTGTTAAAAAGATAAGCAATGAATTCCCCAAGTCCTATGTCTTTGAAGGGAAGTAAGAGACGAAAAGGATGGAAAAGAGAAAGTTGGATAAAGGATAGAGAGAAAAGAAATTTTTTTCCATATGTGATAACTGTGGGAAGAAACACTCTGTATATTGCTTGAAGGTAATGAGTGTTTGTTATAAGTATGGAGAAAAAGGACACCATATACGTGACTACAAGGGTAAGAAAAATGTTTCAAATGTAGAATTCTTCATCTGCAAAGAGTTGGGATACTACTCAAACCAATTTTCACATCATCAGTGTATGCCCCAAATGATGATATGGGATAATAATCAAGTTATGATACTACCACATATGAGGAGGAATGATTAGAGTTCTTATGTTGTTATTAAAGAATTATGTCATTTGAGTGTTGTATCAATGTTGTACTAGTTATAATTATTATGGAGTATATGTGGATTGTACAATAGTACTATTTCATTAAGGACTTGAGATTGTGAGGAACCATGAAATGTGACTCAATATCAGGTTAAATGTTTGGAAAATATATGGTTGAGAGAAAGATAAACCATAATATGGTTCTGATACTCTGGTAGTGATTTTGGAATAATACATGTTTGATTTGGATAAATTATATTGGATATTCTTGACTACCTTGAAACTGATTAATGATCTTTATATTCCATAATTGTTTGATTTTAAAAAAAAAATTGGATATAAGGCGTATATCCAGTATTGTTTAATGATTATGGGAGAATGGATGTAATTAATATGGTTTTATGGTAATTCAAGATGTTGCAGTGTTTTAAAAGAATACATGATGAAGGTGTTCACATGTTATTATGTGGAAAAAAGGATCTTCATTATGTTAAACATACCTATAAATTTTGGACCGTGATTTTGGACAAATTTATTTTGGATAAGTCTAGTTTGAGATTATTTTTGGATTTACATAAAAAGGACAACCCAGAGGTCAGGCGACAACCCGTCGCGTCCAACAAGGCCACGAGACTTGATCCCGCAATCGAAGGGTGACAAGGGTGTATCACCTACCACTAACCCACGTGATGTCCTAGATTGAATAATGCAGTTTTTAATGGTCATGTAGATGAATTATAAATTCATTTTTTTGGAAACCTATATGAATAGGATAAATAGAATAATTTGTTTAGTTATATTATCTTTTGAGTGAAAGATGAGTCTATGGTATAAATTAGTTAAAGGATAGAACTATACTTGTCAAGTATATATATTTTTATTCTCTTATTCTATGATGAAATTAATTCTAAACATTATATAAGGGATATTATAACTAAAAATGTGTTATCATAATACCTTTTGTTTTGTGGAACCAATGATAATTTAAATCATAATAGATTGATATCTTTGAGGCCCTCAACTCTATAATTGTTTGTGACTGATGACCTCAATCGCTCCCTATAAATATTTACATTTTTCCTCCAATTATCTGTCTCTAATTTCCCCCAATGTTCTCATAATTGAGATCATAATATGGTGGTAACTTTTTCATTCCCCTTTTCCTCTTATTAAGACTAAAGTTTATTAAAAACATTTCCGATGTGGGTTTTCCCACAAAGGTATTTTCTATTTTTGAACTTTTATTTTCAAAAAACAATATCAAATTGTGAGGATGAAATTTATTGATGGAGGGAAAAATATAACACCGCAAGATTTCATAGTACGTTATTTCTTCAAAGTAATCTAATATCTTGCACTACATGTAACACCGAGTTCTAACACACCACGACTTACCTAAATAGCCATTCAAAAGTGGTAATGAATAGTACTAACTAAATTTTGAACTTTATATAATCCTTATAATTTTAAAATCCATATTTTTTTGTTTCTTAGACATAATGTAAGAACAAATTCATTTTTTTCAGATAAAAGAAATGTTTTTCAAAAAATACAATTTTACCACCTTTTAATGGAGATTTTTTTAAAATCCAATATTTGAAACATTTATAAATTCAATTTGAAAAAATGAAATTATTCTTTATAATCGGGACATAAGAGTTTAGTTTCAATAAATATTTGGTGTTTATCTGATAACTTTAATATTTGGGTGAGTAGTGAAAAATACTATATTTCAACTGAAAACAACTTTTTTAATCAAAATAATTTATAGTGTTAAATTATAAATTTTAATGGTTTTTAATTATAAATAGATTATATTTTTACAATTTAATCCAATTCTAGTGAATGTATGTAATTTCACTTTAAAATTGGATATAAACAAGTATCAATCTTTTGATAATTAATATTTCATAAAAATGGTCTTTTTGGTTTTGACAACCAGAAATAATTTTAAATTAATAAATGAAATTTTTTTGTTTTTAATTTTTCAAAATAGACTTAATTTTTGTATTAGAAGCATCAAAATTAACTTAGGGTGAATTTTAGGTACTTTTCTGATAACTTTCATATTTGGATGGATAGTGAAAATTTCTAAATTTTAATTAAAAATAACATTTTTAATCGAAATAATTAATAGTGATAAATTATTAATTTGAGGTTTTAAGTATAATAAGATTTTTTTATTACCATTTAATTCAATGTTGGTCATTGGACATAATTTCACATTTAAACTGGACATAAGCAAGTGTCATTCTTTTGATAGTTATTATTTCTTAAAACCACACATTTTGTTTTAACAACGGGAATTAATTTTAAATTAATTTCTTCCACTTCTGTGTTTTGAATTTATAAAAATGGATTCCATATTTCAATAAGGAGGTCGAAATTTTGTAAATACGTAACTTTTATTGTTAGACATTTTGAATAATTATTTCGGTAAATATTTTATTTACCATGGTTAAAGTGTAAATCCAGTAAATAAGGGAATAAAAATAATATTATAATAATATTATACTACCCTTAAACGTGTCCTAAGCCTATTTGATGATACATTTCCGACCATGGGCATCTTTGGGTTGATTTGGGGACCCCATGGAGCCACTTGTAAGTGATAATGACACTTTATATTAATTAAGTTAAAGTAAATAAAAAAATGACATAAGCATATATCTTTTAGAAAAATAATTTTTACGTAGGGTTATACATGTTATCTCTTCAAATATAACAATTAATTAGAAATATAAAATGATTTCCTACATAATTTTATTTTATTTATAATTTTTAGATATTTAATAATTAAATTTATTTATGAAACAATGCTGATTCAATATTTTCCTTATTAGTGAATGAATCAAATAATTGGTATTATAAAAGTAAAAATAAAAATAATTTGAATGTTTTGATGCCATAAAATAATTTAATAGGTTACTATGACATGTTAGTATTTATTATATGATTTGTTTTAGAATTAATTATGTTTTTAAGACTTTAACAAAAATAAATTATTAATAGTGTCAAAATTGAAATAAAAGGAGTTTTGTAAAAAAATAGTATATTATTAATTGATATAATATTCCTATAAATCCAAGGATCTTCAAAATGACTTATATGATGATAGGTGTATTGTTGAGGAACCACTTAGGGTTCTCTTGTAAGTTTATAGTACGTTTATTAACCATATAATATAAAAATATAAAAATACGTGGTAAATGTCAATCTATTTAAATAAGAGTTAAATCTATGGATAAGGTCAATATAGTGACCCAAACCTATCTAAAAACTATTGGTTGATTGGTTTTGACCCATACCCACCTTATAAATTAAATTATTTACTTTTTAGACATTAGAAACTGAAAATTATTTTATTATAAAATAATATTTCTAGCTTTTCCTAAGGTTCCCTTCACTCCTCTTATAAAAGGGAACTCAACTTTCTCTCTAATTCAAACAATAAAAGCCTTTTTTTCTGCCAAAACCTTCCCAAATTTCCTCTCAACTTCCCTAACTTAATCCTAGAGGCCTTACTTTAGTCAGAAATCCATCCTATGGAGCCCTTTTGATCAAATCAAAAGGAAGAACCCGAAGAAGAGGAAAATATTTCATCACCTCTTTCAAGATCCTTTCTTGTTCCAATTCCCTTTTCTTTGTTTTTTCAATTATAAAATAACAAATCCAGTATATTCTATATAATATTATGTTATTATAAATATGGTACAACCAAATTCATTATTCTATCCATCCTTTGAATGACATGTTACCATATGTGCGTACATACGGCTTACCGTCTCCACGTTGTGGTGTAATTATTGTTCAATACATTATTATTTGGATTGGTATAATAATGATGTGTAAATGATGTAAATAATAAATATAACATGATAATGATTCTGTATATATGATATACCATCCTATTATATATTATTTTAACATGAAAATAATGATATTATTGCTCGTGTGTATGTACGGATTACCATCTCCACAAACACGATGAGATTCATTCCCCATCGTATCCATTCTAGAATGATTTTCAATTGAAGATTAAAAATAATATTTAAGTACTTAATATCATTTTGGATATTAATTATATACAACCTATCCATAACAATAATGTCTTATGTAATAAAACATATAAAAGAAAATGAGTATGTGAACACCCGAAACGACGATAATACTTAAATATTATTAACAATGCAATATTAGAAGATCATATATGATATCATATTTTTGTTTATGATTATTTATAATTTAATAACAATGATTTAACTATTATTCAGTAGTTTAACCTACCCTAGACCAAGGAAAAGTACAAGGTAAGGGTTTATTTCATAATCTCTTTATTATCTGAGGTTGTTTATACAAAATTATCTACAGGGACGTTTTTATCATCCACATCCATGTTTCTTAAAAATGTATTTCAAAACATTATTAATATTTTATAAACTATGTGTTAAAGTAATTTATACCATTTTTTTTTACTTTTTATAATATGTTTATAAAGGAATCTTTCCATCATTTTCCAAACAGGGTCGTTTTTACCCTTTTCTACCAAATTAAGGTAAGAATGTATTTTTTTAACTTATACGGCGGGTGCGGCTATTTTCTGCCGTTATAAAATAGTCGAATCTTCCCTTAAAATATTATATGAATATTTTCAAATTAAATGTTTTATAATTATGTTACATTTAAATGATCTCAAAAAAGAGAGATTTCTCTCAAATAGTTCTGATTTCATTTATGTTAACATCCTTTGATGGATTTTAAGATTATTTGAAGTTGATTTATTATGATACAAAACATCTATATTGTATTAAAGTTTTTGTGATATTTTTTACTGTGGATGTATTATTTTTATACCATTCATGGTTTATGGATAAATTATTGACATTTTGTATGCTAGGTTTAATAGAATTGTTTATGTTATGTTTAAACCTGTTTTTATTAGGAATGCATTGGACTTAGTAAGTGATGTGTGGAGCCTCTATTTCCCCTTGATGCATCGAAAGGTATCATGAGACAAACTAGTGTCTTGGCAGAAGGCCTTGACAAAATCTTATTTGTAGTATAGGCATAGGGCCTTGACTATGTGGTTATAATAGTATGGTATTATGCATTCCATCATTATGAAAGTGGTTATTGATATAGCATGTGATTATTCGACTAGTAGAATATCCATGTGAATAAGTAAATGGAATTATTTCATTTTATTTTTTCCATATTATGCTAAAGTTCAAATTTAAAAGTCTTTGGTTTTAGTTATACATTTCCTTAAATGGTTATACTTATTTATGAAAGTTTTCGCTATATTGTTATCCCTACTGAGCAACTGAGCTCACCCATTTCATTGTTTTATTTTTACCAGGATGTGAAGAATTATTTTATTACTGACCTGCAGGGATAGTCCAAGGGGATATGAGTGTGGACAATGGAGACTATATTTTTGAAGATTTCCATTTTATCATGTAATGTAAGACTTATAAATGTATATTGTGTTTCCAAGGCTACTAAACCAATCTGTATTTCGAGACTTGATCTTTTTTTATCATTCCAATGTTATGTAATAATTCACCGACTCTAGGTAACTGGGGATGAGGCGTTATAGTAGATATTTTCATTTTATGAGAAATTAATCATGAAGAAATCAATATAATAAGCCATAAAATCATAATTGAAGAATAATAAAGAGAATTTGAGGAATACATATAAGAATATACAATAATATATAAAGGATATGTTCCATGACTTTTATAAGATGTTAGGATTTGGCCATGACCCATGTACCTATATCATGATTGGGATAATAACCCATGTACCCACGTACTTTTAGTCTTGTGTTATAACCCCTGTACATTCTTGTTTTTAGGCTTTGTCTACAAACCATGCACCTTTATGTTTTCAAGCATGTGAAAAAACCCATGTACCATTTTATTTTTAGGCTTTCATCCAAAACCCATTTACCTTTTTGTTTTTGGGATTGGGATACAACCCATGTACCTTTTTTATGTCTTGGGATACAACCTGTGTACCTTCATGTTTTTAGAAATATGCTACAACCCATGTACCATTTTAGATCATATAAAAATTTTCATTACACAATGCATTGGTGGTAAATATAGGTCCCACCCATTACATAATAAAATAATACCTACATAATTAGAAAAACATTCATCTTATCATGACCAATGAAAATACGTGGGTTTTATAAACATAAAATCATAATCCATGAAATGAAATGGGTATCATTAACATCATCAATTCATAACTAATGAAAAGAAGATAAGATTAATAACCATTTCATCAAAGCATAAACCATGAAATGAAGTGTGTTTTAAATGAATATAACTTAAGGAAAAGAAACATATTTCATAATAATTATTAATTCAAAATATAAAACATTTAAGAAGGAATATGAATGGAACCTTTGGATCATTACTTTGAAGGGCTTGAGAAACATCAAAAGCTACCATCCTATATGGAGAATACATTTAAAATATATTTCGAGAAAAATTCTTGAAGAAAATATACTTTCCACCATAGAAAATTATTTTTAAAACATAAAACCTTTTGAATAACCATTTTCTTTAAAATAATATTGATTACATATAAATAAATCTCAAAAACATTTCGGAAAACATTTTCATTCAAAACTTATAAAAAATTTGAAAACGTTTCGAAAACCATTTCGTTGAAAATAATTTGAAAAATTATAAAAAATAATTATTTTTTAAAATAAATATTAGATGAAAAAAATTAAAAATTATATATAAATAAATCCGGAAGATGTTTTTAAAAAGTATGGTTTGAAATAACATAAATGTTTTACCATAGAGGGAGGTGAAATCGAGCTTTTATAAAAACACTTTCTTAACAATATTTTGTAAAAAAGAGTGAAAAATGGAATTGAAACATGAAAATATCATGAATATAAAATTTGAATAAAATTATGTAGTGTTATTGAGATATGGATTATGAAATTTCATCAATGGAATCTTAAATATAAACAATTTTGAAAACCAGTGAGACTGTTTAAAAAACATACAACTTGGTATCTTTTAAACACACCACATGTAATAAAATAAAATCACATAAATCCTATAATATTAATAAAATAAAGAGAATCATGACATAAATTTTCTAGTATAGTATTTACACCTCAGGGAAAAATATATGTTCATAACATTACATGTGTCTCTAAGAAGGAAAATTTAGAAAAAATTACTTTACCAATTTGGAATCTTTTGAAACAAAAAACCCATGATATAATGATCATAAAATGGATATGTAAATTCCAATAAATTTATGTATAATAATCATATAATAAATCCATGGGTAGTATACACACCACAAAAAAGTAATGGGTGGTGAATAAAGCATGTATCTCACAGAAATATAGGGCGAAATGAAATTCCCTTATCGTGTGTCTTGAAACTCTTTATAATCATAAGAACCTCATATATATTGAATACAAGTTTATTATAAATATTTTAATTTACTATATTTTTAAATATAATTACACATATGGGTTTATTATGACTTTATATTTCCTTCTTGTAAACAATTCTATGTTAAGGTTATGCTTTTGGTGATATTCGCTTTGTTTTTAGAACGTGTCTTAATCTGTTGTATCATTGGTCCTTATACATAACTAATTATTTCAAGAATGGAAAACATGATATTAATATAATTAATATTGCTTTAATTTCTATATTAATAATCCATTCAATTATGAAATGGAATAAACTATTCATGGAGAAGGTAGGTCAAACGTTTGCATGAACGTTGTTTCCGTTTTATTAATGATTTTTTTCTAAAGGTTGGGGCTGAAGCCTCGTTATATTATTAAAAAAAGAATAGTCCAATTTTTAATTGGGTAGAGGGAGACCCATTACATAGCCTGAAGTCTCAGTGGGCTTTTATCCCATTACATAGCCCGTAGGCCCAAATATTTGGCCTAATGCCCATTATGTGAATAGTAACCCTCCTCCTACAGTACCGCACAATACCGCCGCTCCTACAGTTCCCTGCCGCCGCTACAATGGCCACTAATCTATAATACCACCGCTACTACAGTACAACTATCGTACTTCTACAGTCTCTGTACCCATTGGGGTTTGAACCTCTATTTTTCATGTAGGATTATGGTGTGTTTACCACTAAGCCAAACCCCAACTACTTTTATTAATGTATTGAAAGAATGAATGTAAACGAAATATATGTATGTATATAATATCATTAAATAAAAATTATTATTTCATATATATCATATAGTTTTACTAAACATATCTTTAATACATTCCTTATAGTGTTTGATCGAATCACATCGCATTGACATGGCGGTAGTCCACACTTCCTCAAACAATATTATTGTTTTCACAAAAAATTGAAAGTATAAGGAAAAGTGTGTTAAAAGGGATAAAAAACATAAATACATATTAAATATAATATATAACATATATAGGTATCTTTTCCATCATAATTTCCAACATGAGAGGTAGTAAAGGAGAAATGAACAATCATCATTTTGTGAGGCGGTAGTTCTCTATACACATAAATAGTACATTTTCCACCCATTAAATGGAAGTGTGTATAAGTTTCTATCTAAAAATTTGCATTACATAATCCTAGTATATTCAAGATACATTTTCTGTTATATAATCATTGTAAAATAATAGTTTAGGGGGTGTACAATTTGATTGACATAAAAGAACATGAGGAAGAATGTTACCTATTATTCAGGTAACTCCTTTTGGTTTGCAGCAAATATATTCCTTGCATTAATTTCATTACAATGGTATGAATCTAGAATAAGGGGATTCATTTTTAGGGACTATTTTTTATGATCTATCGTGATCCAATTTGTATTGAGATATGTGATGCAGTGGGATGAGAGGAGGCCATTTTATAGTGGAGGAGGAGTGGTGGTCTTATAAATTTTGTGAAAGGGAATCACATAGTTGTTTTTACAATGGAAAGTTGATACAATAATGGTCAATTGTTGATACATGTGATTATAGGGCTTATATATGTCCATCCAATATATTTTGGATAAGTTTATAAGTCAATAAACACTTATTTTTAAGGATTAGTCATTAGATATGTTTAACTTCTCCATAATTGATGTTATTAATTATAATTAATTTCAATAATATATTTGTTCAAAATATATTTTGAACATAATAGAAATTATATATTTTTATGATTTCAAATATGGATTCCATTTTCCCAAATTTCAATCATATAAGTGGTAGAAATTAATTTAAATTAAATCCCGTAGTCAAGTCGATAATGTGGGTTTTTAATGTAAAAACATTCAAAAGTTTTCTTTATTTTTATATTCAATTTCAAAGTAAAATTAATTAAAATGACCTTTAATTGGTTTATTGATAAAATTATGAACTAGTTAAAAATTGAAACAAATTTAAAATTTAATTGAACCTTATAAAAATATTAGATATTAAAACTTTTTTTAACTAAAATTCATTATTTTATAGTATTCATTAATAAATGAAACTTCCTTGAAAAATAACAAAAAATGAACTAACATAATTATTATGTTCCAATTTAAAATATAATTTTTATTTTGAAATATTAAATTTGTAAATGTTTCAAAAATAGTATTTAAAATTTTCCCTCCATTAGAAGGCGGTAAAAATGCCATAATAAAAATATAGGTTTTTAAGAATAGAATGTGTTTTATTCTTATCTTATGTCTATCAAATGTAGAGTGAGGAAAATAAAAAATATTCTATAGAAGATATAACTTATTTATTACAATAATATAACTTAATAACTATAATTAATTTAATTTATTATGGTAAAATAACTTTATGACCGTAAAAATAATATTATTTTTCTTTATATCCAATCGATTTCCATATTCATTTCTAATTAATTTGTATCCTATGAATTTATCTTATATTTCATTAAATAATTACATTTAATTAATTTGTTAATATTATTCATAATCTCTAATTTAATGGTTAGTTTATAACTTATTAGATTAAATAATTATAAATTTTAATAATATATTACTTTTTTGTGAAACTCGGTCTTGTGTGTTACACAAGCCATCGAGGAAAGTCTTTCTTTCCATGTAATGTAATATAAAATCTATTTTGGATGTAGAGAAAGCTATAATTTGTGTTTATTGTAGTTCATAATTAACATGGTGTTTCATACGGTGCATTCCAAACATATTTCTTTAATATAAAATAAAATATTTTCTGTGTTATCTGAAATAAAAAATATCAAAAAGGTTAACTTAATTTAAAAAAATTAAAAAAATCTTAGTGTGTTAAATTATACCCTCATTAAAATTTATTTCACCCTAGAAGTTGAATTGGGTTACTAATGGTTTAATATAAGAAATTCACATTCATAAAAACCCGCATCATAAAGTATAACACTAAAAATTCCATTAAAAATGGAAAGTTGGAAACATAATAGTTATCCAAAGTATCAAATATCTAGGTTTCCACATAGGATAACATTAGTGGGAAGTAAAAACATGGACTTATAGGAAAAGTGTTAATATTTTTTGGGAGTGATTGAGGTGATCAATCACATATAATTGAATGATCAAAGAAAATTTCAATGCGTCAAAGAAAAAATATATTATTATTTAAAAGGAAATCAGTTAAAAAAAATAAGGTTTTTTGAAAAAAATTTATTTCTAGACTTTTTTTTTAATGTCAAATAATTTTCATGGAAAGATATACTTTCATGATTTCAATACATTCTCATCCTTTGTTTGTCCTTGATCTACCTCACCAATTTCTCTAAAAAGGAAGGAATTTTTTTTATTCCTGAATTACTAAAATATTATGAGATCCATGACATTACATCAAATGTTTCATCAGTTATCATCGACACAATGTTGTTAGACCAGGTTATCCAGTGTGAAAAAATTCTAATGTGATGAGATAACACATTAATATTACTATCTTTATATGATTTTTAACTTAAACTTTATATAAATTGTTAACCTTGTAGTCATTTTTAAATATTAAAATACAATCCTTTAGAGAAAATTAAAAAAAATATTAACATTGATCAATAATATATCACAATGTATATATTGGTTTTCAAATTCTAATCACTTTAATACCTTCATTACAAATCCTCTTAAAACATGGTAATAACCTAAATTAGTATAAATAATTTTGGGAAAACATGCATTTTTCCTTATTCTAATGAAGAATGGATAACTTATTTACATCCAAGATGTGTTAAACTTCATCATTGATGATATACACAACATTATTAATAATCAATTCCAGGGTAATCCATTCTGTCAAATTCACCTATTCATATCCAACATATCTTTATCCAAATATCATTATCTAAATGTCAGGCATTAATTATAGGTTACCATAATTTATTAAAAGTACCACCTTTCTAGGAAATCACGGTTCATAGCATCCTTTTAATTATTTAATGAATATATATACTAAAAATACATATACATTTCATGATTTATATAACAAAATCATTGAATTCCTAAAACATAAATACTTCATTAATCTCACAATATTGTCAATCAATTAATATAGCTTCATCAACATATACTTGAATACCTAATTTATAGAATATGAAATATGAATCATTCCATAAGGTTCCTCAACCTCAATATAATCATGATTTTTATGTTTAATGTAAACAATACTGGAAGAACATCACATACCTTTCAAATTTCATTTGTGTTCTATTTATCTTCAGAAGTATAACAAATAATTATACCACCTACTTGATTCTATTAATGATATTTTCACTTGGAAAATATATTTTTATAATTCCCATACTTTCTACTTCTGAAAAATTATTTGTAAACCATCTTCTTTATTCCTCCCTCCATTGACTAAAACTAGAAAGCATTGGATGAGAAACAAATATCATATACGAAAAACATATAATTATGAAAAATTACTTATAGGATGTATAAATCGTGAAAACTTACATAATATATGACACCCTAGGTTTATTAATTGTTATTTATAGGAAAAATATATTTATATTCTTCTCAACGGTTCATGAAGAGTTTTTGAATTCCAGAGCATATCCCCTGGGAGTGTCAAACCCGGTGGGAAACAAGGCCCATTATCATGTACCAAATTTCACTGAGGAAGGCCCAGAACATCTTTTCATATTTATACTCCTAGATGCATCTTTGCAAGATCCACATCCACTTTTATTATCTATATAGGGATGTATTTCTAAGAAACCACATAATCTATCCTTTACCAAAATTCCAATACATGTTATTAAACTATTATTTATGATTATACATATCCCTATACATGTCCATAGGTTTATCACTATGTTTTTATCACCCATGATTTAAAATGGTAACTAAAACTTTTCTATAATACAAACAATAGTGACCCAGTCTTAATGTACATAGACATTACATAAAATTTTCATAATACATAAAAACATTTTACCAATGGGGAACCAAAGATCATACTAGTTTAGTTCCTCTAGAAACATGAAACGTTTAAATTTGTACATAAGAGACAAGCATTATCTCTTAAAAGGTTCTCCATGAGTAGAAAAGCACTTAGATATATCAAAAATGAAATATATATCCATAACATTTGGAAGGAAACCCAAAAAGGGGTTAGATCAGATACTCAATAAGGGTATACAAGTAATACATATAATTATACACATAGAAATACATTTATGAGAATGTGATCAAAACATTAAAAGATCATACCACACTTATCAAGGATTATAAAAATGAATTATAGAATAAATCACTATTGTTCATATGAAATGAATCATAAGGAAATAAATATCATAAGCTATGAAATAATTATTGAGGAATAAGACATAGAATTTTTTTCATACATATAGGAATAAAAAAAGATTATTTGAATGCTAACTACCAAGACCTTTCTAACATGTCAGGATAGGGCTACAACCCATGTACCTACTTTGAGATTGGGCTAACAACCTATGTACCCTCTTATTTTTAGTATTGGTCTACAATAATTATACCTTATTGTTTGAATTCTTGAGATAAAACCCATGATGCTTCTTTTTTTAGTCATAGGATAAAACCTATATACTCTCTTACTTTTAGGATTTGGGATACAATCCATTCACTTTAATATCTTTGAGCTTGGGATAAAACCCATGTACCTTCTTATTTTTGGTCTTGGGCTAAAACCAATGTACCTTTTTGTTTTTTGGATTGGTTTACTACATTTGTAGCCTTTGAGTTCATATAAAACTTATCATTAACATATTCATTTGAAGGATATATAGCTCCCACCAATCACATAAAAAAGCATACCTATATATTCCAAAAAACATTTGATCATATAATTATCCCTGGGAAGATATAGGGTTTATACACCCAAAATCATAACCCATTAAAGGAAATGGGTATCATTAATATTTCATCACATCATAAACTATGAAAAAATATATAGGTTTCATAACTATTTCATTAAACAATAACCGGTTAAAAGAAGCTGGGTTAAAAAGCTTATAAACCTAGGAAGATAAACACTTTTTAATGTATAATTCTATAAAAAACATAAACTGTTTAAAGAAAAAATATGAATGGATCCTTGGGATCATTTACTATAAGGGTATGAGTAACAAAAACGTATTTCATCAAAGATATAGAACAACTTGCAATGATATTTGAAAACATTTTTATGAGGAAAATATCCTTTCTAATTTGCATAATTTTTTTTAAAACATAAAACCTTTTTAAAAAATATTTTATTGAAAATAAACTGGAAAACTTATAAATACATCTTGAAAACATTTTGAAAAGCATTTTCTTTGATACCTTATAAACGGAGCTTGATAAAAATATTCAAAAACATTTCAATTAAAATACATTTAAAAATTATAAATAAATATTGAAAAAGTTTTGAAAAAACATTTCCATGAAAATAATTTAAAAATATATATAAATAAATCAGGAAATTGTTTTTAGAAGACACGGTTCGAAAGAACACATATTTTTGAATGAAGAGAGAGGCGAAGTTGGGTTTTCTTAAAAAAAATTCTTAACAATATTATGTACCTTTGAGTGAAAAGATGATATCGATGAATGAGTATATAATGAATAAATAGAGGTCATGAAAATTCATGAGTGTTCTTGAGATATTTATCATACGATTTCATCAATGGAATCAAAAACATAAACAATCATGACATGTGATACGATTATTTCAATAAACTCTTACCACTTGGTAACATTGATGCACACTCCCCATGTAAGAAAATGATATGAAATACATCATAAAATATAATTAAAATAAGGATATTCCTGACATAACAATTTTATTTCAGTATATACTCCTCCTGAAAAAATATAGGTGCATAACATGGCATGTGTCTCTATGAAGGAAATTGAGACAAAATTACATTACCAATTTCATATATTTTTTAAAATAACCCTGTGAAATTATTATCACAAAATGGATATATAAATACCCATAAATTTAATTATAATTATCATATAATAAATCTATGGTCATTATACACACCACACAAAAGAAATGGGTGGTTAATAAAGCATGTTTCTCACATAAATTAAGAGTGAGATGAAATTCTCTTACCTTGTGTCTTGACTCTCTGCTTACTCAAAAGAAACTCTTTTATAATAAATATATGTTTATTATTAAAATTATAAAAAAAAATATTCTTATATATATTTCCATATATGGGTTTATTATTAATTTATATTATTACCTTGGTAGTAATTCTATGATAAGGATATACTTCAGGTAATACTCTCTTGGTTTTTCACATGGGTCCAAATTTTTTATGTCATTGGTACTTATACTTATATCCTGATTTAAATATTGTAATAAATGATATAAATATCATTAATATTCTATATATTTTTATTATAATATTATATAGATGTACGAAATGGAATACACCATTCATGGAGTCGGTACGACGTACGCACGCAGAAACACTCCTATCGTTTTATTCATATATTGAAGAAAAAAAGTAAATCACATATATGTACAAGTATATATGTATATAATATCATTAAATTAGAATTATTATTTCATATATATCATATAGGTTCACTATTAATATCCTTAATATATTACATGTAGTGTGTAAATGAATCATGTCCCTTCAAGGGGGCAATAGTCCACACTTCCTCAAAAGAAATTTTCATATTTACACTAAATGGAATGTATAAAGATAAGTATTTTAATAGTTTTAAATAATATTTAAGAAATAATAAATATAATATGTAATATATATAAACATAGTTTCCATCATTATTTCAAATATGAGAGGTAGTAAAGAAAAAAATGAACAATCATCGTTTAATGAGGCAGTAGTTCACCATACACGTAAACAGTATATTTATTACCTATTAGATGGAAGTTTATGTAAGTGTAGATCGAATACTTAGCATAAAAAATTACTAGTATGTTTAGGATACTATTTTTTATTCAATCATGGAATAATAATAGTTGAATGTGGGTAATGTAAATAACATAAAAAACACGAGGAAGAATGTTACCTCTTATTCATGTAACTCCTTTTGGTTGTCACCGAATGGATTCCGTAGATTTATTTTTAAAAAAGGAGATTATTATAGGATTTGGTTAGGTATTTTGACGATATATTTTGGTAGATCTTGGTACATAAAAATTTTCTTGAAGGTGTGATGAAGTGGTAGGATATGATTACATTTTATACGGGAGGAGGAGTGTCACTCTTGTAAATGTTTAGAAAGGGAATTCCACCCACATTTTTCTTATATAAAGTAGATCAGATTATATAATATAGTATATAAAATTGATTTTTGTGTCTATATATGTCCATAAAATTAATTTTTTATTGGTATCTAGGCCATTATGGCCCTTAAGTTTAAGATTTAGTATTTAATTAGGCTTAATTTTACATTAATGTAATTAATTTTAATTAATTTCAGTAAAATATTTGGTAAAAAATTATGTTGACCATATTAGAAGTTATAAATTTTTATAAAAAAAATATGGATTCATTTATTTCAAATTATAATCATATAAGAGGAATATGTTAATTTATATTTAATCCCGTAATATGGTCGATAATATGGGTTTTTAAAGTAAAACTGTCTCAAGATTGCTATGTTTTTATACTCAATTGGAATATGAAATTGATTAAAATAACCTCAAATGGGTTTACTGATAAAAATATTATCTATGTAAAATTTTAAAATAATTTAAAATTTATCTTAAAATTATATATTAATTAGATGAAAAAATAATTTTGAACTAAAATTCAGTATTTTCAACTATTCATTAAAAAATGAAACTTCACAAAAAAATACCTAAAATTTACCATAACCAAATTATTATGTTATAATTTAAATTCTGATTTTAATTTTGTAATATTAACTATAAAAATTTCAAAAAATTGTATTCAAAATGGGTTCTCCATTAGAAGGTGGTAAAAATGACTTAATAAAAATATAAGATTTTAAGCATAAAATTTAGTTTGTTCTTATATTATTTATATAAAATCTATTGGATGAATAAAAATATACTTAATTTAATATATAGAATATATATTACATTAATATAACTCAGTAGTTGTAATTAATTTAATTTATTTGGGTAATATAGCTTTGCGACCAAAATAATAATAATATTTTTTTCTATATTAAATGAGTTTTTATAGTCATTTATTATTAATTGGTAACATATGAATTCATCTTATATTTTTGTAAATAATATATTTTAATAAATTATTTAATACTATTCATAAACACTAATTTTACATCTAGGTTATATAATATTATATCAAATAATAACATTTTAGTAATACATTATTATTCTGCAAAACATAGTCTTGCATGATATGCAGAACATAAAGGAATGTCTGTCTTTTATGTAACGTAAGATAACACCAATGTTCTATGTGGAGAAAGATAAAATTTATGATTCATGTAGTTAATTATTAACATGGTGTTGTGTATAACACAAGACATACATAGTTTTTTCATATATAATATTCTATTTTTATTTTTTCATGAAATTGAAAATATTAAAAAGACAAAATTAATTTGAAAAAATTCACAAAATCTAGGGGTGTTATAGGTTGGATGATTTTAATGACTCATATTTTCCATGGATTATTTTTCTATGTTGTATGGATTATTTTCAAGACTAGGTTTTGAGACGACATGTGATTATGAGGACCAGAATAAATATTTAAAATATATTAAATATATTAAACTACACAGGTGCACAATTTTTCTGAAAATGTGGAATAACTTCTATATGTTAACCCATATCAGAAATCTGAGGGAACAATTCAGTTTAGAATGTGTTTTTTACCCTATGACCAACATTATATTGTTTGGAAAGATGAGTTTGTGGAAAATTCATAGAAGGTGTGAAAATGAATAAAATAATTTAGTAAATTATTTTATTTTTAATTAATTTATGCAACAACTGATGTTTCCTTAGATAGACTATTATGATGAAATTATAGGATTTTTTAAATAACTCAAGAGATATTGGAGAGCCATTCGAGAGAACATTACAGGATTTATCTCATACGAATGATAAATATATTGTAGATAAATGATCAACGGAAAACATAATCTATGGATATTTCCAATGATGATGACACTTGCTTGTTCTTCATCAACGTCCATATCAAGACAGGATGTTGTTTTGGTTAGATTATTTCCCCTCTCTTAATTCCTACTATTAATGTGAATCTATCAACCAATATAATCAATGGTTGTTTGTTCATCTTGTCGGATGAGTTAGATTATTCATTGGTTGGGATGTTTTTCTTGTGATTAATTGTTATCTATTCATTATTTGTTCTAACAGAAAATAATTTTGGCTAAAATGAACATAGAACGATGTACATTCCTCAAATTTTTGTTGTTATTTTCTCCCATGATTCTTCATTTGTCGTGATAATTCTTTAATTGGACTGAGCATCAACTTATGATGGAAAATAGAACACTGCACACTTGATTCTTGGTACAACAATTTGAAATTGTATATATAGGTTCAAAATGTCATGATCGTGGTGTGAAATTGGAAGCATTTAATAATCCTATGGTTTTGAATACATTACCTTATGTTCTATGGTATGCAAAGAAGAAAAATGTATAATTACATTTTCCTAATGGATTCGAGGTATGAATCATAGTGTTCGATGATGATGTGGTTTAGATGAAAATCTTCCACGATTCAAGTGAAGGGTGATTCCAGAATGGTGGTCGGAGTGGAGGTTAGAGTTACAGAAACTAGAACATGAAACATGAAAAATTTATTACTACAAGAAATGTAAAATAGAGGCACAACTATGTGGTCCACTATTAGGGGAGGATAGGGTTTTAGGAAGGAGATAAGTATCACATAGTGAGTGACCTTGTCTCATACCAAGTAAATCAATTTTGTGATCTCTATTTGTACATTATTGGGTACATAGAAATGGGATGGAGTACATAGGCATGGGCATGCCGTGTAATCCCACACGGACATAGCTTGACCTAGTGTACAAGGGAATAGTCATGTACTAGTTCATGTATGGAGTACATGGGTAGTTTCACACCGTGTACTATTACAGGGACACATACACATTCCATTTACATAGGCATGGCATGGGGTTTAAGAGACATGGTGTATAACCCTACTACACACTATGTATTACTAAAAATATAACTTCGAGCCCTTTTACTCTTTATATTGTTCACGTTTCATAAATGTAAATTCCCCATATCCATTCCATGATGGTTAGTATAAAATCTATTCCCACACATAGTTTTTAGTGTTCCCTTCAGAAGGAATTCTGGGATGGAGTAGTTATAATCCTTCTATTAGGCTTAGAGTAAGATCTTTTATTCATCGTCATTCCATTGGTAGAGTTCATGGAATCATTGTGACCAACACTATATAGGTTGTGATCCTCAACATAGTTGGTTATATCTATATTGAATTGTTTTTATAACCCATAGTCTTGGTGGTAATCCTTATCTATGTATCTTATATCTTTAGTCATTTAGTTTTTACTTCTTGTGGTGAGACTCGATTAGAATTACCTCTCAGAAAAATGTCCTTTCTGCTCTCATACCTGTGGAGTGTGTTATTATAGAGGAGTGTCATATAGATCCTTTGATCTAAAATCCAACGCTTTAATTATGGATGTCACTAGCTTTAAAATGCATGTCTTTGTTATGTATATATGAATATTCTTATTATGTGTTGTGGACATATAACTTTGTAGAGAAGACTATTTTTCCCTTTCTTGTATGTTTTTTGGTTTCAGGGTGTCCTTTTGGGTATTGCCATAATCACCACTGCATGGGATTTTTCTATACGTGTTCTGTCTTGTGAAGATGATCAACCTTTTGATAGAGTCCTAGATAGACTAGGACCAGATGGTTCTTAGTGCGAGTCAATATTTTGAGGTGTGTTCTTGTGTTACATTGACAAAAGTCCCCAGTTTTCTTTCTAGTCGGACTTGTTATAATACTCTTTTTGGTGGTATTTTATTTGTGGCTATTTACATTCCTTTACATCCTATCATAATTTGATTGTGGGATTTAGACGCACACATGCATGGTTGTTTAGTTGTTTTTAAATTTGATCATGGTTAAGGATTAATGATGTCTTTCTATATATGGATACTTAGGATAAGGCCTCCCATGTTAGTGATATTCCTACATAGCATTAGTTTATAACCCCTTTTAAATTGGAGGTGAGTTTTTGGAGATGCAACACATGCCCCACTAGGACAGGTCGTGAGAGAGTGGTTTCTGAGAGGTCAGTTCTACCTCAGGATCAAAGTCATTGAGATTGGTTTGGGGTGAAATTTTAATGTGTTTCATGTTTAGAATTAATCACAGGGACACCAGTGTTGGTGTGATAGCTGAAGTATCCATACACCAACAAAATGATCACATGATTTTTACCTCGGTACATGAGAACACTGGTTTTAGGAAAAAACAGTCATACATGCACTATATAGGAATGAGTTTTTGTTTTGATGTCCTTATTTTGTCAGATCTCCGGATATACTTCCTTATTTCAGTGCATATTATTTACTTTCAGGAAGCCTCTATGATGTATTCCATATAAGAATCATCATAAAAATCATGAGGATGACCCCCATAGTGATGAGGTGTTGATACATGGATTCATCATAAAAGTGCTAACTCTAGGTGGTTCACCATCTATACCACCACTTATGGAGTAGAAGATAGTACCCACATTACTAGTGGATGAGGTGCTCAGGCTATGCACACTTCATGTGCTTTAGTGAAAGATATCCCTCAGGTTCCAAGGGCAGCCCATCCCACCTGAGTTTGAGGTTTGGATTGAGTTGGTGACCTATGTTTTTTTGTATGGTTAGGACACCAACAGATGAAATGATATTCTAGGAGGAAATCTTTCTTCATGACTCAGTAGAATGATGGTGGGTTTTGGTGACCCAGTCTTATGGTAAGGAAACTCTATAATGGTTAGAGTTGAGTTCATTTTCCAGGAAAATTTCACTCCAACTATGATAAGAGATTAATGTATCTAAGAGCCTCTATATCTCCATATGGGTAGCATGACTGTATCTAAGTATTCATTATGGTTTATCAACCTCTCCAAGTGTATGATGTTTATGGTTCATGAACATTTATTCCAGGCTCATACATTTGAGCAGGAATGCATAAAGACATCCAAGCCACTATTATATCTATATGGATTCCAACATATATTGGGGGGGATAGAGTCATATTTTTTGGTTGAGATTTTCTTGGTTGAAAATACATAGAGAGTGGCTACTATTAGTGGGAATGAAAGAGCAAAGTCATCGGTATTAGATAACCGAAATCAGTCCCAGGGACCTAGATGTGTGAGTTATTTTAGGAGGAGGTCCCAAGGAAGAGGGTATATAGTTTAAGGCTCTCAGTATTGGTCCAGTAAGCCAATAGAGAGTAAGTGATACTCATGTGATTATTAAGGACATATTTCTCAAGATTGTATGACCTTCCATACAGTAGACAAGGAAACCACTGAGGGGCCATTGGGGTTGAGGCAGTAGTATGAGAAATTAGGTACATATGTTGAATGATATGGAGGAGGACCACGTAGAGTAGAAGAAGGTGGTAGATGTTTTGAATTTTTACCACAACCACCCCCACTGTGTCCATGCTAGGCTTAGGAAGCTGGAGGATATGGGCGGGGAGAGATGTAGGCAATCAAGGCTTATGACCTAAAAGCTCTTAGAATAGATCAAGTTGTGATTTCTATCTTCTCTAATTTAGTTTTAGTACTGATAGAAACACTTTATAGTCATTTATTTTTTTCCAAATAACTTTTTTGAGACTTATAGACCTTGATTGAGCCCTTCGCTCAACCCTTCCTATTGGAGGGTATTACTGGAGATGATTCAGTAATCGTACACACATGCTATTAGTTTTAGCTAAGTCCTGATAGAGAGATATTATGTTGGGATATCTTTATAGAAATAATGAGTCCTTATGATTTCATCTTAGGTATGAACTAGTTATCCACAGTTCATGCCCAAATTGTTTATTTCAGGTAGAGGATGTGGTTTTTCCACAACGATGGGACCAAGATTTACATTATGGATGAAAATGGAACCCATGCAGTGAAAGATAAACTCTTCCATAGGATGGTTCCACAAATTAATCACCAATTGGATAGAATGAACCATAGTGTAGTTGATGTTATGAGTTCCCCATCTCATGTAGTGGTGATGATGTTAGTGGACATCTTCCCTAAGGATGTTCTGGGTTTACCTCCACACATAAATTTAGCCTTTTTCATTGATATACACCCTCATATGACACCAATATCTATGTCAACATTTCGGATGGATCCCATGGGGATTTTTAAGATTATGGTGTTTTTTAAGGAATTGAAAGAGAAGGTACTTGTCAGACCTAGTGTTTCAAAATACCGATCCCCAGTTTTGTTTTCCATATAGGTGGATAATAGTTTGAGGTTTTTTTTGGACTACTGACACTTGAATCAGGTGACCATAAAGGAAATGTATTCACTTACAAGGATATATGAACTATTTAATCATTTGAGAGGGGATTTATGGTTCTTGAAGGTTGACTCTATATCAAGATATCACCAGCTGTGAGTTATAGACAAGGATATACCGACACAAAATTTATATGTTGTTGTATTCACTATGAGTACTTAGTGATTCCCTATGGCATGAAAAACACCCCAGATGTTCTCATGGTACATATAAACCAGATCTTTTATCCTATATTTGACTAGTCTATGATAGTATTCATCGATGATATCCTTGTTTATTTAACATTTAATGAGTATGAAATATACAATTGAGGATTTTTCAAGATGTACTCCGAGGGAACCAACTTTATGGGATGTTCTCAATATTCAAGTTCTTGATTTAGGAGGTTCACAATTTGGGACATATCATCTCAGTATATGGAGATGTATTAGACCCATCCAATGTTAATGTAGTGTCACCCTGGGAACCCCCCAAAAGATTGACAGATGTGTGGAGCATCAATGGGATGACAAGATATTACCTGATATTCAATCCTGAATTCTCTAGGATACCAGGTTTCATGAAAGCTTTAAACTAAAAGGTGTTTTTATTCTTGTGGACAAAGATGTATAACTAGGTTTTTTAGCATTTGAGTTAGATATTGAAGAGTTCCCCCATATTGAGATTTACAATGGTGGGGGTTGGGTATGTAGTGTTATACGATGAATTAGGAACAAGGGTTGGTTGTATTATGATGTAGAGGTAGGTGGTGATTGATTATTTTTCATGTCATTTGAGACCACATGATAAAGACTATGTGAACCATGATCTTGAGTTATAAGTGGTAGTAATTTCACTATATATGTGGAGACAATACCATATGGTCATGTAGTTTTTCACCTATTATAATAACAAGAGTCTCAAGAATATCATATATTAGAAGTATTTAAACATACGATAGAGGATATGGCTAGATTTTCTCTCGGATTATGATATGGTAATTTTCTATACTCTTGGGAAGTGGAAGATAGTAACCAATACTCTCAGTTGGAGGTCTTGTTTGCAGTTGCAGAATGAGGCATCAAAGTAGTTTGCCTTATTGCAGTTATCCTCTATGGATGGATGTGGACCAACTTACCTCTAATTGATGGTTGTCACCCATATGTTCTTGCAGTGGGACTGAGAGGAAGAACATGGGGATACAAACTATGAGACCCTACATACATATATATATATATATCCACTAAACATGCCACTTATGGATTCTATAAAGGAGGTTAGCATGTCATTATTTTCAAAGGAAACCTAATGGTACTAGTGAAATTTGAAGAGGAGGAATTGAGAGGGTTTTAATAATCTACTTTGGAGAAACATTCAGGTGTGGAAAATATGTACTAAGACCTTCTATATCTGTTTTGGTGTCCAATGATGAAGAATAGAATTTTTTATTTTGTCTCTCGATGCCTTACTTTTCAGCAAGTGAAGGGTGAGTACCGAGATCCATCATATTTAACTCAAACCCTAGATGTTCTATAGTGGATGTGTGGTAGGATATCCATGGACATAGTGATAGGATTACCACGTATGTAGAAGGGACATGATTCCTTCTAGTTTATCAGAGACAAACTCACCATGTCAGCCCACCTCTTATCCATTCAGAAGTATAGTTTAGTAGAGAGATTGGGACGACTCTATGTTCCTGAGATAGTCTGACTTCATTGTCTTACCTTGATTATCATTTATAACCATTATTTTGACTTCAAATATCAACAATGTAAGGATTTTATGAATAAATTCTTGACTTAGTTACAGTTTAGAATGGTGTTTGACCCTAGAACTGACAACTAGATAGAGAGGACCATTTAGGCCCTGGAGGATAAGCTATGAACTTTCATGTTTGACATTGGATGTTGTTGGGAGGATCACCTAAAACTAGTGTAGTTTTCATTCAATAATAGTCACCATAAAACATTTGGTATGGAGCCATTTGATGCTTTTTAATTGTGACCTTGAATGTCATGACTCTTCTCAACTGACCTAGAAGGATCGCACTCCTGGGCCTAGAGTTAGTGCTAGAAACTATTGAGATGGTATACATCATCGAAGAGAGAATGAAGACTACTGATCTATTATATGTATTAGGTAAATAGATGTAATAGGCCGTCAAAATTCATGTAATGAGACCATTTGTTCTGATGAGTTTCACCTTGACGAAGATTACCGAGATTTGGGCGAGGAGGAAAACTATATTAAAAATTCATTGGCAATTTCAAAATAATGTGAAGAGAGGGTGAGGTTATATACCACTTATCTCTACCTCTCATGTGATAACTTGTGAATGGTGTATTCCATGTTTATTGAATGAGGAGGTACATGCATGACCCATTGTAGGTTATCGATTGGGGTGAGAAAGACATCGAGGATGGAGCTTCCATTACTGAGTACCCAATATAGATCTAGTATTAGTAGGAAAGGATCCATCATGGATGAAAGATTAATGTAGTGCATATCCTATGGCAGTATGAGAATCTTCAAGAGATCATATGAGAGTTGGAGGCTCAAATTTGTGCTCAGTACCCACATCACTTTCTGTATTCCTTGTTTTTTCTTTTTGAGGAATATAGCCTGATGGTCCGGAAAATGTAATGAATCATATTTTCCATATATTATTGTTGGATATTTTATGGATTATTATTGAGTTCAAGAACTGATACGAAGTTTTATTCTATGGTTTCATGTTCCTGAAATTAATTTTTAAAATATATTGAATATATTATATATAACACGTCTGATGTTTTCCTAAAGAATTAGAATAACATAAAAAGGGGGTTGAAATAAAAAATTCAAAGTCCCGATTGAGTTCAAAATGTGGGGTTTACACTAGGTGTGACATAACTATGGTATGTGTTGGGTGATATTGGAATATACACCACGAGCATGAAAATGAATAAAATAATTAAATAAATAAATTAATTTTTAATTTGTTGATATAACGACGGGAATCATTAAATAGACTGTTATGAAGAAGTTCCAGGTTTAGTCACATTACCCTAGATCCATTAGAGAGTCATTGGAGAGATCATTTGAGATTATCTCTTAGATGAATGGTAATCAGATCATAGATCAATGATTGATATGCAACAAAATTGTAGGTTCTCACCAAGGAAAATGACATAGGGTCGTTCTTTAGTAGTGATAAATCCAACACAATGTATAAATTATTTTTATTTGGATTCTTTCCCCATTCTTAATTCCTCTGAAGAACATGAATCAATTATGGAATAGATTGATCCACAGTTAAATTATATTGTGAGATGGGTTAGATTACTCAAGGTTTGGGAGTTTTTCCTTATGACTGATTTTATCTATTTATTCATCATTCTAACATTAAGGATTCTAGGATGAAACAAACATCAACTAAGGAAATTTCCTCATAATTGTTCTTGTTTGTTTATCCCTCGATTATTTGTTCACAGTGGGAGTTCATACATTGGTTCATGGTTCAATGCATGCCAACAAATCGAACATTTCACACATGATTATTGACGTCAGGTTTGAAATCATAGATTTGGGTTTGATATGACAAGAATGTGTCCCGATGATGGAAGAAGTGGAAGATTGGAAGGTTTTGGACACCCAATCTCATGTTCTTCAGCACATAATTAAGAAAAACATATAAATACATTTTTAATGGAATTTATATTTTGAATCATTGTGTTTGATTATGTAGAAGTTCAAATGAATATATCCCTTGATTTTAGTGAAGGGCGTGGCTAGAATAGTGGATGGTGACATTGAAATCAGATATGGAAACCTAGAAAATTCTACACGAAATGATGTGTAACACGTAGCTATAAATCATGTGGGATGGTATCAGTGGTAGATAGAGTTTCACTAAAGAGATAAGTATCACAGGTCATGTTAGCTTGACACATACAATTTGGTCTCCACTGGTGATCTTGGTGTGTAATTCGGAGGGAACATTGACACGAGATGGAGTACATGGGCTAGAGAATTCTTTGTAATTCTACACTGACATGGCTTGACTGGGTGAACATGGGAATACCTGTGTATTGGTATGCAGGAAGAGTACAGGGCTAGCTTCACACCATGTACTATTATATAGACACAATAATAGATATGGGATGTTTACACGGGAAGGACCCAGGTTTGAAAGGACACGATGTTTAACAAAACTACATATCATGTACTCTAAAAATGCTATCATGGAACCATATTCATCTTTACCTTGTAAAAGTTTCATTATGGTTCATTCCACATATCTGTTTCCTGAGGATAAATATTGAATCACCTCTTATAAATGTTGGATAATGATAACTTCAGAAGGTCTTCTTAGATAGAGTTTTCAAAATCCTTCCATGTGGCTCATAGTGAGATACACTATCCATCTTCATTCCCTAGGTAGATTTCATGGTATCATCATGACCAACACTAAATGGGTGTCGATCCTCTACTGGACCAGGTTAATCTAGATTGTGTTTCTGGTAAACCCCATGGCCTTGGGAGTGATCCTCATTCATTTATCATATCTATTTAGACTTTAAGTGTGTAAATAATAAGGAGATCCCCATAAATCATTTCCTCTCAGACGGATGTGTTCAGTGATATCTGAATCTTGAAGTTTGTTCTTCCAGAAAAGTGCTATATGGAACCATTGAGAACTAATCATTGGCTAGGATTATGATTGAGACTAAATAAAAATTGTGTGTATTTGTTGTGTATATCTATATATTCTTGTTTTATGTGCTGTTGAAATACACCCGTGTATAGCTAACTATTTTTATTTAATTCTATGCTTTGTGGTGTCGGGCTGACCTATTTGGTATTGTTATAGTTACCCATTCTTGGTATTTTCTCACATGTGTCATGTCTTTTGAAAATGATCAACCTATTTATAGAGACCTAGATGGACTTGGACCAGATGGTTATTAGTGAGATCAGATCGACATAGGTGTGTTCCTATGATACCCTAACAATAGTCCCTAGTATATATTTAGGTTGAAATTATTTTCAGACTCTATGTGTTGGACTTGTATTTGGATCTTTTTACATTACATGTCATCCCATCATACTAAGTTTGTTTGATTTATATGTATGAATTCATGTTCATTGAGTTGTTTTTATATTTTAGTATTTTTTTGGGATTAATGATGTGCTCTTGAGTATAGGTACCTGGGCTAAGGACTCCCATGTTAAAAATATGCCTACTCAGTTCTAGTGTCCATCCCTTGGCCTATTAGAGATGACATTGGGGATTCGTAGTATGATCCTCATTGGGAAGGGTCATGAATATGGTAGTGAAATTCTTCACTCTATTATTTATTACATTATCCATGGGATATCTTGTTCATTTTAATCTCTTCAAATTATTATCACATCTTACTCTCTCTATCATTATATAACATTTCACTTTCCCACAAATTATTTTCATTCAAAAACATATAATATTCTGTTGAATAATATTCTAATATTCAATCATGAAAATTAAAAATAAGCTCAGCATTATGATCTTTAATGAAAAAATTTTATGAAATAAATGATAAATTATCCAGTCCATAATATTTTTAGAAGGATTCCAAATATATATATTTGATGTTATAGAATTATCACACCAAGATGGTCATGAATATTTACATTCGAATTTTCTATTATAGACATCCTTAAATTATTCTAGAACTAGAATATTATGATAATTTCCATAGAAGTGATCCTTAATTAAATATCTATAAATATTTTATAGGGATCCTAAAAATACCCCAATGATATTCCTCATAATTTTCCCATTTAATTCTTTAGTAAATTTCCTCACTTCATTAATCCATAATATCTACAACTTATTTTGAACATGTACATGATTAATTTCACTTAATTACTCATGGAAAATATATTTTCTACATAATATAATGACACATCAACTTAAAGAAAAACTTTCGTAAATAACCAAAATATTTTATCCTGGAGGAATATCACAACATCATCTTATTTAGACCTTATGATTTAGGTGGAGGTATATTTATAATATTTTTTTGACTATAATAGTGTCTTATATATCCTTTGAAAATGTAATTTTATTATTACATTACTTCAGAGTTATTCGTACATGATACCTATTTACTCTTATATTGCCATTTAAAACATTTTTTATTCTTACATAACTTCAATGAAATATTAAATAAGTACATATTAATCTTTTTTAAGAACAATTTAATCTTACATAATCTTTGTAACTTATGTGTTACTGATTTTTAGTTGTTAATAAATTTGTGGTTAACATTCCATATATTCTAGTTATTCTAACATATAACCTTTTCACTCTTCCAAAGCATTGAGTTATTACGATGATAGATTAGTTTAATCTTGTTTTACCATTGAAATATTTTTTGTTTCTCTTATACAGATTCTATAATTTCATAAATTTTCATATACATCTTTGAGTTAATTTTATATGATAATTGGTTACTCTTACATCGCCTTTAGAAAACTACTGTTATTATTACCTTCTTAAGGATAAATCAATACTAGTTTTACATAGTTTTTGGATACTTTAATGTATGACCATGTTATGATTTTATATAATCTATACTTATAATGAAAATATAGTTTCATGTTTTTTAAATACCTATTAATCAAAACCTTCAAACCACAAAAATAGACTTCTCCACTCCACTCAAAATGCCACAAAATCTCATTTCCATACATCTCATCCATCTCAAATAAATTTATTACTCAATAAAATGTATTGATAAAAAATAAAAAATCATTCTGTATGGGTTCAATAGTATTTTCCGTTATATTTTTTTATTAATACCATCCATTTCATGAATCCATCTCAAATATAATACTTATCTAAACAATTTTTTCACTTCATAATAAATTAAATTTTTTTTTGAAATCACTTATCCCCCTAATGAAAATTAAACAAAAATTATTTTAATTTTTTTGTATCATTCTTCTCCAATGAAATGAGCCATGAATGAGTCAAATATAAGTCTGATTGATCCATCTTATTGTATAATATAATAGAGATTTATTCAAATATACAAAATATCCATAAGTCACTATATCATGTGTTACCAAATAAAAATCATATTCTTCAGAATTTTTCAAGAAAAAGTTTCAAGTACTCTCTTACAATCAACTAAACATACATATTAATATAATTAAAATACAATATTATTCTCCATTAAATAATAAATATACAAATTTATAATAAATAATAAATATTTAAAAGTGTAGGTAAAAATATACCCCAATATCAGGGTTATTATAGTATGGTTTAATAACTTATTTTTAATCTCATCATATCAAAATATTTATTCGGATGTGGTTTTGTGAGAATATCAATTAATTTATTCTTATATAGAACAAATTCTAGTTTCAAGATTCCTTTGGCCGACATTTCCTTCAAGAAATGATATTGATATAAATGTAATTTGATCTTGAATATAGAACAAGATTCTTGGATATATTTATAGATCCTTGATTTTCATGTCCATTGATCAATATATAATAAGTATACATAAAAATATCCTCATATTTTGTCTTCACCAAATCATTTGTGTAGTTGTATGTGGTGTAGAAATGCAATAATATTTAGTGGAACATAAAAGGATTGATGAATAATTATTATAATTATATGAAAAAAATCTTCCACCAATGAAGAATGATCCTCTTTATGTGTACTTTTTTCATCAACATGGCTACCCTTGTTAGCATATGTGATGCCATTTAAGTCCATCTCACTGTTTTCACATACAATAATCCTATACTAGAAGAAGTTTTCACATATCTAATAATTATATTATCTTCAAATATGTATGAATAATTTAGATTTGATTGATACTTTACATATAGTGTAAGTACAAACATAATGTTTTTCCTTGAGATAGTTAAGTACAAAATACATCCAATCAACTTTATGAATTTTTTCTCAGTGAAAATATTATCAATTTTATATTTAAACAATATTGTTCCAACTAAAATTGGTTTAGAAATTACACATAATTTTTCCATTAATTCTCTATTTAATATCTCATCAGCATATTTTCCTTGAGATATAGAAACATTTTTTAACATAAGTTAATTTTTAACATGAAAAATAATTTAATCTCACTAATCAAGAACATCAATAATTTACTCTTTATTTCTTTTAAAAAAGGATCACTAAATTTTTCTTAACTATAAGGAAATATTATATGATAATATATAAAATTATAATGAGTGATTTAATATTTTTATTCCTAAAAAAATTCACATATCATTTTATGAAATTCATGCCTCACAAACATTTTTTCATCTTTAAATACTATGATATTGGGGATTGTGTAAATCCATGTAATGAATTTTTTGAAATACACACTTTGATACCATCTCCATGAAGCATAATTCCTTTATATTACTTTATATAAACTTCTTATTCTAACTCTCCATTCATAAAATATAATTATACATCAATTAGGAAGAATTTATAATAATTTTTTTTGTAATTGAAAGAAGTATTAAAATAGTCTAATGATTGGATACATGGGAAAATATTCCATAAAAATAAATTCCTTCCATATTTAAATACTCCATTAAAAAAATATAACATTATTATATATAAAATCACAATTTTCATTTATTTTTTAGAAAAATACATTTTTGTTAATGATATTATTTCCTTTATTACATGGTATATGTTCCCATGTACCATTATTTTCAATGTATTTATTGAATTAATTATTTAATTGAATACATGATTATTTATAAATGGATTCATAAATAAATTGTGGGTTATTATTTTATGGCAGACTAGGGTGACAATATATTATAATTTTTATTCTTGTTTTAGTCCCCTGAATCTGATATCTAATGACATTGTAAGTAATTTTTTCTCAATCTTGTATTTTTTTCAAGAGGTTCTTAAATTCTTATACACACTAATTGAATAATATTAATCTACTTAATAATTAATAATTTTTGAATTATATTAATTTTTTGTAGTGGGTTCTGCAGTAAAAATATCCTACTCCTCATCACCTATAATAGATTTCATAGTCACATTTGTAATTTCAAATACGTTCACATCATCATTTTTTCCATGCCACATTAGATGTTTTGTGGATGGAATTATCTTGAAGGACAAATATCAGTTGAATGTATTACACCCTTACAAACTTATTAGACTTCAATTATTCCTTTACAACACTTTATAAATCAATATTTATTTGATATTTTAGATTCTCATTTATGTACATAGTATCATTGATTTTATTATCTGATATCTTGAAGCTTTCACTAGCTTATACGAAAACTCTATTTTAATTATTATCGTGATCATAAATTTTATTCCCTTATTAAAAAATTACTATTTATAACTTTTCAAAATATTTATCCCCCTCCATGATTTCCAAAATTCATATCATCAATGATCTCTATTTTGTCACCATTCTCATGTTTCATGTTCTCATCTTCCATAATGTGACATTATTTTTTAATATAAAATTTTTCTTTCTTTATGTTTTCCTTGAGGTGTTGATTTTCATATATTAACTTTCCAATCTCAATTAGGATCATCTATATCTAAATAATCAAGGTATATTCCATATATTATTCTCATTCATTAGAATAAAATTCAGAATACTTTTAGGTGTCATCCTATAAGGATGCACACTCATTATATTTATAAAAAAAATAATTTTGATGTTTTTATGAGATTTATAATTTATATAACTCTATAAAATGTGATATGTAACTTCTCATAGTGATATAATGTCCCTTATAAAGAAATTTTTTATAATATTCTTCTTACAATTTTATTTATATTAATTTCTCTTGAAGAAATATCCTTTATTTTAGGATATCATAAATTATTCATCATCTTTATCTTAAATTATTATTCTAAAAATAAACATCTATAGAATATCTTCTAATTTTACTAAAAAATAATATATTAAAGCTTATTTAAATTTGATACTAACATTGAACCTTTTTATAATCTTGAAATATAGGAAAATATCCCATAAAAACATTTCTTATTCACTTCTTCATCCAAAATAATGAGATTATATTCAATAACTAAATCCTTGAAATATTTAAATTCAATTTAAATATTCGTCTTCCCTTTCCACTAGGAGAAAATATTTCTGTAATTTCATATTAAATTAATGTTCTATTGAATTGATAAATTTTAAAAATATCACAATCTTTATCAATAAGAGTTGAGATCATAGAATAAATATTTCCTTGGACAATTCAAATTATTTTCATCACAACTATAAAATCATTAAGAGTTTATCTATTTACCATAATTGTGATAATAATTAAATTTCATCTGGTAAAGAACCTATCAAAATATTCATCTACTGAATGTCTTATATTTTCAAATTTAATCATATTAATTTGTAACATTTCACCCATTAACTATTTTACATCCTAAAAGATACTATGGAGTGTTATTTATATCTATTTTGAAGTTTTACATTACATAAAATTGGATTGATAACTCACCAATAATGAATATAATAATTAATTTCTTTCCTTAGCATCACATAAAAAATTCCTTTTATCATAGATATACCACTTATTACCCTCCTATGTACTATGGAAACCTAATAAATATACTCAAGGAGATAAATTATAATAGAATAAAGATAGTATACCATTTATTTCCGTAAATTATTGAAAACACTTGAAATCAAAATATGGAATCACATTGTCATTTATTGATTCATGGTTTTTCATATTAATTTGAAGTGTTTTATTATTGGGAAAATTGGTGCTCTGATACAAATTTTTAGGATATGTTAAAAATGCGATAGACACTAAGTTGGAGGTTGAATAATTGTGGATATTTTTTTCAACTCACATATTATCTTATTCTTATTAAACATTGATATCTCTAACACAATATCGTGTATTTATTAAAAGAAAATAAAAAATAATAGTTAATGTATTTGCCTCAAATCTGAAAGACATTATCCTCAGTGTATAGTGGTTATTACCAAAAATTAATACAACAAAACTCTTATTTTCTAGATAATTCTATGAGATCATTTATGTCCTTTAACTCCCGAAAACGTTGGAACCAACTGGTGTTTAAAGAAACCATTTTTGTTTGAGTAGTAATCATTGTCAATGAAGGAGGAAACATGCATAATGTCATTATGCGACGAATAGAGGCAACATAAAAAGAAACTGTAGAACCTAATGATATTGATAATATTTTTTAAATACCCAAGAAATTATTATTGAAAGTATTAATTTATTCCTTCCATTGTACATAAGTAAAATGATAGATTAGTTGTTTAAAGTTCATGTGAAGAATCTGTTGTTGTAGTTGAGATAATAATAAGATGTATATGGTTCTGTTGAATGTTTTTTAAGGATCCATTCACATGGAAAAGATAATTTTTAATTTAAATATAATATTTCTTGGTATATCACATTAATGTTTTTTTCAATAAGATATGATGATAATGGTAGTGCTTCCATTGTATTGTAAATTTTCCAATCACATGATGGAAAAGTAATGAGTTTATAATATCCTTGGAGATTTGGTAAGGATGCTTCAATGTAGGAGCCTTTATGTGTAAGGATTTATTTTTTGGTCTTAATGTATAAATAATGTGTGTTGTGGAGTAGATAAAACTATCTATAATGGTTTAGAATGAATTTGATATGCTTCTTCTTTGAACATATTTACGATTTGTTGATTGTATTGTCGAAAGCCATCCCAAATTGAAAATAAATGAGCCAAATCATTGGAGTATCCAAAAAAGGAACATTTAACTTGAAAAACACAATTAAGACTCTTTGGATGATGTTTTGACATGATTTAGAATAGTTGTTATCACTTCCAATAGTTTTCGAGTTGATTTGGAGAAATTTTAGAAGTGTTTCACTGAAGATTAAAAAATAGACAATTAACTTATCTTACAGTTGGGACCACATATGATGTTTTAGAACTTCATTCTATAATTTATCCGCAAATTTAAAAATTGAAAAGGTTATTTTACGATGATCGGAATATGATATTTTGGAAATTATTATGATAATTTATCTATATAAGTAAAAATTTCAATGGATATTTTCATATGAAAACAAATACATGATGTTTTTGATCTATACATGATAATTTATATATGAATACATTAAAAAGGAGGTTCAAATTTTTAAATGGAATTTGACTTATGCATGTAAGATATTTTGGACCATGTAATGTATTTTTTATGAATCCCATAAGAAAATTTCTCTAATGCATTAAAAATTTGATAAGCCCATAAGGTGATTTAATAAGTTATTTATGCATTATATTTGGGTAAAAATTAATGGTCTAAAAAAATTTATATTATGAGTAATGAGATTGAAATTATATGATACTTTTGTAACACCATTCTGGAATCAAACACCATTATTAAATACATAATCATGATTCAAGTTGAGGTCAATATTTATTATGTTAAGGTAGATTATAGTATTTCATAGATTATATATCTATAATATATATGTTGGTTTCATGTCACATGATGTGTGACTGCACCAAAGCAGAATTACACAACGAAAAATGAAGTCCCATGTCAAAAGTTTTATGTAGACAAGTCTATGTGGAAACGTTTAGAAAACTAAATGGTACATATTCCAAAAAAAACCCCATGATTTTTCAAATATCATAAGAATGAAAAAAAATATCCTTATACATAATTTTACGATGATTTCAATGATTATTTGATGTAATGTTTCTATTAATTAATGTATCTGAATCGAGTTTGCTTAAACATGAAAAATAACCAATACTATTGAAACTACTATATATATATGATGGTCGAAGAAGATAAAATAAATATTGAGAGTCTCTCAAATGGGTAACCAAAAGATACATTCTTCAAGTAAAAATATAGTGAATATGGTTATGAACTACAAATGATTTTAAATAAACAATATGTTAAAAGAGGATGAGAGATAATAATATACTAACTGCAATTAAAATTCTCTTATCCAATGAAAAAAGATGTTTATATTGTTTGAAATAATTTCAATCTGAATAATAATACGAATAAGAACAATATTAAGAGATAAAAAATACATACTTTATTCATTATAGAATCAAGAAGAGGAGAGAATATGGATGTGTTATTACTGATCACATTCCCACCTAAATTTATAAGTGTTTATATCATTAATATAGTCCATGTAATTACTAGATGAGAAGAATACGGTCATATATATATTCTAAGAGGTACTCGATCCATTAGAGTTGATCCCAATTCCAATAGAGTATAATCCATTTTCTTTTATAAAGGGATTTAAAGCCCTATGTCATGTCATACCTCATTGGTGTTTGGATTAAAGGATCAAGGTTATACCCTTTCCTGGCCTATTTTTATAATAAAAATGAATTCATGCGCGTGGGATAATAACATTGATGCACCGATGACGTATTTATATGAATGGAGGTGATCATAATTAATAGAATCATGTGTTCTCCAATATTGCAATATTATTCTATATGTTTTACCAACTAAAGAAGATAATGTTACTAAGAAGTACATTTAATAAAAAAAATGTGATTAAGAAATAAATGTAAAATTCTATTAAGAGTTACTCTATACTAATTCATCCACTCATGGAATTTGAATATCCCAAAGTGATCGTAACAATTGGTATTCTAGGGAATGTCATCTTCTATTGTATTATAATATTTTAATTTCCATTTAAATGATTGAATTTATTTTTTCAAAAGGCTATATGAATTTCAGTTTTCAATATGCCCATAAATAATCTGTCAAATAAATAATTAAAGATATTCCTCCTAAGATAATGAAGAACTAGAATAAATGATAAGAAAAGAAGTTATGAAAGGAATCATTAATGAAGTACACTTCACTGTTTGAGGTTAATAAAATTGGAAGTAATTTTATTACATCTATTGTTGATATTCTTCATAAATTTGATGAGAATATATCACACTTATGTAAAGGGGAATAGATATTTGTATCCCCATACAAAAAAATTTAAAAGGATAAATCCATCTTGGAAGCTAAAGATCCAATTGGTGAATCTACCCTTAAAGAATTGGACAACTATTCAATATCATTTAGTCGACCATCTCTATATGAAGAAGGGGTCCCAAAACTCTCTTTTCAAAATTATCCTTCTAAAGAACCATTTATCATTGAGTATGATCACATTTATAAGTATTTACAAGATGAATAAATTGGTTCTACAAATGAAATCCAATATAACTTCACCAAATAAATGTTTTCATATATAAATGGATTTTTTAGAAGTATGAAGATGAAAATGAAAGAATTGTTAAGGTTTTGAAAGAAAGGATAGAAATATTTTTTATTCTCTCCAAATAATATGGGATCACATGTATAATGAATGGGAAGATTGACAAAATATTTCTCATATTTTACGACGAGTGGATCAATAAATTTTATGAAATTTAAGATGATAATAAAGGACTTGGGGAAAAACCATGCATCAAAAGAAGCAACTTTTATCAAAGATTCTAAATTATAGATTAAAGTTAATAGGATAAAAGTGATTTACAATATTATAATATAAATGAGTAAAACATATGAGGAACATGATGAAAATAAGAAAAAATAACTTGAAGTAAAGTTAAAATCATTTGAGGATGAAAAATGAATCTTCAATATCAAATTATTAGACCGTGCAATTAAATTAAAAAATATAGAATCAATACAATCCATATATCAAAAACATGTTTAAATGAAATATGCAACCACATAAACTAAAAAGGATGACTTTTATGTTAAAAGACATATCTCTCATAAAATATCATCCAGATATTATATTATGATCATTCTATTGTAGCCTCAAAGGAAAAGGTACCATCCATTTCTGAAAATAATATATTTCTTAAACATATTATTTCAATGTCTCAATGTTAAATTAAAAATATATATAGATATAGATGAAGAAAAGTGATATGAATCCAACTATCATGTCAATGAGGTATATAATAAGGTTTTTGAGATTTGGTTCACTGAATGACACACAACCAATTACTTTTAAAGCTAAATAACTACAAGCTACCAATTATGGAAAATTAGGACACCATGAAATTCAGAAAAAGAAACCAAGGAGAGGTGGTTATTGTTTTTTCAATAATTTATTTTGGAATATAGTCATGGAATATTGGTGTAATATATCAGAATATGAAATAATAATATATCCTCTAAATTATGAGGATAAAACTTGAAAATCAACCACATCCACAGGCTCTGAAGAAAGATATATATACAAGGAACATATTGTGAATTTCAAAAATACTATCCAGTAATCAAAACCATTATTTCAAAATAGAATAAGAATACATATATAAATCAATCAACAATATAATTAGAATTAATATATAAAAGAGACCAAAGAATCAAAATAATAGGGATACTCCCATCTTGGAAAAGAATAATGAAAAAGATTCTAAAAATATCATTCATAATATGTTTATAAAGGGGGATGGTAAAATAGCCTTGTGTAAAAATTTAAAGGAAAATATTTAATTTTAAATCAATCCTAGAATGACAAATATAAAATATACACAAAATGGGAGAATATGTTTCTTTTGTGAATAAAAAGGACACATCTTGGACACTTGTGAATAGGCCATGAATTTGGGAATTAAAGTAAACACGATTAGACATAATGAAATAATAGTCTAATGGATAAATAAAATGTCTAATTTGGTGAAAATTTCTTACGAACATCCCTGTGGAAAATCCAAAAGGTATGACCATATTCTTAAGGTATTTTTTGTATATCCTTTTGGAGGATTTTGATATAAAAGGGAAACTGTTTCCACTAAATGAGGGGAAATCCATAGGGAATAAAAAATTTCCACGTGAAGAAAAAATTGAATTTCATGAGGGGTTATCAAAAGGGGAAAACCAAAGATATCACGATGAGGTGAGTTGAAGCTGAAATCTAGCTATAAATAATTAAAATTTTTGTGTAGCATTTCTTATAATGGAAGAATAAATCATGATGAACCTTAAAGTGGAACCAAGTGATTCATTTTCCCTAATGAATCATGATAAAAAAAATTTCACACAAAGAGATAGAAAAAGGACCCATTCTATACAATGTAAAATATAATTTGAAAAAATATTTTCCATGAATGATGAGCCTATATGGCCATGGAAATAAATTGAAAAGGAAAAACTAGTTGAGAAGAAATTCTCAACATAACTGTTCACATTGATGAAGAAGGAGATTCCACTATAACCCCCTTTGTTTCATTTATATTACCATTGTTTCATGAAATTTGATTCTATATATGGTTTGATTTATGTTCCAAGAGGTTATAAGTGGTTTTGTCATGTTTTTGAGTCATTTTTGGTGGTGCATGGTTTTTTCATTATTTTAGTAACCATAAACAACCTCTAGGATACTATGAATGGGAAGACAACTGGTACTGGGAAGTCACATGGTTGGAGCATGATATTTTCAAACCAAGAGAGTGCATAATATGGACTATGAAACATGATACATTAGATTAAACAAAACAAGAAAAATTATTGTTTAACCATGTGATCCAATCGTGTGAGGTATGGATGTAAGATATTATTACTAGATGGTTGGTTCACTATTAAAAAAATCATGTATCTTAACCACGAGAGATAAAATAAGAAATCCTTTAATTGATGATATAATATAAATAAATTTTCCAAACTACCTCTAATCCAATATTCTCTCCCTAATGCAATTTAAATTTTCTCTCTAGGATAAAGTGGCCATCCCCTTTTATCTAAGATCAATTCTTATGTGAATTAATGTGCGTTGTAGGTCTAGATTTTTCAGTAAGTACAGTTTGATCATGGTTCTTAATAAACCCAAGGTTATTTTCTCTGTCTCTCATGGGACCATTGATCTTGTTCATTATGAATATATCTACGTGTTATGAATGGTTTTGTAATGAAATATTTTGTGATATAGTGAATGGAATGAGGTTTGTGATTTGATCATGATGTTTTTAATTATCTTAATTCATTTTCTCAAATATTTTTTAGGTAGGTGGGTTCTCTCTCAACTCCACATAGTTTAGAACATAATGTATTATATTTTGTCTAATTATTTTATTTAGACGGTCGAAAAATTCTTTTGTGATTTTTATTAGAAAATATTTTTTTGTTATGCCTTGGAAACTGTGGAAATTTGATTTGGTTTCGAAAGACAAATTGGTTATAATTTTAAAATGGATTTTGTCAAAATAATGGCTGGTTTTGGAAGAATGTAAATCTTTTGTTTAAATTTTTTAAAGTAATAAATGTTTTCAATGTGGAATGTCTTGATATTATTTTTTTATAAGCTATTTGGAGTGTGTTTTGTGGGATTGATTATGGAAATGAAGTACCAAAATAAATTTGGATGGAGTATAGATTAAATGTTCCACCATAAATGGTAAAACTAAGCTTCAGTGTGTGTGAGGCTATGTGGGTTGACCTGGTATTTAATATTAATAATAAAAAATAAATATTTTTTCAATTTGTTAATTGTGTTTCCTTAGAACTTGATTATAATATTGATATAAACTCCTATTACTACTTCAAAATATTTTATAAATTTTGCTAACATGTTTTGTCCAAGTGGAATGAGTTTGGAATCCACAAGGTAAATACAAATATGTTTTTAATCATCCACATCTTAGTCACTATTGTGCATTTTCATATTTCATCTACTGAGACACATGTAAAGGCAAGGTATCTCAGTTCTTTATTCATGATTCTTGATACTGTGTGCATGGAATGTGGAGGTAGATCCTAGAGTGGGTTAAATGTTGATAGTTATGTCACTAGAGAGTTTGAGTTTTCTCATATTTTGTTTCCCTTGGAGTATGTCTTTCAAATTTTACTATGATAATGTTCATTGTTTTGGTCATTTTATGAGTTTTATTTTTTAATTGTGAATCATATAGAGCTTTGGATGGTTATTGTTGATTTATTTGTGATGTTTTATCTTTCAAATAGGACATTTTCCCCTTAATATTCCTGAGGCACATGGAATTTACTTGTAGTCATTGTTGTTATGAGGATGTCACCAAAGTACTAGTATCACACCCGTCATTTCTCAAGAATAAAATTAAAGGAGGTATGTTACAAATGGTATCATCTTATTCAATCCTTGGCATAAGAAATGGTATAACACTTGGAAAGACCGTCTATATTTTTGGCAAAAGGAGTTATTTTATTTGGCCTTAGAGGTGAGAATTATATCATTATATCTCTTGGGATGGTGGTGAGGATATTGGTTTTTCAAAAGAAGAAATGTATAACAAAAAATGGCAGAACTAACCGCTTAATACTAAACTTTATCTCTCTAGAGTGTTTGGTTACATGAGTGTTTCAAGACAATACTATGTGTATAGTCACCTCATTTTCATGGGATTATTTTATTATAGATTCATCACTTTCATTGATAATAAGAAGTACCAATATTAATTCATTATTTATTTTGAGTTAAACAATTTATGAAATGGACAAAAAGTATATATATTTGAAAATATCTAAAACGGTTGATTTTTTAAATCATGTTTATAATATTTTGAAAAATGGTTAAAATGTTAATGATGGATTAATTGTGGAAATATATGTTTTTATATTCGTAGATATGGTAATTTATAATATGTATGCCTTCAGTTTCTAATGACTAAGAATAAATAGTGTTTTGTTCTGGTAATAATGAATAAATATGGGTTGCATTTTAGAAAACAATTGGGGAGGATGCTAAAAATGTGGGTTCTAAAGGACCCCATAACACCCTGAAAGGTAAGGGTGAATCAGGATGTCAACTTTTTCTTCTCAAGTGATAGATCTTATTCCCACATTGGTAGGAAACTCTTAAACTTGTTTGATGGAAAAGTGCAATAATTAAAACATTCACAAGAAGAAAGACAACACAATAATTTTATTTGGTTCACCATTAACGTATACTCCAAAGAGCATACACCAACAATGTTTCCGTCATAGGTACATCCACTAATTTTCACTATATGTGGAATATTTTTTTTAGATATAGTCACTCTATACCAGACACACTGCCTTTACATGATTTCATGGATAACACATTGTGTCTCTCAAAACACTTCCATCGACTCCCCCTATCTCACTAGTTTGGCAGAATTATAATTCATTTTATTGTATTGAAGGCCACATCAATATATTTTCATTGAATTATTTCTCTTAGTCCAAAATGAGACTGTGATTATACAAGTATTTTAAATTGATGCACTTGGAAGCACTGATAATTCAAACTGGATATTGAAAACACGTTAAAAGCACACACTGGAAATTACACACAACACATACCCTATAATTCAAGATTTGTGATTTTCATGCATCATGACTTCCACAAAAACATTATTTTTAGTGAAACCATATTCTTTCATGTTTCTAAAATAAAAGTTTCACTTGTAATTTTTAGACTAAAGGAACTCTTTTTGTGGAAAATTTATATTCGGAAACTCGTCCGCGTGCAACTCTATCACATGGAAGAAGAATGTAATCTTTTTTAAAAAGATAGAAGTATGGATTGGGGGTAGCTTCCAATTTATAGGACTCAATTATAAGGACCATACCTCAAAAAATTACATAATCTTGAATTAAATGAATAATTCTTATTAAGGATATTTTTAGGTTTATAGTTGTATATAATTAGGACATAACTATTACATATCAACATGAAAATTACATGTAAACACCACTAATAAGTATCCATTTTTTTATAAAATAAAAACTCTTAAAATGTAACTTGCCTTGTTCAATGTTATAGACAACATTAATTTTCCATGATTCCATTATTGACCCTATTCATATTTAATTTATCACCCCAAGCTTCTACGGTACGCTTCTCTTCGAATAATGTGATAGCGTGTGTTGTACGCAACACCGAGTTCTAACAACCAATCAAACTAGCCGTTATGAATAGTAATACCTACTTTTTAAAATTATATATATTTTATATTTCAAAATGGACTTCATTTTTGGATTCGGAATATCTAATTTAGCATAAGGTGAAATTTTGGTACTTTTCAGATAACTTTCATATTTTGATGAATAGTGAAAATTACTAAATTTTAATTAAAAACTACTTTTTTAATCAAAATAATTAATAGTGATAAATTATGAATTTGAGTGGTTTTAAAGTATATTTGGAATATATTTTTACCATTTAATATAATTTTGTTCATTGGACATAATTTTACAATTAAACTGAACATAAACAAGTGTCAATCTTTTGATAGTTATTATCTCTTAAAAACACGCTTTTTGTTTTGACAGCGGGAATTAATTTTAAATTAATTTCTTCCACTTATGTGTTTTGAATTTAGAAAAATGGATTCCATATTTGGAATCATGATGTTCAAATTGTGTAAATAGGTAACTTTTATTTTTAGACATTTTGAATAATTACTGCGGTAAATATTTTATTTACCATGGTTAAGGGTAAATCCGGTAAATAAGGGTTAAAAAATAATATTATAATAATACTAAATTACCCTAAAACGTGTCCTAGCCTTATTGGTTGATACATGTTCGACCATAGGCATCTTTGGGTCGATTTTGGGACCCCATGGTGCCACTTGTAGGTGATAAGGACACTTTATTTTAATTAAGTTAAAATGAATACAAAAATGACACAAGCATATATATTTTAGAAAAACAATTTTCACATAAGGTTATGTATGTTGGATTTTAGATTATAAATATTAATTAGAAAGATAAAAAGATTTCCTACATAATTATATTTTATTTATAATTTTTAGAAATTAAATATTTTATTTTATTTATGACACAATGATGATGCAGTAATTACTATAATAGTGAAAAATTAAAATAATTGATATTATAAATACCCAAATAAATATAATATGAAACTTTTAATGAATTAACATAATTTTCTAGGATAATATGATATATTAGGATTTATTTAATTGACTTTGTTCGAAGTAATCATTCTGTTATGAGTTTCACAAAAATCAACTATTGAATAGTGTCAAAATTGACATAAAAGAGTTCTTAAAACAAATATTATATTATTAATTGATATTAAATTCCTAAAAATCTATGGTTCGGCCAAGAGACTTATATCATGATAGGTTCATCATTAATGGACCACTTTGGGGTCTCTTGGATGTATGTAGTATGTTTATTAACCATATTATATAAAAATACAAAGAGACATTGTAAAAGTGAAACTAATTAACTTAGAGTTAATACTTAAAGATAAGGTTAATATAAGTACCCAAACCTGTCTAAATTCTATTGGTTGACTTGTTTTCGACCCATCCCCACCTTAACCTTTTAATAATCAACTTTGGATCCATTAGTAACCGAATATGAATTTATTATAAATTAATATTTATAGCTTTTCCAAAGGTGCCCCTCACCCCTCTTATAAAAGGGCACTCCTCCTTCTCATTTCTTAACACATTCAAAGCCTTTTGGTTCGTCCAAACTCGGCCCAAATACTCTCCCAACTTCCCTAACTACAACCTAGGGGCCTTAGTTTGATCAGAAATCCAACCCAAGGAGCCCTTTTGATCAAATCAAAAGGAAGAACCCGAAGAAGAGGTAATGATTTCACCACCCTTTTCTAAGTTCATTTCTTCTTCCACTTCTTCTTCCATTGTTGTTACCATTCTAAAATAATAAATCCAGTATCATATATATACAATGATGTCATTATAAATATGGTACAACCATATTCAGTATTATATCCACCCTTTGAATTACATGTCACCATACGTGCGTACGTACGGCTTACCGTCTCCACGTCATGGTGTAATTGTTATTCAATATAATATTATTTGGATGGGTATAATAATGATGTGTAACTCATGTAAATAATAAATATAACATGTTAAGGATTCTGTATATATGATATACCATCCATTTATATATTATTTTAATATAAAAAGAATTATATTGTCGCTCGTGCGTACGTACGGACTACCGTCTCCACGAACGCGATGAGATTCATTCTCCATCGTATCCATTCAAGTATAATTATCATTTGATGATTTAACAAATGATGTTTAAGGACTTGATATCATTCTGGATATGAATAATATAAAACCTATCCTTTACAAACATGTCTTACGTAACGAAACATATAAAAGAAAACAAGTAAGTTAACACCTGAAACAACGATAATACTAAGATATTATTATCAAATCAATATTAAAAGATCATATATGATATCATATTAATGTATATGATTATTGTATAATTTAATAACAATTATTTCACCATTATACAGGAGGTTAACCAACCCCAACCAAGGAAAAGTACAAGGTAAGGGGTTTTCATCTCACTCCTTATTCCCGTGAGATTCATGCCATATTGCCACCATCACCTTTTTTGTGGTGTATGTACTGCCCATAATTATATTCTTTGTGTAATACACACTAATTTATGTGTATTTACATATTCAGTGTATGATACCTCTTTCATGGGTTGTATTTTTCATAAGTTACCATATTGGTAAGGGTTATTTCACAATCTCTTCATTATCCGAGGTTGTTTATACGTAATAATCTACTGGGATCTCTTTATCATCCACATACATGTTTCTTAAAAACGTATTTCAAAACATTTTTACTATTTACTAGAATATGAGTTAAAGTCATTTATACCCTTTTTGACTTTTATAAGTGGTTTATAAAGGAATCTTTCGGTCATTTCCAAAACAAGGTCCTTTTTAACCTTCTCAACAGCATTAAGGTAAGAATGTTTTTTTAACTTATACGGCGGGTGCAGCTATTTTCTGCCGTTATAAAATCTTCAAAGTTTTCCTTACAAGATTATAAGAATATTTTCAAGAAAATGTTTTATTTTATATGGCTCTTAAATGATTTCAAAAATAGAAAGAGATATTTCTCCAAAAAGTGTTTTGATTTCATCTATGTCAACATTCTTTGATGGATTTTACGCTTATTTGAAATTGATTTATTATGATACAAAACTTCTATATTGTATTGAAGGTTTTGTGATTTGTTTGACTGTGGATGTGCTATTTTTATACCATTCATAGTTTATGGTGAAATTATTGACATTTCGTATGCTATTTTTAATACGAATATTTATGTTATGTTTAAATCTTTTCATATGGGAATTCATTGGACTTAATATGTGACGGGTGGAGCCCGCTATAGCTCCTCGATGCATCGGTAGGTCTCATGAGACAAACTAGTGTCTTGGCACAAGGCCTTGACAAAATCTTATTTGTAGTCCTGGCACGAGGCCTTGGCTATGTGGTTATGATAGTCTGGCATTATGCATTCCAACATTATGAAAGTGGTTAGTGATTTTTCATGTGATTATTCGATTAGTAGAATATCCATTTGAATGAGTAAATGGAATCATTTCATTTTATTTATGCCATACAATGTTGAAAGTTCAAGTTTGAAAGGATGTTGTTTTAGTTATACATTGCCTTAAATGTTTATTCTTATTTATGAAAGTTTCCTCTATATTGTTATCCTTACTGGGCATTTGATCTCACCCCTTTTCTCTGTTTTATTTTTCCCAGGAAGTGAAGAAGTAAATTATGAATGACCTGCAGAGATATTATGTGGGGATATGAGTGTGGATTATGGAGACATTATGTTGTTGTAGTAGTTTTTCATTTTATGATGTAATGTAAAACTTATGAATATATCTAGTGTTTCCAAGGCTACTAAACCAATCGGTCTTTCGAGATTTGATCTTTCTTGTGATCATGCCAATGTTATGTAATAATGCACCGACTCTAGGTAACTAGGGTCGGGGCGTTACAGTTGGTATCAGAGGAAGTTTAGTACAAACCATGGAAGCTAGATTTAGATAAACTCTGATTAGAGCACGTAGACCTAAGATGAACTTTGAGGATTAGTATAGAATAAATTCCTAGAATTTTGGTATTGTAGAGATTTTGTGAGTTTTCCGAGCAATACATCCCTGTCTGGATACGAGCAGGTAGAGGGGGCTCTAGCACAGATGTACCTAGGGGTAAAACCCGAAAACACCGCTTTGAGCTAGACTCGAACGGGAACTGGTGCACGACAACGGGCATTGATGCACTCTTGGTTACGACACTCCCGGGGGATATGCTTAGGATAAATCTCATTTTCTTTACAAATCATTTTGAAGGGATTATGAGTATATACTTCCTCAAGGAAAACATTCTTATGATTATGGATTATATCCATAAATAGTTCAATTTATGTTAAGTGTTTTATAAGTATGGGATTATGTATTTTGATTCATAAACTGATCTAGTTTATGCCATTGTTTAGAAATGGCGCCTAGTGGAAGAAATGGAAACCGTATCAATGCACGCACTCCATGTAGGGATTTCCCTCCTGCTAAAGATAATTATAGTGGAGCTGGTGATGCAACTGGAGCCGATCAGCTAATCACCATACTGGGACAGCATACTCAGGTTATGAATAATAACCTTACCCGTATGGAGCACCCTGATCCACAGCGTGGAGGATCAATGTTAGATCGATTCATGAGGCAACAACCACCAATGTTCAATGGGAGTACAAATACCTTTGTACCTGAGCAATGGATATTTTCCCTAGAGAAAATATTTCAGGCTTTGGGGAGCAGTGAAAGGGAAAAAGTTATCATGGCAGTTTACCACCTCACTGGAGATGCTGATCAATGGTGGTCATTGATTCAAAATACGAAGGAAGATGATGAAGTATCAAATATGGAATGGAGGGAGTTCAACGATCTGTTTTTAGAAAAATACTTTCCTCGCGACCATCAAGCAGATATTAAAAGGCAATTTCTAAGTTTGAGACAAAAGGAGGATGAGAATGTCACAAAGTATGAGGCTAACATTTCAAGGTTAGCGAGGTATGCTGGAGATTATATTCGCAACCCAAGAAGTAAGATTGATCATTTCTTTGATGGGTTAAAACCATTTCTCCGTCGAGCATTAGTCTCACAATCCTTTTCATCGTACAAAGACATTGTCTCATGTGCTATCAAGACCGAAAAAAAATTCTCTAAGTCTTATGACTTTAAAGCAAAGCAAGAGAAGAAGAGACATGCTGATCAATCTGGGAATGGAAATAAGGGGAAGAAGGGAAAGGTTGAATATCAATCTCGTGGTAAATGCGGGAAGAAACATCCTGGTACTTTCTTGAAGGGAATGGGAGTCTATTACAAGTGTGGTGAAAAAGGCCACCAAGCTCTTGATTGTAAGGGGAAGAAGGAAGCTACCAATGTTCAGTGCTACAATTGCAGGGATATGGGGCATTATGCAAATGCATGTCCTAAGCGTCAGGAGAACTTACCTTAGAAAAGGCCATGGGATCAAGGCCATGCTTATGCTATCACTACTGCTGAGGTAGAAGCTCCGAAAGACGTGGTGGCAGGTAATTTAATGGTTTCCTCAAGTTTAGCAAATGCATTATTTGATTATGGATCATCACATTTTTCATATCTTCCCAGTTTTCTAAGAAAATTATATATTTCCAATTTGATTTAATAAGGGAGTTGTCAGTTAAAACTCCTAAGGGAAGTATCATTGCAACAAAGTTTTGTGAATCAGTCCCCATTAGAGCACATAAATTTTCTTTATCTGGTGATCTCATCATCATACATATGATTGAGTTTTATATAATCCTCGGTATGGAATGGCTTTCGGACTATGATGTGAAGATTTATTGTAAGAAGAAAGAGGTTATGATTCTTGATGATAATGATAAGGAACACCTTATCTTTAGAGCAGAATCGTCACCACCTAATTCTTATTTAGATCCACCCTCAATAGCTCAACTAAATTCAATTATTGGGGAGGAAGAGAATGAAATAACTACGGGTGAGGAAAGGAATGTTCAAATAGGGGATGTACCTGTTGTGAAAGAATTTGTAGATGTATTTCTGGAAGATTTACATGGACATCCTCCAGAACGAGAAGTTGAGTTTTCCATTGATTTGATTCCTGGATCAAGGCCTATATCAAAGACCCATTATATAATGGCCACTGTAGAGTTAGTCGAACTAAAGAAACAACTAGAGGAATTGAGTAATAAGGGATTTATTCGCCCTAGTGTTTCTCCATGGTGAGCCCCTGTTCTTTTTGTTAAAAAGAAAGATGGATCTATGAGGTTATGTATCTACTACAGGGAGATCAATGCTATAACGATAAAGAACAAGTATCCCCTACCTCGTATTGATGATTTATTTGACCAACTGCATGGAGCTCAATACTTTTCAAAGATTGACCTTCGATCTGGATACCATCAGTTGTGTTTGAAGCAGGAAGACATTCCGAAGACAGCATTTCGAACCAGGTACGGGCATTACGAGTTTACTGTAATGCCGTTTGGATTGACTAATGCACCCTCTGTATTCATGGATCTGATGAATAGAGTTTTCAAGGAGTATCTCGATAAATTTGTGGTGGTATTTATTGATGATATCTTGGTATACTCCAAAACCTATGAAGATCATGAAAATCACTTGCGCATTATCTTGAAGACTCTGAGGAGGCATGAATTATATGGGATGTTTAGCAAGTGTGAATTCTGGCTTCATGAGATTTCTTTTCATGGACATATTGTCTCTAAAGATGGAATCTCTGTTGATCCTTCCAAGACCAAGGCAATCCAAGAATGGCCAGCACCTACGAGTATAACTGAGGTACGCAGTTTTATCGGTTTGGCAGGTTATTATCGACGTTTCGTCCAGAATTTTGCCCGATTGGATAACCCATTAACGAAGCTCACACGTAAAGGGGTTAAATTTGTTTGGACAAAAGAGTGTGAAGAATTTTTTGAAGAACTGAAGAAAAGATTAGTCAATGCTCCTATATTGACTCTACCATCGGGGACTGATGGGTTCGTTATTTATAGTGATGAATCGAAGAAAGGACTTGGTTGTGTCCTTATGAAGAATGATAGAGTTATTGCCTATGCATCATGACAGTTGGAAATTCATGAAAAAAACTATCCTACTCATGATCTCGAGTTAGCAGCTATGATCTTTGCTTTGAAGATATGGAGGCACTACCTCTATGTTAAAAAATGTGAGATTTATACTGATCGCAAGAGTTTGAAGTATATTTTCTCACAAAAAGAACTCAACATGAGGCAAAGGAGATTGCTTGAATTACTCATGGATTATGATTGTACGATACACTACCACCTGGGGAAGGCAAACAAGGTGGAAGATGCTTTGAGTAGAAAAGACCATGGAGTTTTGAACAATATGAGAATAGAAAGGGATCCAATTTTCATTGATCTAGTGAAGATGGACATGGGAATAACCAGGGAAGGTGAAACATCAATGCTTTTTCAAATGGTTTCCAAACCATCTTTAATAGAAAGGATTAAGAGTACTCAGACCGATGATGAAGAATTTCAAAAGAAGATTAAAGCTGTGAATGATGGGAGATTGAGAGACTTTGTGTATGAAGATGGAATTTTGAAATTTGGGAAGAGACTTTGTGTTCCCGATATACCTGATCTAAAAAGGGAATTGCTGGATGATGCTCATAGTTCCAATTTCTCTATAAACCCTGGGAGCACCAAAATGTATAGAGATTTGAAGGAACATTTTTGGTGGGACAAAATGAAGAGGGAGATTGCTGATTTTGTGTCAAGATGTATGGTTTTTCAACAAGTGAAAGCTGGAAGGCAACATCCTGGAGGAGTCATGCAACCTCTTCCCATACCGGAGTGGAAATGGGACAATATTACGATGGACTTTGTCATGGGGCTACCAAAGACTTCTAGAAGGAATGATGCAATATGGGTTATTGTTGATCGTCTTACCAAGTCAGCACATTTTCTTGCTATAAGAGAAGATCTACCCTTGGAACGTCTAGCAAGAATATATATTAATGAAGTTGTGAACTTCATGGAGTACCCTTATCAATTGTTTCTGATCGTGATCCCCGTTTTACTTCAAGATTTTGGAAAATTCTTCAGAAATCCCTGGATACTGAACATCATTTGAGCACTGCTTACCACCCTCAGACAGATGGACAATCAGAACGGACTATTTAGACCTTAGAAGACATGTTGAGATCTTGCTCACTTGACTTTCAGGGTATGTGGGATCAATATTTACCACTGGTAGAATTTTCCTATAACAGTAGCTTCCATTCGAGTATTCAGATGGCACCATATGAAGCGTTATACAGAAAGAGATGTCGTACACCAACCTGTTGGGATGACGTTGGTGAAAGAAAACTTGTAGGCCCAGAACTGGTGGAGGAAACGGTGGAAAAGGTGAAAGTAATCCAAAATCACATCAAAGCAGCTCAAAGTAGGCAGAAGAGCTATGCCGATAATCGAAGGAAGGATTTGGAATTTCAAGTCGGTGATCATGTTTTCCTGAAGGTATCTCTGTGGAAGGGAGTCATACGTTTTGGTAAGAAAGGTTAATTGAGTCCCAGGTACATCGGACCTTTCGAAATTCTAGAACGAATTGGGGTTGTAGCTTACCGATTGGAAATGCCGCTAAGTCTCTCCAAAGTTCACGATCTGTTCCACGTATCTCTGTTGAGGAAATACATGCATGATCCAACGCATGTACTCACCTATGATGAATTAGAACTGGAACCCGATCATTCCTATAGTGAAGAGCCCGTTAGGATTCTTGATACGAGAGAACAAGTACTGAGAAACCGGACGACGCGTCTGGTAAAAGTTTTGTGGAGAATCCATAAGATGGAAGAGGCAACTTGGGAACCTGAGGAACTTATGATGAAGAACCACCCGAGTCTTTTCATGCGATAGTATTCTAGAAATTTCGAGGACGAAATTATTTGAAGGAGGGGAGAATGTAACACCCCAAGCTTCTACGGTACGCTTCTCTTTGAATAATGCGATAGCGTGTGTTGTACGCAACACCGAGTTCTAACAACCAATCAAACTAGCCGTTATGAATAGTAATACCTACTTTTTAAAATTATATATATTTTATATTTCAAAATGGACTTCATTTTTGGATTCGGAATATCTAATTTAGCCTCAGGTGAAATTTTGGTACTTTTCGGATAACTTTCATATTTTGATGAATAGTGAAAATTACTAAATTTTAATTAAAAACAACTTTTTTAATCAAAATAATTAATAGTGATAAATTATGAATTTGAGTGGTTTTAAAGTATATTTAGAATATATTTTTACCATTTAATATAATTTTGTTCATTGGACATAATTTTACAATTAAACCGAACATAAACAAGTGTCAATCTTTTGATAGTTATTATCTCTTAAAAACACGCTTTTTGTTTTGACAGCGGGAATTAATTTTAAATTAATTTATGCCACTTCTGTGTTTTGAATTTAGAAAAATGGATTACATATTTGGAATCAGGATGTTCAAATTTTGTAAATAGATAACTTTTATTTTTAGACATTTTGAATAATTACTGCGGTAAATATTTTATTTACCATGGTTAAGGGTAAATCCGGTAAATAAGGGTGAAAAAATAATATTATAATAATACTAAATTACCCTAAAACGTGTCCTATCCTTATTGTTTGATACATGTTCGACCATAGACATCTTTGGGTCGATTTTGGGACCCCATGGTGCCACTTGTAGGTGATAAGGACACTTTATTTTAATTAAGTTAAAATGAATAAAAAAATGACACAAGCATATATCTTTTAGAAAAAAAAATTTTACATAAGGTTATATATGTTGGATTTTAGATTATAAATATTCATTAGAAAGATAAAAAGCTTTCCTACATAAGGATAGTTTATTTATAATTTTTAGACATTAAATAATTTATTTTATTTATGACACAATGATGATGCATTAATTACTATAATAGTGAAAAATTAAAATAATTGATATTATAAATACCCAAATAAATATAATATGAAACTTTTAATGAATTAAACTAATTTTCTAGTATAATATGATATATTAGTATTGATGTAATTGAATTTGTTCTAAGTAATCAATCTGTTATGAGTTTCAAAAAAATCAACTATTGACTAGTGTCAAAATTGACATAAAAGAGTTCTTAAAAAAATATTATATTATTAATTGATATTAAATTCCTAAAAATCTAAGGTTCGGCAAAGAGACTTATATCATGATAGTTTCATCATTAATGGACCACATGGGTGTCTCTTGGATATATGTAGTAAGTTTATTAACCATGTTATATAAAAATACAAAGAGACATTGTAAAAGTGAAACTAATTAACTTAGAGTTAATACTTAAAGATAAGGTTAATATAAGTACCCAAACCTGTCTAAATTCTATTGGTTGAGTTTTTTCGACCCATCACCACCTTAACATTTGAATAATCAACTTTGGATCCATTAGAAACCGAATATGAATTTATTATAAATTAATATTTCTAGCTTTTCCAAAGGTGCCCCTCACCCCTCTTATAAAAGGGCACTCCTACTTCTCATTTCTTCACACCTTCAAAGCCTTTTGGTTCGGCCAAACTCTGCCCAAATACTCTCCCAACTTCCCTCAATACAACCTAGGGGCCTTAGTTTGATCAGAAAGCCAACCTAAGGATCCCTTTTGATCAAATTAAAAGGAAGAACCTGAAGAAGAGGTAATGATTTCATCACCCTTTTCTAAGTTCATTTCTTCTTCCACTTCTTCTTCCTTTGTTGTTACCATTCTAAAATAATAAATCCAGTATAATATATATACTGTGATGTTATTATAAATATGGTACAACCATATTCAGTATTATATCCACCCTTTGAATAACATGTCACCATACGTGCGTACGTACGGCTTACCGTCTCCACGTCGTGGTGTAATTGTTATTCAATATAATATTATTTGGATGGGTATAATAATGATGTGTAACTCATGTAAATAATAAATATAACATGTTAAGGATTCTGTATATATGATATACCATCCATTTATATATTATTTAAATATCAAAAGAATGATATTGTCGCTCATGCGTACGTACGGACTACCGTCTCCACGAACGCGATGAGATTCATTCTCCATCGTATCCATTCAAGTATAATTATCATTTGATGATTTAAAAAATGATGTTTAAGGACTTGATATCATTCTGGATATGAATAATATAAAACCTATCCTTTACAAACATGTATTATGTAACAAAACATATAAAAGAAAACAAGTAAGTTAACACCTGAAACAACGATAATACTAAGATATTATTATCAAATCAATATTAAAAGATCATATATGATATCATATTAATGTATATGATTATTGTATAATTTATTAAAAATTATTTCACCATTATACAGGAGGTTAACCTACCCCAACCAAGGAAAAGTACAAGGTAAGGGGTTTTCATCTCACTCCTTATTCCCATGAGATTCATGCCATATTTCCACCATCACCTTTTGTGTGGTGTATGTACTGCCCATAATTATATTCTTTGTGTAATACACTCTAATTTATGTGTATTTATATATTCATTGTATGATACCTCTTTCATGGGTTTTATGTTTCATAAGTTACCATATTGGTAAGGGTTATTTCACAATCTCTTCATTATCCGAGGTTGTTTATACGTAATAATCTACTGGGATCTCTTTATCATCCACACCCATGTTTCTTAAAAATGTATTTCAAAACATTTTTACTATTTACTAGAATATGAGTTAAAGTCATTTATACCCTTTTTAACTTTTATAAGTGGTTTATAAAGGAATCTTTTGGTCATTTTTAAAACAAGGTCCTTTTTAACCTTTTCGACAGAATTAAGGTAAGAATGTTTTTTTAACTTATACGGCGGGTGCGGCTATTTCTGCTGTTATAAAATCTTCAAAGTTTTCCGTACAAGCTTATAAGAATATTTTCAAGAAAATGTTTTATTTTATATGGATCTTAAATGATTTCAAAAATAGAAAGAGATATTTCTCCAAAAAGTGTTTTGATTCCATCTATGTCAACATCCTTTGATGGATTTTACGCTTATTTGAAGTTGATTTATTATGATACAAAACTTCTATATTGTATTGAAGGTTTTGTGATATGTTTGACTGTGGATGTGCGATTTTATACCATTCATAGTTTATGGTGAAATTATTGACATTTCGTATGCTATTTTTAATACTAATATTTATGTTATGTTTAAACCTTTTCATATGGGAATGCATTGGACTTAATATGTGACGGGTGGAGCCCGCTATAGCTCCTCGATGCATCAGTAGGTCTCATGAGACAAACTAGTGTCTTCGCACAAGGCCTTGACAAAATCTTATTTGTAGTCTTGGCACGAGGCCTTGGCTATGTGGTTATGATAGTCTGGCATTATGCATTCCAACATTATGAAAGTGGTTAGTGATTTTGAATGTGATTATTCGATTAGTAGAATATCAATGTGAATGAGTAAATGGAATTATTTCATTTTATTTATGCCATACAATGTTGAAAGATCAAGTTTGAAAGGCTTTTGTTTTTGTTATACATTGACTTAAAGGTTTATTCTGATTTATTAAAGTTTCCTCTATATTGTTATCCTTACTGGGCATTTAATCTCACCCCTTTTCTATGTTTTATTTTTCCCAGGAAGTGAAGAAGTAAATTATGAATGACCTGCAAGGATATTATGTGGGGATATGAGTGTGGATTATGGAGACATTATTTTGTTGTAGTAGTTTTTCATTTTATGATGTAATGTAAAACTTATTAATATATCTAGTGTTTCCAAGGCTACTAAACCAGTCGGTATTTCGAGATTTGATCTTTCTTGTGATCATGCCAATGTTATGTAATAATGCACCGACTCTAGGTAACTAGGGTCGGGGCGTTACATTTAAGTACTGTGGAAAACATTAAAAAAACATGGGATGAGCATAAAAAGATCAGTAATGGATATAAAATAAGGAATGAAAAAACTATCCCATCAATAAATAAAATTCAATGAAACCATACTTTTCAATCATGACATACCTTCTGAAATCATATGATTTTTGAATAACACAGAGAAATAATAAATCAAATAGGTATCTTGTACCATACAAAAAATACTTACATTGTAGCTATCACAACTACATAGGAAGTTACATTGGAATACACATCACAGTATATTTCCTAAATCTTATTGGAGAAACATTAATGTTTAGCTCTGTCACATTACCCAATGCATTAGAGATCTATATCGGGCTCACCCGCACTAGGTTTATCACGGAACAACCTGTATATGTAATTAATGACCCAGAACCAGAACATATTCATAACACATAAAACAAGAATAAAGGAAAGATAAAATTTATACATTGAAATCATAGTATATAACTTCAAAATATTCAAATAATCAATGTTTTATCAAACCATTTTTAAAAAACATTTAATAAATTTAATAAAGATATTTTTGAACCAACGTTTTCCAAACCACTTTGAAGATTTTAAAGGAATTAACATTTTAAAACAGTAATTTCCATATATATTAATCCTTAAAACCATTTTTAAAACATGGAAATTAATGATAATGATTTATAATAATAAATCATTAAAACATTTAAAATAATATTTTAGTTAATGAGTTCCCAACCAAAAGAGACACGCATGAATACAAATAATTGAGGAATAACATTAATCAAAGATTATAATATCATGAGAATAAATATATTCATGATATAATATGTCAAATGGCAGTATAAACACCATATAAAAGTGAATTGGTTTATAACAACAACATGTTTCAATGGAATGTAAATTGAGACAAAGTACCTTAAAAAGATCATATCCTTAGATTAAGGAAAAATCATGGAAATAATTATGTGTCACAAATATAAATGCACAAAATATAAGTGGATATTAAGTGTAAAAAAATCATATTTCATTCACACACATTCATAGCATGACATAATATTGAAGTATAAGTTTATCCCAAAGAATTGAAATTGGGTAAAGAAATTCCCTTACAAAAATTTGACAGCCTAACATCGTCACATTAAAATTTAGAAAATGAGTTGATGAGAGAAAAAATGGTATCACATCACTTTTAAATATAATTAACAGAATTAATGATGAATAAGAACATATACCAATATAAGAAGATGTAAATTAAAATACATAACAAAAAGAAGCCTTTGGCTAAAAAGTATGGTGAAAGGTTCCCTTACCGATTTGGTTACATACAAAACATACAACCCATGAAGGAGGGATAATATAATTATTATATAAATACCAATAAATTAATTTATATTACACAAATAATACAATCATGGGCAGTACATACACCAAACAAAAGTAAATAGTGGAAAATATAGCATGAATATCACAAGAATAAAATAGTGAGATGAAAACCCCGTACGACGTTTTAATCAATCGAGTCATATGAATAAAAGATAATAACCACCAAATTAATCATATAATACCATGAATATGAATAAAATAATTTTAATATATATAAAATTACATTACACAATACACCACATTCCATAAATAAGTGGCGAACAATGGAAATCTTATGCAATTAAAATTGAGATAAGACACCCCTTACCTCGTGTCCGACATGACTCGTTTGTTAATTATTATTAATGAATAATAAAATTAAGTTAATTTGTACATTCCTAAGAACCTTTTTCATGTTTATTATTCTTTTTCTATCACTTATTACTTTTTTATAATAATTATTTTATTATTTGAGTTCATATTGGACATTTGGCCGATGTTCGGAACTTGAGTAAAAAATGTACTTGTTATAATTACAAAATGTCCATTACATTATCTAAAGAATAATATTAATTATTTAGATATCATATATATCATATATATATCCAATATATATTTATTTATAATATTACATGACATTCATATATAAGAAATGAAACGCACCGCCCATGGAGATGGTAAATCGTACGTACACATTAATGCTACTTTCATTTCTATTTCATATTTAATGGAATGAAAATGTAATGACAAATAGGTGTATTATAATTCCAGAATAATATCACATATAATTATATTATCTCTATATTTTATACGCTCCATGTATGGCATGAATTGGTTATATCACTTTGAGGGGGTGGTAGTCCACACTTCCTCAAATGAAATTATCAAGTTTACCCATTACGGAAAATAGAAATGTATGATATAAATGGATAATATAGAAGAATATAAACAATATAAACATAATATATATCACATATAAATACAATTCCATCATAATGGACATCATTAAAGGCAGTAGGATATAATTGAACAATCATCATTTCGTGAGGCAGTAGTTCTCCGTCCACCTAAACAATATGTTCTTTTAAACATTAGATGGAGTTTTGTCTATGTATAGTGAGAATAATCATTATAAAAACAACCAGGTATATTTAGGATACTTATTATGATATAAAATAAATGAATAAAAATAGTTTAGGGGGCCGGAGAAGTAAAATAAAATAAAAGAACTTAAGAGAAGACATTACCTTTAAATCCGGTATCTCCCTTTGGTTTGAACCAAATGGTTTAATTGAATTTCCTTATGCCTAGGCTATGACTTATACTAGGAGGAGAGGGATTTAGGGAGATTATTTTTGTGGTGTTTTGATGAGCCATGGTGCTTGAGAAGCGTGAGTAATGGGTTAGAAGTGAGGGATTTTTACAAGGGGGAGGAGGTGCTCTTTAAGAATGTTTAAAAAATATTATTTTGTTTTATAATTATTTTTGGTTTCTATAGTTCCAAAACTGATTAAATTCTAGTATAATATGACCGATGTTATAAATAAAATCATCCAATAATAATTGGATAGGTTTTTTATATTGTTTTAATTTTTATAATCATATTTATTTAAATCATCCATTAATGAGGTGAACACTACATCGTTAGTGGTTCATAAATATGTTTATTTATTTTTTGTCAAAAAATTATAAAAAGATATAAATATTTAGGAAATGTAATTATCTTTATAATAAATATTAATATTCAAAAAGATAACTTATATAACACCATGTAAGAATTGATTTACTAAAAGACATATGTTTAAGTCGTTTTTGTCTTTACTTTAAATTAATTAATATAATGTGTCATTATCACTCTTAAGTAGCTCCATGGGGTCCTAAAATCGACTCAAAGTATTTCCATGGTTGGAAATGTATCAACAAATATAGTTATAACACATGTTATGGTAATTTAATATTATTATATTATTATTATTTTATCCGTATTTACCAGACTTACCATTTAACCATGGTAAATAAAATATTTACTGAGGTAAATATTTAAAAAGTATAAAAATAAAAGGTACATATATAAATAATTTAGACCTCATGATTATAAATATGTAATCCATTTTTAAAAATTCAAAACACAAATGTGGCAGAAATTAATTTCAAATTAATTAACGTTGTCGAAACAAAATTCGTGTTTTTAAGAAATAATAACAATCAAATGGTTGACAGTTGTTTATGTTCAATTTCAATGTGAAAATACTTACAATGAAAAAAATTTGATTAAATGGTAAAAATATAATCTCTTAAAATTTAAAACTATGTATAAATATTATATATATATTCAAATAAATTAGATTAAAAGGCAGTTTTGAATTAAAATATAGTATTTTTCACTATTCATAAAAAATGTATATTATCAGAAAAATACAAAAATTTAATACAAAACAAATTTTGTTGTCCAGATTCTGAATAAGAATATTATTTTGTAAAATAGAACATATAAAAATGAACAAACTAGAATTAAATAGGGTCATCCATTAAAAGGTGGTAAATCGACCTTTTAATGAATATTATAGTATTTATGCTTAAAATCAGATTCATTCTTATTTTATGCCTCTAAAATTTATTGGATAAATGTAAAAACATTTTAAAAACATGTATATTCATATTTTAGTTAGTTATATCTATTCTTTCAAATAAAAAGGCTAGGCGATAACTACCATTTGAAAAAATATTATATTGTTATTTTTCAACATGACTCAACATTGTGTGCAATGTAAATTTTCAATGAAACTCATTGTTCTGTATAGGGTATGCCATCGAAAATAGAATCCCCATTATATTAATATTAATATTTAATTAAAAATTTTTAATAAATATTAAAATTTTATATTCTTTATTTACATGGGTTGGTTTATCCTTCCAACCTTTTGGGAATTGGGTCTTCACAATTTTAAAATTGTTCTTGGAAACTTCACTGAAAGTCCGACATAAGAAAAATGAGTCCATAAAAATATTAATTTAAAATAAAGAAAGAGAAATACAAAGGTCAACAGAGATATCCCATCCTAGTATTTCATGTAGGAAAACAAGGATATAAAAGAGAAGCAAACCATTAATGTTTGATGGGGAGTGGTGGATAACATGATGAGGAGAAAGTTAACCACCAAAAAATCACAAACTTAAGAATGGTTAAAAGGAATTTGATTTCCCAGTAAAAAAAGTTAATGGGCAATTTTTTTGTTTTATGGGACTTTTCATAAATTTTATAAATTTATTTCTGATTTTTAATATGAACATAAGGAAACAAACATACTTTTCATGTAGACTTTAATACTTTACTGGATTTCTTCCACAAACTCGTCTTTTATCCAAATGATGAGTATTCAAACTGAGTTGGTCACATTAAAATCACTAGAATAAACTTCTAGAGTATCATGTGATGCAAAAAGATGAACTATATATTTCCCCTCTCTTTATACATTAACCAAAACCAAAAAGGTTAGTACAAGATCCGATAGTCCCCCAAAAGCAAAATCATTTATAAAACATAAAACAACTCTCAATATCCAAAATTCAACAAATAGTAACCAAGGATCAACAAAGACCATTCAATACACAATTTTCCCTAAAATACATCAAAATAATTTAAACAAATAGTGGAACCCAAAACTGAAATGAATTTGATCATATAGTCTTCCTTGATAAATCATAATATTTCTCTCCAAGTATCGACTACTCTTAAAGTCTAATTCTAAAGTGTAATTAACCTAAAAACATATTCTATATTATGGGGTAATAATCTATATAAATAACCCAAATTTCTATACGTCCACAATAAAAAACCTTGATTCTTCAAAAATAAAATTTCAACCGTTACTCTACAAATAAGATCCCCTAGTATTCTATTTCCCTTATGCGTATAATGCTCCCCCAAAGAGGGAACATCTTCCAAAATATACTTAATCACTTAATCTCCAAATAAGTTTCCTATATTATGGATATCTATTTGATAAAACATAATTTCCCAAAATCCACATATTTTAATCCATAAAATCATTTAACTTAAAAGAATAAGTCATAATTACCAGAGACTTCACGTAGGACAGTGGTAGGAGATGCGCCCTTGTTACCCTTAAGTTGTGGGATTGATTCATGCAGCCTTTACAGATGCGATGTGTTTTCACCAATCTTATAGGTTTTCCATTTTATAAAACTAAAAAATACCCCAAATATGTTTTAACCTCAAAGGTTTCATATACCTTAAATTTTCATCCCAATACATTAAGACCTAAACATATTATATATTTTCATTTTTTCACCTCCAAATGATAAAATAAATCTATTTCCAATAAAAAGAACATCATACCTTGATCATGGTGTCCATATGTTTTCATCATAATCATGTTTACATAGGTAGAAGGTCCATGCATTGAAAAAATGATTTATAGATCCTTAAAAATAAATTTCTTCCTTCATCCAAAAACACATTGTACAACGTGGATCATATGGGTGTTTATAGAAGAATAGTTTCAGAAAATAATCATGTATGACATATAATTTCAAAGCATCTGATAAAACATTACTTTTATAAAATTGATCAGACCAAATTTGTGTTGAAACTATCAAAAAATGGTCCTTTTTAAATTCCATAAGTATGTGATGATAGAAAATATTGTAAAATCAAATATAAATAGGTTGCACAAGGGTATCCTTCATCATAATATTTTTTAAAATCATAATATGCATCAAAATCTTCTGATAAGGTAAAATATTTGAAAATGCATTGATAATATTTACCTTTCTTTAAAATATGATAATATTGAGAAAATAGTATTTTATTATATACAACCCATGATCCACTATGATATCGAGGTATAGTGGAGGTGGATTATCTCTCAAAAAAAAATTCTTTCACGTGAGTTGTATATAAAAAAAAGTTTCATAATCATCTGAACAAGACTTTGCAATAATTATTACAAGCATGTCATCAAGAAGAGATAGTGATGTCCTTTGAGATCCTCCTCCTTCCATTTTTAACTAAATTCCATGATGTGAAAATTTTATAAAACAAGGACTTAACTAAAATAACATATATAGGGACTTACCATGTGTTTAATGAAAACTCATAATCCATAATGTTATCAAACCAACCTCTAATAACATATATAATGACCTGGCCTTAAAAAATTACATAATATTGAATTAAATTAATAATTCACATTGTGGATCTTTTCATGTCTAGAGTTTTAGAGAATTAGGCAATAAATATTACATATCAACTTGAAAATTACACGCATATACTACTAATCAATATTCATTTCGTTCATAAAATAAAAACTCTTTAAAAGTAACATGTCTAGTTCCATGATTTAGACATCATAAATTTTTCTTGATCCCATCCATGAACCTATTCATCATTATGTCTTGTGGAAAAAATTTCAAAAACTTGGTATGAGAATAAAAATCTCAATACGAGTTACAAAATAAGGAATGAAAACATTAGCCCATCAATAAATACAATTTAATGAAACCATAATTTTTAATCATAACATACCTTTTGAAATCATAAGATTTATGAATAAAACAAAGAAATCATAAATCATATAGGTAACTTGTGGCATACTAAACATACATACAATGAATCTATCATAGTTACATAGGGAGTTACGTTGGAATACCTATCATGGTATATTCGTTAAATCTCTTAGGAGAAAAATTATCATTTACTTCCATCACGTTAACCAATGCTTTGGAGAGCTATCTCAGGCTCACCACCCCAGGTTTTATCACGGAACCACACATATACGTAAACAATTACCAAGTACCATGAAATATTAATAACACATAAATAATCATAAAGGAAAGATAACATTTCAACATTTCAATAACAATATATCATTTCAAAATATTGACATAATCAATACTTAAGAAAACCATTTAAAAAAAATTAATACATTTAATAAAGAGTTTTTTGAATAAATGTTTCCTATACAACATTGAATATTTTAAGGGAAATAACATTTTAAACTATTAATATACATATTAATAAATCATTATTTTCATTTTTAAAATATTGACATTATTGAAAAATATTTTGATGAATAAACCATTAAAACAGTTGAAAGGATATTTCAGTTAAAGAGTTCCCAACCAAATGAGAGATGCATTAATAAAAATAACGGAGGAATGACACTAATCAAAGACTATAATATCACGAGACTAAATAGATTCATGATATTATATGTAAAAGGGAAGTATATAAACCATATAAAAGTTAATTGGTGTATAATAACAATAAGATTCAATGGAATATAAATTGAGACAAACTCCATTACAAAGATCACATCCTTAGATTAATGAAAAAATCAAGGAAATAATTATGTGTGAAAAATAATAATACACCCAATATAAGTGTATATTATGTGTTAATAAAGAATAGGTCATTCAAAAATATTCATAGCATGACATAATCAATAAGTAGAAGTTTAACCCAATGAATTTAAATTGGGTAAAGAAGTTCCCCTGCAAAAATTTGATAGCTTAACGACATCACATTAAAATTAAAAAAATGAGGTGTTGGGAGAAAAAAGATTATCTCATCACATGGAAATACAATTTATAGCAATAGTAAACTATAAAAACATACCCCCTAATAAGAAGATGTAAATTAAAATACATAACAAAAGGGTGTCTGACTAAAAGAGTTGGGTGAAAGGTTCCCTTACTGATTTTGTAACTTATGAAACATACACCCCATGAAGGAAATATCATAAAATTATGATGTAAATACCCATAAATTAAATTATATTAAACAAGGAATAAAATCATGGAAAGTACATACAACACAAAAAAAATAATGTTAAATATAGCATGAATCTCTTGGGAATAAAAAGTGGGATGAAAACCCTGTACCACATTGTAATCAATCGAATCGTATGAATAAAAGATAATAACCACAATATTAATCATATAATACAATGCATATAAAGAAAATCAGTATAATATATATCAAATGGCAGTACACAATACACCACATGCAATATATAAGTGACGAAGAATGGAAATCTCCTGAAATTTAAATTGAGATATGAAACCCCTTACCTTGTTTCCGACTAGACTCGTTTGTTCCTTGTTCTTCCTGAATAATAAAAGTAAGTTAATTTTAACTTTCTTAAAAAAAATTTAATTTTATTATTCTTTTTATATAACTTATTACTTTTCTATATTTTTTTTAATTATTTGAGTTCATATTGGACATTTTGTCAATCTTTGGAACATGAGTCAAAAATGAAGTTGTTATAATAACAATTATTCCATTCTGTTATCTCAAAAATAATATTCATGATTTATATATCATATATATCATATATATTTGGTATATATATTTTTTATAATAGTGCATAAAATTTGGAGATAAGAAATGAAATGCACCATTCATGGAGACGGTATGTCATACGTACGCATGAAACTACTTTCAATTCTATTTCATATTTAATGGACTGAATAAATAATGATAAATAGGTATATTATAATTATAGTATAATATCTTATATAATTTAATTATATATATCCTTTATACCTTCCACGTATGGTATGAACGAGTCATATCTCATCGAGAGGGAGCTAGTCCGCACATCCTCAAATAAAATTATCGCATTTACCCATTATAGAAACCATAAAGGTATGATATAAATAGAAAATATAGAATAATAGAAACCATATAAATAAATTTCCATCATAATGGACACTAAGAGAGGTGGTAGGAGACAATTGAACAATCATTGTTTCATGAGGCAGTAGTTCACCTTCCACCGAAACAATATGTTTATTAACCATTAGATAGAGGTGTGTGTAAGTGTAGTTCAAGTAGTTTGTATAACAACAAACTAATATATTGACTATACTGTTGTTTTTATGAAAGAAAAAAATAAAAAGAGTTTAGGGCGTTGGAGAAGTAAAATAACACAAAACAACTTAAGAGAAGAAGTTACCTTTAAATAGGGTATCTCACATTGGATTGAACCAAAAGGATTAATTGAATTGCCTTCTTCTTAGTGAAAGTCTTATAGGAGGAGGAATGGGATGTAGTGAGATTAATTGAGAAGAGGTTGGACGAGCCAAGGGGCTTGAGAAGTGTAACATCCCACTTTCGGAAGCCACCCAGAGGCGCCCCATATCCGGTTGGTCACATAGCCTCAAGAGAATTTCCCCGCACGTCAGAGGCTGTCGACTAGTAGTGAGTGAATTGGGTGTGATAATGGGGAAACTATGCCCCCATTGGCAGAGTACACAGTGGATGTACACAAATACATACCACAACGGATGCAGTAAATACCAAACAACAGTAACAGTGGAAGAATGATAAAGGAAACTACTGGAGAATATATATATATATAACTGATTAATGATACATATATGTCTAGGAAAATAGCCAAAAAAGTAACAATGCTGGAATACAAAAGTGTGAATCCAATGTGTAAAAGAAATTAGATAAACTCCCCATCATCGCAACCCATAACTTGGTCCCTGGCTCTCTAGATCCACACAATCAAGATCCTGAAGTAGAAGTGCGGTTTCCATTGTCTATACCTACAATAATATAATCTGATTGGGACCAAAATCATGTCCCAAACAGGGTGTGAGAATAAATCCCAGTATCCAACAACCACGAGATTTGTTCCTAACAATCAGCGAATATATGGTAGGAAAAGGTATGGAAAGCAGTAAACAGGAAAGTATTCAAGAGTAAACAATCCACATATTATAGCATTTAATTAACAAACAAGTAAGTAGTTACTCAAGAAAGTAGAACAAACAGGTAACCCTATAGGTATTTCTCATAGACTAACCCCTATGGGTCAACCAACAAGTACAAGAAACCCTCTTGGAAGCACACACAGTCCTACCCCTTTGGTTCAGCTAAAGAATATAATCTCTCGGGAAGTACTCACCGTAAGTTCTTCCTATAGTATCGTATCATATTAATGAGGCTCTGGGGAAGTAATCAACATCTCATTCCCCCTTTGGCTCACATAGAGGAACTATAGACACTCTGAGGAAGCACTCAACGTCAATTCCCCCTGTGGTCTTGCATCGTATTATAAAAGACACTCTGGAGAATCCCTTGCGTGAATTCTCCTTGTGGTCTACTACACTAGGTTCTCAAGGCCCTGTTTAAGTCAAAAAAGTATAGAACACATAACAGCCAAAGTAAACCTCAAGAACTACTTGTCTAGCATTCTATGGAATATCAGCACATTGGTACTACAGTCAAAACATCCAAAAATACTAGGCTTGGAATGTAAAGAGAAGCCTAACGGGAAAACAAGACCCAAAGGTCAACAATATAAAACATGCATGGGTAATACATCCAAAGCATAAAAATTCAATCTATTCACAAGAAACATCCTCTACTCTAGCATATAAGCAAAGAAGGTAAACAAATAGGGATAAATGGTAAACATGCAATACCCCATTCAAGGGTATTGGTGGAATTTGCACAAAATAATCAATGAAATTCAACAGAAAGGAACAAAACCCCTACCTCCGTGTTAGGATATCAATATACTTGAACCACAATGCTTGAATCTCCTTTAAACATCATATATCTATGAAAATGAAAAAAATGATCAACCCATGATAACTTGGAAAAGATGAGTAATTGGAAAACTATTCTTTGGGAGAAGGAAGAGATAACGATTACTATTCCAATGCAATTGATGGCAGTCGATTCGGAGAACAGATGCGTGATTGGGGGATCAGGGAAGTCTCAACGCTGTACGGGTGGTCTTGGACATTTCAGAAGAAGAAGAAGACACCCCTGTCCATTAGACTTGACCCCGGTCCATTATATGAAAAAACATAAAATACAAGTCAGGTACTTTTGAAGTACATGATGTGTACTTTCCCTTTATGTACTCCACCTAATATGGACTCTATGTCACCTCTACATGGTCATGTGTGTGGCCATGACAAGACCAGCACACGTCCTCCAACGACATCGAAGTACATGACGTGTACTTTGAAAATTTCCAGATTTTCCTTTTTTTCTCAAAAAGGACTAGAAAATGAAAACCATACCTGAAAAGAACATCCGAGTTCATACAAACTTCCCCCTAAACGAAATTCTCACCAAATTTCCCTAGCAAGACATAGAAGAAGAAACCTCGGACAGCTCCAGCCACTGAGCTCATACATTGGCCTCCCTCTCCCAAGTCTTGTCCTATACCCTCCCATGTAATCATAGCACTTGTACCAGAGGAACAAAACAGACACAAAGAACCTTCGTACTTTGATCGAAAATCTAGATAGAATGCTCCTCAGAAGATGCATCCACCTCCAACTAGACTTCCTCAGGTTGGAAAGCATGAGACGGGTCTAAAAAGTATCATCGCAGCTAAGAAGCATTGAAAATGTCATGCATAGCCTGGTACCTCAGAGGTAACTGTAACTGATAGGCCACCATCCCAACTCTCTCCAACACCTCAAACGACCCAACATACCTTCCCAAAAGTTTAACCTACCTCGTAATACTCTTGTGTCCCAACCTTGTTGTGACACGTAAGAAAACCTGATCCTCAAACTCAAACTCTAGAGGTTGTCTCCATTGATCAACATATGACTTTTGTTGAGACTATGTAGTAGCCATCCTCTTCCGAATCAACTCTATCTGCTCTGTGGTCTCTTGAACAAGACAAGGTCCCAACAAAGCTGCCTCTCTGGCCTCCAGCCAATATAAGGGTGATCATCATGGCCTACCATACAATGCCTCATAATGTGACATCTAAATTGTTTTTTGAAAACTATTGTTGAAGGAAAACTCCACAAGAGGTATATGTTTCACCCAAGAACCTCCAAAGTCTAGAATTCATTCTCAGAGCATGTCCTCAAGCACCTGAATCATACACTCGGACTGGCCATCTGTTTGGGGATGGTGTGTTGTACTCAAAAGTACCTGTATACCCAAAGCCTTCTAAAGCCCCAGCCAGACCTGAGAAGTAAAATGTGAATCCCTGTCTGAACAAATGTAGTATGTAACGCCATGCAGATGTAAAATTTATCAGATGTATAGCCGTCCTAGATCGTCATCACTAAAGGTCTCCTTGATCAGTAAGAAGTGAGCAACCATCATGAGTCTGTCAATGTCAACACAAACTGCATCATTCCCTCGAGGCGACCTTGGTAAATCGGTCATTAAGTTCATCACAAATTCATTCCACTTCCACTCTGGAATGGGTAACAACTGTAAAAGACATGTTGATCGCTGATGTTACACCTTAACCTGCTGACAAGTAGAACATCTCATGACGAAACCAACAATATATCTCTCCATACCTGTAAACCAATATTGGTAGTGAATATCGTGCTACATCTTGGTGACACTAGGATGAACCACCCAAACATTGGAATGAATGTACCACATCATATCGTCACGTATATCTTCTGGCACCCATATGCGTCCCTGGAAACTCAAGATCTCATCCTTGCCTAAGGTCTATCCAGGATCAGGTTCCTCTCATGACACACTCTCCCTTAGGACTAGGCCTTCAGAATCTGATAGCTGCCTCATTCTTACCTGATAATGAAGTGTAGAGGTTACAGATACAGAAGATATAAAAGTCTACCCCTGTCTGTCGTGCACCTCCAAATGTATCTCAGAGAATAGAGCCATATGCTACCACTCACTACTGGCTTCCCAAAATGCATGTATCTGAGTCCACCTACTCAACGCATCATCCATAGCGTTGCCTTTCCCTGGTGTATAGGCAAGCTTGAAGTTGAAGGACTATAGGTACTCAACCCACATTCGCTGTCACAAATTCAGATAAATCTGAGTGAAGATGTACTTGAAACCTTTGTGGTTGGTGAAAAGCACAAAATGTTTTCCCAGAAGATAATGTCTCCAACAACATAGGCCACAAACAACAACTGCCAACTCCAGAACATGCATTGAGTAATTCTTCTCATGTGGCCTCAACTACCGAGACCTGTACGCAATGACTCCATCTCCCTACATAAGCATGTCTCCTATACCGATACCTGAATCATCACAGTAGACAATATAGGTCTTGCATGGATATGGAAGGACTAGTATTGGTGTTGAAGTCAACCTCCATTTCAGCTCCTGAAAGGCTGACCCACATTAATATTACCATAAAAAAATTTCTCCCTTGATAGTTAGACCTATTAGTGGTGCTGCTACGTATGAAAAGTCCTGTATGAAATGTATGTATTATCCAGCCAGCCTTAGAAAACTCTGCACCTCAAAGATGTTTTTCGGCTGCTCCAAGGAAATTACTACTCTCACTTTCTCTAGGTCTTCCGGTACACCTATCTATGAGATAAGGTAACCCAAAAAGTGAATCTGGTCCATCTAATAGTGGAACTTGGAGATCTTAGCATATAAATAATGCTGCTTCAGTGTACTCAAAAAAATCTCAAGATGAGTAGCATGGTTGTGGTGAGTTTGAGAGTACACCAAGATGTCGTCCAGAAAAACCACCACGACAGAATCCAAGTATGTATGGAACAATTGGTTCATCAGTTCCATGAAAACTGCAGACACGTTCATGAGACCTAACGGAATGGCCCTATACTCATATAGACCATACATGCTCCTAAAGGATGTAACAGATATATATGATAGTCTAACTCAGAACTGATGATAACTGGATATCAAGTTAATCTTTGATAACACTCTACCTCCTCAAAGAAGATCAAAGATATCATCATTCCTAGGCAAGGGATGTCATTTCTTGACCATCAACTGGTTCAACATTCGATAATCCACACAAAGACTGAGGGTACTGTCTGCCTTCTTCACAAACGAAACAGGTGAAACCCAAGAAGAAGTGCTGGTTCAGAAGAAACCCTTTGCCTACAACTCCTCCAACTACTTCTTGAGCTCCTAAAACTCTGGTGTAGCCATCCTATAAAAAGTAATGGACACCAGTGACACTCCTGGAACGAGCTCAATCGAAATGTATACCTCATGCCTTGGAGGCAAACCCAAAAAGTCCTCTGGAAAGACATCTCTGAAACAATCAACCACTAGGGGAAAGTATAACTGTGAATTCCCCTGGTCATCTATATAAATACTATTAATCTGGGCAGTAACTGATCTAACCCATGATGTTATGGACCTGCTCTGCTCGCTCGGACATCCCACTCGCCCTTATGAAGAAAATATCCACCCTATAGTGATATGAAACTCACCCGATGGCGATATCAGTCGACTACTACCCGGAAAATAAATAGCCAATCCATTATGAGAATGACATCATAGAATGTCATCTCTAGGACATAGAGATCCCATATAAAGTGATACCCAGCCACCTCTAGAGGGAACTCTTTGCACAGACATACACTAGTCGTCCTAGTCCCCAACGGTGTGTCTAGAGTCAAAGTATCTGTAAAGGAAATGATGCAGAGCCCAAGGATCTCCACTACAGAAATAGAGATAAATCTATTGGAAGCCCCTATAGGAAGAAGATAAAACTGAGACTACTAAGATTGTACCTCGAACTATAGAGGTTCTGAGATCCTGCTCTTTCTGGGTCTGCTCCACTGCAAAAGTATGACCTGTACCACGACTGTGTGACCCTGCCTAATAGGTCTAAGATGATCGACCCTACTATCGCTGAATGTCTAGAGATTTAACACCACGGTCGCGACCTCTACCTTGGCCCGAATGGCTAGAATAACTCCAATTCCTAGGCTGGTGAGAAAATGGTGGCACTTCTCCTGAACGAGGAGTTAGGATGAACCCCTCTTAGTAGCTGCTGGTGAGAAAACTTGAAAGAAGTGCTGAAGGTGACCCATCTTGAAGCAATATCGGCACTCAAATTGGTCTCCCTGGCTCTATGGCCTCGTATGCCCAGACCTTCCACACTGGTAGCATACCACTTGGCTACTTGAAGATGTGTCTCACTGCATCTGATTACCACACATAGACTCCCTACAGGACTACCTGTTGTCAGCTGGTGAAGCACTTACTCTGGAAGTAGAACCTCCCTGGATCTTAGATCTGGAATCTCTCAGATTTCACTCTGTAATCAGCACCAAGATGAAAATAGAAGTAATGGAAGTCAACATAAAGATATTCACATGTGAGTGGATCTCCCGTCCGAGACCATCCTTAAACATTCTTTCCAAGAACAACCCATCTCTGCCCAGGAGGGGTGTGGAACCCTAACGCTCGGTGAAATGAGAGGAATAATCCATAACCAAAATATTATCCTACTCTAGACTCATGAACTCCCAGGCTCGATCGGTCCTTAAAGTATCTGGATAGAAGTAATCATAAAAGACCCACTGAAACACCTCCCACGCCATAACCTGCTGATGACCCACCACTGAGATCCTGTCCCTCCACCTCTTGGAGGAGTCTCGTAGCATGTAGGTAGCGATCTTGAATCACCATTCTGGAGGTGTCTCCAGATTCTAAAAAAGTTTCATCATGGCCTCTAGCCATAAATCTGGAGCTATAGGTCCACCTTCACCTGAAAAGGTGGAAGGATGCTGCTGCTAGAAAACCCACGTCATGTCTGCCATAATCAAGGTAGGAGGCGGATCTCCCTAGAAGGTCTGTATCATCCTCAAAAATCCTTCCCTAAACTGCACATCGTCTCTTGCAACAGGTATCACCACTGGTGCCAAGGCTGGCACAACAGGAGGATCTTCGGGAAGTCCCTGATCAGCCCTATCGAGTGTCTGATCTCTGTGTGGGAACTGGCGTACAACCGGAGGACGTCTCTGTTCCACAACTCTACAAGGTCAAACACACACCTTATATCAAGGTCATAAAGCTCTAAAAACAAGGATCGTAAGAAGGGAACAAGTGAAATGAAGCATTCATGTTTCCCATAACATGACTGCACGACATGTATAAAGACTACACGACATGTTTCCTTATGTCATTTACATGGGCGTGCAGTCCTGCTAAAACTGGTCGTGTAACACCCCAAACACAGGGCGAGTTATCCCAACACACGACATATACCCTAATCCACTTCCCCAACCCGAGTAATTTTACACTGTTAAGCCAAACGACTATCCAAAGGAAAAACTACAAAGCGTGTTCAAGGTAGACACAGCGAGTACGCAGTAAGCTTCACCTGGCCTGTGTTGTTAGTGACACGGACTGTGTACCCAGGTCACACTACACGGAATGTTTCAGAAGCACACGACATGTACTAAGAAGTCCCAACAGACCATGTGCTTAGCTACACAGTCGGATACACGACTAACACTACACGATGTGTTCCGGGCAGACACATCATGTATGAGAAAGGATGAAAGCAACCCGTGTTGTACGTGACATGGCCGGGTGCCTGGGTCAGACTACACAACATGTTCAAGGTGGAAACAATGTGTATAAGGAGAGACTCCATCGACTGTGTTGTTAACTACATGGTCGGACTCCTAGGATTACACTACACTATGTGCACAACTGGTACATGGCATGCTCCCACATGGTTTTTCCTCTCCCGTGTCACTGCCCACATGACCTGTGACATGGTTAGACAATACACGACGAGTATAAAAGTTACACGGCATGTACTTAATGAAAAAAGTTTCTTCCCAAACAGAAGAACACACGGTGTGTAGTCAAAATTACACAGTGTGTATTCTGGTTTTTTCCTGACAGTTGGCCTCAGAAACTTCTCTGGATCCCAAAAAACTGAAACAAAAACTGAATGTGACAAATTCTAATTCGTGAGGGCCCATACTTCCCGCGAATCAAAGTTTGGAATCTTTAACAAGTTACAAACAAGGTAAACAAGTCGATGATCCACCAAACCCCTGTCCATGAGGGCCCATAACACTTAAAGAACCAAAATTTAGAGTTTATTTACATATAAACATACACAATAAATGCTATAAAAAGAAGAAAATATTTCTATCAAGGCATCTATCACAACAACATTAATATTATACTAAACATCTATCACAAAAACATGCAATTATTAATGCATCCTAGATGACATGGAAAGAATTCATGAAATGTGATTTTTAGTAAGTGCCTATATAATACATGAGATGACATACCCTCATCTCATCAGGTCGCGATAGATATAGAACCTCAATGACATCAACGGTAATAACACAAAACATGTGAATCACTCAAGGTGAAATAAAATCAACTTTAATAATTCCAAAACCTGAAAGATTGCAATTAAACAAGGTAGATTGGATTTTCCCTGTACACGAGTTAGCTACACCCGTGCACCACTTTTTACCAAGTACTTATTCCGTCCTATCCATATCAAAAGGATCCAAAAAATATGTCAAGAGAAAATAATTCCTCTGATACCACTTTGTATCATCCCGGTTCCGGAAGACACTTAGAGGCACCTTGTATCTAGTTGGTCACATGGCCTCAAGTGAATTTCCCCGAATTCCAGAGGTTGCCGACTAGCAGCGAGGGCCTTGAGTGTGATATTGGGGAGACAATGCCCTAACTTGTATAGTACAAAGCAGAAGTACAGAAATACATACAATAGTGGAAGCAGTAAATACCAAACAATAGTAACAGCGGAAGACTCATAAAGGAAACAATTGGAGCAGATATATATACATATATATATATATATAAATGATGCATGATAAATATATGTCTAGGAAAAAAACCAAACAAGTCACAATGCTGGAATAAAACAGTGCTAAACCAAAGTGTTAAAGAAAACAGATACACTCCTCAGCATCACAAGCGATAGCTTGGTCCCATGCCCTCAAACTCCACAACAATCAAGAAACTTAAGTAAAAGGGCGCATTCCCTTCTCTATACCTATAATAATATAATCTATTTGGGCCCAAAATCATGTCCCAAATAGGTTGTGAGACTAAATCACAGTGTGCAACCACCATGAGATTTGTGCCTAATAGTCAGTGAATATATGTCAAGAAAATGTATGGAAAGAAGTAAACAAGAAATTATTCAACAATAAAAAATCCATATATTCTAGAATTTAATTCACATACAAGTAAGTAGCTACTCAAGCAAGAAGAACCAACAGGTAACCCTCTAGGTAGTTCTCACAGCCTAACCCCTATGGTTTAACCAAAAAGTACTAGAAACCCTATGGGAAGCACACACAATCTCACCGCTCTAGTTTCGCTAAAGAATTGACTCTTTGGGGAAGCATTCACCGTCAATTCCCCCAATAGCCTCGTATCATGCTAAAGGCTCTCTAGGGAAGCACTCAACATCTCATTCATCCTGTGGCTTGTGTCTAGAAACTACAAACACTCTGAGGAAGCACTCAATGTCAATTCCCCCTGTGGTCTCACATAGTATTATAAAGACACTCTGGAGAATCCCTTATGTTGATTTTCCCTGTGGTCTACTACACTAGGTTATCATGTCTCTATGTAAGTCAAACAAGTATAGCACGCGTAATGGCCAAATTAAAGCTCATGAAATACTTGGCTAGCATTCTATGGAATATCAACACATTGCAACTATAGTCAAACATCCTACAATACTAGGCATGGAATGTAAACAGAAGCCTGACAGGAAAACAAGACCCAAACGTCAAAATAGGAAAACATGCATTGGTAATACATCCAAATCACATCAATTCACCCTATTCACAAGCAATATACTCTACTCTAGTATATAAGCAAAGAAGAAAAAAATAGGTCTAAAACGGTTAACACGCTATACCCTATTCAAGGGTATTGGTGGAATTCGCACAAAATAATCAATGAAATTCAACGGAAAGGTATAAACCACCTACCTCGGGGTTAGGAGATCAATATACTTGAACCAAAACTCTTTAATCTCCTTATAACTTCATAAGACTATGAAAACATATAGAAAAGATCAACCCACAATAACATGGAAAAGAATAAGAATTGGAAATCCATGCTCTGGGAGAAGGAAGAGCTTACGGCTTCGACTCCAATCCAATCAACATCAGTCGATTCGGAGAACGGATGTGCATTCGGGGGCTCAGGAAAGTCTCGGCACTATACGAGTGCTCCAGGATGATTTGGCAGAAGAAGAAGACACCCTTGTCCATTGGACCCGACCCCGGTCCATTTAATGAAAAAAATACATAGAGTGTACTTTTCAAGTACACGGTGTGTACTTTCCCTTTCCGTACTCCGCTTAAAACGGCCTCCCAGTCACCTCTACATGGCCGTGTGTGTGGCCATGACACGTCCAGCACACGGCCTCCAATGGAATCAAAGTACACGGTGTATACTCATAAAGTACACAACATGTACTTTGAAAATATCCAGATTTTCCTATTTTTCTAAAAAATAAATAGAATAGGAAATAATTACCTAAAAATAAGATTCAGGTCCTTACAAGAACTATAAGTAATGGGTTAGAAGTGAGGCCTTTTTATAAGGGTGAGGAGGGTCTATTAAAGAATGTTCTAAAAATACTTTTTATTTTATAATTATTTTACGTTTCTAAAGGAAAAAATCATATTAAAGATGAATATAATATGATTCATCTTCAAAATAAAATCATACAATAATAATTGGATAGGTTTGGTATATTGTTTTAATTTTTGTAATCTTATTTTTTTAAATCATTCATTAACGGGGTAAACACTCCATCATTATTGTGTAATAAGTAATTTTTTTTATTTGATGTTTAAAAATTATATAAAAATATCACGATGCAGGAAATATTTTTATCTTTATAATTAATATTTGTAGTCAAAGAGATAACTTATATAACCCCATGTAAGATTTGATTTACTAAAAGATATATGTTTATGTCATTTTTGTCTTTACTTTAAATTAATAAATATAAAGTCTCATTATCACTCTTAAGTGGCTCCATGGGGTCCCAAAATCGACCCAAAGGTTTCCCATGGTTGGACATGCATAATCCAATAGGATTATCAAATATTTTAGGGCAATTTAATATTATTCTAATATTATTTTTTTACGCTTAGTAACTAGATTTACCCCTTAACCCTGGTAAATAAAATATTTACTCAGGTAAATATTTAAAATGGCTAAAAATAAAAGTTCACTATTTAAATAATTAAATCTCGTGATTACAAATATGGAACTAATTTTTTCCAAATTCAAAACACAAAAGTGGTATAAATTAATTTAAAATTAATTCTTGTTATCAAAACAGAAAGTGTGTTTTTAAGAAATAATAACTATCCAATGGTTGACACTTGTTTATGTTCAATTTCAAAGTGAAAAAATTTATAAGGACCAAAATTTAATTAAATGGTAAAAATATAATAGAATTACACTTTAAAACAATTTACAAAGATAATATAACCATATAAATTAATTAGATTAAAATAATGTTTGGAATTAAAATATAGTATTTTTCACTATTTATAAAAAATTTACTTTATCAGAAAAATACCAAAATTTTATCCAAAGTAAATTATGATTTCCTAATTCTAAAGAAGAATATTATTTTTTAATATATAAAATATAAAAGTGACCAAAAATATATTTAATGAGGGTTCCCCATCAAAAGGAGGTAAATCATCCTTTTAATGAATATTAGAGTATTTACGCTTAAAATCATATTCTTTCTTATTTTAAGCCTCTAAAATTTATTGGATAAATGTAAAAACATTTAACAAACATGTCTATTAATATTTTAGTTATTTCTGTCTATTACCTACAATATAATGCTTATGAATTAACTACCATTTCAAATAATGTTATATTATTATTTTTCAGCATGACTCAACATTGCGTGCAACATGAGTTTTCAAAGAAACCCGTTGTTGTGTATCAGGTACGCCATGCATCCCTATTAAAGTAAAATTAATATTTAATTCAATTTTTTTTAAATATGACAATGTTATATTCATTATTTGCCTAGGATTTTACATCAATGATGCTACATGTAATATTTTGATTCCTCTTCCTCTACGTGAATAAGATTCTCTTCGAGGGAACAAATCCCCTTTTAATGTCACATTGGGTGTTTATGACTCTACCTCACAACCATGCATTTCAGGTGAATTAAATCTTTCTTGTGATTTCTCCCTTGCCATATTTTGATGAGATGATCCTGAAAAATTATTTTAGGACATCTTTCCAAACAATCATCAAACATGAGTGAAAATCCCTCTTCCAAAAACATTTTTCTCCATTCTGCTATTTTTTGACCATAAAATTTGGCTCACTAGGAAACAACACCACCATCAATACTATTGTCAGCTTGAACTGTAAGATCTCTTTCCATGTAAACTACTTTATCTTCTATGTAAGAATTCACAAAAAACAAAAACTATATTCCATTTAAAGCAAATAACATACTTGGTTTCAAAAGTTTTAGGTGATCCAAATTTAAACCAAAAGATTCTTTAAAGTGTTTTCCATAATTTTTAAGTTTTGGATAAGGGTAATAATAATAACGAACATTAGTAGTTGGAACATTTGGTTCAGTTCCAAAATTAAAATTGACCCATATTTAGGGAGGATTCTGAAATATAATAAGCATAAATTTGTTTAATAGGATGAATCAAATCTTTTATTTCCTTGGGACAATATTAGAGTTGAAAGTAATGTTTTAAATGTATATATTAGAATTATTAGGAATACTAGTTATGGGAATTCGTAGTTAATGCAAAATTGGACAAAGGCATGACATGAGAGGATTTTGAATATTTATTTAACAAGTAATTATATTCCCATACCTTTTATATTTCTCTAATAATAGAATTCATCCATTTTAATAATGGGAATCTCATAGTGATAGAGTATGTAGATAAATTTAGGAATTTAATAATCTTTTTCTCATATGTTTCTTCAAGTGTATCCATGAAGGAATGTATTTTTACTTTTTGGTTGAGGACATAAATTATTTTAAGGATTTCCATTATCTATATTATGAATTATTAAGAAATATTCAATAGAGATATAGTGGATTAATGTAATATTTAAATAAATATGGTTGCATGGTGTATGATTATTAATATGGGAAGATGCTGGAACTCTACTATTAAAAATAATAGAAAGATGGAAATTGACTTCTAGAATGGTGATACACCTCAAAATCAGACTATCAGATCAATAAAAATTCCTCAATGGCCAAAATGTAATCTAGGATGTTTTTACTGTGGTTTACTAGATCATGTAAATCAATATTGTACAACACCTCTTAGAGCATGTCATAACTTAAATAAGATTGGAAATATTCTGCTATATTGCTACAATGCTCCACTTTTATGTTCTGGAGACACATATCATATTTCTTAGTCATATTATACTTCAATAATATGGGTGAAATAGAATAAATCTTATAATCAGAATAGAGTGATCTACGGTGATTCTAGCGAGTAAGAAAGAGAAAATTCTAGCGGGTAAGAAAATTTATAGACTTAATAAAGTGATCACAAATGGTAAATCTTATCCTTTGAAAATAAGTGGTATAATTATTTTGAATTATATGATTATGTATTTTTTTGATAACATTATGTATCAATTATATATTTATTAATGTGTTGTTGATCATATGGTTTTACTTGTCATGGTGATGGCTTCTTTTTTGAAACATCAAACTTATCTTGGCCAAAGAGAATAAAGATCATTTATGTGTAAATATTCTTCTATAAATATTGATGGGGATGAGTTTCTTTGGGATTTATATATGATTAACATGGATATAAATGTCTTGATTTTGGATATGTATTGGTTTATATCATTAAACTCCCACATCAGTGGTTATTCTTGAAAGGTTAGTATCACATATCTTGAAGATTTCAAGAATCTATTTATAGGATATTGGGATGTGAAGGATAGTAGAACAATACATCTAGAATTAGTTGGTGGAACCATATCTTATCAGTTTATAGTGCCTACCTTGAAACATGTGAATGAGATTATAATTATATATTTTCTACCTATTTTGGACCAATTCCCAGATGTTTTTCTTAAAAAATTCTATTATTTTCCATCGAAAAAAGATGTGGATTTTATGATTGATCGCCTACTTGGTACTATTGTGATCAAAATTCATTAGTATATGATAATAAAAAATGAATTGATGGAACTAAAATATTAGTGCGAAGAATTGGAAATCAAATATATCATTTTATTGAGCACATCTGCATGGGAAGAAGCAGTTATTTTTATAAAGAAGGTTGATGGATCTCCTAGAATTAGTTTGGATTATTGTTAGCTTAACCACGTATTGAAATATAATTGGTATTCTGTACCTAGAATTGATTATATTTTTTATCAATTAGGGGGATCCCAATGGTTCTCTAAAATTCACTTATATTACATATATCAACAATTTTGAGTTAGAAAAGAGGATATTCTGAGAACATATTTCAAAAGTAGATATATCCATTATAAATTTTTCATTATGCATTTTGGTATTTAGAATAAACCCTCCATTTATACATAACTGGTAAATATAATATTTCAAAGGTATCTAGATTTCTTATTTTTGTGTTGTTTATTGATGATACACAGGTGTATTATAGGAAAAAGGTATATGATGAGAAACATTTTTCCATAGTGTTTGGTATCTTATAGGAGCATCGTCATTATGAAAAGCTATCAAATATTTATTTCTAGATATAAAAGGTATGAATTAATGTTAATTTTATTTTTGGGAATGTAATTTCTATGGATCCTAGAAATACATAAGAAATAATCTCTTGGAAACTACCAATGATTGTTTTTGAGATATGCAATGTCCGTATTTTTGTGAGATATTACAGATTTTTTGTACTTGAATTTTAATGTTTTGAATCACTGATGATATATTTGAAGAGGAGAGGCATTAATTTTCAATAGACTGATGAATTTCAAAAATAATTTTAAGAACATAATATTAATCTTACATTATCTCTAATACACACATTACCATACTCTAGATTGGGCTATATAATAAATTCTGATGCATCAGAATCTATGTTGGGATGTTTTATCTTGAATGAAGATCATGTTGTCACCTATGGATCACATTAATTAAGGTTGAATGAAATGATATACACAACAAATTAATTATAATTTTCTAATTTCATCCTTGATTTGAAGACATGAAATCATTACTTATTTGGTGATTAATTTACAGTTTTTATAGTTCATAATATTTTGAAACACATTTTATCAAAAAACACATTGAGTCTAAGGATGAAAAGATGGATGGAGAATATATATATGGTTGAATTCAATATGAAGTATACATTTCGAAAATGAAACTCTATTTAAGATGCATTGAGTAATAATTCATATGCGTAGTTGGATAAAAAATATTTAGGCAAGTGGAAACAAGTTTCACTCATAGAAGATATGCATCAAGATTACGAAGAACAAGATGATATTACAATTTTATTTCTATTTTGGTTTATTCCTAATTTGGCTGAGTAAGTTAGAGTTTCTAATACATCTAATACTGATTGTGTTACTATGGGGTCAAAACTCAATGGTGGGGAGTGAATTGTGGGATGGAATCATGATGAGAGTATAGAATTGTAGTTTAGATATCAAATAGTCATATAGTTATCTTATTTATTTCGAATTATTACTACCTACCACTATTCAAGATAGACTATTCATCTGGGGATTATATAGAGTTAAAAGAATACTTTTTGTAGGTTTTATTAACATGAGATGTATCAGAGTATATATAGAGATTCCTAAATTATCAATAGGTAATGTAAGATCCCCAATGACCAATGATACAAATGGGAGAAGATTGTAACAACCCAAGATTTCATAGTATGTTATTTTTTCAAAGTAATCAGATAACTTGTACTACATGCAACACCGAGTTCTAGCGCACCATGGCATACCTAAATAGCCATTCAAAAGCCGTTATGAATATTATTAACTGAATTTTTAACTTTATATAATCCTTATAATATTGGAATCTATATTATTAGTTTCTTAGATATAATGTAAGAACATATTCATTTTTTTCAGATAAAAGAAGTGTTTTTAAAAAAAAATGCAATTCTACCGCCTTTTAATGGCGAACCATTTTTTAAATCCAATATTCGAAAAAAATTTATATTCAATTTGAAAAAATAAAATTCTTCTTTTGAATTGAGGCATAATAGTTTAGTTTCGATAAATTTTTTGTGTTTTTCTGATAACTTTAATATTTTGTTGAATAGTGAAAAATACTATATTTTAACTCAAAACAAATTTTTTAATCAAAATAATTTATAGAGGTAAATTTTACATTTTAATGGTTTTTAATTATAAATATACTATATTTTTACCATTTAATCCAATTTTGGTGATTGTATGTAATTTCCCTTTGAAATTGGAAAATAACAAGTATTAATCTTTTGAGAATTATTATTTCTTAAAAATATGCTTTTTGGTTTCTACAATAAGAATTAATTTTAAACTAATAAATGAAATTTATATGTTTTTAATTTCATAAAATTGAATTAATTTTTGGATTTGGAGTATCAAAAATAGCTTAGGGTGATTTTTTGTTACTTTTCTAATAACTTTTATATTTTGATGGATAATGAAAATTACTAAATTTTAATTAAAAAAAACTTTTTTAATAGAAATAATTAATAGTGATAAATTATGTATTTGAGTTGTTTTAAGTATAATTAGTTATTACTTTTACCATTTAATAAAATTTTGGTAATTGGACATAATTTCACATATAAAATGGACATAAGAAAGTGTCATTATTTTGATAGTTATTATTTCTTAAAAACATGCTTTTTGTTTTGACAACGGGAATTCATTTTAAATTAATTTCTTCTACTTTTGTGTTTTGAATTTAGAAAAATGGATTACATTTTAGAATCAGGAGTTCCAAAATGTGTAAATAGGTATCTTTTATTTTTAGACATATTGAATAATTACTTCGGTAAATATTTTATTTACAATGGTTAAAGGGTAAATCCATAAAATAAGGGTAAAATAATAATATTATAATAATATTACATTACCATAAAACCAGTCCTAACCTTATTGAATTATACAGTTCCGTCAATTTCCTTCTTTGGGTCGATTTTGGGATTCCATTGAGCCAATTCTAAGTGATAATGACACTTCATATTAATAAAGTTAAAGTAAATAAAAAAATGACATAAGCATATATCTCTTAGTAAAAAAACTTTTACATTGCATTATACATGTTATATCTTCAATTATAAATATTAATTAAAAAGAAAAAAACTATTTTATACATAATGGTATTTTATTTATAATTTTTAGACATTGAATAATTAAATTTATTTATGATAAAATGATGATGTAGTATTTTCCTTATTAATGAATGAATTAAATAGTTGGTATTATAAATGTTAAAATAAATATAATTTGAAAGTTTTGTTGTCATACACAAATTTTATAGGTTAATAATACATGTCATGATTGATTAAATGAATTTTTTTTGAATTAATAAAGTCTATAAGACTTTAACAAAAATCAATTATTAAATTGTGTCAAAATTGACAAAAAGGAGTTTTTAAAACACATATTATATAATTAATTGATATAACATTCCTAAAAATCTAAGGATCGGCCAAATGACTTATATAATGATAGGTGTATCATTAATGAACCACTTTGGGATCTCTTGTAAGTTTATAGTATGTTTATTAACCATAAAATATAAAAATACAAAGAGACATGGTAAACATCAAACTATTTAACTAAGAGTTAAATAAAAAAGATAAGGTAAATATAGTGACCCAAACCTTTCTAAAACCTATTTTATGAGTGGTTTTCGACCCCTAATCACTTTATAATTTAAATAATCCACTTTGGAGAAATTATTAACCGAATATTATTTTATTATAAAAAATTATTTCTAGCTTTTCCTACGGTGCCCCTCACTCCTCTTATAAAAGGGAACTCCTCTTTCTCTCTAATTCACACCATAAAAGCCTTTTTTCTCGGCCGAAACCTTCCCAAATATCCTCTCAACATCACTCACTTAATCCTAGTGGCCTTACATTAGTCATAAAGCCATACTATGGAGCCCTTTTGGTCAAATCAAAAGGACGTACCCGAAGAAGAGGTAAATATTTCATCACCCCTTTCAAGTTCTTATCTTCTTCCACTTCCCTTTTCTTTGTTGTTTCCATTCGAAAATAATAACACCAATATCTTCTATATACAATTATTTTATTATAAATATGGTACCACAAATTTCATTATTCTATCAATCCTTTGAATGACATGTCACCATACGTGTGTACGCACTACTTACCGTCTCCACGTCGTGCTGTAATTGTTATTCAATACATTATTATTTGGATGGTTATAATAATGGTATGTAATTGATGTAAATAATAAATATAACATTATAATGATTCTGTATACATGATATAACATCCAATTATATATTATTTTAATATCAAAAGAATGATACTGTCGCTCGTGCATACGTACAGATTACCGTCTCCACGAACGCGATAAGATTCATTCACCATTGTATCCATTCAAGAATAATTATCATTTTATGATTAGAAATAATGTTTAAGGACTTGATATCATTCTGGATACGAATAATATACAACCTATCCATAACAAACTTTACTTATGTATCAAAACATATAAAATACAATGAGTAAGTGAAATCCCGAAATGACGATAATACTAAAATATTATTAACAAATCAATATTAGAAGATCATATATGATATCATATTTATGTATATGATTCTTGTATAATTTAATAAAAATGATTTAACTACTATACTGGAGGATAACCTACCCTAGACCAGGGAAAAGTACAAGGTAATGGTTTATTTCACAATCTCTTAATTATCTGAGATTGTTTATACATAATTATCTACTGGGACCTCTTTATCATCCACATCCATGTTTTTAAAAAATGTATTTCAAAACATTCTTACTATTTTATAGACTATTATTTAATGCCATTTATACCATTTTTTGACTTTTTTTATGATTTTTATAAAGGAATCTTTCCGTTGTTTTCCAAAAAAGGTCCTTTTTATCCTTTTTGAAAAAATTAAGGTAAGAATGTCTTTTTTTTAACTTATACGGTGGGTGCGGCTATTTTTCACCATTATAAAATCGTCAAAACATCCCTTACAAGATTATAAGAATATTTTCAATGTAAATTTTTTCTTTTATAATTATGTGACTTTTAAATGATTAAAAAAAAGAGATATTTCTCTCAAACAGTTTTGATTTCATCTTTGTCAACATCCTTTGATGGATTTTAAGCTTATTTGAAGTTGATTTATTATGATACAAAACATACATATTATATTGAACGTTTTGTAATATTTTTGACTGTGGATTTGTTATTTTTATACCATTTTTGGTTTATAGAAAAATTATTGACATTTTGTATGCTAGTTTTAATACGAATGTTTATGTTATGTTTAAACCTGTCCATATGGGGAATACATTGGGATTAGTAGGTGACGAGACGAGCCCGCTATAGCTCCTCGATGTATCAGAATGTCTCATGAGAGAAACTAGTGTCTTGGAACATGGTCTTGACAAAATATTATTTATAGTCGTGGAACAAGGCCTTGACTATGTGGTTATGATAGTCTGGAATTATGCATTCCATCATTATGAATGTGTTTATTGATATTGCATGTGATTATTCGATTAGTAGAATATGCATGTGAATCAGTAAATGGAATTATTTCATTTTATTTTTGATATATTATGTTGTAGTTCATGTTTAAAAGGATTTTGTTTTAGTTATACACTGCCTTAAATGTTTATTCTTATTTATGAAAGTTTCCACTATACTATTATCCTTACTGAACATCTGAGCTCAACCCTTTCTATGTTTTAGTTTTCCCAAGTTTTGAAGAAGTATTTTATTATTTACCAATAGGTATAGTCTTAGGGGATATGAGTGTGGACTACGGAGACCATGTTGTTTAAGTATTTCACTTTATGTTATAATGTTAGACTTATGAATGTATCTTGTGTTTCCAAGGCTAATAAACTAATCGGTCTTTTGATACTTGATCTTTTGTGACCATGCCAATGAAACGTAATAATGCACTAACTCTGGGTAACTGGGGTCAGGGAGTTACAGTTGTTATAAGAGGAAGTTTAGTAAAAAAACTTGGAAGCTAGATTTAGATAAAGTCTGATTAGAGTACATAGACCTAAGATAGACTTTGAGGATTAGTATAGAAGAACATCCTAGAATTTTGGTAATGTAGATATTTTGTGAGTTTTCTGAGAAATACATCCCTGTCTGGATATGAGTAGGTAGAGGCGGCTCTGGGACATATGTACCTGGGGGTAAAACCCGAAAACACCACTTTTAGCTAGACTCGAACAAGAACTGGTGCGTGACAATGGGCCTTTCTTCACTCTTGGTTACGACACTCCTGGGGGGATATGCCTAGGATAATTCTCATTTTCTTTAAAAACCATTATGAAGGGCTTATTAATATTTACTTCCTCAATGAAAACATTTTTATGAATATGGATTATATCCATAAACTATTGAGTCCACGTTAGGTATTTTACAAATTTTTAATTATTCATTGCAATTCATAAACTGAACCAATGTATGTCATTGTATAGAAATGGCGCCCAGTAGAAGGAATGTGAACACCAGCTACTGCAAATCATTTTTTGATTATATAAAGTTGGTTTAAGGGTGTGTAGTGCCCAAAATACAATGCAATTCTAGTTCAGGAGAACCAAAAACCCACAACACAAAAAACCACAGAATTAAACATCATAATAACCATAGTCATCCCCGTATCCCATACAGGGTTCATCCTCTCCAGTAGCCGTTTCCCATTCTGAATTTCTCCAAAAATTGGCACTTTAAACCCGATTGTTGAGTAGATCCAGATTAGCTGTAACTGACGATGCCTTCTTCTCCCCACTGCCCTTTTTTACAACAAGAACAATTTGGCTATTCCTTTTGGAAGCGGACCTAGTCCGCATTGGGCTCGAGAGATATGAGTAGTCTTTCCTTGGCCTCCTTTTTGAGATTGCAGGTGAAGGTCTATCATCTGGATACCCCTTTTGATTCCCATTTTGAACAATATCTCTAAATGAGAAGCCGTCAGGAGAACTCTAGTTCTCCATTCCACTCCTTGGTGCCTCCTTTCCCAACCCAAACTGTTGCTTCACCCTAGCCTGCTAACTTCCATCATAGTCGTCGATCCTATGGTATGTAGAATTACTTTCCATCAAGGTCTAATGCCCCTCCTATAGTGGAAGTTCCTCCCCAGCAATGTAATCTGCCTCTTTCCCCTTAACCTCAGACAGAAATCACTCGGGAGTCCTATCCCCCCAACAAATTCTACAGAAAAAATCTGCTCAGCAATCTCTTCCACAGATCCTATAACCTGTTCCTGCCCCGTGCAACCCACCTGTCTAACCTCCACAACTACGACATCACCCACACACCCTGAAATGACCTCCTCCTCCAGAAACATAGCCAGGTTACTCCCTATAAGAACTTCAAACATTCTATTCAAATCAATAAATGGTTTCGCCTGAGGATCCAGACCATTATCCTCCCTCGGTCCGACAGTATTAGCCACCTCCACAATCTGCAGCTTCGATCCCTTCCAACATGTTTTGTACCCACAGAATTAGAAGGTCGAACATCCCTCTCTGAATTCCGAGCCATCCTAATGCTAGTATTGCCAACTATTTGGACTTCCTCAACAAAAATTGAACAAGATACAGAGGCGAGGTCCACCCCAGCCGGAGCATTTAGTTGCGAACCTCTCCCTCCTTCAACTAACCCCTTCATTGAAAAACCCAGACCCACCCCCATATCGTTTCCCATTTCATTATTCCTAGTACCCTCCTCAGCGCTCGTCCTATCATCCATCCCACTATGACAAGACCCCCATTGCTCGAAAAACTTCAATCGAATGTCCCAAGCGCTTGCAAAAACTACAAAAGTCTTTCCAACATTCATAGATGACCCTATGTTTATATCTATACTCCCCCCCCGAATCGTAATACAAATATACTCAAAAGGAACGCGAGTTGCATCCATTTAAATACACACCTGAGGGTTAACCGGAAGGAAAACCACCTCAGTTCGACAATCTGAACACATGTATCTACCGACTATGTTACCCAATACACGAATAACTGAAGGATTTTGAAATGGTAAATGTAGTTTAGGAAAACTTACCCAAACAGTGATTGAAGGTGAATCCCAGTTCATATGGAGATCAAACGTCCATCGCAGGAGCAAAAAATGACTTCCTTTGAATATGTGCGGTGCCTTAGCCCAAGCCTGAATGAGATCAGCGTATGACTCAAATATAATTATGATTTTCTTAATATCCAATAAGACCACAACCGCTCGTTCATGCAGATCCCACGAACCAAATAAAAAATCGATCGAAATCATCCACCGTAGGTCTTCTATTCTTGAAACGAGCCACCAGTGTGAGATTCAGCAAATCTGAAGACTCTGTGAACTCAGATAATGAAAGAGAAAGATTTGGTGCTCCATCAATTAGGTCGGGAACCATAGGTTTAATCGAAGCTTTCGAAAAAGGGGGAAGAAAAGCCGGGTTGGAGAAAGGCAGGAAGGACCTATCCCTCTCATGAGACAACGATTCCCCCTCCCCCACTATAGGGGGGAGGAGCCGGCATGGTGGCCGCCGTCGTCACCAGGGGGAGAGATCATCACGAGGTCGAGGCATCCCATCCATGTCTTCCCGTCTTTCCCTATCAACAATGTGAACTCCAGTAATACATGAGATCCAAATAGTAAGAAGGATCATATCTTTCATAGTATTAAGCTAACATTTGAAAAGGAAATTGTCTCCCATGTATTGTAAACATATAAATAAATAGTATCATGTGTTTGAAAGATAAGTAAAGAATTATTTGAGTCTTATGGATTTTAAGGAAAGAAAGAGAAGAAAATGATGGGAAAATAAGAATTTTCCAATATGTGATAACTGTGGGAAGAAACACCATAGAACTTGCTTAAAGGGAATGAGAGTTTTTTATAAGTTTGGAGAAAAAGGACACCATGTACGTGACTACAAGTGTAATTAAAAGGTTTTAAATGTACAATGATTCATCTGCAAAGAGTTGTGACACTACACAAACAAATGTTCAAATCATCAGAATATGCCCCAAATGATGTTATTGGATAATAATCACGTTATGATACTACCACAGATGAGGAGGAATTATTAGAGTTCTTATGTTGTTATTAAAGAATTATGTCATTTGAGTGTTGTATCAACGTTGTACTGGTTATAATAATTATGGAGTATATAAGGATTGTACTGTAGTATAATTTCATTAAGGACTTGAGATTGTGTGGAACCAAGAAAAGTGACTCAATATCAGGTTTGGTTTTTGGAAAATAAATGGTTGAGAGAAAGATAAACCATAATATGGTTCTGATACTAAGGTAGTGATTTTGGAATAATACATGTTTGATTTGGATAAATTATTTTGGATATTATTAACTACCTAGAAACTGATTAATGATTTTTATATCCCATCATTATTTGAGTTTACAAAATTTTTGGATAGAAAATGTATATCCTGTATTCTATAATGAATAAGAGGGAATGAATGTAATCAGTAAGGATTTATGGTAATTCATGATATTGCAGTGTTTTAAAAGAATACATGATGAAGGTGTTCACATGTTATTACATGGAAAGAAGGATCTTCATTGGGTTTAACTTCCATATAAATTTTGGACTGTGATTTTGGACAGATGTATTTTGGATAAGTCTATATTGAGATTATTTTTGGATTTTAATGTAGAGCACAACCCAGAGGTCAGGCGGCAACCCATCGTGTCCGATAATGTCATGAGAATTGAACCTGAAACCGAAGGGCAACAAGGGTGTATCACCTACCAATGACCCACGTGATGTCCTGGACTGAATAATATAGTTTTTAAATGTATTCTAGATAAATTATAAATTTATTTTTTAGAAGCCTATATGAATAGGATTAATAGAATATTTTTTTAGTTCTATAATCTTTTAGAGTGAAAGATGAGTTTGTGGTATAAATTAGTTAAAGTATGGAACTCTACTTGTCAAGTATATATTTTTTTCTTCTCTTATTCTATGAAGAAATTAATTCTTAATCTTTAGGTATGGTATCTGAAAACTAGAAATGTGTTATCCTATTACCTTATGTTTTGTGGAACCAATGATATTTTAAATAATCATAGATTGATTGCTTTGAAGCCCTCAATTGTATAATTATTTGTAACTGATGACCTAAATCACTCCCTATAAATATTTACATTATCCTCCAATTATGTTTCTCTAATCACCACTAATTTTCTCTTAATCGAGATTAAAATTTGGTGGTGACTTTTTCATTCCCCTTTTCCTCTTATTAAGACTAAATTTTATTAACCCAATTTATGATGTGGGTTTTCCCACAAAGGTATTTTCTATTTTCCATATTTTATTTTCAAAAAACAATATAAAATTACGAGGACTAAATTTATTAAAGAAGTTAATAATGTTACACCCTAAGATTTAATATTACATTATTTCCTCAAAGTAATCCAATAACTTGTACTAAATGAAACACTGAGTTCTAGTGCACTACGACTTATCTAAATAGCCATTCAAAAGTGGTTATAAATAGTATTAAATGAATTTTGAACTTTATATAATCCTTATAATTTTAGAATCCATATTATTAGTTTCTTAGACATAATGTAAGGACAAATTTATTTTTTCAGATAAAATAAGTATTTTTAAAAAAATGAAATCTTACCACCATTTAATAGAGAACATTTTTTAAAATAAATCATTTGAAACATTTATTTATTCAATTTTACAAAAAGAAAATATTCTTTAGAATCAAGACATATGAGTTTAGTTTCAATAAATGTTTGGTGTTTTTCTGATAACATTAATATTTGGGTGAAAAGTGAAAAATACTATATTTGAACTGAAAACAATTTTTTTAATGAAAATAATTTATAGTGTTAATTTATACATTTTAATTGTTTGTAATTAAAAATAGATTATATTTTCACCATTTAATCTAATTCTGGTAATTTTAAGTAATTTCAATTTTAAATTGGACACAAACAAGTATCAATCTTTTGATAATTAATATTTCTTGAAAATATGTTTTTTGGTTTTGACAACAAGAATACATTTTAAATTAATAAATACAATTTCTATATTTTTAATTTGGTAAAATAGATTTCATTTTTGGATTTAGAGTATCGAAATTATCTTAGGGAGAATTTTTGGTACTTTTCTGATAACTTTCATATTTTGATGGATAGTGAAAATTACTAAATTTTAATTAAACAAACTTTTTTTAATTGAAATAATTAATAGTGATAATTTATGAATTTGAGTTTTTTTAAGTATAATTGGATTTTATTTTTACCATTTAATACAATTTTGGTCATTGGACATAATTTTACATTTAAACTGGACATAAGCTAGTGTCAATCATTTGATAGTTATTATTTCTTAAAACACGTTTTTTTGTTTTAACAATAGAAATTAATTTTAAATTAATTTAAGACACTTCTGTGTTTTTAATTTAGAAAAATGGATTCCATATTTATAACCATCATGTCCAAATTGTGTAAATAGGTAACTTTTTTTTATACATTTTGAATAATTACTTCGGTAAATATTCTATTTACCATGGTTAAAGGGTAAATCCGGTAAATAAGGGTATCAAAATAATATTATAATAACATTAAATTACCCTAAAAGGTGTATTATCCCTATTGGATGAGACATTTCGGACCATGGGCATCATTGGGTCTATTTTGGGACCCCATGGAGCCACTTGTAATGGATAATGACACTTTATAGTCATTAAGCTAAAGTAAATACAAAAATGAGATAAGCATATATCTTTTAGTAAAACAATTTTTACATGACGTTATACATGTTATCTCTTTAACTATAAATATGAATTAGAAAGCTAATACTATTTAATATATAATTTTATTTTATTTATAATTTTTGACAATGAATAATTAAATTTATTTATGACACAATGAAGAATGCAATATTTTATTTATTAATTTAAGAATCAAATAATTGGTATTATAAATATCAAAATAAATATAATTTGAACGTTTTGATGACATGAAATGATTTTATAGGTTCATATGCCATGTTATAATTGATTAAATGAATTTGTTTCGAATTAATAAATTTGTTAAGACTTTAAAAAAATAAATTATTAAATAGTGTCAAAATTGACATAAAGAAGTTTTTAAAACAAATATTATATTATTAATTGATTTAATATTACTAAAAATCTAAGGATCCTCGAAATGACGTATATAATGATAAGTGTATCATTAATGAACCACTTGGGGTTTTCTTGTATGTTTATAGTGTGTTTATTAACCATATAATATAAAAATACAAAGAGACATGGTTAATGACAAACTATTTAACTAAGAGTTAAATCTAAATGATAAGGTTAATATAGTGACCCAAACCTGTCTAAAACCTATTGTTTGAGTGGTTTTCGACCCATACCCACCTTATACTTTAAATAATCCACTTTGGAGCCATTATAAACAGAAAATATTTTATTATAAAATAATATCTTTACCTTTTCCAAAGGTGGCCCTCACTCCTCTTATAAAAGGGAACTCCCCTTTTTCTCTAATTCAAACCATCAAAGCCTTTTGGCTCGGCCAAACCCTGACAAAATATCCTCTAAACTTACCTCAATTCATACCAATGGCCTTACTTTAGTCAGAAAGCCAACTTATGGATCCCTTTGGATCAAATCAAAAGGAAGAACCCGAAGAAAAGGTAAATATTTCATCACCTCTTTCAAGTTCCTTTCTTATTCCAAATCCCTTTTATTGTTGTTTCCATTATAAAATAATAAATCCCTTATATTCTATATACTATGATGTTATTATAAATATGTTACAACCAAATTAATTATTCTATCCATCCTTTGAATGACATGTCAGCATACGTGCGTACGTACGGCCTACCGTCTCCACGTCGTGGTGTAATTGTTATTCAATACTTTATTATTTGGATCGTTATAATAATGATGTGTAACTGATTTAAATAATAAATATAACATGATAATGATTTGGTATATATGACATAGAATACAATTATATTTTATTTTAATATCAAAAGCATGATATTGTCACTCGTGCGTACGTACGGATTACTGTCTCCACGAACGCGATGAGATTAATTCCACATCGTATCCATTCTAGAATAATTTTCATTTGATGATTAAAAATAATGTGTAAGGACTTGATATCATTCTTGATATGAATAATATACAACTTATCCTTAAAAAACACAACTTATGTAACAAAACATGTAAAAGAAAATGAGAAAGTGAACACCTGAAACGATGATAATACTAAAATATTATTAACAAAGCAATACTAGAGGATCATACATGATATCATATTTATGTATATGATTATTTTATAATTTAATAACATTTTTTTAACTATTATAAAGGAGGTTAACTACCCTATAAAAAGTAAAAGTATAAGTTAAAGGTTTATTTCACAATCTCTTCATTATTCGAGATTGTTTATATGTAATTATCTACTGGGACCTCTTATCATCTTCATCCATGTTTCTTAAAAATGTATTTCAAAAAATTATTACTATTTTATAGAATATTGTTTAAAGTCATTTATACCCTTGTTTGACTTTTTATAAGATGTTTATAAAGGAATATTTCCGTTGTTTTCCAAACAAGGACCTTTTTAACCTTTTCGACAAAATTAAGGTAAGAATGTCTTTTTTTAAACTTATACGGTGGGTGCAGCTATTTGCCGCCATTATAAAATCATCGAAGCATCCCTTACAAGATTATAAGAATATTTTAAAAGTAAAAGTTTTCTTTTATAATTATGTGACTTTTAAATGTAAAAAAAGAGATATTTCTCTCAAATAGTTTTGATTTCATCTATGTCAACATCCATTGATGGAATTTAAGCCTATTTGAAGTTGATTTGTTATGATACAAAACTCCCATATTGTATTGAAGGTTTTGTGATATGTTTGAATATGGAGGTATTATTTTTATACCATTCATTGTTTATAGAGAATGTATTGACATTTCATATTCTAGTTTTAATACTAATGTTTATTTTATGTTTAAACGTGTTCATATGAGAAATGCATTCGACTTAGTAAGTGACGGGTGGAGCCCACTATAGCTCGTCGATGCATCGGTAGGTATTATGAGACAAAATAGTGTCTTGGAACATTTCCTTAACCAAATATTATTTGTATTCATGGCATACGACCTTGACTATGTGGTTATGATATTATGGCATTATGCATTCCATCAATATGAAAGTGGTTATTGATATTTTGTGCGGTTATTTGACTATAGAATATGCATGTGAATAAATAAATAGAATTATTTCATTTTAATTTTTCCATATTATGCTTATGTTCAATTTTAAAAGACTTTTGTTTTAGTTATACATTTCCGTAAATGTTTATGCTCATTTATGAATGTTTCTGCTATACTGTTATCCTTACTGAGCATCTGAGCTCACCCCTTTCAATGTTTTATTTTTCCCATGTTGTGAAGAAGTATTTTAGGACTGAACTGTAGGGATAATCTGAGAGGATATGAGTATGGACTATGGAGACTATGCTATTGTAGTTTTTCACTTTATTTTGTAATGTAAGACTTATAATTTTATCTAGTGTTTCTACAGATACTAAACTAATCGGTCTTTCGAGAATTGATCTTTTGTGATCATGCCAATGATACGTAATAAAGCACCTAATCTTGGTAACTGGGGTCAGGGTGTTACAGTTGGTATCAGAGGAAGTTTAGTACAAACCTTGGATGCTAGATTTAGATAAACTCTGATTAGGGCACATAGACCAAAGATGTAATTTGAGGATTAGTATAGAAGAACTTCCTAGAATTTTGGTAATGTAGATATTTCGTGAGTATTCTGAGTAATACATCCCTGTCTGGATACAAACTGGAAGAGGTGACTGTAGCACATATGTACCTAGGGGTAAAACCTGAAATCACCTCTTTGAGTTAGACTCGATCGGGAACTGGTGCACGAAAACGGGAATTGATACACTCTTGGTTACGACACTCCCGAGGTATATGCTTAGGATAATTCTAATTTTCTTTAGAAATCATTATGAAGGGTTTATGAGTTTATAATTCCTCAAAGAAAACATTTTTATGACTATAGATTATATCCATAAACTATTCAGTCTACATTAGATATTTTAGAAGTTTGGAATTATTCATTACAATTCATAAACTGACCTAGTGTATTCCATTGTTTAGAAATGGCGCCCAGTAGAGGGAATGTGAACTGCAGTATTACGTATGATCCAAAGAGTAAGAAGGATCATATATTTAATGGTATTAAGCCCACATTTGGGAGGAAAATTTCCTCCCATGTATTATCAACATATGAAAAAATAGTATCATGTGTTAAAAAGATATGTAAAGAATTCTATGAGTCCTATAAATTTGAAGGGAAGCAAGAGAAGAAAAGGATATAAGAGAGAAAGATAGATAAATGGAAGAGGGAAAAGAATAATTTTACCATATGTGATAACTGTGGGAAGACACACCCTGGAACTTGCCTAAAGGGAATGAGATTTTGTCATAAGTGTGAAGAAAAAGGACACCATGTACATGACTGCAAGGGTAAGAAATAGGTTTCAAATGTACAATGATTCATCTATAAAGTGTTGGGACACTACTTAAACCAATGTTCAAGTCATCAGAGTATGCCCAAAATGATGTTATTTTATAATAATCAAGTTATGATACTACCACATATGAGGAGGAATGATTAGAGTTTTTATGTTGATATTAATGAATTATGTCATTTTAGTGTTTTATCAACTCTATACTGGTTATAATAATTATGGAGTTTATAAGGATTGTACTACAGAACTATTTCATTAAGGACATGAGAATGTGTGGAACCAAGAAAAGTGACTCAATAATAGGTTAATGTTTTGGAAAATATATGGTTGAGAGAAAGATAAACAATAATATGGTTCTGATACAGAGGTAGTGATTCTGAAAAAATACATGTTTGATTTGGATAAATTATATTTGATTTTCTTGACTACCTTGAAACTGATTAATGATTTGTATATTCCATCATTGTTTGAGTTTACAACATTTTTGTATAGAAGGAGTATATCCAGTATTCTATAATGAATAAGGGAGCATGAATGTAATCAATAAGGTTTTATCGTAATTCAAGATGTTGCAGTGTTTTAAAAGAATACATGATGAAGGTGTTCACATGTTATTATGTGGAAAAAAGGATCATCATTGTGTTTACCTTCCTGAGAAATTTTAGACTGTGAGTTTGGACAGAAGTATTTTGGATAAGTCTAGTTTGAGATTATTTTTGGATTTCCATAAAAAGGACAACCCAGAGGTCGGGAAACAACCTGTTGTGTTTAGCAAGGTACAAATACTTGAACCCTCAACCGATGGGCGACAAGGGTGTATCACCTACCACTGACCCATGTGATGTCCTGGATTGAATAATGTAGTTTTTTAAGGGTATGATAAATGAATTGTAAATTCATTTTTTTGGAACCCTATATGAATAGGATAAATAGAATAATTATTTTAGTTCTATTATCATTTAAAGTGAAATATGTGTTTGTGGTATAAATTAGTTAAAGGATGGAACTCTACTTGTCAAGTATATATATTTTTCTTCTTTATTCTATGAAGAAATTAATTCTTAAAATTTAGGTAAGGGATCATAAAACTAAAAATGTGTTATCCTAATACCTTATGTTTTGTGGAACCATTGATTTTTTAAATTATCATAGATTGATGGATTTTAGGCCCTCAATTGTATAATTTTTGGTGAATGATGACCTCAATAACTCCCTATAAATATTTACATTTTTCCTCCAATTTTGTGTCTCTAATTTCCACGAATGTTCTTGTCACGACACGTCCTCCGGGCCCGTTCCGTGACTACCCCAACCATGCCTTCCATAGGTCAGGGGCTGCCAACTAGCACCAAAGGTGTAAATCCTGATAATAGGGAAGGCATTGCCTTTATATATGTAAACAAACACAATAGAGTGTGAAAGCTTAAGTAACACTAACTAAAATGAGTACAAAAGTGAGTGGTAGAAAGTTAATGGGCTAGAATACAAACCCAACTGAAAGTATAGTACAAAAGTAAAGAAAGAACAACTGTAGTAAAGTAAACCAGCAACCACTATGTCATCCTCAAGATATCCCACCTGAAGGGTGTGTTCAAATGGTCTCCTCAGCTCCTTAGGTCCGGTGGTTCACTCCATGTACATCCCGCTGAGTCGTCTACCGTCAGGTACTGTCCCTCTCTACAAAACTCCACCTCGATCAGTGTTGTCCGTCGTCTGCAACCAACACAACGTAGTGCGGGCAATGCCCGTGCAGGGGTGAGTATACAATACTCATTATGGACCCCGAGACCCCCGAAGGTCTCCCAGAATCCACAAAGGATAAAACACAAAGAAAAATACAGACACGAAGTATCAACCAAATCTACTTAAGAATATTCCCATACATATACCTAAGTCATCAATTCCAGTTCGAATCCAACTCAAGAGACCAAGTACAACCCAGTCCATATAGGAAAGCATAACCCAGTCCACACAAGAAAGCACAACCCAGTCCACATAGGAAAGTAAGTCAATCACATCGATGATAATGACTGAAAGTCAAGAATCAGCATGCACATGTATACTACTCACGAAGAGGGGTGGAGATGATTAGATATAGCCTATGAATCATCTCCTCTACGGAACCCATATCAGATCCAAGTATAGAAGTCGTCACTACCAAACCCATGTAGGATCCAAGTAAAGTAACCATCGCTGTCGAAACCACGTAGGATCCAAGTACAGTAACCATCGCTGCTGAACCCACGTAGGATCCAAGTATAGTCGTCCTTGCTGTAGAACCCATGTAGGATCCAAGTACAATTTTCTTCGTCATCGAACCCACAGAGTATCCCGCCACGGAATTCATTGCAGTCACAGCCAGCTCTAGGGTTCCCGCACACAACATTCTCGATTCCGGGAGGGTCTGCTCCACGAGTAAAGAGGGGGTCGATACATCAACTGTCACGAAGTCTAGAGTTGATGTATCCAGAAGGACCTCCACGTAATAAGGGGGCTAAACCAAACAAACATGTCCAAGACACTGAGTACAAGATGACCAAGCCATTTTCCAAAAAGTACTCAGTGTGTTGGAATGGATACACCTCAGGTCTTCATAACTCGGGTAATTCCCATGTACCACAACCCATGTCGAAGGGCTTCTCATGTAAAAAGTAAGTACACAGCGTGTGGTATGGTTATACGCTGTGTCTTTAGTTCCCGGGTACTGTCCGTGTACCACAGCTTGTGTCGAAGGGTTGTTTGTGTAAAAAGTTAAGTACACGGCGTGAGATATGGTTACATGTAGTGTCTTCACTTTTGGGGTTGGCTCCGTGTACGCTATCCATGTGCCCATACATGGCCTCATCCCATGTTCCCCACCCCGTGTAATTGGTACACGGGTTAGCCCGCACCATTGGCCATGTACGGCCGGGTGTTAGAGTACATGCCTGTATACTCCACACTGTGTCCGTGTATTCCCGAGTTACATGTCGAGTCTCACGTAGTCACCACCTCCTTGCTGTGTGGAGAGTACATGCCATGTGAAAGAGGTCACATGCCATGTGTTAGTCGTCTTACATTCGATACCCTGGCCTCAGAAAGCCCACACTACATAGCGTGTTCTCGAGGAGTACACTCCGTGTAGTCTGGAATTTTCCAGAAATGATGCCTCTGGCCAACGCGCCTCCCTTGATGCCAGTTCTTCATTCCGATCATTCTTTTTTTACAAAACCTCAGACTCTAGTTCACCCCGTTTCCCCAAAGTTGATTCTGGCATTCTCAGGCTTCTAATCGGCTCCAAAAACACGTTTTGAATTCTCGCTCGAAGAATGGTCGAGGAATGGTCCTTCCCGTTCCAGACCGAACCGTCACCCGCTATTTTCGTTGAAACTTCGATAGGTTTTTGTGATGATGAGTCTCAAATTTGGGATCGTTGCGTCACTTAATTAACTCATAACGTTCCGTTGTTTATCACCCATGTAGAACACGAAGAACCACCAACAATCAAAAAATTGGCGGAGGATTCAGACCGTGTTAGTTTGGCCCTGTCTCTCCGCATTAGTTCGGTAGTTGGCAGTTAAAGTGAACAAAACAAGAAGGAAAGAAGATTCAATCATTTATCCAATCAAAACACACCCCTACCTCAACAAATGATGTCGAACGTCAGCATCCTGGAAGATGGCTTTGCAAGGTTAAGATTCGTAGACGTTGTCAGAGTGCATCCGAGGAGGAAGCGGTGTCTCCTCACTTGTTGCGGAGAAGAGAATGGAGGTGTGTTCTCGTTCTTCTTCGGAGAGTTGGCATTCTTCAACAAAGGATAAATCCTCCTCTCCATCATAAGAGTTATCTCCCCAAATCCCCACACAACAAGCCAACCCAAAATAAAATAAGGATTATCCTTATTTTATTAAATCATGCCATGCATTCTAATTTACAAAATTCAATTTCTAATTAACTTAATTAATTAAACCATGAATTGTCTAATAAATTAAGTGATAGTTGGAATGTTTTAATGAGGGAGAAGGGGGAGAGTAAGAGTTACTCAATTAAATCCAAGGTAGGTGTCAACATTAAAAAATGAGTATAATGAGACGATTAAGGGGTTTAGGGAATTTGAATGGTTGGGGATACTATGGGCCCCACCTCACAATTATCCTCACATGGGTAGTTAGGAGCTTCTGGGTCCCATCCCAACTCCCCCATGTAGGATATAACCACTTAAGATATAGAATAAAAATTGTTCCACATTTTTATTCACATCTTATTTAATTCCCAATTTTAACTTCTCCTCCCGCACAAAGGCATCTTCAGTAAAGGTCATCTTAAGATATTTATGGCGCTGCGAGTTCATCGGTGCCCTCGGTTTTCAATTCCGAGCACCAGTTCAAAAGATAGAAAAAACCACTCATTCGTTCACTGAATGTACCCGAGCTATACTTCAGAAATTGATTCCGGACACACCGGGCCTCATAGTCAATTGCCATCAGAAGACACAGACTCGCAAAATTCCAAAGTATTTAAAAAATATTCCTTGAAGTTTTCGGGTCCATACATTACTCCCACCTTATGGCTTTACATCCCCATAAAGATACATCATAAAATAGGGAAACAAATAAGGGTAATGTACACGCATCTGAGCCTCTCGCTCCCATGCACTCTCCTGGAGGTTCCCGTGCTACCAACGAATGCGCAACAGAGGAATCGAACATATATGTAGGACCTGCTCCTGTTGATCCTTGATCCTCACTAGGACCTCCGTAAATGTCGCCCCTTCATCTATGTCCAGCTCCCGGTGATCAATGATATGCGTCGGGTCGTGAACGTATCTCCTTAGCTGAGATACGTGGAAGATGTCGTGCACCCGATGCAACTGAGGTGGTAGGGCTAGGCAGTAAGCCACCTTGCCTACCCTGATGAGGACCAAGAATGGCCTGATGAAGTGTAGAGATAACTTGCCTCCTCAGAAAAATCTCTGTGATCCACATCGAGGTGAGACCCATAAGAAAATGTGGTCGCTATCCTCGAACTCCAATGGTCTCCACCTCCTATCAGTAGAGGACTTCTGTCTACTCTGTGCAGTCTTCATCCGATCCTGGATGATCTTCACCTTCTCCATCATAGCCTGAACCATCTCTGGTCCTACGAGTGTTGAATCCCCAGGGTCAGTCCAGCACAGAGGTGATCTGCAAGGTCGGCCTTACATTGCCTCGTATGGTGACATCCCGATGGTGGAGTGGTAGATGTTGTTGTAAGAAAACTCCACCATGGGTAGGTGATCCTCCCAACTACGACCAAAGTTGAGGACACATGCATGGAGCATGTCCTCTAGAGTCTAAATGGTCCTCTCCATCTGGCCATCCGTTTCAGGGTGAATGGCGGTGGTCAGGTGTAGCTGCGTCCCAAATGCCTGTTGCAACCCCTTCCAAATCCGGGAAGTAAAACGAGAATCTCAATCGGAGACGATAGATGATGTCACACCAAGAAGTCGCACTATCTTCTGAATGTAGAGGTGTCCCAAGCTCTCCACTGAACCCTTCTCTCTGATAGGTAGGAAGTGGGCTGACTTGGTGAGTCGGTCGACAATCACCCAGATGGAGTCTTGTCCTCTGGAAGTACGAGGGATCCCCGTCACAAAATCCATGGATATCCCATCCAACTTCCACTCTGGGACCACTAAGGGCTGCACTATGCCTGCCAATACTTGGTGCTCCACCTTCACCTACTTGCAGGTGAGGCATCATGAAACAAACTCTGCCACAACCTTCTTCATACCCGGCCACCAGTACTGTCATCTGAGATCTTGGTACATCTTCGTCACTCATGGATGTAACGCAAGAGGAGAAGTGTGAAACTCCCTCAGCACTTCCTCCGGCAGTGAAACTGGTACCATGGTACGTCCTCTGAAGAGGATGACGTGCTATGCTCCTTCAGAAAATCAATCAGGATCCTGTCCTATGGATATCTGTGCACGTCACATCTCACAGTCAATGTCCCCACAATGTGCATATCTGACCCAATGAAGTAGTGGAGGAGTGACTTTGAGGGACTGTAGGAAGGCTGCCCCATCTCTGTCCGTGAAGGATACCTGTAAAGCGGCTAACTGCTCTGTCGCCTCTCCAAGTAGTTGAATGCCCAATCTCCTGCTGAGAGCATCAGCTATTACTTTCCCCTTCACAGGAGTATAGACTATCTCAAAGTCATAGTCCTGGAGGAACTCGAGCCATCACCACTATCTCAGGTTCCGGTCCTATTGTGAAAAGATATACCTGAGACTCTGGTGGTCAGAGTACACTGTATAGAGCTATCCCGTCAGATAGTGCCTCCACATCTTCCAGGCGAGGACCACTGATGCTAAAACCTGGTCATGGGTAGCGTAGTTCTGCTCATGCTTCCTCAACTGTCATGAAACATATGCGACCAATACCCGCTCCTGCATCAGGACACACCCGAGTCCGGTCCCTGATGCATCATAGTAAACAACGTACCCTACGCCCTCCTCCGGAAGCCTCAAGATGGGTGCACTGGTCAATCTCGGTCTCTGCTTCTGGATGATCTGTTCAAATCTATTTGACCACACGAAGGGTTTTCACTTCTTTTTCAATGACGAATGTAGTGTTGCAACTCTGGATAATTCTTCCACAAATCTCCGATAGTACCCAGCCAGACCTAGGAAACTCCGCACCTCTGTCACGCTCCTGGGTGGCTCCCAAGCAAGTACTGCCTCGATCTTCACAGGATCCATAAAAACTCCCACCTCTGAGGTGAATTTCCCCAAGAAGTGAACCTCTCGAATCTAGAACTGGAACTTAGAGAGCTTACCATAATGTTGGTTCTCTCAGAGTGTGTCCAGTACAACCCGCAAGTGGTAGGCATGCTCCTCCTCAGTAGTCGAGTAAATCAGTATGTTGTCAATGAAGACTATGAAAACACAATCTAGGTATGTCTAGAATATCATGTTCATGAGACTCATGAACACTGTTGGTGCATTGGTTACACTGAAGGGCATAACCAACAACTCGTAGTGGCCATACCGACGCATGAAGGCCATCTTCTGTACATCCTCGTCTCGAACTCTGAGCTGATGATAGCCTGACCTGAGGTCTATCATCAAGAACCATCATGCTCCCATGAGCTGTTCAAAGAGGTCGTCTATCCTCGTGAGTAGAAACTTGTTCTTTACGGTCACCTGATTCAGGTGACGGTAGTCAACACATATTCGTAAGCTCCCATCCACCTTCTTGGCGACAAAAATCAGAGAAGCTCAAGGTGAAACACTGGGTCAGATGAACCCCTTTCCCTGTAAGTCCTCTAGTTGTACCCGTAGCTCACGGAACTCAGTGGGAGCCATCCGATATGTTGGAGTAGATATCAGTGTTGTCCTAGGGTACAGGTCAATATAAAAGTCTACCTCCTTTAGAGGAGGTTTTCCTGGAATGTCATCAGGGGAAACGTCTGCATACTGATCCACCATAATAGGAAAACTCGGACTCCACACATCAACCGCTTCGAGGATTAGAATAGCCAACTGATGTGTGATCGGATGCCCTGTCTTCTGCGTAAGTCCATCATGCGTTGCAAATTCTCCCTTCTCGCTGGTGAAGGGGAATCTGCTCCAATCTATGCGGACACACCGCACTTTGCGACTAATACAGAGATCTGAGCATGGACTGTAGATAACCAATCCATGCCCAATATGACATCCAAGGCCTCGACGACACTACAAGAAGATCCCATCTGATGCTCTCACCTCGTAGAGTAAGCTCACACTACCAGCACCAGTGCGTAATCGTCGAGTCTGCTCTCGTAGGAGTCTCTAGCAATAAGGATTGAGCCAACAGCTCCATCAAAATCTCCGAGCTCTGAACAAGGGTAGTGGCAATAAAACAATGACTCGCTCCTGTGTCTATAAGAACTACAGGAAGGGTGTAGTAGAAACAGATAGTACCTAAAATCATCTTAGGTGCACAGTGGTCGTAGGCCTGGAATGACTGGAGCTGAGCCTGCCCTTGTTTGCTAGCTCCCTGAGGTCTGGGTGATCCTCCTGGTGGTGGTGGTGGTGGTAGAGCCTCGAAGCGTTGTCCACCACCTTCTGCTCGGCCAGCTCCACTGCCTCGTCCGCCTTCTCCCTACGGACCTCCACGTTCGAACCTATTCTTCTACCTGGGTGGTCCCTCAACTGTTTGCTACTCCTCTGCATGGTGGGTCGGGAAGTCACGAGCCATGTTACCTTGCACGCCGCATGCATAACACTGCTTGCTTCTCGTATGACTGGCTCTTCTGTGTGCTCCCCGCACATCCGAACCAGTATCCTGAGGTCTCCCACCTAATGGCCTAGTCCGCTTGGACCTCTGAGACATCTGTCTACTTTCGGCTGTAGAAGACTCCACTACGTGTCGCCCTGCGGTAGACCTCGCAGCTGGCGTACGCTCAGCAAGGAAGCTCTCCACAATAAGGGCTCTCTCCAGTACTCCTGCCTGCGTCAGAATGCTGAGGGAGATCTTCGAAGTCCTGATCTCATGCCTCAGTCCCTGCTCAAAGGTCTGGCCCCGTAAGAATGGGTCCCCTATAATGTCCATGGAGTAGTGTGAGAGGTCGGTAAACCTCACCGAGTATTGGGCTACTGTCATGCTGCCCTACCGCAACTGTATTAACTCCTGGATGCGCACCGCATGGAGGATGTCCGGAACAAACTCTGACCGAAAGAGGCTCTCGAATTCCGTCCATAGTAGAGATGCCTCGTCATGCACCTAGAGCATCAGGGTCCACCATTTACAAGCTTCTGCATGCAGGAGACTCGCGGAATGGATCACCATAAGATCTGCAGGTTTCCCTACCAATATGAAGACTTGGAAAATAGCCACTAGCCACTCTTCGATTGCCTGAGGGTCCGTCTCTCCGTGGAACCTAGGCGGCCTCTGATCAGAAACTCATGAAGCGCACTCAGGCGGCGTGCACTCTCCACTGCTGGGGCTGGTGGTATCGGTGGCCCAACGGGTAGAGGTACAGGTGGTGCATCCACTGTAATGGGGCCGTACCCCAAGGCCTCGTCGCTCGGTGGGCTGCCATCTCGCACAAATCTCGGAACCCTAGCTAGCTGCCATCAAGGGGAAATCCTGAAAAGTAACAGGTGCTTCATAGTTAATAAAATATACCTGGTGAGCTGACACAAAGTAATCGCAAATAAATCTTTTTGAAACACACAATAAATCAGTGTTTTTGTACACTGAGTTGAAAATCAGAAGTTAGGGTCCTAGTGTATGGAGATGTCGGCCGCCGCACTAACACTGGACTCCCTGGAACAAAAACCACACTCAATACTCTTAACACTATTTCTTCATAGAAGAAATTATCAGAGTTCTGAGTTCTATTGTATAACCAACTCCTATGATAACAATTTGTCAAGACCCATCCTCAGGGCCCATGCCGTGACTACCCTAATCCCGCCATCCATAGTCCAGGTGCTAGAGAATAGAACCAAAGGCGTAAATCTCGATAAAAGTGAAGTCATTGACTTTATATAAGTAAATGAACACAACAGAGCACACAAGTTGATGTAAACACTAAGTAAACTGAGTACAAAAGTAAGTGCTGGAAAGTAAATGGGCCATAATACAAACCCAACTAATAGTACAGTACAACAGTAAAGAAAGAATAGTTACAGTAAAGTAAACCAGCAACCACTGTGTCGTCTTCCAGATATCCCACCTGAAGGGTGTTTACAAATGTTCTCCTCCGCTCCTCGGGTCTGGCCGTCTGATCCATGTAAGTCCCGCCGAGTGGTCCACCTCTAGGTACCGTCCTGCTCCACAAGACTCCACCACAATCTGTGTTGTCTGTCATCTGCAACCAACACAAAGTAGTGCAGGAAATGACCGTGCTGGGGTGAGTATACGAAACTCAGTAGGGACCCCGAGACCCCTGAAGGTCTCCCAAAATCCACAAAGGATAAATCACAAAGGAAAGATACAAACACGAAGTATCAACCAACTCTACTTAGGTATATGCCCACACATATACCTATGTTATCAATTCCAGTTCGACTCCAACTCAAGATCCCAAGTACAACTCATTCCACACAGGAAAGACAAACCCAGTCCACACAGGAAAGCACAACCCAGTCCACAAAGGAAAGTAAGTCAATCACATCGATGATAATGACTGAAAGTTAAGACTCAGCTCACACTGGTATACTACTCATGAATAGGGGTAGAGATGATTAGATATAGCCTATAAATCATCGCCTCTGCCAAACCCACGTAGGATCCAAGTATAGAAGTCGTCGCTGCCGAACCCACGTAGGATCCAAGTACAGTAACCATCACTGCCGAACCCACCTAGGATCCAAGTATAGTAACCATCACTACCGAACCCACGTATGATCCAAGTACAGTTGTCCTCACTGGCATACCCATGTAGGATCCATCTACAGTTGTCTTCATCGTTGAACCCACAGAGGATCCCAACACGGTTGTCATCGCAGTCGCAGCTAGCTCTACGGTTCCCGCACACAGCGTTCTCAATTTTGAGAGGGTCCTCTCCACGAGTAAAGATGGGTCAATACGTCGATTGTCACAATGTCCAGAGACGATGTATCTCGAAGTTCCACCACTTCATAGGGGGATAAACCAAAAAAGAAGTGTCCAAGACACTAAGTAGAAGATGACCAAGCCATTTTCCAAAAAGTACATTGTGTGTTGGTATGGTTACACTCCGTGTCTTTAGACCTCGAGTACTTCCCGTGTACCATGACCCATGACAAAGGGAAGCTTGAGTAAAAAGTAAGTACACAGTCTGTGGTATGGTTAGACGTTGTGTCTTCAGTTCCCGGTACTATCCGTGTACCACAGCCCGTGTCGAGGGCCTATTCGTGTAAAAACTAAGCACACGACCTGTGATATGGTTACATGCCGTGACTTCACTTCTGGGGTCGGATCTGTGTACGCTAGCTATGTGCCCGTACATGACCTCAACCCGTTTTCTCCAACCTGTGTAATTGGTACACGGGTTAGCCCGCACCATTGGCCATGTCTGGCCATGTGGTAGAGTACATGCCAGTGTACTCCACACCGTGTCTGTGTATTCCTGGGTCACACACCGAGTCTCACGTAGCTGCCACCTCCTTGTTGTGTGGCGAGTGCACGCCTTGTGACAGAGGTTACATGCCGTGTGTTAGTTGTCTGATGTCCGAAACCCTGGCCGCAGAATGCTTTCACTACATGGCATGTTCTCCTGGATTACACGCCGTGTAGTCTGGAATTTTCTAGAAACGACGCCTCTGGCCAGCCCACCTCCCTTGATGCCAGTTCTTCATTCTAATCATTCGTTTGTTACAAAACATCAGACTCTAGGTCACCTCATTGACATAAATTTGATTCCAGCTTTCTCAGGATTCCGATCAGCTCCAAGAAGACATTTTGAATTCTCGCTTGAAGAACAGTCGAGGAACGGTCCATCCCATTCCTATCCAAACTATCACTCGTTATTGTCATCGCACCTCCTCTAGGTTTTCGTGATGATTAGTCTTCAATTTTGGATCCTTTTGTCTCTTAATAAATTCTTAATGTTTTGTTGTTATTCACCCATGAAGAACACGAAGATCCGACAACAATCACAAAATTGGTGGAGGATTCAGACCGTGTTAGTTTGTCCCGGTCTCTCCGCATTTGTTCGGTGGCAGGCAGTTAAAGAGAACAAAAAAAAAGAAGGAAAGAAGATTCAATCATTGATCTAATCAAAACACACCCCTACCTCGACAAATGATTTCAAACGTCAGCATCACGGAAGAAAACGTCACAAGTTGAGGATTCGTAGACGTTGTCGGAGTGCGTCCAAGGAGGAAGCGGTGTCTCCTGACTTGTCTCGGAGAAGAGAATAGAGGTACATTGTCGTTCTTCGTCGGAGAGTTAGCATTCATTGAAAAAGGAGAAATCCTCCTCTCCATCACAATATTTATCCCCCCAAATCCCCACACAACAAGCCAACCCAAAATCAAATAAGGCTTCTTCTTATTTCATTAAATCATGCCATGAATTCAAATTTAAAAAATTCAATTTTCAATTCACCTAATTAATTAAACCATGAGTTGTCTAATTAATTAAGTGATAGGTTCGAATGTATTAATGAGGGAGAGAGGGGAGAAGAAGAGTTACTCAATTAAATCTAATGGAGGTGTCAACATTAAACAAATAAGTTTAATCGGAGGTTTAAGGGGTTTAGGGAATGTGAATGGTTGGAGCTAGTGTGGCCCCCACCTTACAATTATCCTCACATGGGTAGTTAGATGATTGTGGGTCCCACCAAACTCCCCCATGTAGGATATAACCACTTAAGTTATAGAATAAAAATTCTTCCACATTTTTATTCACTTCTTTTTTAATCCACAATTTTTAACTTCTCCTCCTGCACAAACGCATCATCGGTAAAGGTCCTCTTAAGCAATTACCGGCACTACGAGTTCATCTGTGCCCTCAGTTTTCAATTCCGAGCAACGATTCAAAAGATAGAAAACCCCGGTCAGTCATTCACTCAACGTACCTGATCTAATCTTCAGAAATTGATTTCGGGCACACCAAGCCACGAAATCGGGTGTCGTCAGAAGCCATAGACTCTCAAAATTCCAAAGTATTTAAGAAAAATTTTACTTGAAATTTCTAGGTCTTTATAGTTATCTTAATAGAGGTCATTATTTTGTGGTGACTTTTTGATTCCCCTTTTCCACTTATTAAGACTACATTTTATTAACCCAATTTCCGATGTGGGTTTTCCCACAAAGGTATTTTCTATTTTCAAACTTTTATTTCCAAAAAAAAATATTAAATTGCAAGGATGCAATTTATTGAAGGAGGGAAGAATGTAACACCCCAAAATTTCATAGTATGTTATTTTTTTTCAAAGTAATCCAATAACATGCACTACATGGAACACCGATTTCTAGCACACCACGACTTACCTAAATAGTCGTTCAATAGCAGTGATGAATAGTATTAACTGAATTTTAAACTTTATATAATTCTTATAATTTTAGAATCCATATTATGAGTTTCTTATACATAATATAAGAACAAATTCATTTTTTTAGATAATAGAAGTATTTTTCAAAAAATGCAATTTTACCACCTTTTAATGGTGAACCTTTTTCTAAATCCAATATTTGAAACATTTATATATTGAATTTGAAAAAATAAAATTCTTCTTTAGAATCGGGACATAAGAGTTTAGTTTCAATAAATTTCTGTTGTTTTTCTGATGACTTTAATAATGGGGTGAATAGTACAAAATACTATATTTTAACTGAAAACAACTTTTTCAGTCAAAATAATTTAGAGTGATAAATTATACATTTTAATGTTTTTTAATTATAAATATTTTATATTTTTACCATTTAATCCAATTATAGTTATTTTATGTAATTTCACATTGAAATTGGATATAAACAAGTATCAATATTTTGATAATAAATATTTCTTAAAAATACGCTTTTTCGTTTCGACAACATTAATTGATTTTAAATTAATAAATGAAATTTCTATGTTTTTAATTTGGAAAAATAGACTTCATTTTAGGATTCATAGTTTTGAAATTATCTTAGGGTGAAGTTTTGATACTTTTCTAATAACATTCATATTTTAATGGATAAATAAAATTACTAAATTTTAATTAAAAAAACTTTTTTCATCAAAATAATTAATAGTGATAAATTATGTAATTGACTGGTTTAATTATATTTAGATTTTATTTTTACCATTTCATCCAATTTTGGCCATTGGACATAATTTCACATTTAAAGTAGAAATAAGTAAGTGTCAATCTTTTAATAGTTATTATTTTTTAAAAACACGCTTTTCGTTATGACAACGGGAATTAATTTTAAATTAATTTCTTAAATTTCTGTGTTTTAAATTTAGAAAAATGGTTTCCATACTTAGAATTAGGAGGTCTAAATTGTGTAAATTGGCAACTTTTATTTTTAGATATTTTGAATAATTACTTCGGTAAATATTTTATTTACCATGGTTAAAGGGTAAATCCGGTAAATAAGGGTAAGAAAATAATATTATAATAAAATTAAATTACCTTAAAATGTGTCCTAACCATATTGGATGATATATTTTAGACCATGGGTATCTTTGAGTTGATATTTGGGAACCGATGGAGCCACTTGTATGTGATAATGACCCTTTATATTAAATATGTTAAAGTAAATACAAAAATGACATAAGAAAATATATTTTAGTAAAACAATTTTACATAGGGATATACATGTTATCTCTTAATCTATAAATATTAATTAGAAAGATAAAATAATTTAATACATAAGGGTATTTTATTTATAATTTTAAGATATTTAATAATTAAATTTATTTATGACACAATGATGATGAAGTATTTTCATTATTAATGAAAGAATCAAATAATTGGTATTACAAATGTTAAAATAAATATAATTTAAAAGTTTTGATGTCACAAACGAATGTTATAGGATAATAAGACATTTTAGGATTGATTAATGGAATTTGGTTTGAATTAAAAATGTTTTTAAGACTTTAACAAAAATCAATTTTTAAATAGTGTCAAAAATGACATAAAGGAGTTTTTAAAACAAATATTATATTATTAATTGATATAATATTATTAAAAATCTAAGGTTCATCCAAATGACATATATAATGATATATGTATCATTAATTAACCACTTGGGGTTTTCTTGTAAGTTTATAGTATGTTTATTAACCATATAATATAAAAATACAAAGAGACTTGTTAAATGTCAACCTATTTAACTAAGAGTTAAATCTAAAAAATAATGTTAATATATTGACCCAAACCTGTCTAAAACTTATTTTATGAGTGTTTTGTGACCCATACATGAGTTATAATTTAAATAATCTATTTTTTATCCATTTGAAACCGAAAATTATTTTATTATAAAATAATATTTTTAGCTTTTCCTAAGGTTCCCCTCACTCCTCCTATAAAAGGGAACTCCCCATTATCTCTAATTCGCAACTTCAAAGCCTTTTGGGTCAGCCGAACCTTGCCAAAGTATCTTCTTAAATTCCCTAAATTAATCCTGGAGGCCTTAATTTAGTCATAAAGCCAACCTATGGAGCCCTTTTGATCAAATTAAAAGTAAGAACCTGAAGAAGTGGTTAATATTTCATCACTTCTTTCAAGTTCCTTTCTTCTTACACTTCCCTTTTCGTTCTTGTTTCCATTCTAAAATAATAACCCCATTACCTTATATAAACTATGATGTTATTATAAATATTTTAAAACCAAATTCCTTAATTTATCCATCCTTCGAATAACATGTCACCATACATGCGTACGTACGACTTACCATCTCCACGTTGTGGTGTAATTTTTATTTAATACATTATTATTTGGATGGGTATAATAATTATGTGTAACTGATGTAAATAATAAATATAACATGATAATTAATCTTTATATATGATATACTATCCAATTATATGTTATTTTAATATCAAAAGAATGATATTTTCACTCGTGCGTACATATGGATTATCGTCTCCACGAACTTGATGAGATCAATTCCACATCAAATACATTCAAGAATAATTTTAATTTGATGATTAAAAATAATATTTAAGGACTTGATATCATTCTGGATATTAATAATATAAAACCTATCCATATCAAACATAGCTTATGTAACAAAACATATAAAATAAAATGAGTAAGTGGCCACCCAAAACGACAATAATAATTAAATATTTTTAAAAAAATATATTAGAATATCATATATGATATCATATTTATGTATATGATTCTTGTATAATTTAATGACAATAATTTAACTATTATACCGAAGTTTAACCTACCATCAACCAATGAAAAGTACAAGGTAAGGGTTTATTTCACAATCTCTTCATTATCCGAGATTGTTTATACGTAATTATTTACTGGGACCTCTTTATCATCCACATCCATGTTTCTTAAAAATTTATTTCAAAAAATACTTAATATTTTATAGACTATGGGTTAAAGTCATTTATAACCTTGTTGTATTTTTATAAGATGTTTATAATGGAATCTTTCCATCGTTTTCCAAACAAGGTCCTTTTTAACCTTTTTGAAAAAATTAAGTTAAGAATGTATTTTTTTAACTTATATGGTGGGTGAGGCTATTTTCCACAAAAATAAAATCTTCAAGGCTTTCCATACAATCTAATAAGAATATTTTCAAAGAAGAAGTTTTACTTTATAATTATGTATCTTTTAAATGATTCAAAAAAATATTTCTCTCAAATAGTTTTGATTTCATCTATGTCAACATCCTTTGATGGATTATAAGCTTATTTGATGTTGATTTGTTTTGATACAAAAATTCCATATTGTATTGAAGGTTTTTTGATATGTTTGACTATGGATGTGTTATTTTTATACCATTCATGGGTTATGTATAAATTATTGACATTTTTTATGCTAGTTTTAATTTTAATGTCTATGTTATGTTTAAACCTGCTCGTATGAGGAATGCATTGAACTTAGTAAGTGATGGGTGGTGCGGCTTTAGCTCTTCGATGCATAGGTAGGTCACATTAGACAAACTGGTGTCTTGGCGCAGTGCCTTGAAAAAATCTTATTTTTAGTCTCAGCACAAAGTCTTAACTATGTGGTTATGATAGTCTGGCATTATGCATTCCATCATTATAAAAGTGGTTACTGAAATTGCAAGTGATTATTCTACTAGTAGAATATGAATGTAAATAAGTAGATAGAATTATTTCATTATATTTTTTCCATATTATACTGAAGTTCAAGTTTAAAAGGCTTTTGTTTTAGTCATACATTGCCTTAAATGTTTATGATTATTTATGAAAGTTTCTACTATACTGTTATCCTTACTGAGAATCTGAGATCACCCTTTCTATTGTTTCTTTTTCCCAGGTTGTGAAGAATTATTTTATGACTGACCCACATGGATAGTCTGAGGGCATATGAGTGTGTAATATGGAGACTATGTTGTTGTAGTTTTTCACCTTATGTTGTAATGTAAGACTTATGAATGTATCTAGTGTTTTTTCAAGGCTACTAAACTAATCGGTCTTTTGAGACTTGATATTTTGTGATCATGCTAATGATATATAATAATGAACCAACTCTGAGTAACTTGGGTGGGGGCATTACAAAGATAGACATGTATTTTGTAATAGGACGACCAAGGATGGTTACGAATCACGATTCCATGTGAGGGATAGTGGATTAACTCACAAATTCAGCATATTTTATCCTAATTAATGAAATTAATACAGTGAAATACTTTTAGAAAATATAAATTTAGAAAAATTTATATATTCACTACATTCTAGTCTTGATAATATCAAACCCGTACTATAGGTTTAAAAATTCTTTTGGAAATCCTTATTGGAAGCCCTTGGAATACAGTTCAGTATGAGTATTACTTATCATCCTCAAATGGATGGACTATCTTCAGGGATAATCCAAATGATGTATGACATTATTAGGGCATGTGTAATGTATTTTTCTGGATCATTGTAGGAACATTTAACTATTGTAGAGTTCTCATAAATTTTAGTTTTCAGTAATCAATATTTATGACTCTAATTGAATCATTAAAAGGGTGTCCTTATCAATCTATATATTGTTGGGTGGAAATATGAAAAACATCATTAATTGTACTAAGCCTTATGTAAGAGACAATATAGAATATTCAGTTGATCAGAATGAGGATTGATAAAACTCAAATTCATTAGAAATCTTATGACGATCATTTTCATTGACCATTGTCATTTGAGGTGAGTGATCATGTGTTTTTGAGAGTCTCTTCGAGACATGGGAATAGTTATTTTGGTTAGTATGGTATGTTTTGTCCTCGATACATAGTACCTCTTGGGATACTTGAAAATGTTGGTGAGTTAGAATATCAATTTCATTTTCCACCAATGTTTGGTTATATGCATAATGTGTTTGATGTATCTCAGTTGAAAAATGGAAACCTAATCCAGACCAAGTGATTATATGGGATCAAATTGACCTAGAAATAGATTATATGTTGACTCATGTGCTAGTATAAATTATGGATAGTAAATAGAATAACAATATTGGGAAAATAATCTGTCTAGTTCGGGTTTTATAGAATTTTTTTTGATTCTAGAAGAAATTTGGGAGCGTTAGGAGGAAATTTTTTAGTAGTAGCCTAAACACCTTAAGACAACAAGTTATCTACTTTTTAGGGACAAAAATAAAAATGGCAGTGAGAATGTATCACCCTTTATTTCAAGATCATGACACAATTTTCATGTATTTGGGGACAATTTAATTCTCATGGTGAATTTAAGGAGGTTCTATTTAGGTATGTCATGTTTTAGAGACATAACTATATGTTCACAAGTTGTGAACGATTTGTAGAAACCATGCAACACCTCCAGAAAAATGTGAAAATGAAGATAGTGGGAAATATTTAGGAACATAATTTGGTTCATGGTTTGATCAATCCTTCTATGTTCTTTATGGAAACCATGAAACTTGAGAATGTGGGGAAAATAGTTGGTGCACATTTTTTCAGACTTTGTTATCCAACCACGCAAGGTGTGGCCATAAGAAAGTACCACCACACGATCTGAAAAATCATGTGGTCTAACCATGAAGTGTACAATTGGGCCTCCTTATATTATGTATTTATTCTTAATTAAGCCCATGGATAGATTATAATATCACATTCACTCCATAACTAGTATTTTGTTTTCACCATATGCTCAAGACACAATCTTCATCAATCCTAGAGTGATTCTTTAGATCTTAAATGTGTTTTAGGGGAATTAATTCATCAGTATGTACTAATTATTCCTTGATATTTAGAGATCCAAGGTTCTTCTCTCACCTGTAACCAAAAAATCTAGTCTATTTTGGATTGAGAAAATTATGTTTTGAATTTTTTTATGATGAAATTTTGTTAGATCTTGCAAAGGGAATGTGGTTTGTTAATAGATCATGAACCTTTGTAGTATTATTCTTCATTTTCACGAACATTTGTGAGTCGGTTAGCTTCTCACTTGACTTCACATGATTTATACTTGAATTTTTTGTTTTAATTAAATGATTTTATTTAAATGGTGGGGAAATCCTTGTGTTTTTTAATTGAAATTAGATTTTCTGGTTATGGCTTGGAAATTGTGGTAAATTGTTTTGGATTCAGATGAATATCTAGATATAATTTTATAAATGCACGTTGTAAACACTAAAATTGGATATGGTTGAATTTAATTTTTTTGAAGTTGTTTAAATAATTTTTTTTTCAGTGTGGAATGGATTGTTATGATTTTGAAATTACATGTTTGTTGAGTGTTAAAATGAATATATTATGGTCATGAAGTACAACCATCAAATTTGGGACAATATAAGTACATTAATTCCATAATCAGTGGTGAAACAAATTATGATTGTGTGTGTGTGAAAATGGGATTGAATATTCAAATTTAATGTGAAAAGGTTTTGTAGCATTTTGTTTTTTTCTTGGAACTTATTTACTATTTTGATATAAACTATTTTTACTACTTAAAATTATTTTATAAATTGTTCTAGTATGTTTTTTCCTAGTTCCATAAGTTGAGAAGTTCTTGGGAAAATACAATGGAGTTTAGATTCACTAATTGATTGGGAAATTTTTTTCATTTTCATATTTCATCTATCAAGACATAGGTAAAGGAATGGTATCTAAGTTCTTTAGTGATGTTTCTTGATATTCTAAGCACGAGGGGAGTTACATATTCATGTGAATAAATTTGGTTCTGATATCAATGATTATTTTTCAATAATAAAGGTTAATTAATGATGAGACATAGGTAATGATAAGGTATCTATATCTATTAGAAATTAAAACCTACTATATGAACTCTAATGTTATATTCTTTGTGATAAGTAACAGCAAAAAAATTACCACAAAAATGTATGAGAATATTAAAAAAAATTGGTAAAAAAATTATTACCTTTCTAGATACAAATGAAAAAACCCATAGGAATATAATTTTTCATGTAAATTGATGTGTTAAATTAGGTTTATTATGGAAGAACTTAGTGTATAAATCATACCGTATTGTTTTCTACCCCGATAATGGTTTAAGTAGACTATGAGTGGAACGATTGATGAATATTTTCATAAGGAAAAGGTGACCACCCTTTCCCATACACTTTTTAATTATTATTCATAAGTGAGAGGGATATATAAATGATATCACAAATTGAAATTTCATTTTCAAGAATTAATTTTGATTGAAATATAAATGGGGAAATTGTTGAACCCACTTTTTGTATTAGTTGTATTTGTCTTCAATGAAAGGAAAAGCATTAATGATGGAAATATGAGATGAATAAGAAAACCAGAGAAGGAAATTATAGAACTCAAGTCTATGGAAAAGATTTACGAAGTTCCTAGGAAATGAATCTTTGATGTATTCATTGATTACTACCATTATACATATAGAAAAGTGTGGGGATTTTAGTTAATGTTCATATATTACATCAATTTAAGTAGATGAGATAAGAATATATAATATATTCTACCTATAAATTTTTTTTGGATGATCCATTCACATGGGAAAACATCATTAAGAATTTATATTTTCTACTTATTGGTAATTCCTGAGAATATTTGGTTGAAGAATAAATGATGACGATAATGGTGCTTTGATTATTTTATTATGGTTATAGTAACATGGTGAAAATGGATTGAGTTGATGTTATCCTAGTGTATCTTGCTAGATATCTTTTTTAATGAAACATTTAAGTGTGATGATATATGTCGAGATCTTAATAGATATCTGAAAAGTGTAGTGGAGATGAGAGAACTATAATATTATACTTTAATAAAAGTTGGATGTGATGATACTATGAACTAATTCAAGAGTTGTTATTTATATTATAAAATTCCAATGTACATAGAAGATATTTTTTTAAAGAATCAGAGAATCCATATTAGGAAATATTGAGATTGGAGAACACTATAAAGAGTCTTTGGATGTTGTTTTTAATTTATTGCGAAGTTCGGGCATCGCTTTTAGATGTCTAACAATTGAATTCAAAATTCCCAAAGAACTGTGGTGAAGCTAAAAAATAACAAAGGAATGTATGTTATGATAAGGGCCAAATATGATGTTTTTAGATTTTTGTAGGACAATTTATCCACATGATATAAATTGAAGATTAAATTATCATACAACGAACCATTTATGATATTTTGGAGAAACGTATGATGATTTATCTATGTGTGTAAAAATGGAAAAGGAAATTATCACATGGTGACCTAGGTAGGTTGTTTTGGAACCTAGTATGATAATTTATCTATGCATAACTAAATCAGGATTTTTAAATTTTGAAAATAAATTTATCTTACTCACATATGATATTTTGAATCATGTAATATATTTTTTAAGAATAATTTAATAAAATTTATCTTAAATGACCAAGATCTAAGGAGCATTAAGATAATCTAATTATTTATTTTTATCTGATATGATGGGTAAAAAGAAATGGTTATAAAATATTTATCTTAGAAAGAATTAGATTTAAATTTAACAATTCTAGTGTGATTATATTCATGGATCAAAAACCATGATAAAAACATTATTATGAATTAAGATGAGATTCATATTGAACTATCCAAGGGAAAATAAGGTATTTCTATGATGATATCTCAACACAATAGAATTGGATGTCACCTCATAAAACATGTGACTGAACTGAAGGCTATTTCTGTAACATAGAATGTATTTCCACACCAAAATACACATGTATCCATGACTATATAAAATATATGGAGAACTAAAAGGTGTAGATTTTAAAATTAGCAATCCCATAAAATTTCAAATATCACAAGAAGGTAAAAAAGTTATTTTTTCATCCAAACTGTTTGGATTATTTGGTTGACAATTTGACAAAAATATTTTTTAAATTAATAAATGATATTGGAATGACATCAATCATGAAAAATACCAAAATTATTCTTAAATATTATATAAATATATGAAGTTATAAGATGATAAAAAAGATTGAATGGATCTGAATTGAGTAAGCACCAAAGGTATTCTAAAATTCTATAAAAATAGAGTATGTTTCATGACTCTGGATACTTGGGAAAAACTATATGTTAAAAGAATAAGAGATAGATTCTAACTGACTATTTCGATGATTAAAATTATTTATTTTGAAAAACATAGAAGTTATTTCTATTCTATAAAAATTATTGCACACTAAAGAAGAAGAAGGAGAATAATATTGGGAGACTACCATATAGTATTTATTCCTCATAGAATCCCAAAGAAAAGAGAATTCAGATGAGATATTTTTCATCACATTCCAAGATGATGTTCTAGGTGTGCCTACTTATAATATTATGATCTAGAATTATGGAGAATATTTAATAAGTGGATCTGAATACTTAAAAAGATAAATAAGTTCATACATATATTTTAGGGGGGACTTGATCCATCCTGAGTGATCTTACATTAAGGGAACTACAATCAAATTCTCTTTTATTCAGGGATAACAATCCCTCTCTCACATTGTACCAGGTTGGATGCATGATAATAGGTTATAGGTCATACCCTTATGTGGTAATATATATATAATAATAAGCAATTCATGAATGTGGGATAATAACCACAACTTACCATGGATGTAGTCCTCACAATGGTGGTAAACCTCATGATCTAACTCTAGTGTTATATTTTATATTAGATAGTTTTCTTATTTTATTATAGAATAATAGAGAGAAAGAGGCTACGATATCCATTTAATGAATTAGTGAATTAGTGATTTTGGGATAAAAGTAAAGTTGGATTAATTTTCACTTTCAACTGATTCATCCCCTCTCATCATCTTTGTATCCAAAAGTGATATTAATTGTTTTAAACAAGAACAAACTTGTTATACAAAATAAAAATAGAAAATTTTTAAAATAATGACCACAAGTGAAAGCATGATCCACCAATGAGATAAATGGTAATGATATTCTTTCTCATTTTTAATACATTGATCCCAATGAGTTGTTTTCATTATCTTAGTTTCATTATTGAATTAATATAGCTCAATATATCTATCTATATTTTGATGTTTTCTTCTAATTATACATAATTTCATTCCAAAAAATTATGAATATTCAAGAGGTTAATATTATAATATTATAATATAGACTTTCAATTAATATTGAATTCATGGTTTTTATTTAAAATAGAACATTAAGCATCTAAGAAATCATATAATATTCCATTATCATAAATGGATTCTAAATCATTATATTTAAATATACAGAATTATACTACAAATATATTCATGATTATTTCTATTAAACCATTCAATTTTATTCGAATTTGTTAAATAAAATTTATAAAATTATCCAAAATAATAATCCTTAATTAAATATATATATAAATGTAAGAGTTCCCTTACCAACGTCCCATTAATATTACACATAATTGTCACATTTAATTTATAAATTTAATTATATAAGTACGTGATATTTTTTCAACATATAATACTGTGTTTTCAAATAAGAATTAATTTTTTAACATTCTTTTAGAAATTTATAGGTTTATAGTATTATTTAATTAAGTAATAAATATTACATAGTATAACCATACATTTTAATATGGACACTTTAACTCAGTATCTATTTTTTCAAAATATAATAATTTTAAATGAAATACTTTTTTTATGAAAAATATTAACAATTTTATGATGGAATTCATAATTGTTCATAATAATACTTAAATAGTATGTTTTTTTTGAAAATATGTGATAAGAAAATAATCTCAATAAAAAACATATAAAAAGGATGAAAGAAACCTTTGATTCTATTCCAAAACCGTGAGATCATATAGGAATTTTCCTTTAACATAATAAAACTTGAGATCAAGCAATCATTTACGTACACAAAAAAATCATAATTTCCTCCCAATTATTTTTATAAAAAACATTATAGGTAATCATAATAGAAAAATGATACAAAGGGGATTTCATAAAAACATGAGACCCCATAAAAAACATTTTCTGAATAAACATACAATTTTTCAATTAAAAGGAATAATCATTCAGTTAAAAATATATGATTATATAACCCTATAAAATCAAAATATTTACATGAAAACTTATTATATGTCGGTTAAAAATAATGAAAATTTTCGTGGAAAACATAATATTAGTGCCCTTACAAGAACCATTACAAATTGAATAACCTACTTGTTTAATTCCGACATTGTTTTTTTAAGTACATAATGTTACCTAATTCATTGGAGAGCTATATCAAAATCACCCATCATCAAAAATAATTTACAAGGACTATAACATACTTAAAAAACATAAATATTTTATTTACATAATGAAACTCATAAAAATATACTTTTGAACCTACATGTAAAACATTTCTTAATATTGATATATCCCTTTCTTTTTAAATGCCAAATTCAAAACTAAAATACCTATAAAAAATCGAATTATGGTTTTTATTTTAATAAATGATAGATTATTATAATGTAATCCAAGTAAAAAATAATGGTTTTGTTGTGGTAAACCTGTTGACATCATATATATTAAAATAGAACATTCGTTTTACATTTTGTTAATGTAAGTGAAAATATTCCATATAAAATATATAAAAAAAGTTCATTTTGAAAACCATTGAACAAAAATTATAAGAGACATTATTTTGAACCAAAATCTCTCATGTTTCTATTTTTATCTCTTTGGTTTGTTTAGGATTTTTTAAAAAGATGGTTGATAACATTCCATCATGGTTTCTATCAAAGAAGTTCTTTTGAAGCTAGCATAGTTCCCCAGTGTTTTCCAATTTTTTGGGCCTCAAATCCCATATTTTTTCTATGGATAAAGGACTTCCGCGTATCATTTTTAGTGAACTGAAATTAATTTAAGGGAGTATGGGGGACCATAATGCGTCTAATGGATCTAAAAAAACTATAATGAAAAAAATAATAATTCCATATAGTATATATTACTTGTGAATAAAAAAGGTAGTCTATGAGAGAGTTTGTAATTTTTTCATGATGGTGGTGAATTATACTCTCTTTAAATGATTAGGAATCGTGATATATATATATTAAAAGAGATTTTAATGGGGGATATTTATTTTTTTATTAAATATAATGAGCTCATTCTCCCCAAAAATGAACTTTCATTTGATGATGAAGACAATTATTAAAATGTACCCACAAAATAATCAGTTACTATATGAACTGCAAAAAAGTTTATTACATGGTGATAGATAATCTATAATGGAGATCACAATAAATATGATTAACAAGTTTTCATGATTTCTTTGCCTATATAATGGACCCCAAATCACATCATCATTAGAGTGAATTCCAATGAGATGATTATTGGAAGATTGATTGGGATATGTCTGACAGTTGTTTTCAAAGGAGGTATTATGCGAAGGAGGTGGTTTTCATAATAGGTAGTCTTTGTGAAGGATCAAATCCTGATAGAGGATGTCTGCAAGGAAAGATCAGTTTGCATAAGGATGTTTTGGATCTACTGTGTAACACTCCAGGAAAATAAAGAATATAAAATTTTTATATTTATCCATATTTGTGAATAAAATATTAATATTACTTTAAAGGGGACTTTATGCTCGATGGAGTACCCAATACGCAACAACGAGTTTCTTGGGAAGTTTACGTTGCACTCTAATAAAAAAATAATATTATTTTAAATGGTAGTTAATGCCTAGCCGTTGTAATGGCAGGAATGAATAAAACTAACTAAAAAATGATTATATATGTTTGTAAAATATTTTTACTCTTTACAATAAATGATACAGGATTAAAAATGAGAATGAATCCAATTTTAAGCGTAGACAATCTAATATTCTTTAAAAGGTCGATTAACCACCTTTTGATGGAGAACCTCTTTTAAAACCAATTCTTGAAAATTTTATGTGTTTTATTTGACAAAATTAAATTCTTCTTTATAATCGGGACATCAAAATTTACTTTGTGTAAATTTTTGGTATTTTTTCAAAAAAGCTCAATTTTTAATGAATAGTGAGAAATGTTATGTTTTGATTCAAAACCTCTTTTTAATCTAATTTATTTATATGATTAGATTATATTTTACTTGGTTTTAAAGTTTAAATAGAATATATTTTTACCATTTAATCCAATGGTGGTTATTTTAATTAATATCACTTTAAGATTGGACATAAACGAGTGTCAATCTTTTGAATGATATTGTTTCATAAAAACACGCTATTTGTTTTAACAGCGGGAATTAATTATAAAATTAATTAATTCAACTTCTATGTTATGAATTTGGTAAAATAGACATCATTTTTGAATTTGGAATATCAAATATAGCTTAGGGGGAATTTTTGGTATTTTTCTGAAAAACATCAATTTATGATGAATAGTGAAACCACAAAGTGGTGGTTACAAAATTAGATTTTTTGTTTAAATGGGACTTTACCACTTCTGTGTTTTGAATTTAAAAAATCCAATTTAAATTATTTTAATTGTTAATTAATATTTGGTTCAATGGGATGAAAATAATTTTTTATGAAAAGTATCTTTTAAGTTTTATTAATCGCGATTAAAGGTAATTAGTGTGATTTAAGGTAAAAATGATATTATAATAAAATGAAAATATATTGAAACTTGTTCTAACCCTATTGTATGAGATGTTTCCTACCAATACAACCCATGGGTCGATTTTTGGTACCCCATGGAGCCACTTGGGTATGATAATGACATTTATCCCTTTAATTTAAAGTTAAAATAAAAATGACACAAACATGAGATGTTTTACTAAAACAATATTTACATGTGGTTATACAAGTCATAATTTTGACTATAAATAGTCATTGGAAAGGTAAAAAGATTTCCTACATCATAGTATTTTCTTTATAGTTTTTATACATTAAATATATTAAATTATTTGTGACATCATGATGATGCAGCGATTACCTCATTAATAAAGGATTTAAATAAAATGTAAAGATAATGCAAATTCTAAGACCTACACATGTCCAAAACCTATTTTATGGGTTTATTTATAACCCTTATCACCTTATACTAGAATTATATCAATGTGGGACCACTAAAATACGAAAACCATTTGAAAATAAAGTAACATTTTATACATTACCAAGAGTGCCCCTCCTCTCCTCTTATAAAAGGCCCCCACCTCTACCACCTTACCCACACCTCTCAAGCCTTTGGTTCGGCCACGCTCTGATCATTTTCTCTCTCCACATCCCTCACCTCATCCTAGAAACCTTAACATAGGCAGGAATCTCTTCAAGAAACCCTTTTGGTTCAAACCAAAGGGAGTTACCCGATTTTAAGGTAACGTCTTCACCTGTGCTCTTTTGATTTATTTTGCTTCTCAAACCCCCTAAACTCTTTTTATTAATTTATTTTGTAAAAACTCCAGTATCTTAAATATACTAGGATGTTTTTATTATATGTATTTGAGCTACACTTACACAAACCTTCATCTAATGGTTAAAGAACATATTGTTTCTGTGGATGGCGAATTTCTACCTCACGAAATGATGATTGTTCAACACTCATATAACACCTTCAAAGGAGGCCATCAAGATGTCACTATATTTATATATGATATATATTATTTTTATGTTTTCCTTATGCTTATGTATTTTTAATTTGTGGTATACCTTTATGGTTTCCATTGTGGGTAAACACGATAATTTCATTTTAGGAAGTGCGGACTACCACCCCCTCAAAGTGATTTGATTCATTAATGCCATATGTGGGACGTATAAAGGATGTATTTAAAGTTATTATATATGATGTTATACTGTAATTATAATATACCTATATATAATTATTATTTCCTTCCATTAAAGTATGAGATAGAAATGAAAGTAGTGTTCATGCGTACGTATGGCTTACCGTCTCTATGAACGGTGCATTTCATTTCTTATCCTCAAATGTAATGTACTATTATAAGTACATATAATGGATATATATGATGTATGATACATCTAAAGGATGAATATAATTCTGTAATTAAAAATATATACATCTCTCATTTAGTTTTAATTCCATTAATATGACATAGAAATGAAAGTAGCGTCCATGCGTACGTACGACTTACCATCTCCATGAACGATGCATTTCATTTCTTACCTCTAAATGATTATGTAATATTACAAATACATGTATATGCTGGATATATATGATATATATGATATCCAAATCAGGAATTTCATTCTGGATATAAAGAACCTTTGACCACACGAACAACATGTAATTGTAAGAAGTCCACTTTTGACTTAAGAACCAAATATCGACAAAACAAACATTATTAACTTAAATGATTACATAATGTTTATAACATGTCAATAATTGATATAAAAGGATTAATGAACTTTAAAAGGGTTCTTATGAAAGTATAAATTAACTCATGTTTATTATTCAGGACGTTAAAGAACGACCGAGTCAAGTCGGACCCGAGGTAAGGGATCATACTCCTCTCTTTCTTTTTTAAGTACACTATTTTATGTCATTACTTTTAAAGCTCATATTTCTTGTTATTGGGATGTTCTTTTATATTAATCTTACTATAATATTTTTGTTCATATGATGATATACCCTATTCTCTCTCATCAATCCATTTTGGAAGTTTTGAGTGGCGCCGTTAGGCTGCCGAATTTTCGTAAGAGATCTAACCTCTCTCTTTCATTTTAAGTACTCTCATTTATGTCACTTCTTTTAAGCTCCTGTTTGTTATGATGGGGGATGTTATTTTATATTCCTCTTTCTGTAAACATTATTTTAATATGATTAGGGACCCTATTTGATCTCATCAATCCATTTTGGAGGTTTTAAGTGGCGCCGTTAGGCTACCGAGTTTTCATAAGGGATTTTTCATCTCAATTTTATTCCCATGAGATTTATGCTACATTTGCCACAATTTCTGTTGATTGGTGTATGTACTGACCATTATTTTACTCATTGTGTAATATACTTTCATTTATTAGTATTTACATCAATGTTGTATTTTCCTTCTTTCACGGGGTGTATGTTTCGAAAGATACCCATGTCGGTAAGGGAACCTTTCACCCTCATCTTTTTAAAAGACTTCTTTTTCTATATCTTTTAATTATCATACTATTATGTTGGGATATGTTCTTCTATATCCTTACTGATTTAAATTTTGTTACCAAGTGATGAGACACCCTTTTTATCTCTCATCAACTCTTTTTCTGATTTTTGAAGTGACGTCGTTAGGCTGTCAAATTTTTGCAAGGGAACTTCTTAACCCAATTTTGATTCTATTGGATAAAAGTGTAATCTTTGAATATGTAATTTTATGAATATTTGTGAATAAAATCTGATTGTTTTACACTTAATATCCACTTATATTTGGTTTATTAATTTTTCACACATAATTATATAATTGATTTATTCTTAATCCAAGGATACTGTCTTTATAAGGGACTTCGTCTCAATCTCCTTTCATTGAGGCATATTTCATTTTATACATAACTTTATTTTATACATTGTATAAACCCCTTTTACTTTTACTTTTATACAAAAGGAATCTTTTTCAATGAAGGGTTTTACTAAATGAATAAAAGTAATGTTTCTTTTAACGTACGCGGTGACAACGAATTTTTCCGTCGCCGCGAGTATTATTTGATCTTTGGCTTCCTCAACAAGCAGTAATGTTTTTAAAATAAAATAAATACCATATACACTTTTATGTATTTTGGTATTGAAAATGGTTTTTATAAAGGATTCTATTTTGTCAATATATTTAAATGATATATTGTGATTGAAATGTGGAAATGTTATCATTCCTTTATATTGGTTTTATGTGTTATAATTTTATAATAGTACTTGGACATTTTATGGGTGGTTACGTGATAAACCATATGACGGGTGGTTCCGTGAATACCAGGAAGGGTGGTTACGTTATAACCTCCAATCCATTGGGTATGGAAGTCGGCCGTATGGCTATTCCATTAAATATGTATGGAAGTTGGCCAAATGGCTATTCCATTAAGTGATATGTGTGGAAGTCGACCTTATGGTTATTCCACTTAAGTATGTTTATGTCCCAAGTTACCTTTATATGTTATGTGATCCTTATATGGGTTTTATGGTAATATTTTGGTTAGAGAAGTGTAAGTAATGAACTTTTATTCAGTGAATAGTTTTTACTACTTCAAAAAGATGAAAAAGTATTACTTTGATAAAGTATACATGGTTTACTTGTTGTTTTGAAAAACTAATAGTTTTCATTCTTTGTGTATCCCTTACTGAGATTTTTATGCTCATCCCAAGTTTTTGAAATTTTTTTCACAGGACATAATGTGGAATATGGTCAAGGATGGGATCAAGGGAAAGTCATACAACCTAAAACATGGAACAGGACATGTTTCTTTTTAAGAGTATTTATTTTATGGAAACTTACTAAAAGTTTCTACTTTGTAATCTTTTGAGATGTAATAGTTATATCCTAATTCTCTAAAACTCTAAACCTAAAAATAACCTCAATGTGAATTATTCATTTAATTCAATATTATGTAAGGTTTAAGGATGGGGCCTTATAGTTGGTATCAAAGGTCGGTTTAGATAACTTTAGAGGTTAGGGTATTCTTTAAGCATAAGTGACATGACTATATTGGTTAGGATTTCATAAACAGCCCTAGTTTTAGATAAAGTGAATGAGTAAGTATATCTTAGCGTTTCTCTTACTCATTAGTACATGATGGTTTTGTTGATATACTCACACTAACCTTTTTTGTTTTAGTAAATGGCTGGATCTAGCAGGCACCAATGTAACGGTGGATGCGAAGGAAACTGTGACAGTTTTCTGAGCGAGCAACTTAATGATATAGGAGCTGCAATGAGAACTCTTGTGTTTATCCTCACCCAACTATCTGGAGTCATGATTGACCACCTAAACATTGGTGATTTCTATAAGGAATCATATATGCGAGAAACAAATCCCAACGGAACTACAGGTAATAATCATAAAGGTAAGTGTGTTCAAAAACCTATGTGTCATAGATGTGGAAAGAAACACCTCGAAAAATGTTTCAAAGGGACAAAAATATGCTATAGATGTGGAAATGAAGGTCATAATTCAAGAACCTGCCATGGAAAAAGGAAGCATCCAGTTGACTCGAGGAAAGGGAAAGAAGCTCTTTCTGAGGGATCAATTGAATGTTTTAAATGTGGGGTGCATGGTCATTATGAAAACACACATCCTATGAAGAAGTTTCGGGAATGGGATCACCAAGATCGTAAAAATATTCGTTTACCAATACCTAATTTCATTCCAATTGAGGATGAAGAAACTGAAAATGACCAATCAAAGGTATGGATTATTTCTTAACTTTTGTTTTCCTATTTTGGAATCTTAGGATATGATTCATGATTTTGTTTGTAGGAAAGAAGTATTTTATAATAAGTTGGAAAGGAATGGTTAATAGATCATGAATAATTTTGAATGAGTAAGAAGTCAACATATAAGGTCTTCCACAGGTATGGTGAAATTCTTAAGAGTATTAAGTGTCTTTTGATGATGGGGTACATTAGAAGACTTTTTATAGTATGTGTAACACTGATGTTTGATATATGAAAATTTTATTCAAAGAATAGTAATCTGTTCTTTTTTGGACATAGTTATAAATAACTATTTGGGTTTATATGATCCTTACTTTCGAGGTAAATACAGGTTACTATATGTAATGATGGATAGTGAAAGTCATGAGATAAAATTGAAGTTAAATTACATTATGGTTATTTTTAAAGATTTTATCTCATTTTTGGGGAATGTTTTAAGAATTATATAGTTTTGGAAAAAGGACAACACACAGACCATGTGACAACCCGTCGTGTCGGACAAAGCTGTGGGAATAGAACCCACAACCAAAGTGCAATGGGTATTTATCGCTGACCACTAGACTACGTGAAGTCCCTGGTTAGTTTGACTAATTCTTTTTAGTTAAATTATTTTATGAATTAAGAGTATGTTTATTTTGGGATATCTATGGAAATTTATTAACCTATCATGGAGGATATGTGATTCGGTTAATTAATTTTCAATACGAGACTTTGAGAGCAACTGATGTTATTTGGAGATAAAACTTAATTTGTACCTCTGAAGACTATGTGAATAAATCCTTACAATATTTGGGTTTCAATCTTAGTTTTGTTTACTTTGAATAATTTTATGGAGAATTGTTTATCAAATGGTCCTTGTTGAACTTTTGGTTTTGTTGGACAAATTTTGGAGATTAAGAATAGATTTTCTTTTTATAAAGGGTTATCCTTTTCTGGATTATCTGATCTTGTAATAACCTTTTTGGTTTCAGTTTTGGTTAATGTCTAATGACATGGGAATTATATAGTTCTCTTTTGTGGATTAGTTGATTCTATAGAAGTTGATTATAGTACTCTTAATGTGAACAAGTCTTCCTAAATACTCGTCTTTTGGAGAAAATATGAGTTTGTGTAAGGAATATAATAAAAGTTGAAAGTCAACATGATAAGTGATTATGTTTCCTTATGAATAAATTCCTCAATAAAAATTAACTTAAAAAATATTTTTTATTCCTACTGGGGAATCGAATATTGTTTGACCCATCACATGTTTGGGATTTTCTTGTGGTTAACTTTCTCCTAAACATGTTTTCTATCACTCTCCATCAGAACATGACCCTAAGTTTTCTCCTCCATGAACATGTTTTCCTACATGGAATCCTAGTATGGGTTAACTCGGGTGACCACTGTACTTATCTTTCTTTATTTTAAAGTGATTGTCTTACCAACTCTTGTTCCGATGTGGGACTTTCAAGGATGTTTCCAAGCTCAATTTTCAAATTGCGAGGACGCAATTCCCAAAAGGGGGGAAGGATGTAACACCCCAGGTAAATAAAGAGTATAAAATTTTTATATTTATCCGTATTTGTGAATAAAATATTAACATTACTTTAAAGGGGATGCTATGCTCGATGGAATACCCAATACACAACAACGGGTTTCTTGGGAAGCTTACGTTGCACTCTAGTAATAAAATAATATTATTTTAAATGGTAGTTAATGCCTAGCCGTTGTAATGGCAGGAATGAACATAACTAACTACAAAATGATTATATATGTTTTTCAAATGATTTTACTCTTTACAATAAATGATAGAGGTTTAAAAATGCGAATTAATCCAATTTTAAGCGTAGACAGTCTAACATTCTTTAAAAGGACGATTAACCGCCTTTTGAGGGAGAACCTCTTTTAAAACTACTTTTTGACAATTTTATGTGTTATATTTGAAAAAATAACATTCTTCTTTATAATTGGGACATCAAAATTTACTTTGTGTAAATTTTTGGTATTTTTCCGAAAAAGTTCAATTTTTAATGAATAGTGAGAAATGTTGTATTTTGATTCAAAACCTCTTTTTAATATAATTTATTTATATGATTAGATTTTATTTTTAATTGGTTTTAAATTGTAAATAGAATATATTTTTACCATTTAATCCAATGGTGGTCATTTTAATTAATATCACTTTATGATTGGACATAAACGAGTGTCATTCTTTTGAAAGATATTGTTTCATAAAAACACGCTATTTGTTTTTACAGCGGGAATTAATTATAAAATCAATTAATGGAACTTCTATGTTATGAATTTGGTAAAATAGAAATAATTTTTGAATTCAGAATATCAAATATATCTTAGGGTGAATTTTTGGTATTTTTCTGAAAAACATCAATTTTTGATGAACAGTGAAACCACAAAGTGGTGGTTAAAAAATTTGATTTTTCGTTTAAATGGGACTTTACCACTTCTGTGTTTTTAATTTCAAAAATCCAATTTAAATGATTTTAATTGTTAGGTAAAATTTGGTTCAATGGGATGAAAATAATTTTTGATGAAAAGTAACTTTTAAGTTTTATTAATCGCGATTAAAGGTAATTAGTACAATTTAAGGTAAAAATGATATTATAATAAAATGAAAATATATTTACACTTGTTCTAACACTATTGGATTAGTTATGGCCGACCAAGACAACCCATGGGGGATTTTTGGAACCCCATGGAGCCACTTGGGTATGATAATGACCTTTATGCCTTTTATTTAAAGTTAAAATAAAAACGACACAAACATGAGATGTTTTACTAAAACACTTTTTTCATGTGGTTATACAAGTCAGAATTTTGACTATAAATAGTCATTGGAAAGTTAACAAGATTTTCTACATCATATAATTTTTTTTATAATTTTTAGACATTAAATATATTAAATTATTAGTGACATCATGATGATGCAGTGATTACCTCATTAATAAAGGATTTAAATAAAATGGAAAGATAATGTAAATTCTAAGACCTAAACATGTCAAAAACCTATTGTATGGGTGGATATATAACCCTTATCACCTTAGACTATAATTATATCAATGGGGGCCTATTAAGATCCGAAAAACATTTGAAAATAATGTAAAGTTTATACATTACCAAGAGTGCCCCTCCTCTCCTCTTATAAAAGGCCCCCACCTCTACCACCTTACCCACACCTCTCAAGCCTTTGGTTAGGCAAAGCTCTGATCATTTTGTCTCTCCACATCCCTCTACTCATCCTAGAAGCCTTAACGTAGGCAGGAAGCTCTTCAAGAAACCCTTTTGGTTCAAACCAAAGGGAGTTACCCGATTTTAAGGTAACGTCTTCACTTGTGCTCTTTTGTATTATTTTACTTCTCCAACCCCCTAAACTCTTTTTATTAATTTATTTTGTAACAAATCTAGTATCTTAAATGTACTAGGATTTTGTTATAATAAGTATTCGAGCTACAATTACACACACCTTCATCTAATGGTTAAAGAACATACTGTTTCTGTGGATGGAGAATTTCTGCCTCACGAAACGATGATTGTTCAACACTCATATAACACCTTAAAAGGTGGCCATCAATATATCACTATAGTTATATATGATATATATTATTTTTATGTTTTACTTATTCTTCTTTATTTTTCATTTGTGGTATACCTTTAAGGTTTCCATTGTGGCTAAACACGATAATTTTATTTTAGGAAGTGCGGACTACCGCCCCCTCAAAGTGATTTGATTCGTTAATGCCATATGTGGGACGTATAAAGGATGGATTTAAAGTTATTATATATGATGTTATACTGTAGTTATAATATACCTCTATATAATTATTATTTACTTCCATTAAAGTATCAGATAGAAATGAAAGTAGCTTTCATGCGTACGTACGGCTTACCGTCTCCATGAACGGTGCATTTCATTTCTTATCCTCAAATGTAATGTACTCTTATAAGTATATATAATGGATATATATGATGCATGATACATATAAAGGATTAATATAATTCTGGAATTAAAAATATACACATATCTCATTTAGTTTTAATTCCATTAATATGACATAGAAATGAAAGTAGCGTTCATGTGTACGTATGACTTACCGTCTCTATGAACGGTGCATTTAATTTCTTACCTATAAATGATTATGTAATATTATAAATACATTTATATTCTGGATATATATGATATATATGATATCCAAATCAGAAATTTCATTCTGGATATAAAGAACCTTTGACCACACGAACAACATGTAATTGTAAGAAGTCCACTTTTGACTTAAGAACCAAATATCGACAAAACAAACATTATTAACCTAAATGATTACATAATGTTTATAACATGTCAATAATTGATATAAAAGGATTAATGAACTGGAAAAATGTACTTAAGCATGTATAAATTAACTCAAGTTTATTATTCATGACGTTAAAGAACGATCGAGTCAAGTCGGACCTGAGGTAAGGGATCCTACTCCCCCCTTTCTTTTTTAAGTACACTCTTTTATGTCATTCCTTTTAAAGATCATCTTTCTTGTTATTGGAATGTTCTTTTATATTACTATTACTGTAATTTTTATGTTAATATGATGAGAGACCCTATTCTCTCTCATCAATCCATTTTTGAAGTTTTGAGTGGTGCCGTTAGGCTGCCGAAGTTTCGTAAGAGATCTAACCTCTCTCTTTCATTTTAAGTACTGTCCTTTATGTAAATTATTTTAAGCTCCTATTTGTTATGATGGGGGATGTTCTTTTATATTACTCTTTCTGTAAAATTTATTTTAATATAATGAGAGACCCTATTTGATCTCATCAATCCATTTTGGAGGTTTTAAGTGGCGTTGTTTGGCTACCGAGTTTTCGTAAGGGATTTTTCATCTCACTTTTATTCCCATGAGATTTAAGCTACATTTGCCACAATATCCTTTGAGTGATGTATTTACTGACCATTATTTTTTTCATTGTGTAATATAATTTCATTTATGATTATTTACATCAATGTTGTATTGTCCTTCTTTCACGGGGTGTATGTTTCGAAAGATACCCATGTCGGTAAGGGAACCTTTCACCCTCCACTTTTTAAAAGACTTCTTTTGTTATGTCTTTTAATTATCATACTATAATGTTGGGATATGTTCTTATATATCCTTACTGATTTAAATTTTATTACCAAGTGATGAGATACCCTTTTTATCTCTCATTAACTACTTTTCTGAATTTTTAAGTGACGTCGTTAGGCTGTCAAATGTTTGCAAGGGAACTTATTAACCCAATTTTGATTCTTTGGGATAAACGTGTACTCTTTGAATATGTCATTCTATGAATATGTGTGAATAACATCTGATTGTTTTACACTTAATATCCACTTATATTTGGTCTATTCATTTGTCACACATAATTATGTAATTGATTTATCCTTAATCCAAGGATACCGTCTTTATAAGGGACTTCGTCTCAATCTCCTTTCATTGAGGCATATTTCGTTTTATACACAACTTTCTTTTATACGGTGTATAAACCCCTTTGACTTTTACTTTTATACAAAATGAATCTTTTTCTACGAAGCGTTTTACTAAACGACAAAAAGGAATGTTTCTTTTAACGTACGCGGTGACAACAACCTTTTCCTCCGCCGCGAGTATTATTTGACCTTTGGATTCCTCAACAAGCTGTAATGTTTTTAAAATAAAATAAATACCATATACTCTTTTATGTATTTTGGTACTGAAAATGGTTTTGATAAAGGATTCTATTTTTTCAATATATTTAAATGATATATTATGATTGAAATGTGGAAATTTTATCATTCCTTTATATTGGTTTTATGTGTTATAATTTTATAATGGTACTTGGACATTTTACGGGTGGTTATGTGATAAGCCATATGACGGGTGGTGCCTTGAATACCAGGAAGGGTGGTTACGTTATAACCTCCAATGCATTGGGTATGGAAGTTGTCTGTATGGCTATTCCATTAAGTATCTATAGAAGTTGGACGAATGGCTATTCCATTAAGTGATATGTGTGGAAGTCAGCCTTATGGTTATTCCACGTAAGTATGTTTATGTCCCAAGTTACCTTTATATGTTATGTGATCTTTATATGGGTTTTATGGTAATATTTTGGTTACAGAAGGGTAAGAAATGAACTTTTATTCAGTGAAGAGTTTTTACTACTTCGAAAAGGTGAAAAGTATTACTTTGATAAAGTATACATGGTTTACTTGTTGTTTTGAAAAACTAACAGTTTTCATTCTCTGTGTATCCCTTACTGAGATTTTTATGCTCATCCCATGTTTTTGAAATGTTTTTCATAGGACTTAACATGGAATAGGGTCAAGTATGGGATCAAGGGAAAGTCATGCAACCTAAAACATGGAACTCTACATGTTTCTTTTTAAGAGTTTTTATTTTATGGAAACTTAGTAAAAGTTTCTACTTTGTAATATTTTGAGATTTAATAGTTATGTCCTAATTCTCTAAAACTCTAAACCTGAAAAGATCCTCAATGTGAATTATTCATTTAATTCAATATTAAGTAAGGTTTAAGGCCGGGGCCTTATATACTGAGTCTAAAAATAAAAAGTTGGATCGTGATGTATTCATGATCTATGGTGAAAGGATTTTCATGAGGGGTCATAATAAGTTAACAGAGTAACAATAAAACTTATTGAATGATCTCTCTAAAAGGAATTCACCATGTAATGAAATTTATTTCAAATAGTACATGAAAACATGAATTCATGGAACACTTATATATGTGTGAAATAATTTTTAGGTGATTACTAACAATATAATATTCCTCGGAAGAATTAGTGATCACACATTTGTCGAGAGTGTAGTGAGGTTTCAAATATTTATTGGCTATAAACAAGGAGTGATAGTAAGTCTGTTACATACATGTACTAGAAGTGAGATTTAGTGAGGTTGGCACATAGGCACATTGACTTTATGTGATATTTGGATGTAACCCAACGAGTTAAAACCATGTAAAATTGTTGTTACATGTGAATTTCTTAATTCATATATTACTATTTTCCATGGGAAGGGGAGAGAAGAGTATTTTGTTTAATGATAAAAAAAGATCCAAATAGAAAACTTTATAAATTTATCATACCCTGATTCAATCCCACTTTAAAGGTATTTAACCTAGTAGGGATAACATTTAAAATGTAATTTATAACATATTACCATAAGAATAAATACATACACAAAATAATTTTATGAATATCGACTTAGAAGAAAAAAATTTAGGAAACGAACCATTGAAAAAATTAAAATGAGGATTTACAGTAAAGTGTCTCTTAACTCTAGTCTGACTTGTCAAATACATTATTTATCATCCAAAATAAAAAAAATTATATTTATTATTTACTTGATTAGTAAACTTTCCAATTTTATCATTCCTTTTATTTTGTATTTCCATGTTATACTTAATTATTAAATTGATTAATTTTTCTTCAGACATTTTAAAGATGTTTGTTTCCTATGTCCAAAATAATGTTTTAGGATGGATTTGGAATATTATATCATTAATAGAATTTTAATAATTTTAAATTCATCATTGTTATACATTAATTATACTTTTATAAGTAAATATTTATGATGTCCTGAAAAATGAATTGCATTCCAATATAGAGGCCATTGTCCGTACGTACTCATGGGTAACATTTCAATTTATTAATTGACATGATAGTAACAATGATAGAATTGTTTTATCATTCCAAAATGATACTAATATAACAGATATTATAAAATTCATTAATTTATACCCATACATACAGTCCATGTGTGCTTCTGATAACAAATAACATATATTAGTTCGTGAGGCATTAGTCTACGTGGGCAGACAAGCAATGTTTTAATTTTTCTTGGTATGGTAAAGTAAGAAGTAAAATATTTATTTACCATTATAGAAAAATATTTATAACATATATATACAATTATTTCATTTGGATCCATTACATTGACAAGCTATAAGGGTCGATGATGTGAAGTGAAATACATCATCTCGTGAGGCGGTAGTCCACACACACACATGGGTGGTGATTTTATTTTTCATTAGGTGATTTTGTAGATGAAATCAGGTTATAAGATAAACATAATAACATTAAATTTTATTTTATATATCTATGTTATTAAATTTTAATTGTTAATATTGTTTTTATTGTGGTAAATTAATCAATAAAATGAAAAGAATCAGTTAAAAACTAGACAACTTCTTCAGACATCCTCTTTAGGGTTATATCTAAAGCCTTACTAGGATGGTATAATGATCGGACTGGGTCCTATAAGATGTGACTATATATCATATTAAAATATTAGGGAAGGTATTATATGATGTAATAGGATATTTAAGTGTAAATTTCAAAGGAGGGGGAGTGTCCTTTTATACGTGAGGGACAAGACGTCCATGAATTTTTTTCAAATGACTAAAGTTGATTAATGTATTAATAATATGAGATGGATTGAAAATAACTCAATAAAATATGATTTTTTATAGAGTAAAAATATGGTAATTAATATGTATTTACACTTGTTTTAGTTCATTTTATCCCTTATTATTTGATATTTTTTTCATTTAGATCATTTTAACTCCTATCATGGTGACAATATGATTAATGTAGTTACTAATCATAACGAAAAAAATGAAAGTGGATTCATTAAATTTTATTAAAATGATAATTAAAAATATATAGTTAATCATATAAAATTTTGTTTCTATAAGCGCATGAAATTAATTGAAAAACAAACCTGTAAAATGCGACAAAAAAATGTTGTTCTAGAAAAAAAATCATTTAATGGTTAAAAATGCTTTTATACCAAATTAATGTATGATGTTTGTTAAAATAAAATTAATTTTTATATTTTTAATATAAATGAACTAAATTATATTTAAATATAATTTAAATGAAATTAAACCACACAACTTGAAATGAAAATACTTTTTTATGAAGAAATATTATTTTTTACTATTCAACACAAAATTAGCATTTTTAGAAAATTACCAAAAATCTAGTAAAATAATTAATTTACATGATAATATAAAAAATGATATAATTTTTTTTCAAATAAAAATTCTATAATTTATAAATTAATCTTTTTAAATTATACTATATAATATATTTAAACAAATTTATTATGTATACAACTATTTCATTTTTAATTAGAAAATTACATAAAATTCTTATAGTGAATAGATCTCTATAAAATGGAATTGAATACTATTTAAACATAATGAAATTTATCTAATATAAAAATTTCCTAGGATATTAAATTATTCAACCCATTTTGAAATTTTTCCCCATAATTTTATTCATTACTCTAACAAATAGGGATTTTTTCCCTAATACATGTGATTGTTTTGTTGTTTCTATAATAATATGTGTTTTCCATAGAACCTTATCTTGGTGAATCAACTTATTTTATGAAACCTATTCTCTATTTTCAAATATCTAAACAATATATTCCTCATAAGAAATGTTCTCTTAAATCTCAACTAATTCAGGACTCAAAACATGAGATGCATTTGGAACATACTTTCCTAATAATGAATCATTAAACACAACATATACATGAGATGATCATTGATGAAAGGTCACATGGTAAAAAAATAAAATCCACTTTATAATTTCAAATAGCTCATTAAACAATGAAATTAACTTTATCTTCTTACCAAAACAAAAAACACTTTTCCATAGAGATACGTTAAGAACAAATTGCTTCCTAACTCAAATGAAAGATAATTTCTTAAGTTATTTATGTAATGGTTCATCTCAATTTGAGAATTCCTCACATATGGATGAGTTTTCATCAGTTTACCAACTATCACTTTTACTAATTTTAGTCCCAAAAAATTTATTTCACTAAATTTAAGCCAACAATCTTGATTCCAACACTTCAATCAATATAATGCCTCAATAGGTGATATATGTATACTAGAAAAAAATAACTATTACAAAAAGATTTATGCTAGTGAAATATGTTGATCTAAAATTTCCTTGAAATTCCATGAGCAAGATAAATGTATATCCTAAAAATATAATTTTTTTACACTGACTGTCTAACAGGTTAAGGAATAAAATCTATACTGAAATTTAATTTATTACATAATGACTTTTAATTTATTTTACAAAAATTATTTATAAATCTAGGATCACGATCACATAAAAAAGAAAAATCTAATCCATGAAATCTGATTATATCATTATAATAAAGTATAAAAAGTTGATCTAATGAATAATTATCTATAATAAGAAGAATACTAATAGATTTAGTCAAGTGATCAATAATAACAAACATTAAATTATTACCATGAGATGTATTTTGTAATCCAATCATTAAATCCATCATTATGTTCACCTATTTCCATTGTGAGACTAGAAAAGGCTAAATTATCCCCTTCGGTTATTTTAATTATGCTTTATCCTACTGAAAAATCAAGCATTTCATGGTACATATAGAAAGGTATTTCTTCATTACTTTTAACCAAAACTATTTTAAAAGGCATATTTATATATAAGTAATTTTTAAATGAATAGAAAATAGACAACTATGAGATTTAATCAATAATACATTATTAAAATTTAATAATTATATCCTTCATAAATAATACATTTTTATTATGAATCAAAATATTCAATCAAATATTTCTCAATTTGTTCTGTTAAAGAAAACTCCAGTAACACCGAATATAAAATAGAAAAAGTTCCTCTATTCACAATTTAAAAAAATCATTAAATCATTTACTAACATATCATTTTTAAAGATATCATTGTTAATTATGAATTATCATTATGACATAAATAATTGACTGCTATATTTGTTTTCCATATATGTTAATGAATCATGCAGTCCAAATCCTTAATTAGTTATATCCATCTTCCCCACATCATGTTAAAATCATTCTGAGTGAATATATATTTCTAACATTGTTAGTAAGTACATATTTCACACATTATACCATATAAAAATTTTCTTTAGATATTAAGAAAATAATGAAAAATAGCTAGTTCAATTTCATGTGAAGGATAAATTACATCCTCAAGTTTCTGTTTACGTGAAGTATAAGAAATTACCTGATCATTCTACACATGAAAAATTATTCTATTCAAATTATCAACACTATTGATAAAATAATCTTTACATCTAGATATAAAGGCCAAAACTAGAGCATTCAAAATTATTATATTCAATTTCTAGAAACATTCATTACAATCTTTCATCGTAATGAATTTAACTCCTTTTAATGTCAACTTATTTAGTGTTCTAGGTAAATGAGAATATTTTTCAATAGACCATTGGTTGTAACCCAGTAATCTAACAAAAATATGAATAAGTGTGATAATTATAGGTCTTTTAAATTCTTTTCCCATGATAAATATAACTATAGCAATTTTTTTCACTATTTATTTAGAATATATCCTCAAAAAGGAAATTTTGATCACCATAATACAGAATTATTAATTTTTCAATATATCTTCTTTCCTATAAATATTTTCAGAAATATACATAGCTACTTTTAATTATCCCTATAACTTTTTTAAAATATGGAAATATCATCACTGAACACAACTACAAATTTATCTAAAAATTCTTGGAAAATTCTATTCATGAGATCGATAAACATAGAGGGTTCATTTTTCAACTAAAAGGGAATCACCACAAACTCATAGTTCCCATAAACAATATAAAAATCTAAATTTGAAATTTTACCCTCATTTACCATCATGAAATAGTTCCTATACCTGATATTAATCTTCAATAATATACTGACCTCCCTAGAGATAATTAAACAATTCAACCATACGAGGTAACAAAATACATATAATTAATAGTGATTATACTCAAATATTTATATTTATTGAAAATCATTATGGAACCATATTAATTTTAAATAAAAAAAATGAATCATCCATTGGTGAAGTGATAGACTAAATGAAACCCTCATCAAGAAGAATATGTTGTTGCTGTTTTAATTCCAATGGTTCTAGATGATCTATTTGATAAATTGGTTTTCAAATTGGATTGAGATCATGAACTATGTAAATAGTAATTTTAGTCTCATGATCATGTATAAAACATGAAAATTTATCATTAAGTACATCTACATATTCATTTAATATAGGAAATGTTACCAATTTGAATAGTTTTATTCTTCTTAACAAAATGTGAAAGATAACTCTCATTTACATATTTAATCAATTTATAATATTCATGGTATTTATAAAAGTTATTAATTAATTATATAATAAAACCTAAAATAATTTAAAAAAACCACTTTAGTTTTTCTGATCTATCTTAGCACGATAAAGATAAATCCAATCGATGCCTAAAATTACATCAACCTCTACAAGGGGTAAGAAAATAAAGTTTTTAGGTAAAACCATCCACATATGACAATATAAAAACTCATATAATTTATTTTTCCTTAATAATAATCCTTGTTTTCTTAACAAATGTCATAGATTCTGATATTCAGGTGAAATTTCAGATTTATCGGCAAATTTCCCCAAAATGAATAAATGTCTTGTCCTCAAATAAAACAATATGTTGCAATAAGGTTATTAAATAATAACTATACATATCACCACATCGTATTATGGTCTATAATATACCAATGTAGTTTTAAAGGATTTAATCAAACCTTTTTACTTGTAGTATTGATGAATTCCATCTTGTATTCTTATATTTCGATAAGTACTTTCATAATGACCAATCTCATTATAATTGAAACATCTTCATACCATATTTTCATTTTTTTTCTTCTCATTACTGTGATAATTTAATATACATTCATGACACACATGTTAAAACATTCTTTATTTAAAAAACGTTTCAGTTATCAAAATACATTAAATAAGGTTTCTTTAACCACACTTATCAGAGGATGAAAATTTTATTTTCTTACGTTTGGATTTCATCGATGTGTGCTTCCCCGTTACTTCCAACTAAAAATATTTTTCTTCATTTCATAATTGAATAAATGATCACAAGAAGATTAATTTCTTCCATTTTTTCACACCAAACAAGATTTATAAAAAATTGAATTCATGATTTTTGAATTTCATTTCATATCATGGCTTTAATCCTGTGTAAAACTGATGATTATTTCTATCATGATCTTTGATACATGTGGGTGTGTAAATTTAAATAGAGTGATTTTTTACTCATATGGGGACACTAAATATTATTTATTTTTTGTTAATTATAGTAATTTATTTTCCATCCTCAGTTGAACAAATTTAGTAAAATACTTCTCATGGAAAATATTCTTAAATTCATCTCATTCCATGGAATAAATGTCTTCTCTTTCTATAATATTCTTAACTGTGACCACAACTGATCAAAATCATCTTTAAAATAATAATTTGAAAGGGTTACATTTTAATGGTCTGAAAAATTCATGACTTCAAACATCTCCCCAAAATACCTAACCCATCCTTTAGTTATTATTTGGTCAGATGATCTTCTGAATTTTCTTGGGTGTCGTTTCATGAAATTATTTACAATAGACAAGTTAAACTATGGTGAACATGGTTTCTCTATTACATGGATACCACCACATTTTATAGACTACATAAACATATCCATCATAATAAAAAACTTATTTATGCTAATTCCAATTATTACATGTTGCCTATTAGGAATGATATTGTCCTCTTAGTGCATTCCTACATCAAATTCCATATTTTATTTATAGAAAACCATTCTAAATAAAAATAATATAGGTAAATAAAAATAGTAATCATCGAGTTCTATATCATGATATCCATATATTAATATTACTTAACGTTACTGACATACATTATCCTAACCTCTAAATTTATCTAAACTAACACTTGATACAAACTATAAAAACTAGATCTTCATTTATAACATAATAATGAGATGTAAATAAAAAATTAATTTTCTTACATTCTGTAAGACCTTTTCAAGTTTAGAGATTTATATATTTTCAACATAAATATTATATAACTAAATCATACATGAGAAAGTAGAATATTCTCCTCAGTATCCATTTTTTACACAATATGATACTTATAAAATGAAATAAATTTTTTTATATGAGAAATCTTCATGATTTTAAACCTGAGCTCATCATTGTTCCTACTTATCATTAAACTATGATTATATGATTTTAAAACATTTTACGGGCACCAAAATCATAGTAATGTTTATTTAATAAGTAAGAAAGAAACATATCAATCCATTTCAGAATCGTGGGACCATATTAGCGACTTTTCCTTTAATATAACAAACTTTGAGCTCAAATAATCATTTACATACAAATCAAATCAGATTTACTACCCAAATATTTTCTTGAAAGACTCTATAATAAAACATAACTGGAAAATTAATATAATTATGGTTTCTTGGAAAACATGAAAACCCATTGAATACATTTTCTTTAAAAACATACCTTTTACCTTTAAAGGGAATACTCATTCCTTAAAAAATATCATTATATATTTATAAAAAATAAATAAAATTACCCAAAACTCCTTATAAGTTATATAAAATTCTTTTATGTTCCTTTGGAATTCATCTTTATATAACCCTTATAAGAACCCTTACAAATGGAATAACCTACTCAGTTCCAATACAATTTTTTAGAGAATATAATCATCATCCTATGGACTGGAGAGATATATTATGGTCAACCATCACCATAAATAATTTACAAGTAATTTAACACACAATAAACACATAAAATATATTAATTCAATCATTAAATTCTAAAAAAAATTCTTTTGAACTAATAAGTAAAACATTTTAAAAAAATTATCTATCACATTCCTTTAAAACCTAAATTGAAATTCTAAAATACCTAAACCAAGGGAATAAAGACTATTCATTAATTAAATCATATAAACATGTATGTTAATATAATTTTCAAATAAATTTTATAGTGAAGTTAAAATCTAATGATGTTTTATACATTAAAATTGAACATTCATTTTTTCAATTATGTTAATAAAGTCAAAACATTCCGTATAAAATACATGAAAAGATTCGTTTTGAGACCAAATGAAATAAAGTAAAATAGTTATATAATGTAATTTATAATTTATTTATGTATATAATAATACATATGTAAAATAATATTTAGAATATAGACCTGGAGAAAAATTATTTAGAAAATAAAGCTTTAAAACTTTTAAAATGATGGTTTAGGGAAAAGTGTCTCTTACCTCGAGTTTGACTTCTCATGTATGGTCCTTATATTCATGAATAAAAAAAATATATTAACTATTTAATTTACTAATAACATTTTAAATGTTTATTATTCCTATTATTTCTTTTATATACTTGTTATACTTAATTACTTAATTGATTAAGTCACCTTCATTTGTTTTTTGGATGTTTGGTTTATTAGTCCAAAACAAATTCGGTAGTTTGACTTCGGTCAAATGGATCATGATAATATAATTTAAAAAATATTAATCAGGACTTAATTATAATTTATATATAAAAATTATAACTTTATAACCTACTATGAATGCTGGTTATGAAAAATGAAATATGTTACAACATTGATATGGTAGTCCGTACGTGTGCATGAGTAAAATTTCTATTTTTCCATAAACATAAGGGAAATAAAGTATGTATTATTTTATCTTTAAATAATAATAAATATATCATAAATATCATATTTTTTATTTCAATCCAACTATATATTTAATCCATTCGTGGTGGATATGAAATATAAAATATATCAGTTCACGAGGCGGTAGTATGCACATACATAAAAGTGATGTTTTTATTCTTCATTAGATGGAAAATAAAGAAGTATAATATTTATTAACAACTATAGAATTACCGTTATGTCATATAAATCATATTTTTTTAATTTTTATACATTATTATTACTTCCTATAAGAGTTGATACTAAAAAATGAATACATCATCGCGGTAGGCTGTAACATCACAGGTAAATAAACAATATAACATTATCATATTTATTAAAATTTGGGAACTAAATATTAATTTTACTTAGAAGGGGATTCTATGTTTGATGGCTTACCTGATACTCAACAATGGGTTTCTATAAAAACAAACGTTGCAAAAAATGTTGTGTCATACTAAAAAATAATAATATAATATTAATTTAAATGGTATTTAATGCCTAGATTTTTTATTTTAAAAAATGGACAATACTAACTAAAATATGAGTATAAATGTTTTTTAATTATATTTACATTTATCCAACAAAAATTATAGGCTTAAAGTAAGATAGAATTTGATTTTAAGCATAAATACTCTAATATTCATTAAAAGGTCGATTTACCACCTTTTGATAGAGAACCATATTTAAATCTAGTTTTGGTAACTTTTATATGTTATATTTGACAAAATAATATTATTATTTTGAATCGGGATATAAAAATTTACTTTGGATAAAATTTTGTTATTTTTTGATAAAGTTCATGTTTTATGAATAGTGAAAAATATTGTATTTTAATTCAAAACTGCCTTTTAATCTATTTTATTTATATAGATATATTATCTTTTAAATGGTTTTAAAGTGTTAATAGATTATATTTTTACCATTTAATTAAATTTTGGTTATTTTAAGTATTATCACTTTGATATTGGACATAAACAAGGGTTAACCTTTTGAATGTTATTATTTCTTAAAAACACGATTTTTTGTTTTGACAACAGGAATTATTTTTTAAATAATTTCTGCCACTTTTGTGTTTTGAATTTTGAAAAATAGATTCGATATTTGGAATTAGGAGGTCTAAATTACTTAAATATGTAACTTTTAATTTTATACATTTTAAATACTTACCTTAGAAAATATTTTATTTACCATGGTTAAAGGGTAAATCTTGAAAATAAGGGTAAAAAAATAATATTATAATAATATTATATTAAAACAAATTTCTTAATACTATTGGTTTATACATGTCTGACCATGGAAGTATTTTGGGTCAATTTTGGGACCCGATAAATCCACTTATGAGTGATAATGACACTATATTAATTAATTTAACATAAAGAAAAAAATGACCTAAACATAAATCTTTTAGTAAATAAATTTTTACATGGGGTTATATAAGATTTATCTTTGACTATAAATATAAATTACAAATAAAAATATATTTCCTCCATCATGATATTTTTTGATAATTTTTAGACATGAAATATATAAAATTATTTATGACATAATAATGAGGTACTACATACCTCATTAATGACTGATTTAAATAAATAAGATTATAAAAATTAAAACAATATAAAAAAATCTAAATAATTCATTATTGGATGGTTTTATTTCGAACATTATTCATCTTATCTTTGACTTTAATGAGTTTTTAACCTTTAGAAACCAAAAATTATTATAAAATAAAATAACATATTTTAAACATTCCTAAAGAGCCCCTCTTCCCCCTAATAAAAATCTCTCACTTCTAACCCATTGCACACACATCTCTAGCCCCTTGTGTTGTCCAACCACTTCCAAATTAATCTCCATACATCCCTATCCTCCTTTTATGAATCCTTTACGTAGGAATAATGCAATTCAATTAATACTTTTGGTTCAAACAAAAGAGAGATACCCGATTTAAAGGTAACATCCTCTCTTAAGTTATTTTGTTTTATTTTACTTCTCAATCCCTCTAAACTCATTTTATTACTTTATTGTACAAAAAAACCATTATAATAAATATACTAGTTTTTTGTTATGATATTTATTCAAACTACACTTACACACACCACCAAATAATTGTTAAAAGAACATATAATTTCTGTGGTAGGCAAACTACTGCCTCACAAAATGATGAATGTTCACTTATCTCTTACCACCTCTCATGATGGCCATTGTTATAGAAATGTATTTATTTGTGATATATATTATATTTAAATTGTTTTTATTCTTCTATATTTTCCATTTATATCATACCATTACAATTTCAATAATGGGTAAACACAATAATTTCATTTGAGGATGTGCGGACTACCGTCCCCTCAAAGTGATATTACTCATTCATTCCAAACATGGAATGTATAAATGATGGAGATAATTAAATTATATATTATATTATACTGGAATTATAATATACCTATTTATTATTACATTTTCATTCCATATAATATGAAATTTAAAACAATGTAGTGTTCATGCGAGCGTACGACTTACAGTCTCGATGAACGGTGCATTTCATTTCATATCTCCAAATGTTATGTACTATTATAAATAAAAATATATTGGATATATATGATATATATGATATATAAATCATGAATATTATTCTGAAGATAATTTAATGGACAATTTGTAATTAAAACAAGTTTATTTTTGACTCAATTTCCGAACATCAACAAAATGTCATATATGAACTCAAATAATTAACTAATTCATATAGAAAAGTAATAAGAGATATAAAAGAAATAATAAATTTGAAAAATTATATTAAGAAAGTATAAATTAACTTATGTTTATTATTTATGATTAATAAGGAACAAATGAGTCATGTCAGACATGAGGTAAGGGATTTCTTATCTCACATTTAATTCTATGAGATTTACATTGTTCACCACTTATTTATTGCATGTGGTGTATTCTGTACTGCCATTTGATATATATTTTCATTATTCTCATTATATTCATGATATTATGTGACTCAATTGGTGGTTATTAACTTTTTTTCATACGACTCATTTGATTACAATGTGGTAAAGGGTTTTTATCTCACTTTTTATTCCCATGAGATTCATGTTATATTATCCACTATTTCCTTTTTGTGTAGTGTATGTACAACTCGTGATTGTATTCTTTGTGTAATGTATTTTAATGTATGGTTATTTATATCTTCATTATATTATCCATTATTCATGGGGTTTATGCTTCGTAAGTTACCAAATAAGTAAAGGAACCTTTCACCACGCTCTTTTAGTCAAACACTTCTTTTTGATAGGTATTCTAATTTACATATTCTTGTATTGGTATATGTTCTCGTATATCCTTACTGATTTAAAGTTTATGTCCATGTGATGAGATAACCTTTTTTCTGTCATCAAATAATTTTTTAAATTTTAAAGTGACACTGTTAGGCTATCGAATTTTTTTAAGGGAACTTCTTTACACAAATTCAATTCTTTGGGTTAAACTTATACTTATTGATTATGTCATGGTAAGAATATGTGTGAATTTCCTATGATTTTTTTACACTTAATATCCACTTATATTGGATTTAATCGTTTTTTTTCACAAATAAACATGTCCTTGATTTGTCCTTAATCTAAGGATATGATATTTGCAAGTGACTTTGTCTCAATTTACATTCCATTGAAACTTATTGTTGCTATACAAAAATTCAATTTTATATGGTGTATACACTACCATTTTAATTATTATATCATGAATCTATTTATTCTCATGATACTATAATCTTTAATTAATTATATTCCTCAATTATATGTATTCATGTGTCTCTCTTTTTGTTAGGAACGATTTAACTAAAATATCGTTCTAAACGTTTTAACGATTTATTCATCTAAATCCATCTCATTAGTGTACATGTTTTAAAAATGGTTTTAAGGATTTTTTATATGGACATTAATTTTTAAAAATTGTAATCACTTAAGAAGCATCATAGTGGTATGGTACACTTTGATTGAAAAATCTCTTTAATAAATGTTTTAATTTTTTTGAAAATTATTTGATAAAGCATTGATTATGTCAATGTTTCGAAATGATATATTGTGATTGAAAAATGGAAATTTTATCTTTCCTTTATGATTTTTTATGTGTTTTGAATATTTTATAGTTATTGGGAATTATTTACGTATATGGGTGGTTTCATGATAAACCTAGGGTAGGTGAGCCCGAGATAGCTCTCTAATGCCTTGGGTAACCTGACGGAGGAAAACGTTAGTGTTTCTCCTACGAGATTTAGGGAATATACTCTGATAGGTATTCCAACGTAACTCACTATGTATTAGTGATATATACAATTTAATTATGTTTTGTATTCCATAAGTTACCTATATTATTTATGATTTCTGTGTGTTATTCAAAAATACTTTGATTTAAGAAGGTATGTTATGATTGAAATTTATGGTTTCATTGAATTGTATTTATTTGTGGGATAATGTTTAATTTACTTATTTTATAACCCTTACTGATCATTTTATGCTCATCCACTATTTTTGAAATGTTTTACACTGGACTTAAAGACGAATAGGGTCAAGGATGTGATCTGGGAAAAGTCATGTTGTCTAAAACATGGAACTATACATGTTACTTTTTAAGAGATTTTATTTTATAAAAAGATGTATACTGAGTAGTAGTGTCTATATGTAATTTTCAAGTGGATATGTAATAGTAATGGCCAAATTATATAAATCATTAAACCTGAAAGTACCCTTAATGTGAATTAATCATTTAATTCACCATTATGTAATGTTTTAAGGTTGAGTCCTTATAGTTGGAATTAGAGGTCAGTTTAGACAACTTTAGGGATGAGGAGTTTTCATTAAACACATGGATAGTCCCTATGTCTATTATTTTAGTTATTCCTTGTTTTATAAATTTATCTGGTCAAGGAATATCGGTTACAAATGAAAGGAGGAGGATCACAATTTACATTCCCATCACTTAATGATGACACACTTTCATGAATTATTAGAAAGTCATGATCAGATGATTCTGAAACTTTTCCTAGAAAACAGCTCACTTGAATGTAGTTGTTTGAGATATCAAACACCTCCAATATACCTCGATGTCATCGTGGGTCATGGGTTGTATTTAATTAATTCCTATTTTTTTTTAATATTCCCATATTTTCAATAATGGTAAATATTATCAAGGGATTTTCATATATTTTACCTTTTGACATGATTTTGAAGAATATTATGATTTTGAAAAAGGTGTTGAAGAAGGAGACTCTTGCGCAACCTATTTATATTTGATTTTACAATATAGTATCTCAGCACATACATATGGTATTTTAAAAGGACAATTGATTGATTGTTCACACTCAATTTTGGTCTGACTTTTATATAGAAATCATGTTTATTCAGATGTTTTCAAATTATATGTGTTGCATGATTATTTTCTGAATATGTTTTTCTATGAACACCCATATGACCCATGTTGTACAAGTTGTGTTTGGATGAAGGAAGAAAATGATTTTGAAGGATATCTAAATATTTTCTACAAATCATGGAACTCCATCCTACATAAACAAGATGATGATGAAACCATATAGACACCTTGATTGTCGTATGTTGTTCCTTCTATTGGGAGAAGTTTTATTTTATCATTTAGCGGTGAAAAAAATTAAATATATATGATGTTTAGGTCATAATGTATTGGGTTGAAAATGAAGGGTATAAATATAACATTTAGGTTAAAACAAGTTAGGGTTATGTTTTAGTTTTATATAAAGGATAACCCATATGATTGGTGACAACCCATCATGTTTGGAAAGGCCATATGAATCAAACCCACAACCAAAAGGCGATAATGGCTCATCACCTGCCACTTTCCTATTGAATTCCTTTGTTATTATGACTTATTCGTGTAAGTTAAATGATTTTTGGATCAAGAATAAGTTTATTTTTGGAAATTATTTTTTATCAAATCAATATCCTTAATATCGTAAAATGATTTATTGATTAAGTGATAAAGGTTATTTTGGTAGATGTTCTTTATTTTGGTGAACATTATATGCTAAAGGAAAATAGAATACTGTGGGATTATATTTGTGGATTAACGGTTGAAATTATGTTTTGGAAGTACCTATGTCTTTATTGTGGACATATAGAGATTGGGGTTATTTATGAAAATGATTAACCTTTTATAAAGAATATGTGATTTGGTTAATTACACTATAGTTTGTTAATTTATGAGTAGTCGATGTTATTTAGATATAATTGTTAAGATTTATCGTAGAGGACAATGTGATCAAATTCTTCTGAGTTTTTTGTTTCAATCTTAGTTTGAATTATTTTGACGAATTTTAAGGATAATTGTGTATTGAATGGTATTTGTTGAACCTTGGGTATTGTATGTTGAATTTTGGAGATTAAGGGTAGTGTTTATTTTTATAAACGATTATCCTGTTGGGTGATTATCTTATCTTGTGATATCCTTTTTAGTTTTCATTGATTTCTAATGATAGGGTAAATATATAGTTCATCTTTTGTGGATTATGTTATACTCTAGAAGTTTATTCTAGTGATTTTGATGTGGCCAAGTCAGTTTGAATACTCATCGTTTTGGAAAAAAGATGAGTTTGTGGTAGAAATCTTGTAAAAGATGAATGTCTACATGAAAAGTAAGTATGTTTCTTTATGTTCTTATTAAATATCTTAAATAAATTCATCAACTATATGAAAAGTAACATAAAACAAAAACATTGTCCATTAACTTTTCCTAATGGGGAATCAAATACCATATAACCCATTACAAATTTGTGATTTTTGGGGGTTATCTTTCTCTTAATCATATTTTCCCCCACTCTCCATCAAGCCTTGTCAGTTTGTTTCTCTACTATATCCATTTTTTTCCTACATGAAATCCTAGTATGGGCTATCTCGGGTAACCTTTTTATTTCACTTTTTTTCTTTTAATGTGATTTTTTATTCAATATTTTTCCAATGTGGGACTTTCAATGAAGGTTCTAAGCCCAATTTAAAAATTGAGAGGACGTAATTCCCAAAAGGGAGAAAGGATGTAACATCCCAGGTTAATAAAGAATATAACGTTTTCATATTTATTAAAATTTATGAATTATATATTAACTTATCTTTAAAAGGGATTCTATGTTCGATGGAATACTTGATACACAATAACGGGTTTTTTTGAAAACTTAAGTTGCACACAACATTGAGTTATACAGAAAAATAATAATTTTATATTATGTTAAATGATATTAAACATCAATCCATTTTCTTAAAGAGAATTGACAAAACTAACTATAATATGAATATAAATCTTTGTTAAATGTTTTTATATTTATCTAATAAATTTTAGAGTCTCAAAATAAAAAAGAATCTGATTTTAAGCATAAGTACGCTAATATTCATTAAACAACCGATTTACAGCCTTTTGATGGAGATAATTTTTTAAATATAGTTTGGTCACATTTATATGTTCTATTCGAAAGAATAATATTCTTTTTTATAATAGGGACATAAAAATTTACTTTGGATAAAATTTTGGTATTTTTCTGAAAAGGTTTATTTTTAGGAATGGTAAAAAATAATATATTTTAATTCAAAAATGCCTTTCAATCTAATTTATTTATATGGTTAGATTATCATTATAAATGGTTTTACAGTGTATCTAGATTATATATTCACCATTTAATTCAAAATTATTTCATTTTAAGTATTTTCAATTTGAAATTGGACATAAACAAGTGTCAACATTTTTATAGATATTATTTCTTAAAAACACGCTTTTTGTTTTCATAACAGGAATTAATTTTAAATTAATTCCACATCTGTGTTTCTAATTTCGAAAACTGGATTCCAAATTTGGGATCAGGAGGTCCAAATTATGTAAAATGGTAACTTTTATTTTTATACAATTTAAATATTTACGTCTGTAAATATTTTATTTACCATGGTTAAATGATAAATCTTGTAAATAATGGAAAATAAAAAATATTATAATAATATTTAATTACCCTATAATGTGTCCTAATTAAATTTTTTGATTCATTTCCATCCATGGGAATTATTCGGGTCGATTTTGGGACCCCATAGAGCCACTTAAGAGTGATAATGACACTTTATATTAATTAATTTAAAGCAAAGTCAAAAATGACTTAAACATATATCTTTTCATAAATAAATTATTACATGTGTTTGTATAAGTTATATCTTTGAATATAAATATTCATTAGAAAGCTAAAAATATTTACTACATCATTAATTTTTTTTATAATTATTAGATATCAAATAAATAAAATTATTTATGACACAATAATGATGCAATGTTTACATCATTAATGAATGATATAAATAAATAAGATTATAAAAATTAAAACAATATACAAAATCAGTCCAATTATTTTTAGATTGCTTTATTTCAAACAGGAGTAATCTCATATTCTACTTTAATTATTTTTTACCTTTAGAAACCGAAAATCATTATAAATAAAATGATATTTTTTAAACAATCCTAAAGGGCCCATCCTCCCATTTAAAAAAAACCCTCACTTCTAACTCATTCCTCACACTTCTCAATTCCCTTTCTTCGTCAAAACTCTACATAAATAAGCTCTCTACATCCTTGTATTCCTCCTAGAATCCTTACCATAGTAAAAATCCAATTAAATTAAACCTTTTGGTTCAATCCCAGGGGAGATACCTGATTTAAAGGTAACATCTTCTCTTAAGTTCATTTGTTCTATTTTACTTCTACAACCCCAAAACTCTTTTTATTCATTACTTTTATAACAAAAACAGTATTCTAAATATACTAGGTTGTTATTATAATATGGGTTATAACTACACTTACACACACCTCCATCTAATGGTTAAAAGAACATACTGTTTTTTGGAGGGTGAACTACTGCCTCACAAAATGATGATTGTTAAATTTTATCCTACCGCCTCTCATGGTGAACATTATGATAGAAATTTATTTATATGTGATATATTTTAAATTTATATTGTTTCTATACTTGTGTATTTTTTATTTATATCATAAATTTATGGTTTCCCAAATGGGTAAACCCGATAATTTAATTTGAGGAAGTGCGGACTACCGCCCCCTCAAAGTGATATAACTCATTCAATCCATACGTAGAACATATAAATGATGGAGATAATTAAATTATATATTATATTATACTATAATTATAATATAACTATTTATCATTATGTTTTCATTCCATTAAATATGAAATAAAAATGAAAGTAGCGTTCATGCGTACATATGGCTTGCCGTCTCCATTAATGGTGAATTTAATTTCTTATCTTCAAATATTATGTTCTATTATAAATAAATATATACTGGATATATATGATATAAAAAAATGAATATTATTCTAGAGATAATGGAATGGACAATTTGTAATTATAACAAGTTCATTTTTGACTCATGTTCTGAATATCGACAAAATGTCCAATATGAACTCAAATAATTAACTAATTGTATAGTAGAGTAATAAATGATATAAAAAGAATAATAAACATGAAAATGGTTCTTAATCAAGTAGAAATTAACTTATGTTTATTATTCAGGAAAAACAAGGAACAAATGAGTCAATTTGGACACGAGGTAAGGTGTTTCTTATATAACATTTAATTCCGTGAGATTTCCATTGTTCACAACTTACTTTTTTCATGTGGTGTATTGTGTAATGAATTTTGATATATATTATCATGATTATTTTTATATTCATGATATTCTGTGATTAAATTTGTGGTTTTTAACTTTTGGTCATATGACTCATTGATTACAATGTGGTAAGGGGTTTTCATCTCACTTTTTATTCCCATGAGATTCATGTTATATTTTCCTCTATTTCCTTTTGTGTGGTGTATGTACTTCCCATGAATGTATTATCTATGTAATATACATTAATTTATGTGTATTTACATTTTCATTGTATGATACTTCCTTAATGGGGTGTATGTTTCGTAAGTTACCAAATTAGTAAGGGGACCTTTCCCCATACCCTCTTAGTCAAAGACTTCTTTTATCATGTCATTTAATTTACATATTATTATGTTCGAATATGCTCTTTTATATCCTTATTGCTGTAAATATTATGTCCAAGTGATGAGATACCCCATTTTCTCTCGTCAAATATTTATTTTAATTTTAAAGTGACGTTGTTAGGCAGTCAAATTTTTGTAAGGGAAATTATTTACCCAATTTCAATTCTTTTGGTTAAACTTTTACTTCTTGACTACGTCATGCTATGAATAAGTGGGAATGAACTATAATTTTTTTAAACTTGATATCCACTAATATTGGGTTTATTATTATTTTCACACAAAATTGTTTCCTTGATTTGTCCTTTGTCTAAGGATATGATCTTTTCATGTTACATTGTCTCAGTTTACATTCCATTGAAACTTCTTGTGGTTATACACCAATTCACTTTTATATAGTATATATACTTAACGTTGACATATTGTATCTTGAATATATTAATAATCATGGTATTATAATATTTGATTAATTTTATTCCTCAATTACTGGTATTCAATAATCTTTCTTTAGGTTGGGAACTCTTTAACTAAAATATCGTTTTAAATGTTTTAATGATTTATTTTTTTAAATCATTCTCATTAATGTCAATGTTTTAAATTTTTTTAAAGATTTATTTATATAGAAATTAATGTTTTAAATTGTTAATTCCATTAAAATCTTTAATATAGTGTGGGACACAATGATTCCAAAATCTCTTAATTAAATGATTTATTTGTTTTTTAAAATGGTTTGATAAAGCATGGATTTTGGAAATATTTTGAAAAGTTATATTGTGATTGCAATGTGGAAATGTTATCATTATTTTCTTATTGTTTTATGTGTTATGAATATGTTATGGTTCTTGGGAATTGTTTATGTATATGCGTAGTTCCATGATAAACCTAGGGCTGGTGAGCCCATGATAGCTCTCCAATGCATTGGGTAACATGATGGAGGTAAAGGTTAATGTTTCTCCTAAGAGATTTAAGAAATATACTGTGATGGGTATTCCAAAATAACTCCCTATGTAGTTATGATATCTATAATGTACTTATGTTTTTTATGACACAATTTACCTATATGATTTATTATTTTTGTGTGTTATACATAAATCTTACGATTTGAGAAGGTATGTTATGATTGAAAAGTATGGTTTCATTGAATTGTATTTATTGATGGGATAATGGTTTGTTTCCTTATTTTATAACCCTTACTGAGCTTTTTATGATCATCCCAAGTTTTTGAAATGTTTTACACAAGACATAAAGATGAATAGATTCATGGATGGGATAAAAAAAGTCATGTTGTCTGAATCTTGTAACTAGACATATTACTTTTTAATATTTTTTATTTTATAAAAAATGGATATTGAGTAGTAGTGTCTACATGAAATTTTCAAGATAATATGTAATAATTATGGCCTAATTCCCTAGAACTCTAATCCTGAAAATATCCTTAAAGTGAATTATTAATTTAATTCATGATTATCTAATGTCTTAAGGTCGAGTCCTTATAGAGGCGGTAATTCGTACGTACGCACGAGCGATGTTTTTTTAGATGGCTAAGCAGTTGAAAAAATGTTATAACATAATTGTATTAAATTATAATTATTTGGGAGATATTTATGTTGTTATATAAAAATTATTACGATAGTTTTTATAGAGGTAAAATAATAAGTAATATGAAAACACTTGGTTAAGAACTATACCCATTCTTCATAAAACCTCTTCAGAATTACACTCAAATCAATCATTAGAAGGTATTATGATAGAAAAAGGACCTCAAAGGAAAGGATATGGATATTAATAAATATTTATTTCATGTATTTTCAGAAATAATAAGCTCTTAATGGGTTAATAAGAGAGGGTAGTGAGTGTTATTTTATAAGATAAGTAGTGGATAAAGTTCAAATTTTTCAGTATATTAATATATAAAAATATATTACTCAAGAAAAATGACCAAAAAATAACTCATAATCAAAGAAAATATGATATATAATTAACAAACAACCATTCAATATTAGTTATACAATTTTTTATATAATTTTAACCCTTATCGTTTTTGTTTTACACTTTTTTAACTATTACTTTGGTAACTATTTTTTCCACTAAAGTTACTATTCATAAGGAAAAACAATTATAGTAGTCTGATTAGAAATTGTGAAAATTTATATTCAAAATATTGATTAAATTTTATCAAATTCAATTTATTTAATTTTTAGAAATTATATTTAATATAAATCCATAAAAATGATGAAAAATGGTTTTCAAAAAATATAGATTTTTATGAATAAAATAGATTTTATATTAAATTGATGTATTATTAAAAAAATTGTATTAAGTTTAATAAAATGTGACTAATGAAATTTTAAAACAATTAAATTAAATATATGAGATTATATAATTAATTATAAAAAATTATAGTTTTCATAAAAATCGGTTTTTTTACAATCCACCCAAAAATCAACTTTTTAGAAAAATATAAAAAATTCATAAAATTTAATTTTTATTTCTAGGAACCAAAATATTATCCTTTTTTTAAAATTCAAATTACGTAATTTATAATTTAATTTTTTTTAAAATAAAACCATATAATATATGTAATCAGATTTAGTATGAATAAAACTATTTTCTTTTTTATTGGAAAATTAATTAATATTTGTATATTGAATAGAACTCAATAAATATTATTTCTGAATATTAATATGGAATAGAATTGATATTATATTAAAATTAACTATTTTTTAATTAATTATTTAAATAATTTATAAAATTTAAAGCATCATTTCCATGTGTGTATGATCATATACACATCAATGCTCACACGTCGTCTCTTTTTTATTCCATGAATACAACTAAGATTGGATAATTTTTAACATAAATTGTCAGGATATTTAATCATTAAATTTTACTATAAAATCATATATTTTATAATTTATGATTTTACCATGGGCATATTTTTAATATTATGTGACATCATAATTATCTTACAAAGCCTTTTGAAACATTATATTATTATATAAAAATATCAAATTTATTCATACCTTATCATGGGTTCCAACTATATAGCCTCTAGAACCTATGAGTTATTCATTCATACCTAAAAATAATATTTTATAGTAACTCATTAATCTTTAATAAAATATATAAATATTATATTCCATTTAAGACTTAAGGGAAACATTTATTTAGATATTAAAAAAATGGAGTTCATATTATATATCCCTAATTTATTCTAATGTGACACTATTTTAGACATTCATTTATTTCAATTATTTAAAAATATGACATGGTTAATCTTATATACAATTTAAAATCATTGAGTTACAATTATAATGATTCAAGAATTTATGAAATATTCCTAACCATATCTGTATTAATATTACAATAGCTTAGGATACTCTTATGCATCCTTTAGAAAACCAAAGTGTAAGGAACCACTCTAGGCCGTCCCCCTGATGGACACCTAAACCATCCCAACATTGGCTTGAAGGACATTCTAGATCCCCACTCACTAGAAACTATTTTCTAGGTATCACATGAATACACATTGGAATAATTTCAACCAATAATCAGAGTAAAAAGTGATATAATAATATAATAAAAAACTGTAATGACCCATCCATACATTGAACATCCAAACCTGCTAAAAATAAACAAAAAACCAACCTCATAATAAAACTAGGAAAATAATAAACATCAGTGATCAATAATAAAAAACCCTCACAACCACCGTCTCCATATTTTATGAGGTAATAATTACCACTAAAATTACATTCCTCGACACCAGAATATCACTAAACCTCCAACCGTAGAAAGATAAATAATAATAATTGTACAAGGTAATCCATTTAATGGTAAACTTATTAAGAATTAAATGAAATGAAAATTCATGTACAAGAAAAATTAGCAACAGGAACATTGACTGAATTTGATAAAATAAATGAATCAACATAAATATATAAATAAATCAATGCATATGATTTGTTCAAAGGAGAAATAAGCCGACTACAACTGAGATGATAATATAGGTGTGATCACATAATCACTATGTTTTCCACCACAACCAGTCAAATCTATGCATCTTATTTCACATTAAATTAGAATGATTATAGTTTTATGTAGAATGGAAAAAATAACTTTCTATTAATTTATAAAAAATAATAAATGACACGTCATATGTTTGATTAAAACCCATTAAAAATATTATAATTATGTGAAAAATATCACTTTGATATAATTTTCCCCAGCCTAAACCACTTAGATAAAACACCATTTTAAGCCCCACATTAAAACAATTTGGTAAACACCACATTTTAGAAACAAAATTCAAAACTCAAATTTCATTTTATTTATTAAACTATTTTCCAAAAGAATCTCAAAACTAACTACATATCAAAACTATCCACAAAATCCTAAAAACCCATTAAAAAACTCACACACACATAGTGTTTGAATCAATCCCCTTTCAAATTTTCTTTTAAGTGAATTCTCGTCAAACTCATTTCTAAAAATAGTTTCAAAACAACTTAAATTAATGAATTAATTTTCCTCCATTTAAAAATATATCAAAATTAATTTTCCATGTATTTGAAAACCTTCCATGAAAATAAGTAATAAAGAATACAATCAGGCATAACTATGTCAAGTCACATAATAAGAAGAAATAAATCATAAATGTATAAGTTCAAATAAATAATCAAAGAACCATGGGATACAATCAAGGAATAGTGTAAATTCTGAAAATGATATTGTTAAGAGTCTGAGTGTCACAAGCTCTAATATATGTCCTTACATGAGTTCAGTCTAGAAATACATCAATGGACCAACATACCTATGAAAATTTCATCATAATACAACCACCCAACTAGCATGCACCCAACCTCGTTAGAACATACCACCCCACCTATCCATATCAATAACTATAGGGGAAACAAGTAGTGAGAGACTACCTAGTGTAGTATAAGACTAGTTGCCCACTTAGAAACCTATGTTGTAGCTACCTAGTAGAACATATCTCTAGACTCCCACATAGCTACCAAAGTTCACATGATCCCTAAAAATAGTGTTGATCATGTTAAAGTGTTCCTTTAATCAAGGATAAACCATTTTAAAGAATCACATGGATCACCTCATACCTTCACAAAATATTCCACTAAATCAATTGATATAAATAGAATATTCAATTAATCAAAGATAAAAATCCCCCCATGGGACCATAAGACACCGCACACACACAAGAATCAGAAGGGGATCAATATGGTTTCATATCATTTATAAAAAATTATTTTCTAAAAAAATAAAATTGGGCCATCTCTTTAAAGGAAAACATGCTTGGAATGCCAATCCATTTCACCAAATAATTTTTTTAACAAAAATTAGAACTCATTTATACCTTTAATATAATACCATTGAAAAAATTCAATGACACAAAGTGTTTTAAAGTAAATTACACATGGGTTAACGCACCCATTTAATATTACACAGACCATGTTTCTACATTTAAAAACATTCAATGAAAGCAACATATGATTTGATTATATCTTTAATACAAGGACACAGTTTTTGAAAAAAATATGGTTCTCGTCCAAGATTTAATAACCAAATGTTTTATTTAAAGCCCAATCAGTCATTTTCAAAATCATTTAGCACAAAATCACATCACATTATATGGTTAAAAAACAATTTCATGTCAAATTGGACACTAAAGGGACATACATATAAAAATAAATTAAAATATAAATCATTTACAATCATCAATCAATTTAAGGCATGAAATAGAATTCTATGATAAAGAAACACATACCTCATACCAGAGGAAATCATGTCACAATCATGCCTTATTGAGTTTAAACCCATCTCTTAAAAAGAAGAAGTATCCCACACAAAATAGAGGGTCCCTTCAAACCCTAATCACCTGAAATTGAAATTTTAAAATTTTGAAAAACCCATATTCAGACCATTAAAGTTATTAAGGTTCATGAGAGGACAAAAATTCGGTGAGAGAGGGAGGAAAAAGAATATCACTTGAAAAAGAGGTAAAAAAACATGGAAAATGAGGAGGAATGCAGGCCAATGGGTATAAGGGGTGATGTCACATGGGGATGAGTGAAACCTAGGAGGGTGTCACATGTGCCCATGGGGGTGGGGTGGGGTGGGGTATGGTGATGGATTGCATAAATTTTAGTGGTCACAATACTAAATATAAGAAAAAAATTATACCTGGGAAAAAGGAACAGTTAGGCTACACGGTTTACCTATCGATGCACTAACCATGCATAAGTAACTTTCTAGAATAACTGTCACCAACATGGTTTCTTCTAGGTGTAACACCCCGAGATTTTATGAAAAATATTCTTTTAATTTTATTAATGTATTGTGTTGTATTCTACACCAAGATTACCTTGTGCTATACGCAACACCGTATTAGCTTGCAGTATACGAAACACTATTCTTGGATCGTGTTACACACAATTTTGATAATAGTTATTCTACGCAACATTGAGTATATATATATATATATATATTAAATGTATAAATGAAATATGGTTGGATTTTGTTATACGAAACAATGAAGGATTCTTTCACAGCACACAACCCTGACTTGGCTTGCATTACCCGCAATCACGACCTTCCTCGATAGCGTGTGTTGTACGCAATACCAGGTTTTAATAAACAACAACATATTATTATAAATTTGTCATGAACTAGCCGTTATGAATATTTTTAACTAAATTTTTAATTTTATAACATTATTATTCATCTTACAGATTTTCTAGAACATGGTATAAGAACAAAATAAAATTTTCGGGTAAAATAAGTATTTTTCAAAAAATGCAGTTTTGCCGCCTTTTGATGGCGCACCCACTTTAAAAATAGTTTTTGAAATGTTTATATGTTCAATTTGACAAAATAAAATTCTTCTTTTGAATCAATATATAAAAATTTAGATTAGATTAAGTTTTGATATTTTTCCGATAACTTTCATATTTTAATGAATAGTAAAAACACGCTATATTTTAATTAAAAACAACTGTTTTCATCATAATATCTTATGTGGTTAAATTATAATATTTAATGGTTTTAAAGAATAAATAGAATATATTTTTACCATTTAATATAATGTATGGCATTAGCATTGATTTTACCTTGAATTTGTAGGTTAAAACAATTCAATCTTTTGCAATGTTTTAAAGAAAAACCCATTTTTTTTCAACAACGGGATTAATTTTAATTTAATTTCTGCATCTTTTGTGTATTGAATATGGAAAAATTGATTCCATATTTGGAATCAGTGGGTCCAAATTATGTTAATAAGCTACTTTTTATTTTTGGGCATTGTGAATAGTAACTACGGTAAATTTTATTTACTATAGTTAAAGGTAAATCGGGTAATTAAGGGTAAATATAAGATTATAAAATTACCCTAACACTTTTAAAAATCCTATTGGATGGCTAAACGTGGACCCATATAACCTAAGGGTCGGATTAGATTCATTTTATGGACTTTTTTCCATGAAAATGATTTAATTATTATTAAAACCAAAGAATGTGACAACATGTCACTTTCTTAAATATTATAAGTATAATAATTTTAATTTAGTGATAAACATCATAAAACTTCGAACATTAATAGTATCCTGGAAGATAATACAATTATCTACATCATAGGAATTTATTTATAATTTTTAGGGATTAAATAATTATCATTTATTATGACACAAAGATGATGCAGTAATTGTCTTATTAATGAAATATTTACATAATTGATGTTATAAATGCCCAAATAAATGTAATTTGAGACTTTTTATGACTTACATTAATTTTCTAGGTTAATATGACATGGTATTGTTGATTTAATTAACTTTTTTCGAACTAATCATTCTGTTATGATTTTCACAAAAATCAATTACTAAATAGTGTCAAAATTGACATAAAATAGTTTTTAAAACAAATATTATATTAGTAATTGTTATTTAATTCATAAATATCTAAGGTTCGGCCAAATGACTTAGATAAGGATAGATATATTAATAATAAACAACTTGGGGTTCTTTGGGCTTGTTATGGTAAGTTTATTAACCATATAGTGTAAGAAAACAAAAAGATACGGTAAAAGTTAAATTATTTAACTTAGAGTTAAATCTAATTTATAAGGTTAAAATAATGACCTAAACTTGTATAAGTCCTATTTGATGAGAGGATTGTGACCCCGCCCCACTTTAACTCCGAAATAAGACACTTTGGAACCATTATAAACCGAATTTGACCTTAATATAAAATAATATTTTGAGATTTTCCTAAGGTGCCCCTCTTCTCCCTTACAAAAGGGCACCTCCTCCCCCTCTTCCTCACACCACTTTGAGACTTCAAGCTCGGCCAACCCCTGCCAAAATCTCTTCTCCACTTCCCAACTATCATCCTAGAGGTCCTGGTCTTCTTCAAAGACCATCCTTAGTTCTTTAAGTGGATGTTAAGAAAAGGCGCGTCAAAAAGAGGTAATATCCATTACCGATCTTTTTCAATTTCTTTCTACTTCAACATCTTCTTCTTTAGTTATTTCATGATAATGTAATAACATAAGTATTTATTATATACTGATATGTTATTATAAATATGAAACAAATCTAATTAACCTTCTATCCATCCTACGGAAAAAGGAAATCACCGCGCGTGCGTACGTACGAAATACCATCTCCACGCCGTGGTGTAATCTATTTTCCACCACCACCATAATTGGATGGGTATAATGGTGTAATGAGTAACTATATATGAATATTATAATTTGATATTGACACTGAAATAGTATACATACACTTCAACACAAGTTCACGATTATGAGAACGATATCATCGCTCGTGCGTACGTACGGACTACCGTCTCCACGACGCGATGAGATTCATTTTCCACATTAACCATTCATGAATGATTATAAAGTATATATAATGAATAATAATGAAATATATTACATTTTAAATCTACTGTATTTATGTATATATATATATATATATGTATGTCATCTACTTACTTCAATTCAAGACAATAAGGAAAGGAAAACAACGTTCATGCGTACGTACGGACTACCGTCTCCATGAACGGTGTGTTTCATTTCATTTATCTATCTATTATATATATATATATATATACTGAATATATATGATATATAAATCATGTTTTATATTCTGGAAGTAAGTAAATCATGATATAAGGAATAATAATGTCAAGAACAACAAGTCCAAACACCTACAATAAATGAAACGATTTTACCCAAAACGATTTTTTAACATGGAATTTACAAAAGAACGGGTAATATAAAGTCATAAGTGAACCATATATGATATCATAACAATGAATATGATTTTTTAATAAGTTAATGACATTATTTAAATCATTATACAGGAGGTTTTGATACGTACAAATCATATCAGACATAAGGTAAGGGAAAATATCACAATCTCATTTTTATCTGAGATTGTTCATAATTTGGCATTTACTGGGGTGTATTTTATCATCCAAATCCATGTTTCCTCAATATGTAATATTATTTACATCCACATAAAATTTTTTAAATCCGATTTTACCCTTCGGTGAGTTTTTAGTAAAGGATATGAAGGGAATCTTTTGTCTTTTTTCGTACGAGGTACTTTTTGAATTTTCTGACAAAAGTACGAGAAAAATGTTTTCTTTTAACTTATATGACATGAATGGATTTTTAAAACATTATTTCCAAAAATATTACTTTACAAGTTTTCAAGTTTATTTTTAATCAACTTATTTTAGTTTAAAATTGTATGACATGTTAAGAAAGGAAAAGTGTTTTTGAAGTAGAAAGGATATTTTCCTCAAGAATGAAGTTCAAGTGTTTTATCAAAATTATATTCCATCCAAGATAATAAAGGGTTCTGTTTTTATCCCTATTTTTACATTGATTTGATTCTGTTGTGATGGAATTATTTTTATGAATTCCTTTATCGTATATGAATTGTTTTATGATGTCATGATGTTTAAGATTCCCATTTTTGTTACATGGGTTATGCAATGATGTATGGTTTATGATTTTGTGGCACACATAGAAATGGTATCATTATGAGATGGTTGGGACCTATATCTCCCTCCAATTCATTGGGTAAAGATTTTATATCTCATGAGATGGACATGGTTGGAACGGTAGGTTATACCGGTTCAGTGAAACAGGACTTAAATGAGGAATGAACTCGGTTCAGAAAGGGAATTTGTCCACTAAGATAGTTTTGGAAATGAGTCTTGACTAACAAGAAATGATTCTCTATGATTATGTGTGTATTCCACAAAGTTTCATGTTTTATGTTATGATTATTGGGATTACATTTCACTACTATGATTTATCCCATGTTATGAAATTATGATCTCTTTTGCAGGTTATGATTTTCAAAAGATATGTTCTTATGAATATGACGTGATTGATATTTCTTTTGTTTACCCTTAATGAGCATTTGAGCTCACCCTTTTATGTTTTATTTTCCCCAGGACATAAAGAATGGATTTAGGTTTAGAAAAAAAAGAAGATCTTTATGGGAGATGTTGAAGATCTTTCACCATGATTAGAAGATTATATTCTGAGTTTCCAAAGACACTAAACTATTACAGTCCTTGTGTGTGTGTTTTTGTTATGTAGTAAGAATTCCACAAAAGTAATGTAATGTCCATGTACGTCAGGCTTCAGGTCTCTACAGTTGGTATCAGAGGAAAGGTTTAGTCAACCTTGGGAAACTAGGATGTTATAACGTTAGTGAGATCCCTAGAGATATTTCTAAGGTATGTCTAGGGATGTCTCTAAGGATAAGTATACGTATAGGATATAGTCCTAGAACTATGGTAACGATTGTAGAATTTAACCTAAGATGTTAGATATTAAGGTTACTCCCCCTTTATTATGTTGTTTTCCCTAGCATGATTTTTGCCTCTCACACTATTCTTTTTGGGTTTTAGACGATGGCTGGAACCCGAAGGAACCGTATTGATCACTGTAATGGACAATGCAATGATTGTCCTCCTAAACAAACAAATTTTATGGGATATGGAGTTCAAAATCTTATTTCTATATATACACAAGCTATGAATCATTCTGGACATCCAAATGAGTAGAGAAGGGAACAATATTCTATTGGGTCCTTCATGAGGCAACATCCACCTTCATTCAGTAGGTCTTCTGATCCACTTGTTTTTGAACAATGGATCAGTACCACTGAAAAGATATTTTCAGTTCTTCAATGTTCTGAACATGATAAAGTCATCTTAGTAGTATATTGTTTGGAAGGTGAAGCTGATCAATGGTGGAATCTTATCAAGAATACGAGGCCAAGAGATGAAATTGAGTCCATGGAATGGGACGAGTTCAAGAACTTGTTTTTCTGTAAGTACTTCCCTCATATTATTCGAACATAGATGGAAATGGAATTTCTTGAGCTGAAATAGAAGGATGATGAATCTGTTGGTATATACGAAGTTAATTTTACAAGACTTGCAAGGTATGCATCTAGCATTATCATCCAACCTAGAAGTAAAGTTGATCAATTTTTCAGTGGCTTAAAACCAAGTCTTCGAAGGGCATTAGCTATAAGAGACTTCAGTAGCTATGAAGAAATTGTGTGTTGTGCTATCAAGGTAGAAATGGAAGTTGGTGTTATATATCCATCTCATGGTCATGACAAGAAACGAAAGATGGAGTTCAAGGAGAAATCTCAGAATAATGGTGAAAAGAAGATTAATGTTTCCTTATGCACAAAGTGTGGAAAGAATCATGGTGGAGATTGTCTTAAAGGGACTAGAAAATGTTTTAAGTGTAGAATATAAGGTCATCGAGCAGCTGAGTGTCAAAGTAATGGAAAATGGGTTTCTAATGATGTGAATAAAGAAAACACTGCAGAGAACGCACCACCAACACTGCAATGCTTCAATTGCAAGGAAATGGGGCATTATACTAATAAATACCCTAATCTAAGGGTTAGTGATGATCGACATGAGAAACCTCTTAAGGCAAAGGACAAAGGGAAGTCACATGCGATCACTATTGGCGATGTGGAATTTGACAAAGATGTGGTGGAATGATTAAGTGTTTATGTAATGGGATTTCAAAATAGTATCATGGAATCTCATTTATTGTATTGTGGAATTTTGGAATATATATGTGTTGGTTTTCAATAATTATATGATACTGGTAACCAGGAAAAAAAGCGATTGAAATATTTTTGGAAAGTAGATGATATGCGCATAATGAAGGGACAAGAAGATAATGAGATGTTTGATTGTATTCATGAGCTCATGATTGATATAAGGACTATTTATATAGAATTTTTAGGATTTTGGTATGTGGAAAGAGTTATCTTTTGACAGAACTCATGTTTTCACTAAGATTCAATGGGTATTCATTTTTCAAGAGATTACATGATTATGGTATTCACATGACTAGAATGTGACGAACAAGATATATGAGGGATAAATGATGGCATTCACGTGATCATTTTCTCAATACTATGAGCTTGGACCGAAGTATTTTAGATAAGCCTAAAGATTGGAATGGATTATGTTGGACATAAGTTAGTATTGTATAAGGATAAAACCTTTTTTGATATTGTTGATGGGATGTTATAATAATGTAGTTTTAGAAAAAGGAAAACCTGCAGGATGTGCGACAACCCATCACGTCGGCCAAAGCTGTGGGAATCGCACCCACAACTAAAGTGCAACGGCCCTTTATCACATACCACTGGCCTACAGAAATTCCCTGGTTAGTAGAAACTAGTTTTATTTTATTAAGAGGTATGATATATGAAGTATAAGTTCATTTTTGGAATCGTATATGATTAACCTCACCAAAGACGGACTTATGTATATTTGATAACTATTGCTAAACTTTCATTTGAAATAGATGGAATGACCCATCATTCTATCACATGATCTGTTAACACTTCACGAATAACAAATTCAACTTCATTTCTTTAAGAGATGAAGTGGAAATTGTTCAAAGCAAGAACAACAGTGATATTGTACCAAAATCAAGTATGTATTTCTTCTAATTCAAAATTTTCAACTTTAGGGAAATGATATTGAAAACCAAAAATGTTGTCCTAGCGATCTTATATCTGATTAATTAGATGGTACCCTATATCATCACAAATTTATGGCTTTGCGATTGTTGGCTTTTTCATAGCCATGTTCTCTACCACTCCCCATTAGAACTTGATGGTTAGATTTTTCTTCCATATCAATATTTTCACCTATGTTCTCCTACGTGGAAACCCAGTGATGAGTTAATTTGGGTAACCGTTACATTTCATACATTAGTTTTTAAAACCATATTTTTTTATTCCTTTTTACGATGTGGGTTTCTATTAAACAAACTTTCGAGTAGTAAACCATTTATAACCCCGACGAATTTCGAGGGCGAAATTCATTTTAAGGGGGGTAGAATGTAACACCCTGATATTTTATGAAAAATATTCTTTTTAATTTCATTAATGTCTTGTGTTTTATTCTACACCAATATTACCTTGCGCTATACGCAACACCGTATTAGCTTGCAGTATACGCAACACTATTTTTGGATCGTGTTACACACAATTTTGATAATATTTATTCGACGCAACAATGAGTATATATATATATATATATATATTCAATGTATAAATGAAATATGGTTGGATTATGTTATATGAAACAACGAAGGATTCTTTCACAACACGCAACCCTGACTTGGCTTGCATTACACGCAATCGCGACCTTCCTCGATAGTGTGTGTTGTACGCAATACCAGGTTTTAATAAACAACGATATATTATTATAATATTGTTATGAACTAGCTGTTATGAATAGTATTAACTAAAATTTGAATTTTATAACATTATTATGCATCTTACATATTTTCTAGAGCATGGTATAAGAACAAAATAAATTTTTCGGGTAAAATAAGTATTTTTCAAAAAATGTAGTTTTGCCGCCTTTTGATGGCGCAACCACTTTAAATCTAGTTTTTGACATGTTTATATGTTCAATTTGACAAAATAAAATTCTTATTTTGAATCAGGATATAAAAATTTACCTTAGATAAAGTTTTGATATTTTTCCGATAACTTTCATATTTTAATGAATAGTAAAAACACGCTATATTTTAATTAAAAACAACTTTTTTCATCGTAATATCTTATGTGGTTAAATTATAATATTTAGTTTTTTTAAAGTATAAATAGAATATATTTTTACCATTTAATATAATTTATGTCATTAGCATTGATTTTACCTTGAATTCGTAGGTTAAAACAATTCAATCTTTTGCAATGTTTTAAAGAAAAACCCGTTTTCTTTCGACAACGTGATTAATTTTAATTTAATTTCTGCATCTTTTTTGTATTTAATTTGGAAAAATGGATTCCATATTTGGAATCATTGGGCCCAAATTATGTTAATAAGCTACTTTTTATTTTTGGGCGTTGTGAATAGTAACTACGGTAAATTTTATTTACTATAGTTAAAGGTAAATTGGGTAATTAAGGGTAAATATAAGATTATAAAATTACCCTAACACTTGAAAAAATCTTATTGGATGGATAAAAGTAGACCCATATAACCTAATGGTCGGATTATATTCATTTTATGGACTTTTTTCCTTGAAAATAATTTAATTATTATTAAAACCAAAGAATGTGACAACATGTCACTTTCTTAAATATTATAAGTATAATAATTTTAATTTAGTGATAAAAATCATGAAACATAGAACCTAAAGAGTCTCCAGAAAGATAATACAATTATCTACATCATAGGAATTTATTTAGAATTTTTAGGTATTAAATAATTATCATTTATTATGACACAAAGATGATGCAGTAATTGTCTTATTAATGAAATATTTACATAATTGATGTTATAAATTCCCAAATAAATGTAATTTGAGACTTTTTATGACTTAAATTAATTTAATAGGTTGATTTGACATGTTATTGTGGATTTAATTAACTTTTTTCGAACTAATCATTCTGTTATGATTTTCACAAAAATCAATTACTAAATAGTGTCAAAATTGACATAAAATAGTTTTTAAAGCAAATATTATATTAGTAATTGTTATTTAATTCATAAAAATCAAAGGTTAGTCAAAATGACTTAGATAAGGATATATATATTAATAATAAACACCTTGGGGTTCGTTTGGCATGTTATGGTATGTTTATTAACCATATAGTGTAAGAAAACAAAAAGACACGGTATAAGATAAATTATTTAACTTAGAGTTAAATCTAATTGATAAGGTTAAAATAATAACCTAAACTTGTCTAAATACTATTGGATGAGAGGATTTAGACCCATACCCACTTTATCTTCTAAATAAGACCCTTTGGAACCATTATAAACCGAATTTGACCTTAATATAAAATAATATTTTGAGATTTTCCTAAGGTGCCCCTCTCCTCCCTTATAAAAGGGCACCTCCTCCCCCTCTTCCTCACACCACTTTGAGCCTTCACGATCGGCCAAACCCTGCCAAAATCTCTTCTCCACTTCCCTAGTATCATCCTAAATGTCTTGGTCTTCTTAAAAGACCATCCTTAGTTCTTTAAGTAGATGTTAAGAAAAGGCGCGCCAAAAAGTGGTAATATCCATTACCGATCTTTTTCAATTTCTTTCTTCTTCAACTTCTTCTTATTTAGTTGTTTCATGATAAAGTAATAACATCAGTATTTACTATATACTGATATATTATTATAAATATGAAACAACTCTAATTAACCTTCTATCCATCCTACGGAAAAAGGAAATCTCCGCGCGTGCGTACGTACGGAATACCGTCTCCACGCCGTGGTGTAATCTATTTTCCGCCACCACCTTAATTGGATGGGTATAATAGTGTAATGAGTAAATATATATGATTATTATAAAGTGATATTGATACTGAAATAGTATACATACACTTCAACACAAGTTCACGATCATGAGAACGATATCATCGCTCGTGCGTACGTACGGACTAACGTCTCCACGACGCGATGAGATTCATTCTCCACATTAACCATTCATGAATGATTATAAAGTATATATAATGAATAATAATGAAATATATGACATGTTAAATCTACTGGATTTATGTATATATATATATATGTATGTCATCTACTTACTTCCATTCAAGACAATAAGGAAAGGAAAACAACGTTCATGCGTACGTACGGACTACCGTCTCCATGAACGGTGTGTTTCATTTCATTTATCTATCTATTATATATATATATATACTGAATATATATGATATATAAATCATGTTTTATATTCTGGAAGTAAGTAAATCATGATATAAGGAATAATAATGTCATGAACAACAAGTCCAAACACCTACAATAAATGAAACGATTTTACCCAAAACGATTTTTTAACATGGAATTTACAAAAGAACAGGTAATATAAAGTCATAAGTGAACCATATATGATATCATAACAATGAATATGATTTTTTAATAAGTTAATGACATTATTTAAATCATTATACAGGAGGTTTTGTTACGTAAAAAGCATATCAGACATAAGGTAAGGGAAAATATCACAATCTCATTTTTATCCGAGATTGTTCATACTTTGGCATTTACTGGGGTGTATTTTATCATCCAAATCCATGTTTCCTCAATATGTAATATTATTTCAATCCACATAAAATTTTTTAAATCCGATTTTACCCTTCGGTGAGTTTTTAGTAAAGGATATGAAGGGAATCTTTTGTCTTTTTTCGTACGAGGTACTTTTTGAATTTTCTGACAAAAGTACGAGAAAAATGTTTTCTTTTAACTTATATGACATGAATGGATTTTTAAAACATTATTTCCAAAAAGATTACTTTACAAGTTTTCAAGTTTATTTTTAATCAACTTCTTTTAGTTTAAAATTGTATGACATGTTAAGAAAGGAAAAGTGTTTTTGAAGTAGAAAGGATATTTTCCTCAAGAATGAAGTTCAAGTGTTTTATCAAAATTATATTCCATCTAAGATAATAAAGAGTTCTGTTTTTATCTCTATTATGACATTGATTTGATTATGTTGTGATGAAATTATTTTTATGAATTCATTTATTGTATATGAATTGTTTTATGATGTCATGATGTTTAAGATTCCCATTTTTATTACATGGGTTATACAATGATGTAAGGTTTATGATTTTGGGGCACAAATAAGAATGATATCATTATGAGATGGGTGGGACCTATATCTCCCTCCAATGCATTGGTTAAAGATTTTATATCTCATGAGATGGACATGGCTGGAACGGTAGGTTATACCGGTTCAGTGAAACAGGACTGAAACAAGGAATGAACTCGGTTCAGAAAGGGACTTTGTCCACTAAGATAGTCTTAGAAATGAGTCTCGACTAACAAGAAATGATTCTCTATGATTATGTGTGTATGCCACAAAGTTTCATGTTTTAAGTTATGATTTTTGGGATTACATTTCACTACTATTATTTATCCCATGTTATGAAATTATGATCTCTTTTGCTGGTTAAGATTTCCAAAAGATATGTTCTTATGAATATGACATGATTGATATTTCTTTTGTTTACCCTTACTGAGCATTTGAGCTCACCCTTTTATGTTTTCTTTTCCCTAGGACATAAAGAAAGGATTTAGGTTTAGAAAAAAAAATAAGATCTTTATGGGGGATGTTGAAGATCTTTCACCACGATTAGAAGATTATATTCCTAGTTTCCAAAGACACTAAACTATTACGGTCCTTGTGTGTGTGTTTTTTATGTACTAAGTATTCCACAAAAGTAATGTATTGTCCATGTACGTCAGGCTTCGGGTCTCTACACTAGGTGTTTAAATGTTGGATAAACCATTCCAATCATAATTACTAAAAAAAGTTCATAGGATTTATGAATGTTTTAATTAACCATGAAAAATCCTTGTGCTACACAGTAGAATTACCAAGTGACCCTCATGGTTTCCACAGGGTCACACCTAACCATGTGCGAACCATGCACAGTAAAAAAATTTAATAATTTTAGAACTCCAACTCATGATCTTCAAATAATTAAATATCATAAGATAATTTAAATAATTAATTACATCCACAGTGATAGGGTTGGGGTCACATAGAGTTTTTCTTATATACATTAAGCAGAATCTAGATTATTTTTACATATCACGAGGTTTCTACTATGCATTGGTAGTTTTTTCTTACATAGTAATGAATTTTTCATGTTTTTAAAATTCCTTCCACTCAAAACATTCAATATCCAACTCTTCCATTCTCTAATCAAATCAAACCTCCTCCAAAATCATTACCAATTATATAATACACCTAAAAAAAATTAAAAAATAATTCATATGTATTAATGAAAAATACAACATGATCCTTAATTAGTTCAACCACCTACCTTTGGATTGGTTTTCAATGGATTTTATTGTAGATATATATCAAAAATAAAATATATATTTTGAATTATTTTATTCCCCCACAGCAATCAATTAAACTAAATTTGTAAAAATATAATCTCTCCCCCTTATTTAAAATAATGAAAATTGTTCCATCAAAGGGGTTTTATCATTATTAATTGCATAAATGGTAATTAATCAATCAACAATAAGTATAATTTCAATTTCTTGGTGTATAAAAAAATAGAGAACAACTCAGACATCATAGATATAGATAAATCAATTAATCATTTTATACCAACATAGAAATGAACATTTAGGAAATATTCATGAAAAATATTCAATCTCTCTATGATACTCTAATAAAAAAACTGAATAAAAAATTCAAACACAACCAAGTTTACCCATTTATATTATATCTTACAATTTTTATCAATGAAAAATTAATTAAAATTATTGGTAAACTGGATTTATTCTTATATACATCAGGTAAACTCATGATTATTCTTAAGAAACAATAGGTTACAATTATTCATGGTTTGGTTATTATTATTCAACAACATGTTATTATTATACAAGAAAGACTTTGCCATTTTTTAATAATCCTATAATTCAAAAGCATCAAAACAAAAGTCCATCCATATTCACTTCATGAAAAAGCTCCAAAACACATTTCCAAGCTTTTATACAATCTCAAATAAATTTAAACCTTAATAAAATTTATTAAAAAATATAATAACATTTATAATGGGTTTATAAACATATAGTGATGAGGAAAACCCTAATGGTACTGCTAAAAATATCCTTGTGGCTCAAGATGATAAAAAGTTATATCCTCATAGGATGTTGTTAAATATGATTTTAAGATTGGTATTGAATAAGGTAAATTTATGGTGTTTTAATCCATGATAATTGGGATCAAAATGTTCTTAAAGGATATTGGAAGTCATAGAGATGAAAGCACACTTCTAAAACAAAAACGTGATTAAGAAAAAATATAGAAAAGTAAAAGTAAGAAAAAATATGATAAATGAGATTTTACAAATGAAATACTTCAAAATGAAACAATATAGGTATGTTAGTCTCATAAAAAAATATATTATTGTTATATATTTAATGTTTATGGACATGATAAATTTTTTTATCATATATAGAGTGAGAAATATTTTAATATTGTCTCCATAGAAGACCTAAATATATAAAAAATAATTCCCACCAAGGGATTGGTTCAGAATAAAAAATGAGGTTTATGAGAAAATTATATTATTGAACAATATTTTTTAGAGATTAATATTTCAAGGTTATTACGAGTTTAATTTTTTATTTTCATGGAAATATCATATATATTGGTACAGTATGTATCTACATTGAAACACAACAGCGTATTATTGATTATAGGTATATCACATAGCCCAAATGAAATAATATTTTAGACCAAAATTAATATAGGAATAATTGGAATCATGTTTTATTTGTAGTGGATGATGTTTTTGGAGTGCTATTACTTTTATAATATATTTTGTATGTGATGAAATAATTGGATCAGACTGGTTTTGAATATAATTTTGAACGTAGTGTATGAACCTCATATATATGCTCACCATTTTGGTTAAGCCATTATTTTATTATAAATATCTTATTTTCTCTCTTGTCTGGTGAAACATCACTTAATTTCTCATACTTTGAAAATTTGGTCTAATTAGTGGGATTCAATAATCACTACGACATAGAATGTCACATATCATGACACCTTAAAATCTCTAACCAACCTTCGATCATCCCACTATTCATGATCAGAAGTAGTGGAGAGAACCTAATTGGCCTATGTTTGAAATCTCGTGAAAGAAGGGAGATGAATTCAAAATGCATAGAAATAAGGAAACAACATCATTATTTTCATAATTCAAATAAATCCATATATTAATATAATAGAGAAGTAATTAAAATGTAAAATTACAATATGAGGGGGTGTAAGGAGAATATTTTATACTCAGACACAATGGGATTAGTGTTCCCTCACCTGAGTATTACAATATGTAGTAATAAAAATAAGAATAAAAAATTCCATTTGATTTAGAAATCAGGGGAACAACAGCCCTTCCATAAATAATTATTCCCCATTTATATAATAATGATTAAAGGATCTTAATGGGATTCAATATTTTATCCATATGAGCATCACATATCTCTTTTACATCTCCAATTATTCTTTTATTTGAAAAACATTCTTAAAATTCCACACCAGACTACCGATCCTTTTATTTTTTACATGTGTGAATCTAGAGTGTCTGGATATTCCTAGGCGGGTTCATCTCAAATTTTTCAAGATTTTAAATTATTCCCATGATCAATATCTATATTTATTGTAGAATAAACATATGTGAAATGCCTTAGTTTTTTGAAACTATTGTAGAAATTATCAATACTTGTAAGAAATTCTAATGTATGTGTAAATATGGAAATTGATCAATACTAGGGTTTGGGACTCACATGATGGGCCTAAAATTAGGCCTTAATCAATAGGTCATGAATCTATTAGTGATGATCATACACTTGGTCCTCAACAAATGTTAGATTATTTCTGTACATGATATGGTGATCCTGAGCGTAAAACGTGGTTGGTTTGAGACTTGTTCTACCTAGGACATTGATCAAGAATGCCTAATCCAAGCATGGTGTCACATGATTTTAACATTACAAGAGAATTATACATACCATTATATAACATTTCTATCTATATAGACACAACTTATGACCTTAGCTAGAAAACCCTGAGACAATATCATTATACCTTTGTATAGTTTATTTTTTGTATCAATTACATTTTTCAATAAACCCAGTATGCACTACCACCACTATAAGTGCTCTATAGAATCTTCCTCAAGCTCACACCAAAATATCAAAAATTATTCAATGATTTAAAATAATTATATAGATTGAATATTTTAAAAATATATTTTCTTGAGAGTTTGGCTGCACTGAGGCCCATCATAATCCTTTTCATAGACCTACAATTGGAAACTACACCCAGTGATCAATGTGTAATTGATAAATACATGATGATAGGTTTTCATCAAAATCATCTCAATGAAGGATTAACATTTTTATTCTTCATTGATTTCTCTAACACACTTGGTAGCTTACATCAAATTTAGTGAAAACAAGGTTGATTGACAATATTAGAGAGTAGAAAGAACTAATTCCATTGATTCAGAGTTCAATGTCAAATTAGAGAGATTCTTCATCATTATATTTTTTATATTGAATCTATAAATCCATATCTAACTTGATCATATTCTGTAATTTTGCCTTATATTAAGGATCTTATCTTATATGATTACATTGAAGCTTCTCATTTAAATAATTTCCTTTATATATTAACTCTATCCAATTGAACGGGTTCACTAGGACTATGTTTCAATCTATTTCATGACTTCATTGGTTTTCAAGGATAATTTTTTATTATCATTTAGTTTTATATAATATATTTTCACTGATATTTAATTAGACTTCTTTAATCCTCAAACTAGAACACACAACTATGGCCTCCACCCAACACAGATGACCTCATCCTCTTTCAATCATAACATCGGGCACCCAATATTCATTTATTTATATCATCACATCTTATGGATTGGGAATGAATTAGGTACACAACTAACATAGATTCTATAAATAGATGAAAACATAATCAACATGGATTTCTATATTTGAATGTCCATTAACAACTCAACATTGTCTGATTCACTACCAGCATTAAATGCCCTACTTTACTATATTCATGTCAATAATTAGAACATATTCAAGCACATAGAGAACCATTTCTCTTCAAATATTGTTCTTAGATTCATATTCCTCATCTTGGTTCCATCAATGTTATCCATCTCCCAGATCTTCTTCATTAAGATATATTTGAACCTCAATTTCCATTGTTCAAGCATCAATTTTTTGGTTTCACTCATTGAGGGATAAAGATATTAAAAATATGTTTAACTAATGTTGATATTAACTTTGGTTTATTCAATTAATCTCGAGGTTCCCAGTTTTGGTTTAATAATTTTATCTACTCCATCACAATATAGTCAATTATCTTATTCAAATTGCAAATTCATGACCAGTAGCCACAGAGGGGATTCTTGTGGGTTTTAGTTAATTGAATAACTTATTGTGGCCACTTTAAGATGATTGGTTAGATGATCAACCATGGGGTCTAACCTTATTCATTGAATCTTGTACTATCATTCCGGTATAATACAATAACAAAGAGGTGGTTCATATGGTCTAGTAGAAAGGGTAGGAAGAGGGGGTGTGTTTCAATGATGGATGTGTTTCTTAGGTGGATCAACCACGATGTTTTAATGCTATCTCTTTTGGGTGTGGTAGCATAATCCATTATTCCCTTGGAGTGTGGAATCATTAGTTATATTTTTTTTGTAGGTTTATGTGGTGAGTGAGGAGCCTTCTTGAGACCTACCATGCGATACAAGATAGGTTGACCGACCATGAGCTGGAAGATCTTCACAATTCATCAAAAAATAGAAACAATAAAAGAAACTATTAAATAGAACTCTTCACAAATTCAAATCAATTTTACTTCCAAGAATTAAATTTCAAATAATTTATTTGAGGATAATTCAATTTAAAATAATATATAATTCTTATCATGTATAATTAATCTGTATTTTTTAAAACATAATTAATTATAGTTCATCATATAAAAAACTCATAAACTCTAAATTGATGTTTAACTATTAAAAATTATTTGTTTTAAACTAACATAAAATTATTCATGAAAACACATCTTTCATGATTTAAAACATTTTTTTTCCCAAATAATCATCCAAATGAATTTCAATATGATTTTTTTGTTAAAACACACGAATAAGGATCAAATATAATTATTCCCAAAAAAAATAATGGAACCAACCTATGAATTTTACTTAGGGTGAAATATATATAAGCAGTTTAAATTAGAATAATAACAAGTGACACTTCCATATACCCCTTTCCCCCAAATCCTATTAAATGATAGTACAAATATCTACTTCATTGATAAAAATAAAATGAAATTGTTATAAGTAAATTCCCCATCTTTATCTTGTTTCAATTTTCATCTCCCAGGAATGAATCAATATTTGACAATTATACACTAAATAAATTCATCCCTTCCATATTTATGATATTTAAAATACAATTTACTACTTAAATATAAATAAATGGAATTGACTCTCACACTCAGTTCATTATGTCTCATATATTAATTGTGGAATCCCATTTTTCTATTTTACTCCACATTCATTGTTCTTATGTCAATTTTGTTCTCAGTTGGATCCCTTGTGTTCTTTTTTCCAATGAGAAAGTTATATTTAATTACGTTCAAAATCATAGTGTCCAAATTTTTGAATTTTAATTCCACAATATCATTTCACTCACACATTCTTTCTTAGTTCATGAAAAATATCATCATGGAACCACTAAAAACATTCTCTCAATTATCATTCCATTATCACAATTTTAAAACCAATGAATTCGATATACTCTAACATGATATTTTTGTAAGGAAAAAATTCTAGTCATGTTTTCTTATCTAGACACACTCGAAAAACACAGAAACAAAATCATGTAGTAATAATATATAAATATATAAAAACAGATCAAGAATCTCATTGATTTATTTTATTTTATGTCAAAGACATAGAAAAAATAGAAGAAATTTGAAAAACTATTCACATCCTTACTTATTTTCCCTTATCTACCACACTTATTTTAGACAAAATTCATGTTACTGAAATAATCCATTTACATGGAAATTATTTTTCAATTGGTGAGTATCTTGGTCAACACGGGAGAAGGAGAAAACCAAGTAGTTTTTTATTCAATGGATATTGGGAGGTATTTAGAATTCTTAAACTGTTGTTTCCAAAAATATTTCTATTAATATTTAACATTTTTTTCCATTCAACTTAAATAGAAAATTTGAATCTTCTCCTATGATATCACCTACATCAAAGGGTAATGAATTAGTTACTATGTATAGCCTAGTCCACTTGGAATGAATTTCACGAAGAATGAGATTTTATCTTTAAGAGAATTCATATCCTTTGTCTCCCACTTCAGAGATTCTTTTTTTAAATATGTTCATGATTGATAAATTTGGAAATATCCTTGTTCAAATGTAAATTTTCATAATATTACATTCTTAGTTAGTCTAGTTAAATTATCTATAACTTCATATAACATCCATCATTTTCAAATTCTATTTTTACTTTATTCATGACCTCAAAATCCCTATGTTGTAAATCAAAAAAAAAAGTTTTAGTGTTATCTGTCAAAAATAAGTTTATGGGACAAATCTAAATGATACTTTTAGGTAGTTATATATTCCCAAAATGCGTCCTTCAATTTTTTATTTTAGTTCTCTTGGGTGGGTTGTATTGTCTTCTCTAGAATCATTATTATCTCTCTTTTGGGAACTACTAATTGCCAATTTTTAATGTGTGGTATGAATTTTTGGTATCATGTTTCACTCTCGAACTATTATTTGAATAATCTATATTTTTATTTCATAGGTGTGTTCTATCATCACTAGTTATAGAATGAGGTTCTCTAAATCAATTAAAAATTATTGATTTTAGAAATTCAATGGAATTGATATTATTCTAGTTAGGAACATATTAGACTACTAATATGATATAGGAGAAACCAAATGAAAAAATAAATAGACCCATGAAATATAATCTCTAAATGAAAATTAATTCATAAAAAACAAAGGTTTCTTGCAGAATTTTATGTCTTTTGGATACACTACACGTGAGTTGATTGTTTAGGATTTATTAGTAGAGTTTGTGTATATATTTTAAAATTCAGGACAAGATAAACCTCATTCTAACACCATTTTTTTTCAAAAAAATCCATCATGATAACACTATATAATTTTGGGTTTTTTGTTTTTTTAAATAAAATGTTGAAAAAGTCATTCCAGAAGCATGTTTATGGTTTAATGGTTTCCCATTGTTTTCTAAAAATTTTAGGCATAAAAATTTTGTGTTTAAAATATTCTTGTAAAGAATTTTTTTCCAAGAAGAAGATTATACAAACCACTACAAGGAGTTTATAATCCATGGATTAATTTTTGGAAAATCATGAAGGATTCTCATTGTGAGAAAAATATGGGTCCATGAACACTGATTGAAAGGTAATTTCCTAGAGACAGAGAGAAAGAAGAGTATGTAGAGACATTCTAAAATGATTTTTGTAAATATGAGTTGCACATGAGCATACATTTCTAAAAATAAATGATGAATGAGGTAATTTTTTGGTGTTTTTAGTCCTTCACAATGGAGAGAACACATACCGAAAATTATGCCAATGGAACATGATGAAATGTTTAGGGTATGAGCTGTAGTGTCAAAGTAGATGGGTTTATTAAATGGGATGATTGAATATTTAACAGGTTTATGAGATATATTTTCCTATATAAAGGCATTATAGTAACTTAATTCAATATATAGAATAAATTACATTTGATATCATCATAATTGGAAGAATTAAACCAAGTCTAGAAGAGTTTATATGAAGCGATGTCAGCAAATGTATGTTCATGGAGGTATATACCATGTATCTATAACTCTCGGAAAATATAATCATGTGAATTAGTAGAATAAATGGAATATTTTATGTTGACAAAAATTGTTTTTTATGTTGTATTTTGCAGTGAATCATTTTCATAAAGTGGATTTCATGATGAAAACAGACCATTCATTTTAAGATCAAAGTTATAGTGTTCCATGTAGTTGTAGTCCATGGATAACCATTTATCTAAATTTTATGTGCCCAAGGTAGTAGGGGATTTCATGGTGGATAGTTTCCCTCAAGGTCAAGTACAATGAAGTATGTATTTCATCTATTGGATGAAAATTCATCTTTATATCACAGCCATTTTAGTGTAAAAGAAATAAAATGTGATACATATCATTAGGAGGATCTTTTGGAGGATCAGTGAATTTTTATTAGTTGAGAGAGTAGTGATTTTTCAAAGTGCGAATAGTAATAAACCAGGAAGGACAATGAGTCATATTAGAACCTTGTAACAATAGTTCACTATAGTTTATTTTCTACTTTTGTAAATTACCCTTGTATTCTCATTTTAATTTTCATGATAGTGTTAACTAGATAAAATTATGCTACTTCTTGCATGATTTTATTTTTTTCATACTCATATTGGAATGAGAAGAATAAATAAGAGAGGGTTTTAATGAAAAAAAGACTATAATGAGGATTTTTTAAATTTATTATACATTGATTCACCCTACTCTTATGGTATTTAAAAAAGTGAATCTAATAAAATGTATCAAGTTAAGGAAAAAATTGATGAACCCTTTATAGTGTAAGTAATTGCAGTAGTTATTCACATCGGGATTCTGATTTCTAATGGAAACAATATTTATCTACAAAATAATAATATACAAAATTACTTCAAATATTTAGGCCTGGATGATTTTATAATTTTTATGCATGGTATCTTGGCTAATACAGACATTGGATACTTATTAGATACACACCATATAGAATTGGATGCTAGTGATAGAGTAATCAATGCTCTAAGTGGGTCATTATCGAACAAATTAACCATTATTTTCTATAATCTTCATATTCTATGATGGAAAATTTGATTAAAAAATATGAAGGGATTGAAAAACTAGAGAAGCTAAAATTAAGGGTTTATCGAAAAAGTATGGGGACTTGAGGATTTACCAAAATTAATATATTGATACATTATTTGATCATGTGAATGTTATTTTTGAAGTAAGGAATAGTCATAGAGAAACCCTCAATGACATGAAAATTTTTAATTGTATACTAAGAACATTTCCACTATGACTCAATCCAAAAGTCTTTTTACATGAGGATAAAGTTCCAATATAGTAGAAATTTGATAGTTTTCACAATACTCTTCTACCATATATGATGAGAAATGATGATAACGAACATGCTGAAAAGGGTAATTCTAAAGAGGTTTCAAAAAATGATATGAGGAATCTTATATTGTAGGATATACATAAATATGAATAGTTAGACGAGTTCATGTAATTCATTTCCACAAATCTATAAAAGGGAAAATGAACATTTAAAGAAAACATTATACTCACATTATTTAGGTGAATAATGGTTGGGAAAATTATAAAGAAAGGTTCTATGTTGTTTAAATATGATGAAGAGGGTGATTTTATTCACAAGAAGAAATAATTAGAAAATGATAAAGGTAGTAAATTTAGGAAACATATCTTTATCAAGAATGAGAATCTATATTCTCTAGAAATTAATGGTTCAAATGAAAGCGAGGAAGGGTAAATTTATGACTAAAAAACCACATTAGAAATTTTGTGGTGTCTATTTTGTTAAATTCTTAAACAATGTAATAATTTAAAAATAATGAAGGATACGTTGAAGGAAGAGTTTATATTTATATGTAATTAGAAGATTAAATTGAAGAGGTGGATGATTAATAAGAAACAAAATATCTAACAGGGTGGTTTATGATGCCAGAATCTATATGATCAATTAAAAATAAGAGAATTTTGTGTTAAGGAAAAATATTTAGAATATCAATGTCACAAATATAGAGAACATAGAGAAGGTTTTTACTAAGAGATCAAAATTCATTAATATACCAGTGTTATCAATGGTTCGACTAATATGGTGAAAGAACATGTAAAATATAAAGAACATCTGAAGGATAAAATTTCAATCTTCAATTAAAATATGAGGATTAGGAGATATTTTTATTCCCTCGTATGGCATTGTAAAATAATACCTCATATGTTATAGAAAGTGTGGAATAGGAGTATGGAGGACTAATAAAATAGTTAAAGGACTATCAATCAAGGAAAAATAAACATTTGAATGAAAAATATGGTTGGCTATTGATTGAAAATAGAAACATGTAATAATTGATTCTAGACAAAAAAACCCCACTTTGATGTATAATGTTAATTTTTGTATGACATAAAATAAGATTATTTAGAGAAATTGGGAAAAAATTGTGATATGTCAATATCATAGAATAATAAAACACATATCATGTGTTATTTTTGTGGAAATATTGGATATTACCCAAATTTTTCTTCAATGGATAAGAGGTATTGGGAGGAATAATAGAAAAAAAGAATCCAAGAAGAGTTTTTAGACATATAATAATTCAATTCTCATTAATGATACATAAAAATATGCTGATGAATATAGAATGTGAGTGAACAAAGCAGCTCAAAAAATCTTCATGCTCGCTAAAGAAAGAAAATTTTTATAAAAATGTTCAATATATACTAAATCCCATACATTGAAGATGATCATATATGTCGATAGGAACTAGGTTTGATGTATGATACATTTATTAAAATGAAAATATAGTACATAGTATTAATTATAAAGATTTTTCTTAAATAATTATATCACATTGGAGTGTAAATCCTTTATAGTGGATGTGACTGCCATTTGTCAAGAAATATGGATCCTTTCATAGGAACCAAGAATTAATTGTAACATGTTGCTTGATTTTACAATGATAAAACCCTAAATATTATTGGCCTTAGGAAATCCAAATTTGGCAGTAAACATATGAGACACATGGATGTATTGGTTGTTGAAGGACCCATTCACAAAATTCTAAGTCTAAGTCAAATGTGTGACTTGGGGAATTTAAAATAGTTTACTAAGAATAATTATTTCATCAAGGTAAAATAATGTGAAATTGTGTTTCATGATAAGTCAATGGAGTGTAATCTCTACCCTATTAGTGGAGGAGTAAATAAATTCCTTCTATCCCCAAATAAATAAAATAGGTTGTGGTATAGATATAAAATAAATTTTCACCATTAAATATTGGAGGCTCTAGTGAGAAGTGATTGATCTCAAGATCTACCAATGTTATCATGTGAACTCATATATATATGAAACACTTATAAAAAAATTAATATTACTCAGAATATGTACAAATAAAAATAGGGAATTTCAATAAGAGTTCTTTATCATTTTCATATTAAAGTGAGTGAACTATAACAGTAAGAGATATTGGTTGAATGAGAAACTATGTTATTTTAATTGATGTATAGAATTGATTTTAGTCATCACTCATAAGTCTAGGGTGTTCAATCACATAAAAAATCATAATAGGTAAGATGATAAGATAATTAGATAAAACATTTTGAAAAACAATAATGATAATGGAATAAAGGATACCATCATCTTGGTGGATGAATGTCTTGAAAATCATAGGATAATGCACCATGTTTCAATAGCGAGGAATCCTCAGTAGAATGGTATGGTTGAGAGGATAGACTAGAAAATTAACAACATTGATAGTATTATTCTCATTTAAAAGGATTTACTAGAGATGTTTTGGAAAGAAGCAATCTTCAAATAAATGTATATTTGTATGAAGGTCTAAGAGAAGAAATTCTCTATTTGAGTTATGGAATAGAACGAAACTAACAATGAAGTCCATTCAAATATTTTAGGGTAAGGGTTATTTCTTAATAAGGATAACTATCAAATATTTGAATACCGTGGATATGAAGGTATATTTCAGGGATGATCATGAATAATAAAATAATAAAAATTATTTAATAAGTGGATAATAATTATTTTTGAGAGAAATAATTTCAATGTGGTGGATATTGAGTAGAATACTAAGTAGAACAATGAGTTGGTTTGAGAGGATATTGATGTGGAGTTTATAATGATAGGAGGATAATAAGTTCAAGAGATAGATTCAGAGGAATATATTTATGATTAAAATGATGAATTCAGAACATTGTCTATATAGAAACCATAGTTTTGAGTAAAAATTGATATGTATAATATCATCCATCATAAAACAATGCATGAAAAGTTGAATAGAATAATTTCTATTTAAAAAAATATATTTCCTATCATAGGTAGATCGAAAATTATTTCATTAAGCTATTAAATATAGGAATTTGGTATAGATTTGGATTAATGATCTTGATCAAATCGACAAGAATCACACTTTGTAGATTTTTAGAGGCCAAAAGATTAGAAAATCGTCAAGACCAAACGTGTTTCTTATTAAAAGTGGAATGTATATTGCATATTTATTTGGAAAAAATCATGACAAGTGTGAAATGGATACTCATATATTGATTGTAACAACATTGAATAAAAAATTTCACCTATGGAAGTGATGGATACAATGCATTTATTTTTTTCCATTCCAATCAAATGAAAATTTGAGCTATATTTGGTGGATTTCAAGTTATCATTAATAAATATAGTTCTATAAGAAGTAATTAACATGAAATAACTCGATGTTCTTCATGTTCATATTTATGAAAATAATGTTTTCAATTTATTAAGTCTTTTGAGTGGAGGAATTCAGGGTGATAAAAACATCAGTTTCTACCTGGATGAAATTTTCAAAGGATGATGAAGTCAAAGGGGTCAATCTCATAGAATACATGCAGATCATTATAAGATTATTATACTCAATATCATCATGAATTGACATTTTTTTACTATATTTCATGATTCATGGTATCAAATTAATCCCAAAAAATCCGCATGATTACAATGAAGAAAATAGTAAGTTATATAAAAGGTAGAGAGGATTTCATCATTATTTATAATCAATAATCATAACATGAACCTTTGGGATATAAAGATGATAATTGGGATGGTTCAATAGATGATTTAAATTTAATATTAGGTGGTAAACTAATATTGTATTATTGTGTATTTTATAGTTGATAAATAAATAAGATTTCATTTCTATAGGAACCAACAAAGCTGAATATATTATAGATAGAAATTTTTATATGAAGTTATTGTTGAAGAAGTAGTATCTTGACACATTGAAGTTGAAGTGAATTCTCTTATTAGAATTAGCTGTGATAATTTAGGTGTTATAAATCTTAGAAAATATCCAACCCATTACTCTAGGACAAAAAAAATTTAAATTAAGTATCATTTTATAAAGGAGAATATTGAGGATGGGTTAGTGAATTTAAAGTATTTTCATACAAATAATTATGTTCCATACATCATGATAAATTTCTTACCGATAGAATAACTTTAATGACATTGGATGTATATGAGTGTCTGTTAAAACCACGACAATTAAGTAATGTATATTTATACCCATATCCATGAGGTATGTTTTTATTTTCTGTAAGTTTTTATCATTTTTATTTTAGTTATTTATTCCTACAAAAATATTTTCCTTTGGGTTCATTGAAAATGGTGGATAATTATAACTTTTATATGGGAACCATATGGGAGGATCCTTAATTATGGTGAATCATAAAGAGAAAAGTAACATGGAAGGTTTTTTAAAAACGAGGATTCTAAATATGTTCATTAAATGAAAAAATATATTGATAAGAATACCTATGGGTTGTGATGAATGTAGTTATGATATATATTTGAGAAAGTGGTCTTATTCAGTGCCATAAACATTATGGTATAATAGTTGATATTGATTATCATTTGGTATTGTGCATGAAAAGGTGTTGTCCGGAATGAAGTGATTCATTGATGACATTTTCATTCCACTACTATTTTCCTATAGATCATAGATATTGTGGGGTTAATGTATGTGTTCATTAAATATTTTAATTCTATATATTTTTGTAGAGTAAGGGTGGTAGTTGATGTAGAAGGTTCATGTGTTTTTTCGAATAGATATTTCTAAATACTCATGAAGTGTATTCAATAAACCCAATGGGGAAGATTATTAGGAAACACAATACTCTATGATAGAATTTAAGATGTTTTGGGTTGTTGTTTTTATTGAAATAGAATATTGGAAAAGTGGTTTTGAATGTGCATTAAAGGTGGATTCATTTCAATGTTTTTGTTAAATTTTTAGGCCTAGAATTTTGGAGGCCGAAAATTGGTTTTGGGGAAACGAATGATTTCGATGAAGTAATGTATGGAGACGATGAGTTGGATTTTTTGGACATGAAGGTCAAGAAAATATAATCCAAAGAAATATCAGGGCCAATGAACTGTGAGATCAATAATTTGGACCACAATGGATGTTCACAAAGATAGATTGGGAAAAGAGTACATGGAGAAATAGTGGAAGGTGAGTTTGTGGAGATGAGGCGGATGTGAGTACACATTAAGAAGGTAGAGAAGCCTATGTGATTATCTGAAAGTGTTTTTGGGTCATCCTGAAGAAGTGTGAATGGGCCAAAAATCTGTTCCACACACCAAGATGAAATGTAATAGATATGAGTTATAATGATGAAGCATGTGATTTTATGTGATGGGATGGAAATTAATTTAATGTTCAGTAGGTTTCTTAGAGATATTTACCTATATAAAGCACCCAGAAATTTTTTCATTCAAAATAAAAAGTTAATTCAATTATAGACAATCATTTGTGAAGGAATAAAACAAGACAACAAGAGTTCATATTATGTTTAGTTGGTAGAACAAAGTTCCTGGAGGTGTGGTAAATGAATATATAGATCATGGTATATTGAATATCATGATGTTATAGTATGTGAGGTGGGTTGTGAGTTCTCAATGGAAGAGTTTGCGAGGAAGAGGTTTATGGTGAATCATTTTTTCAATAGGGAGTTCACAGTGACCATGGACCATGAATTTGTATTTTCATATAATGGTCTATGATTTTGGATTTCATAGTGAACTATTTCCATGTGTTTATGTATGTGAGGAATTAATGTAATTGGTTGTGAGTAATGTTCCATGAGGCTATGTATGTGGAATGGTGGATTTCATCCTTATGATGAAAATATTGATTCATATCACACCTATATCAGTGTAAAAAAATCCAAACTAATACAGATTACTATGACTATCTAATAGAGGAGTTTTATAACACACTAATATTTTATGAAATGTTCTTTCTCAAATAAATTTAATTTGTTGATATCTTGTGATACATGGAAAACCATGTTTAAATAAACCATAATATACTTTTAAATTATATTTTTATCATAGTTATTAGATTAGTGGATATGACTATTGATACATAAGTTACCAAACACTCATGGTCAAATATGTATAATTGTAGTATTTGGATATAAATTAAATATAAATAAAAAAAATTAAAGAAAAATAGATATTTTTCTAAAAAACTTGTATATGGACAATTTATTTCGATTTTAATAAATTAAATTCATTAGTACCAAGGAGAGATTTTTTTGATATATATATTATCATATAAAATTCATTAAAATTTATAATATTTTTTCTTGGAGTGATATAATAATAAACCATGTTATATGCTTAAAAACGATTTTCTCAAAAAATCAAGTTACATCACATTTTGGAATCTTATTATAAAATTAATTTATACCAGTTATAGAAATTGAATATGATAAAATGGATTATATTTTTGTAATTAAAAGTTTCAAAATTTTTAAATATTCCCCCTTTACTTTTGGTACATATGAATAGTAACCATGGTAAATTTTATAATTTTGTTAAAGGGAAACATAGATTAATATAGGATTAGAGTAAGTGATAATGACATAATATTTCATCATAATTCATATTAGATTAACTAAATTCAACCCATACAATAGTATTCTCAAAATTGAGTCGTTTAATTGACATGTGTCCTTGAAAAAAACCAATAGAATATTTAAAGTAAGGAATGTTAGAAGATACGACTCTCTTAGTTTAAAATATCTATTATGTGTACACATAGGAACAAAAAATAATTTTGAAAACAATACTAATATTATTTATGTGAATTATTTAATTTTATACATTATGTAAATATATTTATAATTTTTTTTGAATAAATAATTACCACAAATTATTATGCAATATCGAAGAAATATTTCCCCAATAAATAAAAATATATATAATGATATTAGAAAATATTAGAAGTAGGGAATTTTTAGTGAGTTAATGTGTTCAAAAATATTTACATGAATATGAAATATTATTGTTATATTAATTTATTCGATTTGAATTTGAACTTTTTATTTATTTCTTTTATGTCAAATAAAATGAATAATATCTATATTGAAAATAATTATTTCATATGAATTTTTTTAATTAAATTACTAAAAAATTCAACAAATATTAAAATAGGGAATCATTATTTATATTTTTTCCCAAATGTCATCCATTTTCCATTTATATTCTATTTGGTTCTTTTTTGTTAAAAAAAACTTCAATATATTTCAATATTTTTTAGATTCCTAGAGTTCCAAATCCCTAAATTATAAAAATAGAACCCCTAATTTTTTACATAACACATCTTTGAGCCTTATCTATTTACCAAAATATAAGAATCTATATTCTCCACTCTCTTATTCACATTATATAGGTTTTTTATTCGTAAAAGACCAGCCCCTGGGCCATAAGTGGAGATCGAAAAGAGTTAATCCACTGAAGAGTTAAGTGCATTAACTAATCACTTTATTTTAATTTTTAATTTTACCAAATATAAATAGGTTATATTCTTCATAAAATAATTTTATTTATCCTAAATATACATAAATGTTATTATTATTTATAAACTACCTTTATTCACCCTCTTTCCATCATATAATAATTGAAAATGTCACCTGTGCATATTTACACATAGAGATACAATTAATTACTCTTCACCATATTTTATGGATGGGTATTGTTATTAGTTTAATGTTTATATATGATAATTATGAAATAATTATCCTTATTTATTGATAATGTCATATCTACCTTATATCCTTCCAAACTACTAGAAAATTAAAACGTTAATCGTGAGTTTGTGCGGACTTCCCCCAACATGAAGTGATGTCATTTTCTTTCATTTTCATTTTAAATGGATGGTAATAAAGATAGATTTAATGAATATATATGATTTATTTGAAAAATAATTATTGATTAAATTTTATTTATTATTATAATGTCTTTTTTTCCATCCGTTGAAAAAATAAAAACATCATTCTTGAGTACGTATGACATGCCATCTCAATGAAGGGTCTAGTTCTTTTATATATATATATATTTTTATTAATGACTCTAAAAAATGATATAATTAATATATCATGTATTTATATAATTTTTAATGTTATTTATATTATGTAACCATGATGAAAATACATGTACAAAAACCACTGAAATAAAACATATTAAAATAAAAGAACATATCACCCGAAACATTTATTTTTATAAATTACTATTATTAAAAAGGTGATAAAATGTTATTAGTAAATCATATATTGTATAATGAATATTATTATGGTTTCTTAATATATTTATAATAAATATATATTTTATATACATGATATTACAAAGTTTTTTATGATGTAGGACCTATTGTTAGAAATTTTTGACTCATCTTTAGTTTTGTGGGAAATGTGATTTTTACAACATTTGTTTCATTTGTGTGGTGTATATACATAACATGAATGTATTTTATGATTATTATTATTAAAATTATTGACAATTATATATCTATACAAATTATTTTTATTTCAAGGGTCTTATAATTCAAAATTTACCAAAGTGGAAATGGGTTATATGTTAGAATATGATTAGTAATAGATATTTTTTATCACTAATTTTTTTTGTCTAAATGTTTTAATTAAATTATAAAGATACTAAAAAAATTTATTATCCTCAGGTTATTTTATGAAAATACATGTTTTTTCAATTTACTCTACTTTTAAACTCAATATATAGGAAATTATTTTTAATAAAAACCATCTTCATTTCTCATATCAATCGAATACCTTTATTTTCCACATCCATGTTTTTTAAACAAATTTAATAAAATGTTTATTCTATTCTCTTATAATTTTTACAGTAATATTTACCCATATTGTACTTTTTAAAACATGGTTCAATAGGATTATTTTGATAATTTTCCCAATGATGTAATTTTTTATATATTTTTAAATGTAAAAGAAATATTATATTTTAACTTATATGATATGAAAAAAACATCATCCATCATTCACGCTCAATGATTTAATGGTTGATTTATAATTATAAATTGAAATTTTAAAAGAAATGTTTTTCTATAATTGTTATTATTTTTTTAGATTTTAAAAAATTTATTTTCCTCAAGATGGATTTAATGATCTTTCAATTGTATTTCTATTCAAAAAGTAAAAAATAAAATTTATTTCAATTACGATTTACCGTGGATAGAATCTAAGCACATAATCTTTATTCTTTATCTTAATGGTTTATACTTATGATAAAGATATTTTTATGAAATAAATTCCTTTTCCATAGGTTAGACTATAATTAAATGATCAAATTTTTATGAAATATCTTTCTTTTAAGTTGTATTTTCTATAATGAAATGTTCACAAAACATAATTCTATTCGATACTTCCGATGTGAAGAATTGTTTTATTTATTATAGAAAAAATATTTTTTATTTTAATTATATGATGGTTGGGACCTATATATATATCACTCCAACGAATTAGGTAAATATTGATATCTCATGATGTAAATTGGGTTGGAATGGGTAGTGAACCATTTTCAAAAAATGAACATTGTCCACTATGATAGCCTTTAGAGTGAATCATGACTACTAAAATAGTTTGGGGAGTGAAAACATATTAATATCATATTCTTGTCAATAATACTTTCCTACTATGGAAATTATTTTCTATGCTTGTGTGTGTTCCAAAAAACCTATGTATTTTTACAATGTTATTATCTCATAGATAATGTTCCATGATTCCTTTATGATTCATGTGTTATAAACAATGATTTTTTTTCCATGGAATAATATTACGATCTATGATATGAAAGTTATGGATTTATAATATTATGATCAAGTTCTCACATCATTTTTATCATGTTACACTTATGTGATCATTAATATCTACCATGTTTACCCTTACAGAGCATCTGAACTGACCATTTATTATTATTTTTCTCCTAGGTTATCAAGAATGATTTTAGGAATGATATGTCTAATAAGGGTTCTGGTTGTTAAGAACATAATGGGAGAATATTATTCACTAGTTATTTATGTTTCCAAGATTCCAAATATACTAGACATATATGGTTCTTTCATGGATTGTTATGTTATGTAATGAATATTTTTCTATTAGTATGTGATATATATGATTAAAAATTAAGGGTTTATATATATAGTGATGTGTCTTTAGTAATGAAATCAGTGAATTATTGATGTGTGAATGGTTTTAAACTAAGAGGGACAATGATACCACTCCATCCCTTATGGAAATAGTGCATTATAGTTGGTCTGGTATATTAGAACTTTATCTTTGTATACATCTTGGAAAAGACATGTTACGGTGATCCCTTTAAATTTTTTGACTCTTAAATACTTTTATTAATTAATACTTGTATAAATTTGATTAAAATAGATAAGATAATTTTTTAAGGGAAAAAATAAGTCATAAGGTAAAATTATTTTAATGTAAGATACCTTGATCCCCACTTAGGGCATTTTACCTAGTGAGGACGATACATTTTCTTAGTAGTTATATATTGTCCATAATGGTATTTTCATATAAGTGTATGGAACAATATTTTAACTATTTAATATCATCTATAGAGATGCATTTCATAATTACTTAGTCATTACAAATCTTTCAAAAATATTAATCTCCTCAGATATAACACTTTAGCTCATATTTTAAGTTAAAATTATAATGTTTGTGAAGAAGGGGAACCTATGATGTAACTAAGAAATTATCTAGATCTCCATAATATGGAACTTGGGGAACATTATGGAGTTTCTTAAAAGTTAAGTTGTCATATAATTTCATATCAGTGGGTGGTTCAACCTTGGAAGTGTGAGAAAATATACTCTTGTGGTTTACAGCCATATTTTCAAATCCTTATTGTACTTTTTCTCCATATATAATACTTATAAAATAAATATCCATCTGACTATACTTGCCGTTAAATTGGATTTTATGACCATATATCACAATGATGAATGATCAGAATAAGAATTTATTTTTCTACCAATGAGATAAATTTTTCTTTAATAAAAAAAATCAACAAAATCCATCATAAACATTGATTAATTTGTTGGATGATTCAAGGGTCTGCAATGTGTAATATTTAAATTATGGGTTGAATATTATGGGAATTCACAACAACTAGAACATTGTTGGAGGAATCCAATAGTATTATAAAGGGTTTATCCTAGTAAGGGTGAGGATTATGGGGGTTAAGATAACAATCTATTTTAGCATTTCCAAATTTATACTACATGAATCATAAAAAAAGTATTTTCTATTGTTTAGTAGGTCAGTTAGAGTAATAAAATATTTCTAAATCTATCAAAAAATCATCTATAAATCAAAAATGAACTAAAATTGTTCATAAATTTCTCTTTGTGTTGGGGTAAGGTAGGGTATACATTTCATAAATTTTATCATTTACCTCTCCAATATCTTATTTATAAATTATGTGGACTAACATAATTAATTTATCCCCCTTAAATTTCATTTTTATCAAATCTTAAAACCATGTTTTTTCAATGAATTATCTTAAAACTATTTATTGAATTTCCAGAATATATGAAAAAACATATAAAAATAGTAAAATTATCCATGAATACCTCCAAGTATCTAATAATAAATATTGAAAAAATTATTACCATGCAATATTGAAAATAACCTAGGGAATTAAAATAACCAATTATAATCCAACAAAAAGAAAAAATACTGAATGGACACGTGCATGTAGTCTTTCACTAGTCTTACAATGATATTAGGACCTAAAAGTAGCTAGAAAATCCATTAAAGAAATAGTAGTTACCCTTATGGAAGTTCCTCTATAACATTTAAAATATAACTGAATATAAATGTTACCTTTTTTATAGATCGTGGTTCAATTTTTGATAGTCAATAACAACCCTCCATCTATTGAAAGAAAAAAATGACATATATATATATTTATATAATATAATTAAAATAGATTTATTATTTCATATATATCATATAGTTTCAGTAGTAATATCCTTAATATATTCCGTGTAGTGTGTAAATGAATCATGTCCCTTTGAGGGGGAGATAGTCCACACTTCCTCAAAAGAAATTATCATATTTACACTAAATGGAAAGTATAAATATAAGTATTGTAATAGTTATAAATAAAATTAAAGAAATAATAAATATAATATTTAATATATATAAACATAATTTCCATCAGTATTTTAACTATGAGAGGCAATAAAGGGGAAAATGAACAATTATCATTTAATGAGGCAGTAGTTCAATATACACGTAAACAGTATGTTTGTTACCCATTAGATGGATGTTTGTGCATTTGTAGGTCGAAAACTCAGCATAAAGAAATACTAGTATGTTTAGGATACAATTTTTTTATTCAATCATGGAATAAATTTTTTTTGAATGTGGATAAAGGTAATAACATAAAAAACATGAAGAGGAATGTTACCTTTTATTCAGGTAACTCCTTTTGGTTTTCACCAAATGGATTACGTAAATTTATTTCTAAAAAAGAAGATTATTATAGGATTAGGGTTGGGATTTTGAGGATATATTTTGGTAGATCTAGGTAGATAAAAAGTGTCTTGAGAGGTGTGACGAAGTGGTAGTATAGGATGACATTTTATACGGGGGGAGGAGTTTCACTCTTGAAAATGTTGGGAAACGGAATTCCACCCATAGTTTTCCAATATAATGTGGATAAAATAATAGAATATAATATATAAAATTGATTTTATGGTCTTAATATGTCCATAAAATGGATTTTGGATAGGGATCTAGGCCATTTAGGCCCTTAAGTTCAAGAATTAGTCCTTAGATAGGCTTAATTTTACCTTAATGTAATTAATTTTAATTAATATCCCTAAAATATTTGGTAAAAAGTATGTTGACCATATTAGAAGTTATAAATTTTTATAAATCCAAATATGGAGTCATTTATTTCAAATTACAATCGTACAAGTGGCATAAATTAATTTATATTTAATCCCATAATAGGGTCAACAATGTGGGGTTTTAAAGTAAAATTCTCTCACATTTTCTATGTTTTTATACTTCATTTCAAAGTGAAATTGATTAAAAGTACCTAAAATGGATTGATTGATTAAAATATTATCTATGTAAAATTTTAAACTAATTTAAAATTTATCTTAAAATTATATATTAATTACACGAAAAAATAGTTTTGAACTAAAATTCAGTATTTTTCTCTATTCATTAAAAAATGAAACTTCACTAATGAATACCTAAAATTTACCCTAACCAAATTTTTATGTTATAATTTAAGATATGATTCTTATTTTCAAATATTAACTTTATAAAATTTCCAAGAATTGTATTTATAATGCGTTCTCCATTAAAAGGTGTTAAAAATGACTTAATAAAAATATAATGTTTTAAGTATAAAATTTAGTTTGTTCTTATATTATGTATATAAAATATATTGGATGAATACAAATATATATAATTGAATATATAACATATATATTAAATTAATATAACTCACTAATTGTAATTAAATTAATTTATTTGGGTAATATAGCTTTGCAACCAAAATAATAATATTGTTGTTGTTTATATTTAATTAGTTTTCATATTCATTTATAACTAATTGGTAACATATGAATTCATCATATATTTTTGTAAATAATATATTTTAATAAATTATTTAATACTATTCATAAAAACTAATTTAACGTCTAGGTTATATCATATTATATTAAATAATAACATTTTAGTAATATATTATTATTCTGAGAAACATGGTCTTGCATGTTATCTAAGACCTAATGTAAGGTCAGTCTTGCATGTAATATAAGCTATCATCTATGTTTTATTTGGAAAAAGATAAAATTTATTTTTCATGTACTTAATTATTAACATGGTGTTGTGTAGAACACAAGACATATATAGTTTTTTAATAAAAAATAATCTATTTTTATTTTTTTATGAAAGGAAAAATATAAAAAAGACTATATTAATTTGGAAAAATTCACAAAATCCAGGGGTGTTATAGGTTGGATGATTTTAATGACCCATATTTTCAATGGATTATTTTTGGATGGAGTATGTATTATTTTGATAGGATATGTGGATTGAGCCAAAGGGAGGCCTCTGAGCGGTGATGTCTCCTTCCTCTTGCTTGTTAGGGTTTTTTCCTGTTTTGTTCCCTCTCCTCCTCCAGCATGGAGCGGTGCGGGTCGGTGAAGACGTCCTCTGCAGGGCATCAGTGGGCTATGGTGAAGGCTGGCGAGGCTCTGTTCGCCCTCATCGGCTCGGCGATGGTTAGTCTTTTCACAAGAATTCCCTCTACGGAGGGTCGAGCATGGCTTCGTCTGTTCTTGCGGTGGCTCTGAAGGCATGGATCTGTCTTCATCATCACAGATCGGCGCATTTCTGGCGCTCTTCTTGCATTAGATTTTGGACTGGCATTGGCCGACGATGGGTATGGTGGTGCGGGTTTCCTTTTAAACATGGCTCGATGTTGTCCCCGGTGTGGCGCGGAGGGGGAGAGGCTCTATGTGCTGGACTCCGGCGACCTGCGACTTCCTCATTGGTCTGATTTCTAGTATTTTTCTCATTTGGTGTTGATTGCATCGATGTGGTGGTCAAATTTGTGTCTTGCCTGGGTGTTTCTAGTCCATGTTGGAAATGATGTTTCCCTGCGGCCTACTGTTAAAAGGTTGTTGATTTCAGATTATCTTCACAGAGTGATCAATATGAGGTCTAGAGAAGCATGTTTTCACCAGGAAAATGCAATTTGGTTTTGGTTGTTTTAGAGGTTATGTCATTGGCCATCGGTACCAGCCCGTCTTTGCACGTGGTAACTTGCCGTTGAGCATTGGAATGGTGGAATCTGATCTTTATGTTGTTTATGCTAGGGATGAGTATTTCTCTATTGTTTGATCTGGTTTTTTGAATTTTGGACCATTGGGGTAAGGTTTGATGTCTTAAGTTATTGAAGACATGTATCATGGTTTCTCACTTTTCCCATAAAAGTGTTGCTTTAATAAAAAATTAATTTTCAGTCATTCAGTATGGATTATTTTCGGGACTAGGATTTGAGACAACATGAGATTATGAGGACTGGAATAAATACATAAAATATATTAAATATATTAAACAACACACATGCACACTTTTTCTGAAAATGTGGAATAACTTTTATACGTGAACCCGTATCAGAAATCCGAGGGAACAATTGAGTTTAGAATGTGTGTTTAAAACTAGGCACAACATTATATTGGATGGCATGAAGAGTTTGTGCAAAATTTATAGAAGGTGTGAAAATGAATAAAATAACATAATAAATATTTTTATTTTTAATTAATTGATGTAGCAACTGATGTTTTCTTAGATAGACTATTATGATGAAATTATAGGATTTTTAAAATAACTCAAGAGTTATTGGAGATCCATTCGGGAGAACATAAGAGGATTTATCTCATACGAATGATAAATAGATTGTAGACCAATGATCAATGTGAAACATAATCTCTGGATATTACCAATGATAATGAATCATGCTTGTTCTTCATCAACGTCCATATCGAGGCAGAATGTTGTTTTAATTGGATTATTACCCCTCTCTTAGTTCCTAGTATTAATGTGAATCAATCATCCAATATAATGAATGGTTGTTTGTTCTTATTATGGGATGAGTTAGATTATTCATGTATTGGGAGGTTTTCCTTTTGATTAATTGTTATCAATTCATTCTCTATTCTAACGGAAATTAATTATGGATGAAACGAACATAGAATGATGTCCATTCCTCATAATTTTTATTGATCTTTTATCCCCTGATTCTTCATTCATCGTGAGCATTCATTATTTGGACCGAGCATCAACTTATGATGGAAAAGAGAACACTGCACACCTGATTCTTGGTACAACAATTTGAAATCCTATATCTAGTATCAACATGACATTATCATGGTGCAAAATTCAAAGCATCAAAGAATCAGATGGTTTTGAAAACATTAACTCATGTTCTATGGTATGAAAATACGAAATAATTATTATTGAATTTTTTAAATGGATCCAAGGGTTGAATCCTAGTGTTTGATGATGATGTGTTTTAGAGGAAAATATTACATGATTCCCGTGAAGGGTGATTCCAGAATGATGGTTGGAGTGGTGGTTGGAGTTATAGAAACCAGAACTTGAAACATGAAAATTTTCATACTACAAGCCATGTAAAATGGAGGCACACACTATGTGGTCCCATCTTAGTGGAGGCTAGGGTTTTAGGAAGGAGATAAGTATCACACGGTGAGTGGCCTTGTCACATTGAAAGTAAATAAATTTTGTGATCCCTATTTATACCTTATTGGGTTCATAGAAATGTGATGGAGTACAGAAGCATGATCATGTTGTATACTCCCACACGGGCACGACTTGACCTAGTGTACAAGGGAATACTCTTGTACTAGTGCATGTGTGGAGTACATGGGTAGTTTCACACTGTTTACTATTACAAGGTCACAAACACATTCCATTTACGCAGGCATGGCATGGGGTTGAAGGAACATGGTTTATAACCCCACTACACACTATGTATGCCTAAAAAGATTTCCTGGAGCCCTTTTCCTCTTTATATTGTACACATTTCCTAAATCTGCATTCTCCATATCCATTCCATGATGGTTAGTATAGAATCTATTACCACACATATTTTATAGTGATCCCTTTAGAAGAAGTTTTTGAATGGATTAGTTGGAATCCTTCCATGAGGAATATTGTAAGATCTCTTATTCAACTTCATGCCTTTCGTAGAGTTCATGGAATCATTGTGACCAAAACTATATAGGTTGTGATCCTCAACTTAGTAGGTTAAATCAATATTGAATTGTTGGTATACCCCATGGTCTTGGGGGTGATACTCATCTTTGTATCTTATATCTTTAGGCATTTGGTTTCAACTTCCTGTGGTTAGACTCAATGAGAATTACCTCTCAGAAAAATGTCATTTGTGCTCTCAGACCCAAGGAGTGTGTTATTCTAAAGGAGTGTTTTAAAGAACCCGTGATCTAAAATCCAAGGCTTGCATTATGGCTATGAAAATATTTAGAATGCATGTCTTTATTAATAATATATGGTTATTCTTAATATATGTGTTGTGGACGTATACCTTTGTAGAGATGACTATTTTTTCCTTGGTTTTATTTTTTTTCTTGTTTCAAGGTGTCATATTGGGTATTACCATAATCCCCACTGCATAGGCTTTGTCCACACATGTTCTTTCTTGTGGAGATGATCAACCTTTTTATAGAGCCCTATATAGACCAAGACCAGATGGTGCTTAGGGAGACTGGAAAGTTCAAGGTGTGTTCCTGTGTTACCTTGAAAAAGTCCCCAGATTACATTCTAGTTGGGATTGTTTTTATACTATTTTTGGTGGTATTTTATTGGTAGATATTTAATTTCCTTTAAATCTTATCATAATTTGGTTATGGGACTTAGATGCATTCATGCATGTTTGTTTATTTTTTTTATATTGTATCATGGTAAAGGATTAGATATATATTATTGTGTATGGATACATAGGCTATGGCCTCCCATGTTAGTTATATGCCTATGTAGCATTAGTTTACAACCCATTATAAATTGGAGTTGAGTTTGGGGAGATGCAACACATGCCCCACTAGGACAGGTCGTGACAGAGTGGTATCTGAGGTGTCAGTTCTACCTTAGGACCAGAGTCATTGAGATTGGTTTGTGGGTGACATTTTTATGTGTTTCATGTTTATATTTCATCACAGGGAAACCAGTGTTGGTGTGACAGCTGAAATATCTATACACCAAGACACTGATCACATGATTTTTGGCTTGGTACATGAGAAAACTTGTTTTAGGAAAAATCAATGGTACATGCACTATATAAGAATGAGTTTTGGTTTTGATGTCCTTTTTTGTCAGCTCTCCAGATATAATTCGTTATTGGAGTGCATATTATTAACTTTCAGGATGCCCCTATGATTTATTCCATATTGTATTCATCATCAAAATCATGAGGATGACCCCCTTAGTGATGAGGTGTTGATACAGAGATTCATTCTAGAGGTGCTAACTCCATGTGGTGCACCATCTATACCACCACTTGTGGAGGAGAAGACAGTACCCACAGTACCTATGGTTGAGGTGCACAAGCTATGCACACTTCATGTGTTTTAGCGACATATACCCCTCAGGTTCCAATGAAAGCCCATCCCACCCGATTTTGAGGTTTAGATTGAGGCGATGACCTGTGTTTTTTTGTATGGTTAGGACACTAATATATCAAATAATATTCTAGAAGGAAAGCCTTCTTCATGACTCAGTATAATGATGGTGGGGTTTGGTGACCCAGTCTTATGGAAAGGAAACTCTTTCATGGTTAGAGTTGAGTGCCTTTTCATAGAAAAGTTCTGTCCAACTATGCTAAGAGATTAAAGTATCAAAGAGATTATATATCTCCATATGGGTAGCATGATTATAGATGAGTATTCATTAAGGATTATAAACCGCTCCAAGTACATGATGTATATAGTTTATGAACATTTATTCTGGGCTCAGACATTTGAGAGAGGAATGCATAGAGACATCCAGGCCACTATTATCACTATTTTTATTCCAAAATATTTTTGGGTGCTAGAGACATATTTTTTGGTTGAGAGTTTCTTGGTTGAAAATACATATAGAGTGGTCTCTATTAGTGGGAAAGAAAGAGCAGAGACATCGACATTATTAAACTGACATCAGTAACAGGGGCTAGGATGTGTGAGTTATTTTAGGAGGTGGTCCCAAGGAAGAGGGTATATAGTTTAAGGTTCTTAGTGTAGGTCAAGTAAGCCCATGGAGAGGCAGCAATACTCATGTGATGGCAGGGGACATCTTGCTCGAGATTGTCTGACCTGCCATATAGGTGACAAGGAAACTGGTGAGGGGTCATTGGGGTAGAGGCAGTAGTATGAAAAATTAGTAACATATGGTAAAAGATATGGAATAGGACCTGGTAGAGTAGAAGTAAGTGGTAGATGCTTTGAACTTTTACCACCACCACCCCCATTGTGTTCATGATAGGCTCACGCAACTGAAGGATAAGGGTTGGGAGAGCTATAGACAATCAAGTCTTATGACCTTAATGCTCCTAGAATAGATCAAGGTTTGATTTTTATCATTTCAAACATAGTTTTAGTACTGATATACACATTTTATAGTCATTTATTTCTTTCCATATATCTTTTTTTAGACTTATAGATTTCCATTGAGCCCTAGACTCAACCCTTCTTCTTAGAGACTCTTACTGGAGATGATTCAGTAATCATACACACATGATATTAGTGTGAACTAAGTCTTAATGGAGAGAAATTATGTTGGGATATGTTTGTATAAATAATGAGTCCTTATGATTTCATATTAGGTATAAACTAGTTATCCACAGTTCATGCCTAAATTGTTTGTTTCGGGTAGAGGATGTGGTGTGCCCACAACGATGGAACCAGGATTTACTTTATGGATGAAATGGAAACCAATGAAGTGAATGATAAACTCATCCATAGAATTGTTCAATAGATTAATCACCAATTGGATAGAATTACCCTTAGTGTAGTGGATGTTATAAGTTCCCCAATTTATGTAGTGGTGATGACATTAGTGGATGTCTTCTCTAAGTATGTTCTGGGTTTACCTCCCCACATAGAGTTAAACTATTTCATTGATCTACACCCTGGGATCACACCAATATCAGTGTCAAAATTTCTGATGGATCCCATAGACATTTGTGAGATGATGGTGTTGGTTATGGAATTGAAAGAGATGGTATTTGTCAGACCTAGTGTTTCACCATGGAAATCCCCAATTTTGTTCGCCAAAAAGGTGGATGAGAGTTTGAGGTTTTGTTTGGACTACTGATGCTTGAACTAGGTGACCAAGAAGAAAATGTATTCACTACCAAGGATCGATGAACTATTTAATCACTTGAGAGGGGATTTCTGGTACTTGAAGGTTGAATTTATATCAAGATATCACCAGTTGTGAGTTAGAGATAAGGATATACCTATACTACATTTATATGTCGTTGTAGTCACTATGAGTACTTAGTGATTCCCTTTGGAATGAATAACACCCCATATGTTCTCATAGTACTTATGAACCAGATCATTCTTCTTTTATTAGACCGATCTATGATAATATTCATCGATGATATCATTGTGTATTTTTCATTTTAGGAGTATGAAATAGATAATTGAGGATTTTTCAAGATGTACTCCAAGAAAACAAACTTTATGGGATTTTCTCAATGTTCTAGTTCTTGATTTAGGAAGTTAACTTTTTGGGACATATCTGATCAGTATATAGAGAACTAGTGGACCCATCTAAAGTCAATGTAGTGTTACCCTAGGAACCCCCCAAAAGAGTGACAAATGTGTACAACTTCAATGGGATGATAGGATTTTACTGGATATTCATACATAAATTCTCTAGGATACCAGGTTCCATGAAATCTTTAAACTAATAGGGGTTTCTATTCATTTGGACCAAGATGTAGAACTATGTTTTTTAGCATTTGAGGTAGATATTGAAGAGTGCCCCCATATTGAGATTTCCAATGGTGGGGGTTGGGTATGTAGTGTTCTACGATGAATTAGGAGTAAGGCTTGGTTTTATTATGATGTAGAGGTATGTGGTGATTGATTACTGTTCACATCATTTGAGACCACGTGATAAAGACTATGTGACCCATGATCTTGAGTTAGAAGCGGTAGTAATTTCACTATATATGTGGATACATGACCATATGGGCGTGTATTTTGTCACCTATTGTAGTGACAAGAGTCTCTAGTATATCATATATCAGAAGGATGCAATAATAAGATAGAGGATATTACTATATTTCCTCAGGGATTATGACTTGGTAATTATCTATACTCTAGGGAAGTGGAATATAATAACTGATACTCTCAGCTGGAGATCTTGTTCTCAGTTTTTGAATGAGGCATCAAAGTAGTTTGCCTCAATGTAGTAATCCTCTATGGATGGAGATGGACCAACTCACCTCTAATTGATGGTTGTCACCCATCTTTTCTTGCAGCGGGTCAGGGTGGCACAACATGGGGATACAAACTATGAGACCCTATGTACATATATATCCACTAGACATGCCACTTACAGATTTTATAAAGGAGATTAGCACCTAATTATTTTCGGAGGACACATGATGATACTAGATAAATTTAAAGAGTAGAAAATTAAAGGGTTTCAATAATCTACTTTAGTGGTACATCCAGGTGTGGAAAATATGTACTAAGACTTTCTATGTCTGTTTTGGTGTCCAATGATGAAGAATAGAATATTATATTTTGTCTCTCGATGCCTTACTTTCCAGCAAGAGAAGGCAGAGTACCAAGTTCCATCATGTTTAACTCAAAACCTATATATTCTATAGTGGATGTGGGATAGGATATCCATGGACATAGTGATAGGATTACCATGTATGTTGAAGGGACATGATTCCATCTGGGTTATCAGAGACCAACTAACCATGTTATCCCACCTATTATCCACTGAGAAGTAGAGTTTGGTAGAGAGCTTGGGACCCCTCTATATTTCTGAGATAGTCTGACATCATTGGGTTACCTTGATTATCATTTATAACCATGATTTTCACTTCAAATATCAACAATGAAAGGTATTTTATGATGAACTTGTGACATAGATATAGTGGAGAATAGTGTTTGACCCTAGAACTGGCAACTAGATAGAGAGGACCATTCTCATCCTGGAGGATAAGCTGTGAGCTTTCGTGTTATACATTGGTCATAGTTTGGAGGATCACTTAAAAATAGTATAGTTTTCATTCAAAAATAGTCACCATAAAACATTTCGTATGGCACCATTCGATGCTTTGTAATGGTGACCTTGTCTATCATGACACTTCTCAACTGAACGAGAAGGGTCACACTCATGAGCCGAGAGTTTGTGAAAGCAACCATTGAGATGGTCTACATCATCCAAGAGTGAATTAAGGCTACCGATCTATTATATGTATTAGGTGAACATATGAAATATGCCTTTAGAATTCATGTAGGGACACCATGTGTTCTGATGAGTTTCACCTTGATGAAGATTACAGATATTTTGGTGGGGAGGAAAACTATATTAAAAATTAGTTGGACCTTTCCAAATAATGTGAAGAGAGGGTGAGGTTGCATACCACTTATCTCTACCTCTAATGTGAGAACATGTGAATGATGTATTTCATGATTCCCAAATGAGGAGGTACATGGATGACCCATCAAAGGTTCTTGATTGGGGTGAGATAAACACCGAGGATGGAGCTTCCATTGCTGAGTACCCAGTATAGATCTAGTATTTGTCGGAGAGGATCCTTCATGGGTGAGATATTTCTTTAGTGCATATCTGATGGCAGTATGAGAATCTTGATAAGATCACATGAGAGTGGGAGGATCATATTTGTGCTTAGTACCCACATCTCTTTGTGTATTCCTTGTTTTGTCCTTTCGGGGAATAAAGGCCCACGGTCAAGAGAATGCAATGAATCATATTTTCCATATATTAATACTGTATATTTTATGGATTATTGTTGAATTCATGTACTGATACAATGTTTGATTCCAGGGTTTGGTGTTCCCGAAATTAATGTTTGAAATATATTAAATATATTATATATAACACGTGTGATGTTTTCAAAAAAATTTAGAATAAAATCAAAAAGGGGGTTGAAATAAAAAAGTCAAATTCTCCATTGAGTTCAAAATGTGTGGTTTACCCTAGGTGTGACATAACCATGGTAATTGTTGGGTGATATTGGAAAAGACACCACGAGCATGAAAATAAATAAAATAATTAAATAAATTATTTTATTTTTAATTCATTGATATAATGACTGGAATCATTAAATAGACTATTATGAAAAAGTTCCAGGTTTAGTCACATTACCATAGATCCATTAGAGATTCATAGGAGAGATCATTTGAGATTCTCTCTTAAATGAATTGTAATCAAATCATAGATCAATGATTGATATGAAACCAGATTGTAGGTTCTCACCAAGGACAATGACATGGGCTCGTTCTCCAGTAGTGATCAATCCCTCACAATGTATAAATTATTTTTAATTGGATTCCCTCCCCATTCTTAATTCCATTGATGAAAATGAATCAATTAATAGATATATTGATCCACATTTCAATTATATTCTAGGATGGCTTAGATTATTCATGGTTTGGGATTTTTTCCTTGTGATTTATTTTATCTCTTTATTCATCATTCTAACATCAAAGATTCTAGGTTGAAACAAACATAGACTAAGGGCCTTTCATCAAAATTGTTCTTGTTTGTTTGTCGCTCGATTATTTACTCATTGTGGGCGTTCTTCCTTTGGGTTGTGGTTCTATTCATGTCAACAAATAGAACATTGCACACATGATTATTGACCTAATGGTTTGAAATCATAGATTTGGGTTTGACATGACAAGTAGGTTTCCCGATGATGGAAGCAGTGGCATATTGGATGTTTTTGGATACCCAATATCATGTTATCTATGTAGAGAATTACGAAAAACATATAAATACATTTTTTAATGTATTTTAAAGATTGAATCATAGTGTTTGATTATATAGAAGTTTAAATGATGATATCTGTTGATTCTGGTGAAGGGTATGGCTGGATTAGTTGATTATGACATAGAAATCAGATATGGAAACTAGGAAAATTATACACTAAATGATGTGTATCACATAACAATAAATCATGTGGTATGGTCTCATTGGTATATAGGGTTTCAGTAAATAGATAAGTATTACATGGCATGTAACCATGACACAGAGAATTTGGTCCCCATTGGTGATTTTGGTGTGTAATTCGGAGGGTACACTGACACGAGATGGAGTACATGGGCCAAAGCATGCGTTGTAATTCTACACAGACATGGCTTGATTGGGTGTACATGGGCATACCCATGTATTGGTACACAGGAAGAGTACATGGCTAGCTTCAAACTATGTACTGTTATATAAACACAATAATAGACATGGGTTGTTTACATGGGAATCACCCGGGATTGAAAGGACACAATGTGTAACTATTCTACATATCATGTATTCTATAAAATATATCATGGTACGCTTTTCATATGTTCCTTGGACAAGTTTCATTATGGTTCGTTACACATATCTGTTTCCTGTGGGTTAATATTGAATTGCCTCCTATAAATATTGGATAAAGATAACTTCATAAGGAATTATTAGATAGAGTTGTCAAAATACTTCCATGTGGCTCAGAGTGAGATACACTATCCACCTTGATACCCTAGGTAGATTTCTTGGTATCATCGTGACCAACAATAACTGGTTGTCAATCCCATACTTGACTGAGTTAATCTAGATGGATTTTTTGGTAAACCCCATGGCCTTTTGAGTTATACTCATTAAATTATCATTTCTATTTGGACTTTCAGTGTGTACATCACATGGTGAGCCCCATCAATCATTTCCGCTCAGACGGATGTGTTCAGTGCTATCAGAATCATGAAGATTGTTCTTCCAGATAAGTGCTATGTGGAACCATTGAACAGTAATCCATGGCTAGGATTATGATTGATACTAAATATAGATTGTGTGTCATTATTGTGTATATCTAGATATTCTTGTTTTATGTGATGTTGACATAAACCTGTGTATAGCTAACTATTTTTATTTAATTTTCTGCTTTGTGGTTTCAGGGTGTCCTATTGGGTATTGTTATAGTCACCCCTTCTTGGTATTTTCCAACATTTGTGATGTCTTGTGCAAATGATCAACATTTTTATAGAGACCTATATGGACTAGGACCATGATGGTTATTAGTGAGATCTGGTAGACTTAAGTGTGTTCCTCTGATAAACTAACAATAGTCCCCAATATATATTTAGGTTGAAATTATTTTCAAAATCTTTGTGTTGGACTTGTATTTGGTTATTTTTACTTTAAATTACATCCCCTCATACTCAGTTTTTATGATTTAGATGTATAAATTCATGTTTGTTCAATTGTTTTTATATTTTAGTAATGTATGGGCTTAATGATGTGCTCGTGAGTATATGTACCTATGAAAAGGACTCCCATGTTGAAAATATGCCTACTCAGTGCTAGTTTCCATCCCATGGCCTATTGGAGATGGCATTGGGGAGTCATAGTATGAACCTCATTGGGAAGGGTCATGACAATGGTAGTGAAATTCCTCACACTACAGTTTATTATAGTCCACATGGGATATCTTGTTTATTTTAATATCTTCTAATAATTATAACATATTACTCTCTCTATCATTAAATAACATTTCACTTTTCCCACTATTTATTTTCATTCCAAAACATACAGTATTCCATAGGATAATATTTTAATATTCATTCATGAAAATTATAAATATTCTCAATAATATGATCTTTAACCAATACTTTTTATGAAATAAAGGAGAAATTATCCGGGCCATAATATATTTACAAGGATTACTAATTTCAATATTTGAAGTTATAGAATTATCACACAATGATTCTCATGAATATTTACATCCAAATTGTTTCTTTTAGTCATCTGTAAATTTTTCTACTCCAAGAATATTCTTAGAAATATCATAGAAGTGATCCTTAATTAAATATCTATCAATATTGAATAGGGATCTTTAAAAATACCCCAATGATATTCCTCACAATTTTCCCATTTAATTCTTTAGTGAATTTCCTCATTTCATTAATCAATAATATCTACAACTTATTTTCAACATGTAGATGAATACTTTTACATCATTACCCATGAACAATCCACTTTTTACATAATATGAAGACACATTAACTTGAATCACAACTTACATAAATTACCACAATATTTTATCATAGAGGAATATCACAACATAATCTTATTTAGACCTTATGATTTGGGTGGAGGTATATTTCTAATCATAGTTTACTATAATAGTATCTTATATATCCTTTGAAAAAGTCATGTTATTGTCACATTACATCAGAGTTATTCATTCATGATATCTATTTTCTCTTACATTTACATTTAAAACATTTTTTATTCTTACATAACTTCAATTAAATATTAAATAAGTATATATTAATCTTTATTAAGAACAATTTAATCTTACATAATCTGTGTAACTTTTATGTTACTCTTTTTTAGTTGTTAAAAAATTGGTGGTTAAAATTCCATATATTTGAGTTATTTTAACATATCACTTTTTCAATCTTCTAAATCATTGAGATATTATGATGAAGGATTAGGTTAATATTGTTTTACCGTTGAAATATTTTTGTTTCTCTTGTATAGATTAAAAAATTTCATAAAATTTCATATACATCTCTGAGTTAATTTTATGTGATAATTTGTTACTCTTACATTGCCTTTAGAAAACTAGAGTTATTATTACCAACCTAAGGTTAAATCAATATTAGTTTTAAATATTTTTAGGATACTTTTATGTATTTACATGTTATTATTTTATATAATCTATACTTATAATGAAAATATAGCTTCATGTTTTTTAAATACCTATTACTCAAAACCTTAGAAACACAAAAATACCCTTCTCCACTCCACTCCAAATTCATCGAAAGCTCATTTCCATATATGTCATCCATCTCAAATAAATTTATTAGTCAATAAAATGTATTTATAAAAAACCCAAAAAAAATTTCAATGGGTTCAATATTATTTTCCTTTATATATTTTTTATTATTACCATATATTTCATGAATCCATGTAAAATATAATACTTATCTAAAATATTTTTTCACTTCGTAATAAATTAATAATTTTTTGAAAACCTCTTTTCCCCTCTTAATGAAAATAAAAACAAAACATATTTTAATGTTTTTGTATCATTCTTCTTCAAATAAATGAGCCATGAATGAGTCAAATTTAAGTATGCTTGAGCCATATTAGTGTATAAAATAAAGGAGATTAATTAAAATATTATTAATATCCATAATTCAATACATCACGTGTTGCCAAATAAAAATATTACTCTTAAGAATTGTTCAAGAAAATGTATCACGTATTCTCTTACACTCAACTGAACATACATATTAATTTAATTCAAACACAAAATTATTTATCATTAAATAATAAATATAAAAATTTATAATAAATAATAAATATTTAAATATGTAGGTAAAAATATACCCCAATATCAGTGTTATGGTTTAATCACATATTTTCAGGCTCATATTATCAAAATATTCATTCGAATGTGGTTTTGTGAGAATATCAATAACGTTATTCTTGTATTGAAAAAATTCTAGTCTCAAGATTCCTTTGGCCGACATTTCCTTCAAGAAATTATATTGATATAAATGTTATTTGACCTTGAAAATAGAACTAGATTCTTGGATATATTTATTTATCCTTGATTTTCCTATACATTGATCAATAGATAATAAGTATACATAAAAATATCCTCATATCTTGTCTTCACCCAATCATTTACGTAGTTGTATATGGGGTAGGAATGAAATAATATTTAGTGGAACATAAAAGGATTGATAAATAATTATTATAATTCTATGACACACATCTTCCACCAATGCAGAATGATCCTCTTTATGTGTACCTTTTACATCAATATGACTACCCTTGTCAGCATATATGATACCATTTAAGTCCATCTCACGTTTTTCTCATACAACAATCCTATACTGGAAGAACTTTTTACATATCTAATAATTATATTTTCTTCAAATAGGTATGAATAATATGGATTAGATTGATACTTCACATAGAGTGTAAGTACAAAAATAATGTTTTTCCTTGAGGTAGTTAAGTATAAAATACATCCAATCAACTTTCTGAATTTTTTCTCAATGAAAATATTATCTTTTTTATATTTAAACAGTATTTTTCCAACTCAAATTGGCATATAAAATACAAATCATTTATTCATTAATACCCTATTTAATAACTCATTTCCATATTTTCCTTGAGATATAGAAACATTTATTAAACATTGGTTAATTTTTAATGTGAAAAAGAATTTAATCACACTAATCAAGAACATCAAAAATTTATTCTTTATTTATTTTCAAAAAGGATCACAAAACTTTTCATAACTCTAATGAAATATTATATGATAATAAATAAAATAAGGATGAGTGATTTTTTATTTTTATGCCTAAAAAAATTCAGTTATATTTTTATTAAATTCATGCCTATCAAACTTTTTTTCATCTTTAAATACTAAGATATTTGGGATTATTTAAATCCATGTAATGAATTTTTTAAAATACACACCTTGATACCATCTCCATGAAGCATAATACCTTTATATTACTTTATATGAACTTATTATTCTATCTTTCCATTCATATAATATAATTATACATAAATTTAGAAGACTGTATAATAATTTTGTGTTGAAATAGAAAAAAGGATTCAAATAGTCTCAAGATTTGATATAGGGGAAAATATTTCATTAAAATAAATTCCATTCATATTTAAATACTCCAATAAAAAAATATATCATTATTACATATAAAATCACAATTTCCATTTATTTTTTGAAAAAATACATTTCTGTTAATGATATTTTTTCCTTCATTACATGGTAGAAGTTCCCATGTATCATTATTTTCAATTTATATTTTAAATTCATTCATTAATTAAATAAATTATTTTTTATAAATGGATTCATAAATAAATTCAGGGTTATTATTTTATAACAGACTAGGGTGACAATCTATTATAATTTTTCTTCTTGTTTTAGTCCACTGAATCTAATATCAAATGATATTTCAAGGAATTATTTCTCAATCATGTATTTTTTTCTAGTGGTTATGAAATTCATATACATAGTAATTGAATAAGATTAATCTACTTAATAATTAAGAATTTTTGAATTATACTCATATTCTATAGTGGGTTCAGATGTGACAATATCATACTCCTCATCACCTATAATTGATTTCGTAGTCAAATATTTATTTTCAAATACTTTCACATCATCACAGTTAATTATTCTATCATATTTATTATTCTATAATTGATATAAAATTAAATTTTAGTTATAGCCATGAAATATACCATATTATTATTTATTATCAAATTCTCCACCACCTATACCCTTATTATTGATCAAGTATGGATTCCAAGATACACTACAATGTTTTATAATTGGTATCTTCTGGAACTACATTTCTAATCAAGTTATACAAGAATTCAGGATTAATGACCACATATTTTTGATAATTCCAAAAATGCTGAATGCTTGAAACCTTAAATTCCTTTATGTGTCCCTTGTCATAATTTTTTGTTGACAAATCAATATGGATCATAATTTCACTTATATTGGTGAAATTTTATTATAGAGTGTAATGTTTAGTAAAATCATGTATTATTCCATTTTTGTCAAAATATTCTTACAATTACTTTTTGGCACACTCACATCCATTTTTAGATCTTATCCTTCTCAAAAGAACTCAAATTTTCTTCTTAATGACTCACTTGAATCTTTTAAACATGATAAATGCTTAATAATTGTGAGAAATCACCGTAATACATGTAATTCGAGTGAATTCATAGATGAGTGTGATGAAATTATTACATAAACTTGTTGATATATTTGTAATGGGTTTAAAAATATATGAGTGCCAAAACATAAATTTCCTTCTAGTCTTGATCTCAAATTCATTATGTCATTTATTTACTATCATCCTTATTTTTCACATGTTTTATAAATAAGGATTTTTTCTTTTTTTAAAAACTATAATGTTTTAAATAATCTCTTATCAGATCAAATTCATTATGTTCATTTGGTAAATATGATCATTTATTCCATGTCACATGTTATTCTCATCTTACATACTTATATATAAACCTACTTTATCATCTTTAATGTGAAGAAAATTACCATACGATATCAACCCTCTCAATATAACATACACATATTTAAATATATATTTAATATATCTATTCATTCTAAAAATCATTTAATTTAAAAAATTATAGTGTTGTGATACACAAACCATATAATTCTTCATCCCATTAAAAAAGAATAAATTTTAGCATTTAACTATTTGAAATCATTTTTTTCCATTTGAACTCATTTTATTTTTAATTAATTTTAATTTATAAATATATAAACTCATAATTATTATTTTTCATCATTATTCCTCTCATTTAAGTCATATCTCAATTTGTAAGGGAAATTATTAACCATAATCCATGGCTTCTCCTATTAGTATTCCCTAATTATTACATCAACAACATTCTCATGACCATTAAATGGATTGTTTTCTGATAAAAAATATCATATAACATAATTATATTTAAATGTTTGTAAGAGTGTAATACATTCAACTGATATGTGTCCTTCAAGATAATTCATTCCACAAAACATCCTTTGATTCAGAAAACTATTATTCACTTCAAACTTTTTCTATAACTTATTTAAATTATGATTTATTATAAGATGTTATTATCTTTCCTTGGATCATGCTCCATCCATTTTCTAGGTAGATACATTTTATACAACCAACTGAAAAATTTGTGTCTAAATTAACAAAAACATAAGTAATATCCCCGAAATCAAATTATTTGATAATGATTCTATTGTTTCATAGGTTTCAATTCTACCAAATATTCATATCTTTAACGTGTTATTTTTACCAGACACTTTAGGGGATCTCTTATTTAAAAATTTGATGATTCTTTGAATATTTTTTAATAATTGTTATCCTTATATATAATGTAATGTTTTATCTTTTCTTCAAACATGTCATATGACTCCAACAATTTATTTTTACTAGATTTTCTAGAAAAAATTAAAATCTTTTGTGGTGTGTATTAGTAAAAAAATCAGCTATTAGAGAACAATCCTTTCATGGAGTTGTTTTTGAACTATTATTAGACATCAATTATTCCTTTACAACACTTTATACCTCATTATTTATTTTATTTTTTTGGATTTATATACTCATTTATGTACATAGTATCATCAATTTTTTTATCTAATTTCTTCAAGCTTCCACTATCTTATATGAAAAATCTATTTTAATTATTATTGTGATCATAAATTTTATTCCCTAATTAAAAAATTATTATTTATAACTTGTCAAAATATTTATCCCCCTGGATGATTTTCAAAATTCATATCACAAATGATCTCTATTTTCTCACCATTCTCATGTTTCATGTTCTCATCTTCCTTAATGAGAAATTATTTTTTAAAATAAATTTTTTACTTCTTTATATTTTCCTTGAGGTGTTGATTTTCATATCTTAACCTTCCAATCTCTATTATAAACATCTATATCAAAATTCTCAAGGTATATTCCTTATATTATTCAAATTCATTAGAATAAAATTATGCACAATTTTATGTGTCATTCTATAAGGATTCACACCCATTATATTTTTAATCGATCAAAAATATTTTTGGTGTTTATTTATGGGTTTTCTAATTTCTATAACTCTATACAATGTGATAAGTAACTTATTCTAGTGATATTATTTCCGCTATGTAGAAATAGTTTATATTATTCTTCATACATTTTTATTTATATTAATTACTCTTTAAGATACCTCATTTATTATAGGACATCATAGATTCTTCATCATCATTATCTTAAAAAAAATTCACAAAATAATCATCATTTAAAATCTATTAATTTTAATAAAAAATAAGACACTAATTGGTTATTTTACTTTTATTCTTACATTGAACCTTTTGATATATATTGTAATATTGGATAAAATACCATAAATAACATTTCATATTCACTTCACCATACAAAATAATGTGATCATATTGAATAATTAAATCCTTGAAATATTTAAATTAAATTTAATTATTCATCTTCCCTTTCATTTGGGAGAAAATACTTATATAATTTTATATTAAATTAATATGAAATTGAATTGATAAATTTTAAAAACATCCTGATCTTTATCAATAAGACTCGAGATCATAGAATAAATATTATCTAGGACAATTCATATTATTTTCTTCAAAACTATAGTGTCTTTAAGAGTTTATATATTTACTATAAAAGTAATAATTGTTAAATATTATCTGGTAAAGAACCAAACAAAATATTAATCTATTGAATGTTTTATATTTTAAAAGTTAATCATATTAATATGTAACATTTCACTCATTAACAATTTGTCATCTTAAAAGATACTATGGAGTGTTATGTATATCTATTTTGAAGTTTTAAATTACATAAATTGGATGGATAATTCTCCAATAATGAATATAATAATTAATTTCCTTCCTTATAATCACATTAAAAATTCATTTTATCGTATATGTTCCACTTAATAACCTCCTATGTACTATGAAACCTTAATAAATAGACTCAAGGAGATAAATTATAATAGAATAAAGATAGTATATCATTAATTTATTTAAAATAATGAAAACCCTTGAAATAAAAATATTGAATAATATTGTCTTTTATTGAGTCATGGTGTTCCATATAAATTTCAAGTGTTTTATTATTGGGAAAATTGGGGCTCTGATGCAAATTTTTAGGATATGTTCAAAATTTGATATACACTAAGAGGGAGGGTGAATCACTATGGATATTTTTTTCAACTCACATATTCTCTTATTCTTATTTATCAATGATATCTCTAACACAATCTAGTGTATTTATAAAAACAAAAACAAAAATAAGAGCTAATTTATTTGCCTCAAATCTAAAATACACATTCCTCAATGTTTGGTAGTTATTACCACAAATTAATACAACCACACTTTTATTTTCAAGATAATTATATGAGAAAATTTATGTCCTTTAACTCCCTAAAATGTTGGAACCAACTGGTTTTTGAAGAACCCAATTTTTGTTTGAGTAGTAATCATTTTCAATGAAGAAGGAAACATTCATAATGTCATTACGTGATGAATAAAGTCAACATAGAAGAAAAATATAGAACCTAATGCTATTGATAATATTTATTATGTACCCATGAAATTATTATTGGTTGTATTAATTTATTTGTGAAATTATATGTATGGAAAATTATAGATGAGTTGTTTATAGTTCATGTGAAAAATCTGTTGTAGTAGTTGAGATAATAATAAGATTTATATGCTTCTGATGAAATTTTTATAACGTTCCATTCACATGGAAAAGATAATTAGTAATTTAAATATAATATTTCTTAGTATATCAGATCCAAATTTTGTTCAATAATAAATGATGATTGTGGTTATGTTACCATAGTATTTTTAATTTTAGAATCACTTGATGGAAAAGGAATGAGTTTATAATATCCATGGAGATTTGGTAAGAAAGCTTCTATGTAAGAGCCTTTATGTGTGAGGGTTTATTTATTTGGTATTAATGTTTAAATATTGTGTGTTGTTGAGTAGATAACACTATCTATAAAGGTTTAGAATGAGTTTGATATGCTTCTACATTGAACATCATTTATATTTGTTCATTGTATTATTGAAAGGCATCGCAAATTGAAAATAAATGAGCTAAGTCATTGGAGTATCCATCAGAGAAACATTAAACATAAAGAACTCTATTAAGACTCTTTGGATGATGTTTTGATGTGATTTAGAATGGTTGGTATCACATCCAATAGTTTTGGTGTTGATTTGGATAAATTTTAGAAGTGTTTCACCAAAGAAGAAAAAATAGAAAATTGTTTTATCTTGCAGTTGGGACCTCATATGATATTTTAGCAATTCATTTGATAGTTAATCCACAAATGTAAAAATTGACAAGGATTTTTTACGATGACCAGAATATGATTTTTTGGAGATGCCTATGATAATTTATCTACATGATTAAAAATATCAATGTATATTATCATATGAAAACAAATATATGATGTTTTTGATCTATAAATGGTAATTTATATATGAATTCATAAAAAATGAGGTTAAAATTTGGAAGTGAAAATTGACTTTTTCATGTAAGATATTTTTGACCATGTAAAGTATTTTTTCTGAATCCCATATAATAATTTCTCTTATGCAATGAAAATTTGATGAGCCCATAAGATGATTTAATAAGTGATTTATGAATTATATTTTGGGTAAAATTAATTGTCCAAAAAAATTTATATTATGAGGAATTAGATTGAAACTATATGATACTTGTGTAACACCATTCATGAATCAAACCCCTCATTTAAATACAAGATCATGATTCATGTTGAGGTTAATATTGATTCAGTTGAGGTAGAAGATAATATTTCATAGATTATATATCTATGATATATATGTTGTTTTCATGTCACATGATGTGTGACCGCACCAATGTATAAGTCCACAACAAAAAATGAAGTCCCATGTCAAAATTTCATGTAGAAAATTCTATGTGGGAATGGTTAGAAAACTAAATGGTACATATTCAAAAAAATCCCAGGATTTTTCAAATATCATAAGAAATAAAAAATACATTTATTTATACATAATTTTAGGATGATTTTAATGATTATTTGATGTAAATATTCAATTAATTAATGGATATGAATCTAGTTTTCTTGATCATGAAAAATAACCAATACTATTGTAACTAATCTATATATATATGCAGGTCAAAGAAGATAAAATAAATTTTGAGAGTCTCTCAAATGGGTAACCATAAAATACATTCTTCAAGTAAAAACATAGTGAGTTTGGTTATGAACTACAAATAATTTTGAATATACTACATGTTAAAAGAGGATGAGAAACAATAATACACTATTTTCAATAAAATTCTCTAATATAAAGGAAAAATATGATTATATTATTTGAAAAAAATTTCAATCTGAATATAACTAAAAATAAGAACAATATTAAGAGATAAAACATACATCATTTATTCACTATAGTAGCTTGAAAGAAAAGAGAATATGGATGTGTTATTACTAATCACATTCCCACCTAAATGTAGAAGACTTTATATCATTAAGATAGTCCACCTAATTACTACATAAGAAGAAGAAGGTCATATATATATATATATATATATATATATATATATATATTCTAGGAGGTACTCAATCCGTTAGAGTTGATCATAATTCCAATGAAGTATAAGCCATTTTTCTTTTATAAAGAGACTTAAAACACTATGTCATGTTATAACTCATTGGTGTTAGAATTAAAGGTTCAATCTTATACACTTTCTTAGCCTATTTTTTATAATAATAATGAATTCATGTGTGTGGGATAATAACATTGATGCACCAATGATGTATTTATATGAATGGTTACGAACCTCATTAATAGAACCAAGTGTTCTCCAATATTTCTTTATTATTCAATATTTTATACCAACTAAAGAATATAATGATACTGAGATATCCATTTCATAAAAAAAGGTGATTAAGAGATAAAAGTAAAATTCTTTTAAGAGTTACTCCATACAAATTCACCCCCCATAGAATTTGATTATCCTAAAGTATTCGAAACAATTGACATTAGAGGGAAGGCCATACTTCTCTTGGATTATATTATTTTAATTCCCATTTAAATGATTGAATTTATTTTTCCAAAAAGCTACATGAATTTCATTTTTCTATAAGGCCATAAATAATATGTCAAATAAAGAATTGAAGATATTCCTCCTAAGATAATGAAGAGATAGAATTAATGATAAGAAAAGAAGTTATGAAAGGAATCATTAATGAAGTACACTTCACTATTTGAGGTTAATAAAAGTGGATGTAATTTTATTACATCTATTATTGAGATTCCTCATAAATATAACGAAAATGAATCCCACTTAGGTAAAGGGGAATAAATATTTGTATCCCCATAAAAATAATTTTAAAAAGATAAATCCATCTTTGACGGTGAAGATCCAATGGATGAATCTACCCCTAAAGAATTGGACAACTATTCAATAACATTTAGTCTTTCATCTCTATATAAAGAAGGGGTCCCAAAACTCTCTTGTAAAAAGTAGTCTTCTAAAGAACCATGTATCTTTTACAATGAACACATTTATGAGGATTTACAAGATTAATCAATTGGTTCTACAAATGAAATCCAATATAAATTCCCCAAATAAATGTTTTCATATATTAATGGATTTTTTAGTATGAAGATGAAAATGAAAGAATTGATAAGGCTTTGAAAGAAAGGATACAAATATTTTTCATTCTCTCTAAATAAGGTGGGATCACCTTTATAATTAATTGGAATATTGAAAAAATATTTTCCTTATGTTACGATGAGTGTATCAATAAATTTTATGAAATTTAAGATGATAATAATGGACTTGGAGAAAAAACCATGCATCAAAAGAAGTATCTTTTATCAAATATTCTAAATAATAGATTAATGTTAATATTATAAAAGCGATTTGGAATATTATAAAAGAAATGAGTAATACATATGAAGAACATGATAAAAAAAGATAAAAAGAACTTTATGTAAAGATAAAATCATTTGATGATGAAAAAATAATCTATAATATCAAATTCTTAGAGTGTCCAATTACATTTAAAATCATATAATCAATACAATCCAAATGTCAAAAACAAGTTTAAAATAAATATACAACCACATAAACTAAAAACAATGAATTTTATGTTGAAAGTCATATCTCTCATAAAATATTTTCATGAGATTATATTATGATCATTTTATTGTATCCTCAATGTAAAAGTTACCATCCATTTCTGAAAATAATATATTTCATAATCATATTATTACAATGTCTCAAAATTCAATTAAAAATATAAATAGATAATAGGTGAAGAAAAGGGATAGGAATACAACTATCATGTCAATGATGTATATAAGATGGTTTTTGAGATTTGGTTTACTGAATGACACACAACCAACTACTTCCAAAGCTAAATAACTATAAGCTACCAATTCAGTAAAATTAGGACACCATGAAATTTAGAAAATGAATCCACGGAATGTTGGTTATTGTTTTGTCTATAATTTATTTTGGCATATAGTTATTTAATATTGTTTTAATATATCAGATTCTAAAATAATAATAAATCCTATAAATGATTAGGATAAAATGTAAAAATCTAAAAAATACAATGGCTATGAAGAAAGATATATATACAAGAAACATATTGTGAATTTCAGAAATACAATGAAGTATTCAAAATAATTGTTTCAAAATAGAATAAGCATACACATATGAATCAATAAAGATTTAAATTAGAAAAAATATATAAAAACAGACCACATGAACACATTAATAGGGATAGTCCCATCTTGGAAAGGATAATGAAAAAGATTCTAAAAAAATCATTCATAATAAGTTTATAAAGTTGGATGGTCAAATAGACTTGTGTAAAAAATAAAAGAAAATATTTAAATTTAAAATAATCCCATGAATAGAGATATATAATCTACACTAAATGGGAGAATATGTTTCTTTTGTGAATAAAGAAGAAAAATCTTAGACACTTGTGAATATGCCATGAATGTGGGAATTAAAGGAAACAAGATCAGAGATAATAAAATAGTAGTCCAATGGAGAAATAAAATGAATAATTTGGTGAAAATTTCTTATGAACATCCCTGTAGAAAATCCAAAAGTTATGACCATACTCCTAAGGTATTTTTTGGATATCCTAATAGACAATTTTGATTGAAAAGAAAAACTATATCCCCGTAATGAAGGGAAATCCATAGGGAATAAAACTATTCCACATAAAGAAAAAACCTGAATTTCATGAGGGGTTATCAAAAGGGGATAACCTAAAACAGCGTGATGAGATGAGTTGAAGTTGAAATCTCGATATAAATAATTAAAATTAATGTGTACCATTTCTTATAATGGAAGAATAAATAATGATGTACATTAAAGTGGAACCAATTGATTCATGTTCCCTAATAAATCATGATAAAAAAATTGCACACAAAGAGATAGAAAAGCAACCAATTTTATACCATTTATAATTTAATTTAAAAAAGTATTTTCCATGAATGATAGACATGAAGCGAAATTGAAACGAAAAAACTTGTTTAGAAGAAATTCCCAACATAACTATTCACATTGATGAATAAGGAGATTTCACTATAACCCCTTTGTTTCTGGTATATGACCATTGTTTCACGATTTTTGAGTATATATATTGTTTAATTTATGTTCATGAAGGTTATGAGTGGTTTTTTCATGTTTTTGAGTCATTTTTTGACGTGCATGAATTTTCCATGATTTTTGTAACCATAAAAAACCTCTAAGATATTGTTCATGGGAAGACAACTGGTACTGGGAAGTCACATGGTTGGAATATGATCTTGTCAAACTGAGAGAGTGCATAATATATACTATGCAACATGAAACATTAGAAAAAACAAAACTAGAAAAATTATTGTTTAACTGTGTGATCAAATCTTGTGAGGTATGAATGTAAGATATTATCACTGGATGGTTTGTGCACTATTTGAAAAATCATGTATCATAACCATGAAATATAATGTAAAAAATCCTTAAATTGATGATATAATATAAATTAATATTCCAAACCACCTTTAATCAAATATTCTCTCCGTAATGCAATTATATTTTTCTCTCTAGAATCAGGTGGCCATACCCTTTGATCAAAGATCAATTCTTAAGTGAATTAATGTGCGTTGGAGCACTAGATTTTTTTGGTATGTGCAGTTTGTCCATCGTTATTAATAAACCCAAGGTTATTTTATCTATCTCTCATGGGACCATTGATCATGTTCATTATGGATATATCTATGTGTTTTGAATGGTTTTGTAATGTAATATTTTGTGATATAGTTAATGGAATGAGGGTTTTGATTGGATCTTAATGTTTTGTATTATCTTAATTCATTTTAAAAAATATTTTTAAGGTAGGTAGTATTTCTCTCAACTCCACATGGTTTAGAACTTAATGTATTATATTATATTTAATTATTTTATTTAGATGGTGGGGAAATACTTGTGTAATTTTTATAAGAATATCTTTTTTATGGCTTCGAAAATATAGAAAAATGATTTGGTTTCGAAAGACAAATTTTTTATAATTTTAAAATGGATTTTCCCAAAATTATGGCAGGATTTGGAAGAATGTAAATCTTTTGATTAAAATATTTAAGGAAATAAATATTTTCAATGTGGAATGACTTGATATTATTTTTGTATAACCAGTTTGTAGTGTGTTAAGTGGGATGGATTATGTAAATCAAGTACCATAAAAAAATGCGGGATTGAGTATAGATTCATTGTGTTCCACCATAAATGGTAACACTAAAGTTGTGTGTGTGTGTGAGGCTGTGTGTGTGGACCTGGAATTGGATATTAAAAATAAAAAATAAATGGTTTTTTGATTTTTTTTAATTTATTTTACATAGAACTTGATTATAGTATTAATATAAACTATTATTATTACTTGAAAATATTTTATAAATTTTGCTAACATGTTTTGTCCAACTGGAATTAGTTTGGAATTCACAATGAAAATACAAATAAGCTCTTAATCATCCCCATCTTAGTAACTGTTGTGAATTTTCATATGGTTTCTATTGAGACACATGTAAAGGCAAGGTATCTCAGTTTATTAGTGATTCTTCTTGATACTGTGGGCATGGAATATGGAGCTGAATCCTAGAGTGGGTAAAATGTTGATAGTTATACCACTTGAGAGTTTGCGTTTTCTAGTATTTTGTTTCTCTTCGAGCATGTCTTTCAAATTTCACTATGATAATGTGCATTGTTTTGGTTATTTTATGAGTTTTATTTTTTAATCATGAATCATATAGATATTTTGAATGTTATTGTTGATTGAGTTGTGATGTTTTATCTTTCAACTAGAAAATTTTCCCCTTAATATTCATGGGGAACATGGAATTTATTTCCCGAAATTGGTGGTATGAGGATGTCACCAATGTACTAGTATCACACCCATAATTTCTCAAGAAAAAAATTAGGGGAGGTATGTTACAAATGGTATCATCTTATTCAATCCTTGGCATAAGAAATGGTATAACACTTGGAAGACCATCTATATTTTTGAAAAATGGGGTCATTTTATTTGGACTTAGAGGTGAAATTTATATCATTCTATCTCATGGGATGGTAGTGAGGAGATAGGATTTTCATAACATGAAATGTATAACAAAAAATGGAAGAACTAACTGCTGAATACTAAACATCAACTCTCTATAGTGTTGGTTACATGACTATTTCAAGACACAACAATGTGTATAGTGACCTCATTTTCATGGGTTTAATTTATGATATATTCATGACATTCATTGATAACAAGACATACCAATATTAATTCATTGCTTATTTTGAGTTAAAAAGTTTATAAAATGGACTAAAAGTATATATTTTTTAAAATATCTAAAATGGTTGATTTTTTAAATCATTTTTATTGTATTTTCCAAAATGGTTAATATGTTAAAGATAGATTAATTGTGGAAATATATGTTTTTATATGCATGGATGTGGAAAATTATATTTTTTATGCCTTCAGTTTCTAATGAATAAGACTAACTAGTGTTTTGTTTTGGTAATAATGAATAAAAATGGGTTGCATTTTAGAAACCAATTGGGTAGGCTGATAAAAATGTGGTTTCTGAAGGACCCCATAACACCCTAAGAGGTGAGGGATGAATCAGGCTGTCAACATTTTCTTCTCAAGTGATAGATCTGATTCCCACATTGGTAAGAAACTATTAAACCTATCTGATGGAAAAGTGCAACAATTAAAACATTCATAAGATGAAAGACAACACAATAATTTTACTTTGTTCACCAATAATGGTTACTCCAAAGACCATACACCAAAAATGATTCATTCATATGTACATCCACTAATTTTAACAATATGTGGAATTATTTTTTATACATATTCACTCTATGTCAGACACACTACCTTAATAGGATTTCAGGGATAACATACTATGTCTCTCAAAACACTTCAATCGACTCCCCCTAAATCAATGCTTTTGGAGAATTCTAACTCAGTTTATTTTATTGAAGGTTACATCAAAATATTTTCATTGAATTATTTGTCTTAGTTTATAATGAGATTATTATTGTATCACTTTTGTAAATTTATGCGCTTGGAATCACTGATAAATAAAAACGAATATTGAAAACACTTTAAAAGCACACACTAGAAATTACATGCAACACATACCCTTGAATTCAATATTTTTGGATTTTCACACAAGATGACTTCCACACAAAACTTATTTTTAGTGAAACCATCATCTTTCATGAAGATACATTACATGTTTCACTTGGAATTTTTAGACTAAAGGAACTCTTTCCATGAAAAATTTACATTCAGCAACTCCCCCGCGTGAAACTATTTCACATGGAAGAGGAACCTAATCATTGATAAAAAGTTAAAAGTATGCATTGGGGGTAGCTTCCTATTTATAGAACTCAGTTATATGGACCAGACCATAAAAATTACATAATCGTGAATTAAATGAATAATTCACATTTAAGATATTTCTAGATTTAGATATTTATTAAATGAAGACATAACTGTTACATATCATCTTGAAAATTACATGTAAACACGACTACTCAGTATCTATTTTTTCATAAAATAAAAACACTTAAAAAGTAACATGTCTAGTTCCATGTTTTAGACAGCGTGACTTTTCCATGTTCCCATTCCTAACCCTATTCATATTTAAGTCCTATGGAAAACATGTCAAAATCAAGGGATGGTCATAAAAATCTCAGTAAGGGATATAAAATAAGGAATGAAAAAATTATCCCATCAATAAATACAATTCAATGAAACAATACTTTTAAATCATTATATACCTTCTGAAATCATAAGATTTATGAATAACATAGAGAAATCATAAATCATATAGGTAACTTATACCATAAAAAACATACGTACATTGTAGATATCATAGATACATAGAAAGTTACATTAGAATACCCATCAGAATATATTTCTTAAATCTAATAGGAGAAACATTAATGTTTACCTCCGTTATGTTACCCAAGGAATTAGAGATCTATCTCGGGCTCAGCCGCCTTAGGTTTGTCATAGAATAACCTGTACATGTATATAATGACCCAGAATTAGAACATATTCATAACACATAAAACAAGAAAAAGTAAACATAACATTTCTTGATTGAAATCACAATATATAATTTCAAAATATTGACATAATCAATGCATTATCAAACCACTTTTAAAAAACATTTAAAAAATTTAATAAAGTGATTTTTGAACCAAAGTTTTCCAAACCAATTTGAAACTTTTAAAAGAATTAACATTTTAAAACATTAATCTCCCTATAAATAAATCCTTAAAACAATTTTAAAAATAAATACATTAATGAGAAAGATTTATAATAATAAATAATTAAAACATTTAAAATAATAATTTAGTTAAAGAGTTCTCAACCAAAAGAGAGACACTTGAATAAAAATAATAAGGGAATAATATTAATAAAAGATTATAATATCATGAGAATAAATATATTCATTATATAATATGTCAAATGGTGGTATATACACCATATAAAAGTGAATCGGTTTATAAAAACAAAAATTTTCAAAGGAATGTAAATTGAGACAAAGTCCCTTAAAAGATCAAATCCTTAGAGTAAGTACAAATCAAAGACACAATTCTGTTTCAAAAATATGAATAAAAAAATATCAATGGATATTATGTTTAAAAAAATCATATTTCATTCACACATATTCATAGCATGTCATAATCAAGAAGTAGAAGATTATCCCAACGAATTGAAATTGGGTAAAGAATTTCCCTTAAAAAAATTTGACAGCCTAACAACGTCACTTTAAAATTCAAAAGATGAGTTTATGAGAGAAAAAATGGTATCCCATCACGTTTACATATAATTTACAGTAGTAATTATTAATTTGAACATATCCCAATATAAGAAGATGTAAATTAAATGACATAACAGAAAGAAGCCTTTGGCTAAAAGTGTATGGTGAAAGGTTCCCATACCGATTTGGATACATACGAAACATACACCCCATGAAGGAAGGATCATACAATGAAGATTTAGATACCAATATATTAATTTATATTAGACAAATAATACAATCATGGGCAGTACATACACCAAAAAAAGGAAATAGTGGCAAATATAGCATGAATATCACGGGAATAAAAGAGTGAGATGTAAACCCCTTACCACGTTGTAATCAATCGATTCGTATGAAAAAAAGTTAATATCCAGAAAATTAATCATATAATAACATGAATATTAATTAAATCATGATAATATATATCAAATTAAATTACACAATACACAACATTCCATAAATAAGGGGTGAACAATGAAAATCTAATGCAATTAAAATTGAGATAAGACACCCCTTACCTCATGCCCGACATGACTCCTTTGTTGATTATTCGTCATGAATATTAAACATAAGTTAATTTATACTGTCTTAAGAAGCTTTTTCATGTTTATTATTTCTTTTCATCCCTTATTACTTTTATATAACAATATGTTAAATATTTGGGTTCATATTGGACATTTTTTCGATGTTCAGAACATGTGTAAAAAATGTACTTGTTATAATAAAAAATTAACCATTCCATTATATAAAAAATAATATTCATGATTTAGATATCATATATATCATATATATCCAGTATATATTTACTTATAATAGTACATAACATTTAGATATAAGAAATGAAATGCACCATTCATGGATACAGTAAGCCGTAAGTACGCATTAACATTACTTTCATTTCAATTTTATATTTAATGTAATGAAAATATAATGATAAATAGGAATATTATAATTCCAGAATAATATCATATATAATTTAATTATCTCCATCATCTATAAATTCCACATATGGCATGAATGAGTTATATCACTTTGAGGGAGCGGTAGTCCACACTTCCACCAATGAAATTATCACTTTTACCCATTATGGAAACCATAAATGTATGATATAAATCGATAATAAAGAAGCATATAAATAATATAAATATAATATATATCACATATAAATACATTTCCATCATAATGGACAACATTAATGGTGGTAGGAGATAATTGAACAATCATCATTTCGTGAGGCAGTAGTTCACCGTCCATAGAAAAAATATGTTCTTTTAACCATTAGATGGAGGTGATTGTGTTGGTAGTTCGAATAATCATCATTAAAACAACCTAGTATACTGAGGATACTGATATTTTTATAAAATAAAGATATTAAAAAATTTTATGGTGTTTCAGAATTAAAATAAAATAAAAGAACTTAAGAAAAGACATTACCTTTAAATCGGGCATCTCCCTTTAGTTTGAACCAATTAGTTTATTTGAATTGCCTTATGCCTAGGGTAAGGTTTATAATATGAGTAGAGGGTTTTAGGCATATTAATTTGGTAGTTTTTTGATGAGAAAATGGGTTTTATAAGCCTATTGAATGGGTTAAAATTGTGAAATTTTTACAAGGGGGACGAGGTGCTCTTTAGGAATGTTTAAAAAAATATTATTTTGATTTATAATTATTTTTGGTTTTAAAGGTTAAAAACTCATTAAATTTGAATATAATATGTCTTATGTTATAAATAAAATCATACAATAATAATTGGATAGTTTTTTTATATTGTTTAAATTTTTATAATCATATTTATATACATCATTAATTAATGAGGTAAACATTGCATCGTTATTGTTTCATAAATAATTTTATATATTTGATGTCAAAAAATTATAAAAAAATATCAAAAATTAGGAAATATAATTATCTTTATAATATGTATTTATATTCTAAAAGATAACTTATATAACCCCATGTAAGAATTGATTTAGTAAAATACATATGTTTTTGTTATTTTTTACTTTACTTTTAATTAATTAATATATTGTGCCATTATTACTCTTAAGTGGCTTAGTAGGGTTCCAAAATCAACCCAAAGGATTTGCATGGTTTAAAATGTATTAGACAATATTATTAGAACACATTTCAGGGTAATTTAATATTATTATAATATTATTTGTTTACCCTTATTTACCATATTTACCCTTTAACCATGGTAAATAAATTTTTTACTGAAATAAAATTTTAAAAAGCCTAAAAATAAGAGTTACATATATAAATAATTTTGACCTACTTATTCAAAATATGTAATCAATTTTTACAAATTAAAAACAAAAAATTTGCAGAAAATAATTTTAAATTAATTCACGCTATTGAAACAAAAAGCGTCTTTTTATGAAATAATAACAATCAAATGATTAATAATTGTTTATGTCTAATTTCCAAGTGAAAATACTTAAAATGAACAAAATTTGATTAAATGGTAAAAATATAATCTATTAAACTTTAAAACTATTTATAAATATTATCTATCCATATAAATAAATTATATTAAAAGGCAGTTTTGAAATAAAATAGTGTATTTTTCAGTATTCATAAAAAATGTACTTTATTTGAAATATACCAAAATTTTATTCAAAATAAATTTTGTTGTCATGATTCTAAATAAGATTATTATATTTTCAAATATAACATATAAAAGTGATCAAACTAGATTTAATGAGGGTTCACCATCAAAAGGCGGTAAATCGACCTTTTAATGAATATTAGAGTATTTATGATTAAAATTGAATTATTTCTTATTTTAAGACTCTAAAATTTATTAGATAAATGTAAAAACATTTTGAAAACTTTTATATTCATATTTTAGTTAGTTATATCTATTATTTACTATAAAAAGTCAAGGAGATAACTACCATTTAAAATAATATTATATTGTTTTTTTTAGCATGACTCAATGTTGTGTGAAACATAAGTTTTCAAAGAAACTCGCTGTTGCGTATCGGGTACGCCATAAAAAATAGAATCCCCATTAAATTAATATTAGTATTTAATTGAAAAAAAATAATAAATATGAAAATGTTATATTCTTTATTTACTTGAGATGTTTCATCCTTCCCCCCTTTTTAGAATTGCGTCCCCACAATTTTAAAATTGTGCTTGGAAACTCCATTGAATGTCCCACATAAAAAAAAGAGTCAATAGAAATATCACTTTAAAAGAAAGAAAGAGAAATTCAAAGGTAACCTGAGATAGCCCATACTAAGATTCGATGTAGGAAGAAATTGATATAAAAGTGAAACAAACCATAAATGTTTGATGAATTGTGGTAGAAATCATGATTAAGAGAATGATAACCCCAAAAAATCACAAACATGTAAAGGTTTAAACAGTATTTGATTCCACAGTAGGAAAAGTTAACGGACAATGTTTTTGTTTTATGTTACTTTTCATAATGTTTATCAATTTATTTAAGAGGATGAATAAGAACATAAGGAAGCATACATACTTTTCATGTAGACTTTCATACTTTACTGGATTTCTACCAAAAACTTGTCTTTTATCCAAATGATGAGTATTCAAACTAAGTTGGTCACATAAAAATCAATAGAATCAACTTCTATAGTATCATTTGATCCACAAAATATGAACTATATATTTCCCCTATCATTAGACATAAACCAACAACAAAAAGTTTAGTAAAATATTCGATAGTACCCCAAAAGGAAAATCCTTTATAAAACAAAAAACATCTCTTAATATCCAAAACTCAAAAAACAATATCCAAGGTTCAAAAAAGACCATTAAATAAACAATTGTCCTTTATATTCTTCAAAATAATCCAAACTAGTATTTAAACCCAAAACTCAAAATAATTTGAGCACATAGTCTTGCACGATAAATCATAACATTTATCTCCAAATAACATAAACAACTCTTAAAGTCTCATACTATAGTGAAATTAACCTGGTCACATATTCTAAATGATAGGGTAATCATCTCCATAAATAACCCAAATTTCCATATGTTCACAATAAAAAAAATAGTTTCTTCAAAAATAAAATTTCAACCATTACTCCACAAATAAGATCCCCTAGTATTGTAATTCCCTTAAGCATATAATGTTCCCCAAAGAGATAACATCTTTCAAAATATACTGAATCACTTAATCTCTAAATAATGTTCCTATATTATGGATATCCATTTGATAAAACATAATTTCCCAAAATCAACTTATTATTGATACTTAAAATCGTTTAACATACATGAATAAGTCATACTAACTAGGGAATTCACGTAGCATAGTGGTAGGTGATGCGCCCTTGTCACCCTTCGGTTGTGGGATTGATTCCTGCATCCATTACAAACAATATTGGTTGTCATAAATATTATAGGTTTTCCTTTTAAAAAAAACTAAAAAATTTCCCAAATATGTTTTATCCTCAACAATTTTCTTATACCTTTCATATTCATCCCAATGCATTAAGTCCTCATCATCTAATATATTTTCATTTTTTTCACTTTCATATGATAAAATAAAACTATTCCCAATAGAATGAACATTATACCTTTATCATGGTGTCTATATGGGTTCATGATCATCATGTTCACATAGGTAGAAGGTTCATGCATTGCAACACTGATTTAGATATCCTTAAAAATCATTATCTTCCTTCATCCAAATACACCTTCTACAACATGGATCATATGGGTGTTCGTAGAAGAATAGTTTCAGAAAATAATCATGTATGACATATTCTTTCAATGAATCTAATAATACATGACTTTTATGAAATAGTCAGACTAAATTTGAGTTGAAACTTTCAATAAATGTTCTATTTAAAATTCCATAAGCATGTGATTATTGACTATATTGTAAAAGAAAATATAAATATGTCATGCAAGGTTCTCCTTCATTATAACCCTTTTCAAAATCATAGTAGGCTTCAAAATCATGTGATAAGGAAAAATATTTAAAAATGCCTTGATAATATTTACCTTTCTTGAAAATATGATAATATTGTGAAAATAGTATTTTATTAAATACAACCCATGATCCACTATGATATCATGGAATAGTGGAGGTGTTTGATATCTCAAAAAACGTTTTCCAAGTGAGTTTTATACAAGAAAAAGTTTCACAATCATCTGAACATGACATTGCTATAATTATTGAAAGCATGTCCTAAGAAAGAGATAAAAATGTCATTTGAGATCCTCCTCCTTGCATTTGTAACCAACTTCCATGACATGAAAAATTTATAAAACATAGATTTAACTTAAATAATAGACATTGGGACTAACCATGTGTTTAACAAAAACCCATAATCCATAATTTTATCTAAACCAACCTCTAATAGCATCTATATAGACCCACCCTTAAAACATTACATAATTTGGAATTAAATAAATAATTCACATTTAGGATCTTTTCATTTTTAGAGTCTGAGTCAATTAGTCCAAAACTATTACATATAAACATGAAAACTACACGTATAAACTACTAATTAGTATCCATTTTTTCAGAATATAAAAACTCTTAAAAAGAAACAAGTATAGTTCTATGTATTAGAGATCATAAATTATCCTTGATCCCATCCTTGACCCAATTCATTATTATATCTTCTAAAAAACATTTAAAAAACATGCTATGAGAATAAAAATCTCAGCAAGGGATATACAATAAGGAATGAAAACATTATCCCATCAACAAATACAATTCAATGAAACCATACTTTTCAATCTTTACAGACCTTCTGAAAGCATAAGATTTATGAATAACACAAAGAAATCATAAATCATATAGGTAAATTGTGGCATATTAAACATACTTACATGATATCTATCATAGCTATATAATGAGTTATGTTCGAATACCCACCATAATATATTCGTTAATTCTCTTAGGAGGAACATTAATGTTTACCTCCTTCACGTTACCCAATGCATTGGAGAGCTATCTCGGGCTCACCCGCCCCATGTTTTATCATAGAACAACCCATATATGTAAACAATTCCCAAGCACCATAACATATTAATAACACATAAAACATGCATAAAGGAAAGATAACATTTCCACATTGCAATCACAATATATCATTTCAAAATATTGACATAATCACTACTTTATCAAACCATTTTTTTTAAAATAATAAATTTAATAAAGAGTTTTTTGAATCAATTCTTCCCATACCACAATGAAGATTTTAAGGGAATTAACATTTTAAAATATTAATATCAATATTAATACATCTTTAAAACCATTTTTAATATATGGAAATTATTGAGAAATATTTAGAAGAATAAACCATTAAAACAATATTTTAGGTAAAGAGTTCCCAAACAAATAAGAGACTCATGAATAAAAATAATTTAGGAAAAACATTAATCAAATATTATACTATCATGAGAATAAATATATTGATGATATAATATAAAAAAAGGTAGTATATACACTATATAAAAGTGAATTGGTGTATAACTACAATAAGATTCAATGGAATGTAAATTGAGACAAACTCCCTTGCAAAGATCATATCCTTAGATTAAGGGAAAATCAAGGAAATAATTATGTGTGAAAAATAATAATACACCGAATATAAGTGTATATTAAGTGTTAAAAAATCATAGGTCATTAAAAAATATTCATATCATGAAATAATCAAGATGTATAAAGTTATCCCAAAGAATTTAAATTCGGTAAGAAGTTCCCTTACAGAAATTTGACAGCCTAATAACATCACATTAAAATTAAAAAACTGAGGTGATGAGAAAAAAAAGATTATCTCATTGCATGTACATAAAATTAACATAAATAAGGATATAAAAAACATATCCCAACATAAGAAGATGTAAATTAAAAGACATAACAAAAAAAGACTTTGACAAAAAGAGTACGGTGAAAGGTTCCCTTACCGATTTGGTAACTTATGAAACATACACCCCATGAAGGAAGGATCATAAAATGAAGATGTGAATACCCATAAATTAAATTATATTACAAAAATAAGACAATCATGGTAAGTACATACACCACACAAAAGAAAATAGTCGCAAATATATCATGAATCTCCCGGGAATAAAAAGTGGGATGAAACCCCCTTAGCACGTTGTAATCAATCAAATAGTATGAAGAAAAGATAATAACCACCAAATGAATCATATAATACCATAAATATAAATATAATAATGATAATATATATCAAATTGTAGTACATAATACACCACATGAAATATATAAGTGGTGAGGAATGAGAATCTCATCAAATTAAAATTGTGAAAAGAAACCCCTTACCTCGTGTCCGACCAGAATCATTTGTTCCTTGTTCATCCTAAATAATAATATTAAGTTAATTTAATCTTTTGTAAGAAAAATTTTAAATTTTATTTTTCCTTTTATATAACTTATTACATTGTTATAACAATTTTTAAATTAGTCGAGTTCATATTGGACATTTTGTGGAGGTTTGGAAGTCGAGTCAAAAATGAACTTGTTATAATTAAAAATTGTCCATTCCATTATCTCAAAAATAATATTCAAGATTTCGATATCATATATATCATATATATCTAGTATATATATTTTTTATAATAGTGCATAACATTTGTAGTCAAGAATGAAATGCACCGTTCATGGAGACTGTAAGCCATACGCACGCATGAAAACTACTTTAATTTATAATTCATATTTAATGGAATGAAAAAATATTGATAAATAGGTATATTATAATTATTGTATGATATCATATATAATTTAATTATCTATATCTTTATACATTCCACGTATGGCATGGACGAGTCATATCCCATTGAGTGGCGGTAGTCTGCACTTCTTTAAATGAAATTATCGTGTTTAACCACTATAGATACCATTAAGGTATGATATAAATGGAAAATACAGAATAATAAAAACCATATAAATATAATATATAAAACATATAAAAAATTTCCATCATAATGGACACAAAGAGATGTGGTAGGAGATAATTGAACAATCATCATTTCGTGAGGTAGTAGTTCTCTATCCACCGAAACAATATGTTTTTATCCATTAGATGGAGGTGTGTGTAAGTGTAGTTATAATACTTATCATAATAAAAAACTATTATATTGAGTATAATATTTTTTTATAAAATAATGGAATAAAAATAGTTTACAGGGTTGGAGAATTAAAATAAAACAAAACAACTTAAGAGAAGACATTACCTGTAAATCGAGTATCTCACATTGGTTTGAACCAAAAGGTCTAATTGAATTTCCTTCTACCTAGGGGAAGGATTATAATAGGAGGGTATGGATGTACTGAGATTAACTGGGAAGAGGTTGTAGGATACAAGGGGCTCTATAAGTGTTTGGAATGAGTTAGAAGTAAGAGCTTTTAATAAAGGGGAAGAGGGGCTCTTTAGGAATTTTAAAAAATATTATTTTATTTTATAATTATTTTCAGTTTATAATGGAAAAAAACTCATTAAAGACAATTATAAGATTACTCATTTTATAATTTAAATCAAGCAATAATAATTGGATAGGTTTTGTATATTTTTTTAATATTTATAATCTTATTTATTTAAATCATTCATTAATGAGGTAAACACTACATCATTATTGTGTCATAAATAATTTTCTTTATTTGATGCCTAAATATTATAAAAATATATCATGATGCAGAAAATAATTCTATATTTCAAACTAATATTTATATTCAATGAGATAACTTACATTACACCATGTAAAATTTGATTTACTAAATGATATTTGTTTAAGACATTTTTATCTTTACTATAAATTAATTAATATAAAGTCTCATTAGCACTCTAAATTGGATCCATGAGGTCCCAAAATCTACCCAAACCATTCCCAAGATCGGAATTGTATAATAAAATATGATTATCACACATTTCTGGGTAATTTAATATTATTATAATATTATTTTTTACTCTTATTTACCAGATTTACCCTTTAACCATGGTAAATAAAATTTTTACTAAGGTAAATATTTAAAATATATAAAAATAAAAGTTCCCTATTTCAATAATTTAAACCTTGTGATTACCAATATGTAATAATTTTTTTCCAAATTTAAAACCCAGAAGTAGTGGAAATTAATTTAAAAATATTTCCCGCGGTCAAAACAAGAAGTTTGTTTTTAAGAAATATTAACTATCAAAAGTTTGACACTTGTTTATGTTCAATTTCAATGTGAAAATACTTCCAATGACCAAAATTTCATTAAATGGTAAAAATATAATCTAAATACACTTTAAAAAAAATTAAAAATGATAACCAAATCATATAAATAAATTATAATAAAAGGATGTTCGGAATTAAAATTCAATATGTTTCACAGTTCATAAAAATGTACTTTTTTAGAAAAGTACCAAAATTTTATCCAAATTAAATTCTGATGTCCTAATTCTAAAGAAGATTATTATTTTTTAAAATAAAACATATATAAATGACCAAAAATATATTTAAAGAGGGTTCCCCATCAAAAGGAGGTAAATCGACCTTTTAATTAATATTAGAGTATTTATGCTTAAAATCAGAATCATTCTTATTTTAAGCCTCTAAAATTTATTGGATAAATTTAAAAACATTTAACAAACATGTATATTCATATTGTAGATAGTTCAGTCCATTCCCTGCATTGCAATGGCTAGGAATTAACTACCATTTAAAAAAATGTTATATTTTTTTCAGTATAAATCAACGATGTGTGCAATGTGAGTTTTCAATGAATCTCGTTGTTGTGTATCATGTACGCCATCGAACATAGCATCGCCATTAAATTAAAAATAATATTTAATTCAAAAAAACTATAAATATGAAAATGTTACTTTCATTATTTACCTGGGATGTTACATCAATGACCCTACACATAATATTTTGATGTCTCTTCCTCTACGTGAATAAGATTCTCTTTGAGGGCACAAAACTCCATTTAATGTCACATTGGGTGTGTAAGACTCTTCCTCGAAACCATGTGGTTCACACACAATGAAATGTTTCATGTGATTTTTCCCTTTCCATATTTTGATGAGGTGTATAACACCCCAACCCCAGTTACCTAGAGTCGGTGAATTATTACATAACATTGGCATCATCACAAGAAGGATCAAATCTCGAAAGACCAATTGGTTTAGTAGCCTTGGAAGCACTAGATATATTCATAAGTCTTACATTACATCATAAAGTGAAAAAATACTACAACAACATATTTTATCCATATTCCACACTCATATCCCCACATAATATCCCTGCACGTCATTCATAATTTACTTCTTCACTTCCTGGGAAAAATAAAACATTGAAAAGGGGTGAGCTCAAATGCCCATTAAGGATAACAATATAGAGGAAACTTTCATAAATAAGAATAAACATTTAAGGCAATGTATAACTAAAACAAAAGCCTTTTAAACTTTAACATCAACATATTATGGCAAAAGTAAAATGAAATAATTCCATTTACTTATTCACATGGATATTCTACTAATTGAATAATCACATGCAATATCAATAACCAATTTCATAATGATGGAATGCATAATGCCAGACTATCATAACCACATAGACAAGGCCTCGTGCCAAGACTACAAATAAGATTTTGCAAAGGCCTTGTGCCAAGACACTAGTTTGTCTCATGAGACCTACCGATGCATCGAGGAGCTATAGCGGGCTCCACCCGTCACATATTAAGTCCAATGCATTCCCATATGAAAAGGTTTAAACATTACATACACATTCGTATTTAAACTAGCATTTGAAATGTCAATACTTTCACCATAAACTATGAATGGTATAAAAATAGCACATCCACAGTCAAACATATCACAAAAACATCAATTCAATATAGAAGTTTTCTATCATAATAAATCATCTTCAAATAAGCATAAAATCCATCAAAGGATGTTGACATAGTTGAAATCAAAACCCTTTTTAGAGAAATATATCTTTCTATTTTGAAATCATTTAAGAGTCATATATTTATAAAATAAAACATTTTCTTTGAAAATATTCTTATAAGATTGTAAGGTAAGCTTCAAAGATTTTATAACGGCAGAAAATAACCGCATCCACCGTATAAGTTAAAAAAATATTCTTACCTTAATTCTGTCGAAAAGGTTAAAAAGCACCTTGTTTGAAAAAAATGGAAAGATTCCTTTATAAAACTCTTATAAAAAATCAAACAAGGGTATAAATGACTGTAACACATATTCTGTAAAATAGTATTAATATTTTGAAAAACATTTTTAAGAAACATGGATGTGGATGACAAAGAGATCCCAGTAGATTATTATGTATAAACAACCTCGGATAATGAAGAGATTGCGAAATAAACCCTTACCTTGAACTTTTCCTTGAATGGGGTAGGGTGAAATCCTGTATAATAGTGAAATAATTGTTATTAAATTATACAATAATCATATACATTCATATGATATCATATTTGATCTTTTAATATTGCTTTGTTAATAATATCATAGTATTATCGTCGTTTCGGGTGTTAACTTACTCGTTTTCTTTTATATGTTTTGTTACATAAGACATGTTTTTCATGGATAAGTTGTATATTATTAATATACAGAATGTTATCAAGTCCTTAAAAATTATTTTTAAATCATCAAATGATAATTATACTTGAATGGATTCAATGGAGAATGAATCTCATCGCGTTCGTGGAGACGGTAGTCCGTACGTACGCACGAGCGATAATATATTTTTTTGATATTAAAATAATATATAAATTGATGTTATATCATATATAAATAATCATTAACATGTTATATTTATTATTTACATGAGTTACACATCATTATTATACCCATCCAAATAATAATATATTGAATAACAATTACACCACGACGTGGAAACGGTAAGCCGTACGTACGCTCGTATGGTGAAATATTATTCAAACGGTGGATAGAATACTGAATATGGTTGTACCATATTTATAATAACATCACAGTATATATATGATACTGGAGTTATTATTTTAGAATGGTAATAAAAAAGTAAGAAGAAGTGGAAGAAGAAAGGAACTTGGAAAAGGGTGGTGAAATCATTACCTCTTCTTCGGGTTCTTCCTTTTGATTTGATCAAAAGGGCTCCTTAAAATGGCATTCGGATCAAACTAAGGCCTCTAGGTTGTAGTCAGGGAATTTGGGATAGTATTGGGTCAGAGTTTGGTGGAACCAAAAGGCTTTTAAGGTGTGAAGAAATGACAAGGAGGAGTGCCCTTTTATAAGAAGGGTGAGGGGCACCATTGGAAAAGCTAGAAATATTAATTAATAATAAATTCATATTCGGTTTCTAATGGCTCCAAAGTTGATTATTCAAAGTTTAAAGTGGAGATGGGTCGAAAACCACTCAACCAATAGAATTTAGATAGGGATGGGTACTTATATTAACCTTATCTTTAAGTATTAACTCTAAGTTAACTAGTTTCACTTTTACAATGTCTCTTTGTATTTTTAAATTATATGGTTAATAAACAAACTATATACATCCAAGAGACCCCCAAGTGGTCCATTAATGATACAACAATCATTATATAAGTCTCTTTTCCTAACATTAGATTTTTAGGAATTTAATATCAATTAATAATATAATATTTGTTTTAAAAACTCTTTTATGTCAATTTTGACACTATTCAATAGTTTATTTTTTTGAAACTCATAACAGAATGATTACTTCAAAAACAGTTAATTAAATCAATCCTAACATGTCATATTAACCTTTAAAATTAGTTTAATTCATAAAAAGTCTGAAATTATATTTATTTCGGTATTTAAAATATCAATTATTTTAAATTTTTACTATTATAGTAATTACTGCATCATCATTGTGTCATAAATAAATTAAAATATATAATCTCTAAAAATTATAAATAAAATATCATCATGTAGGAAATCGTTTTATTTTTCTAAAGAATATTTATTAACGAAAATCCAACATATATAACTCTATGTAAAAATTGTGTTTCTAAAAGATATATGCTTGTGTCATTTTTGTATTCATTTTAACTTAATTAAAATAAAGTGTCCCTATCACCTACAAGTGGCTCCATGGGGTCCCAAAATAGACCCAAAGATGCCTATGGTCGAACATTTATCAACCAATAAGGCTAGGACACATTTTAGGGTAATTTAGTATTATTATAATATTATCTCTTAACCCTTACTTACCGGATTTACCCTTAACCATGGTAAATAAAATATTTACCGAAGTAATTATTCAAAATGTCTAAAAATAAAAGTTTCCTATTTACACAATTTGAACATCCTGATTCCAAATATGGAATACATTTTTAAAAATTCAAAATACAGAAGTGGAAGAAATTAATTTACAATAAATCCCATTGTTAAAACAAAAAGCATGTTTTTAAGAGATAATAACTATCAAAATATTGACACTTGTTTATGTCTGGTTTAATTGTAAAATTATGTCCAATGACAAAAGTTATATTAAATTGTAAAAATATATTCTAAATATACTTTAAAACCACTCAAATTCATAATTTTTCACTATTAATTATTTTTATTAAAAAAGTTTTTAAATAAAATTTAGTAATTTTCACTATTCATCAAAATATTAAAGTTATCTGAAAAGTACCAAAATTTCACCTTAGGATAAATTCTATATTTCAAATCCAAAAATGAAGTCCATTTTGAAATATAAAATATATGTAATTTTTAAAACTAGGTATTACTATTCATAATTGATAGTTTGATTGGTTATGATGTGTTAGAACTCAGTGTTGCGTAAAACACACGCTATCACATTATTCAAAGAGAAGTGTACCGTATAAGTTTGGGGTGTTATAAGGTGATTCTGATATATTATTTGAGCATACCTTTCCAACCCATTGTCACACATGAGCGCAAATCCATTTTCTAAAAACATTTTTCACCATTCTCCTATTTTTTGACGAAATCATTTTTCTCACTAGGAAACAATACCACCATCAATACTATTTTCATCTTGAACTATAAGATCAATTCCTTGTAAACTGCTTGATCTTCTATGTAAGGATTGGAAACAAACAAAAACTATATTCCATTTATAGCAAAGAACAAACTCGGTTTCAATAGTTTCAGGTGTTCCAAATTTTATCCAAAAGATTGTATAAAGCATTGACCATAATTTTGAAGTTTCGGATAAGGGTAATAATAATAATAAACCTTGGTAGGCGGACCATTTGGTTCATTTACAAAATTAAAATCCACCCATATTTAGGGTGTATTTCGAACTCGAATAAGCATAAATTTTGTTAATAGGATGAATCAAATATTTTATTTCCTTGGGACAATTGTAGAGTTGAATGTAAAGTTATAAATGTATATATTGGATGATTAGGAATACTAGTGTTGGGAATTAGTAGTTAATGCTATATTGGACTATGGAATGAAATGAGAGGATTATGAATATTTTTTTAACAAGTAATTATATTCTCATAACTTTTATATTTTTCGAATAATAGACTTCATTAGTTTGAATAATGGGAATCTCTCAGTGATAGAGTACGTAGATAAATTTGTAAATTTAATCCTCATTTCCTCATATGTTTTTTAAAGTGTACCCATAATTTCATGTATTTTCTCTTTGGGGTTGAGGTCATAAATTATTTTAAAGATTTACATTCTCTATATTATGAATTATAAAGAAAGAGTCAATAGAGATATAGTGGATGAAAGTTATAATTCATGAAATATGGATGCATGGTGTATGAATATTACTATGGGAAGAGTTTGGAACTCCACTATTAAAAATAATAGGAAGATGGAAACTATATTTTATAACGGTGATACACCTCCAAATCAGACTATAGGATCTGTAAACATTCCCCCATGGACAAAAAGTAATCTATGAGGTTTTTAATGTGGGTTACTAGATCGTGTAATTAAATATTGTACAACACCTCTTAGAGCATGTCATAATTTAACTAATATTAGAAATATTATGATATATTAATACAATGCTGTCCTTTTATGTTCTGGAGACATGTCTCATACTTCTTATCCATATTATACTTCAATAAGATGAGTGAAACAGAATTAATATTATAATCAAAATAGAGTGATTGTAACATCACAGATAAATGAATAATATTACATTTTCATATTTATTAATATTTCTGAATTAAATATTAATTTTACTTTAAAGGTGTTGAAATGTTCGATAGCATACCTGATAGGCAACAATGGGTTTCTTTGAAATATTACATTCTACACTAATAATATAATATTATTATTATAAATTGTAGTTAACTTCTAGCCATTTTATAGGTGTGAATGAAAAAAACTAACTAAAATATGATTATACATGTTTTTTAAATGTATTAACATTTATCCAATAAAAGGTAGAGGCTTTAAATGTGAATGAATCTAATTTTAAGAAACATTTACATTAAAAGGCCGATTTATAGCCTTTTAATGGTGAACCCTAATTAAATATAATTAAGGTCATTTTAATACATTATATTTGACCAAATAAAATCCTTCTTTAGATTGGGGACATCAAAATTTACGTTGTGTAATTTTTTTTAATTTTTCTGATAAAGTTCATTTTCTAATGAATAGTGAAAAATATTGTATTTTAATTCAAAACTGTGTTTTAATATAATTTACTTATATGGATAGAGTATATTTTTAATTGGTTTTAAAGTGTAATTAGAATATATTTTTACCATTTAATCCAATGTTGGTCATTGGAATTAATTTCACTTTGAAATTAGACATATACAAGTGTCAATCTTTTGATAGTTACTGTTTCTTAAAAACACACTCTTTGTTTTAACAATGGTAATTAATTTTATGTTAATTAATTTCACTTATATGTTTTGAATTTAGAAAAATAGAAATAATTTTTTAAATTCGGAATATCAAATAAATCTTAGGCTGAAATTTTGGGGTTTTTCAGAAAAACATCAATTTTTGATGAATAGTGAAATCACATAGTAGTAGTTAACAAACTGAATTTTTCATTTAAATGAAATTTTACTACTGTTGTGAATTGAATTTTGAAAATACAACATACATGGTTATTATCAAGAAGTATAATGTGGTTCGATAAAATGAAAATGATTTTTGGTGAAGAGTAACTTTTGACTTTTATTTACCACAGTTTATGGTAAATAATGTAATTCATGGTAAAAAGATTATTATAATAATTAAAAATTACCTTAACATTTTTCCAATCCTTATTAGATGAGTAATGTACGACCATGGGCATCTTTGGGTCTATTTCGAGACCCCATGGAGCCACTTATGAAAGATAATGACACTTTAGATTTACTAATTTAATGTAATGGAAAAAATGACAAAAACAAAATTCTTTTAGTAAATTAATTTTTATATGTTGTTATGTAAATTATATATTCAACTATAAATATTAATTGGAAATTTAAAAATATTTCCTACATCATGTTAGTTTTTTTATAATTTTTAGACAACACATAAATTAAATTATTTATGACACAAAAATGATGTAGTATTTACCTCATTAATAAAATATTTAAATAAATAAGATTATAAATTTTAAAATAACATCCAAAACCAGTCCAATTCCTATTGGATGACATTATTTCTACTATAATTTTTCTTATCTTCGAATTTAATTATTTTTGGACATTTAGAAACCGAATATCATTATATAATCAAATAATATTATCACACATTCCTAAGGAGCCCCTCCTCTTCCTTATAAAAGGATACCACTTCTAAAAACATCCTCACACCTCTAAATATTTTTGGCCCATCCAACCTATTCCCAATTAAGCTCCCTAGATCATTCTTCTTCTCCTAGAAGCCTTAACTTAGGCATAAGGCACTTCAAGAAGTCCATTGGTTCAAACCAAAGGGAGTTACCCAAATTAAAGTTAACAATTTCTCTTAAATTGTTTTCTTTTATTTTTCTTCGCCAACCCCTAAAATCTTTTTATTCCTTTATTTTGTAACAAAAATAGTATCCTCAATATACTATAATGATTTTTTTAGATGTATTCTAACTACACTTACACACACCTCCATCTAATGGATGAAGAACATAATGTTTCCGTCGATTGAAAACTAACGCCTCACGAAATGATGATTGTTTGATTATCTCATACTGCCTCTCATGGTGGTCATTATGATGGAACTGTATTTATATATGATATATATTACGATTATTTTTTACTTATTATTCTTTATTTTTTAATATCATACCTTTATGTTTTCCATTATGTGTAAACACAATAATTTCATTTGAGGAAGTGCGGACTACCACCCCCTCCAAGCGATATGACTCGTTAATCCCATATGTGGGATGTATAAATGATGGAGTTAATGATATTATATATGATATTATATATGAAATTATACTGTAATTATAATATACCTAGGAATCATTATGTTTTAATTCCGTTAAAATAATAAATAGAAATGAATGTTGCGTTCATTGGTACGTACGACATACCGTCTCCATGAACGGTGTATTTCTATTCTTACCACGAAATGATATGTAATGTTATAAATATACATATATACTGGATAAATATTATATATATGATATCTAAATAAGTAATTTTATTCTGGATATAATGGACTATTGACCACATGGACAACTAGTACATATAAGGTGTTCATTTTTGACTCATGTACCAAATATCGACAAAACAACCATTATTAACATAAAGGATTACATAATGTTTATAACATGGTAATAAGTTATATAAAAGGAATTATAAACTTGAAAAAGGTTCTTAATAATGTAGAAAATAAATTTAGTTTATTATTCATGAAGAACAAGGAACAAACGAGTCAAGTCGGACACGAGGTAAGGGATTTTTTTATCTCACTTTTAATTCCGTGAGATTTTCATTGTTTTCCCCTTATTCATTGCATGTGGTGTGTTGTGTACATACATTTGATATATATTATCATAATTTTCATTATATTCATGGTATTCTATGATTAATTTTGTGGTTATTAACTTTTGTTCATATGACTCAGTTTATTACAACGTGGTAAAGGGTTTCATCTCACTTTTTATTCCTATGAGATTCATGATATATTTTCCACTATTTCCATTTTTTTGGTGTATGTACTGCCCATTATTGTACTATTTATGTAATATATTTACATTTATGAGTATTTACGTCTTCATTGTATGATCCATATTTCATGTGGCTTATGTTTTGTAAGTTACCAAATCGGTAACGGAACCTTTCACCCTCCTCTTTTTAAAATACTTCTTTTTTGTTATGTCTTTTAATTTACATCTTATTATGTTCAGATATGTTATTATATATCATTATTTATGTAAAATTTCTGTCCAAGTGGTTTGATATCCTGTTTATCTCATCAACTCATTTTCTAAATTTTAAATTGACGCCTTTAGGCTTTCGAATTTTTATAAGGGAACTTCTTTACCCAATTTCAATTCTTTGGGTTCAACTTGTACTTTTTGAATATTTCATCCTATGAATATGTGTGAATGAATTTTTATTTTTTACACATAATATCAACTTATATTGGGTGTATTTATAATTTTCACACATAATTATGGGTCTGATTTATCTTTAATTTAAGGATACAATCTTTATAAGGGATTTTATCTCAATTTACATTTCCACTGATACTTCATTGTTGTTATGAACCAATTCACTCTCATATGGTGTATATACACTCCATTTACATATTATATCATGTATCCCTTTATTATATTGATATTATAATGTTCATATTAATTGTTATTCATCAATTATTTTTATTCAAGCATCTATCTTTTTGTTAAAAACACTCTTTAACTAAAATATCATTTTAAATGTTTTAATGATTTATTCTTCTAAATATTTATCATTAATTTCCATGTTTTCGAAATTGTTTTCTGGATTTATTTATATGTACATTAATGTATTCCAATGATAATTCATTTAATATCTTAAATTTTTTATGGGACACTTTGTTTCAAAAATCTCTTTTTAAATGGTTTTAAAGATGATTTTTTATTTCTATATGTTGATTTCATATATTGGAATGTGTAAATGTAATCTTTCCTTTATACTTGTGTTATGTGTTACGATTATGTTATGGTTATTGGGTATTATTTACATATACGGGTGGTTCCATGATAAACCTAAGCGGGGTGAGCCCGAGATAGCTCTCCAATGCATTGGGTAACGTGATAGAGGTAAACGTGAATGTTTCTCCTAAGAGATTTTGGGAATATAATGTGATTGGTATTCCAAATATGACTCCCAATATAGTTGTGATAGCTACAATGTAAGATTGATATGTATTCCATAAGTAACCTTTATGATTTATGATTTGTGTTTATTATTCATAAATCGTATGATTTTGTAAGGTATGTTATGATTGAGAAGTATGGTTTCATTGATTTGTATTTATTGATGGGATAATGTTTTCTTTCCTTATTTTATAACCCTTACTGAGCTTTTTATGCTCATCCCATGTTTTTGATATGTTTTCCATAGGACTTAAAGATGAATTTAGTCAAGGATTGGATCATGGAAAAGTCATGTTGTCTAAAACATGGAGCTAGAAATGAATCTTTTAAGTGTTTTTATTTTATGATAAAATGATTACTGGGTAGAAGTGTCTACTTTTAATCTTTTGAGATATAATAGTTATGTACTAATTCTCTAAAAATATAAACCTAAAAATATCCTCATTGTGAATTATTCATTTAATTCAATATTATGTAAGGTTTAAGGTTGGGTCCTTATATTGTGTATCATAGGTCGTTTTAGATAACTTTAGAGGTTTGGGAATTATTTAATCATAATGAAATTACCATAATGGTTTGGATTTTAGAGAGAGTCATAGTTTTTATATATAAAGTGAATGAGTTTAAGATAACATGAATAATTATATCTCAGTATTTACCCTCCTCATAAGATATTATATGATGATTTTACTAATATGCTCACACTGACCTTTCTAGTTTTAGTGAATGGTTGGATCCAACAAGAATCAAAGGGACAATGGATGTGAAGAAAACTATAACGGTTTTTTGAATGAGCAATTGAATGAAATGGGAGCTACAATGAGAACTATTATGGTTATTCTCAACCAACTATCTGGAGTCATGTTTGACCACATGAACCTTGGTGATTTTTATACGGCATTGTATATGTGAGAAACAAATACCCACGGATTTTCAGGTAATAATCATAATGGGATGTATGTTCAAAAACCTATGTGTCAAGGATGTGGAAATAAACACCTAGAAAAATGTTTCAAAGGTATAGGAAGATGCTATAGATGTGGAAATAAAGGTCATAAAGAAGCAACCTACCATGGAAAAAGGAAGCATCTAGTTGACTCTTGGAAAGGGAAAGAAGTTAATTCCAAGGGATCAATTGAATGTTTTAAATGTGGTTTGCATGTTCATTATACAAACAAATGTCATACGAAGAATTTTGGGGAATTGGATAACTGGGATCGTACAAATATTTGTTTACCAATACCTAATTCCATTCCGATTGAGGATGAAGAAACTAACAATGAGCAATGAAAGGTATGGATTATTTCTTAACATATGTTTTGATATTATTGAATCTTAGGATATGATTCATGATTTTTTATGTTGGAAATAATTATTTCAGAATAAGTTGAAAATGAATGGTTAATAGATCATGAAGAATGTTGAATGAGTAAGAAGTCAACATATAAGGGATTTAAGAGTTATGGTATATTTTAGGATGGTGAAATGCTTAAAAGCATTAAGGCTCTTTTGATGATGGGAATTACATTAGAATACTTTATAATATTTATAACCATGATGTATGATATATGAAAATTTTATTAAAGGAATAATTATCTTTTCTTTTGTGGATATAGTTATAAAGAATCATTTGGGATTATATGATCCTTTATTTTGAGGAAATTATAAGTTAATAATTTTTTTGGATGAAAAATGAAAGTTATTAGAAAACCTTCATGGTTAAAATATGTTATGGTTATTTTTGAAAAATTTATCCAATTTTTGGAATTCTATAAAATTATATAGTTTAAAAAAATGACAACACGTAGACCGTGTGACAACCCGTTGCGTCAGACAAAGCTACGGGAATAGAACCCACAACAAAAGTGCGACCTGTATTTATCACCTACCACTGGACTACGTGAAGTCCTTGGTTTGTATAACTAATTATTTTTAGTTAGATGATTTTATTAATCAAGAATAATTCAATTTTGGGTTATCTATGGAAATAATTAACCTATCATGGAGGATATTTGATTAGGTTAATTACTATTCAATATGAGAAAATCAGAGTAACTGATGTTATTGAGATAAATGTTAAGATTTATCTTAGAAGACTATGTGATTAGATACTTTTGAGATTTGGGTTTCAATATTAGTTTAGATTACTTTGAATAATTTTATGGACAAATGTTTATTGAATGGTCATTGTTAAACATTATGTTTTTTTGACAAATTTTGGCGATTAAGAGTAGTTTTTATTTTTGTAAAAGATTATCCTTTTGGGGATTACCTGATCTGGTGCTAACCATTTTGGGTTTTTATGGTCTAAATACATGGGAAATATATTGTTCATATTTTTTGGATTGTTTTATTGTCTCAAAGTTGATTATAGTGCTCTTAATGTGAAAAAAGTCATCCTTAATACTCATCGTTTGGAGAAAATATGAGTTTGTGTTAGAAATCTTGTAAAAGATGAATGTCTACATGAAAAGTAAGTAGATTTCCTTATGTTTTTAGTTAATATAATAACCAAATTCCTTAATTAAAATCAATTTAATACAAAAACATTGTATGTTATCTTTTACTACTGGGGAATCAAAGACTATTTAACCCGTCACATGTTTGTGATTTTCTAGTGGTTAACTTTCTCCTAAGCATGTTTTCTATCACTCTCCATCAGAACATGATGGTTTTTTTCTCTTAAATATCCATGTTTCCATGAAATACTAGTATAATTTGTCTCAGGTAACCTTTTATACTTCTCTTCCTTTATTTTAAAGTGATAGTTTTATTGACTCTTTTTTCAAGGTGGGGCTTTCAATGATGTTCCTAAGCCCAATTTTTAAATTGCGTGGAAGCAATTTCCAAAAGGGGGGAAGGATGTAACATCCTGGATAAATTAAGAATATGACATTTTTATATATTAAATTTTTTTTGAATTAAATATTAATTTTACTTTAAAGGGGTTTCTATGTTCGATATCGTGCCTGATATGCAACAACGAGTTTTTTGATATCTTAAGTCACACAGAAATAACATAATATTATTATTTTAAATGGTAGGTGAATGTTAGCTGGTGTATTGGTGGGAATGAAAAAAACTAACTACAATATGATTATACATGTATGTTAAATGTATTTACATTTATCCAATAAAAGTAAGAGGCTTAAAATTCAATTGAATTTAATTTTAAGTGTAATTTACATTAAAAGGCCGATTTTCTGCGTTTTAATGGAGAACCCTCATTAAATATAATTTTGGTCACATTAATACATTATGTTTGACCAAATAAAATCCTTCTATAGAATGGGGACATCAAAATATACTTTGTGTAATTTTTTTGAATTTTTCTGATAAAGTTCATTTTCTAATGAATAGTGAAAAATATTGGAATTAAATTCAAAACTATGTTTTAATATAATTTATTTATATGGTTATATTATCTTTTTAATTTGTTTTAATGTGTAATAAAAATATTTTTTTACCATTTAATCCAATTTTGGTCATTGGAATTAATTTTACTATGAAATTGGACCTAAACAAGTGTCAATCTTATTATAGTTATGGTTTCTTAAAAACACGCTCTTTGTTTTAACAACGGGAATAAATTTTAAATTAATTAATTCCACTTATTTCTTTTGAATTTGGAAAAATAGACATCATTTTTGAAATTTATAATATCAAATAAATATTAGGCTCAATTTTTGGCATTTTTTTGAAAAACATCAAATTTTGATGAATAGTGAAATCACTTAGTAGTTGTTAAAAAAACTGACTTTTTCATTTAATTGAAAATTTACCACTTCTGTGAATTGAATTTCAAAAATATAAAATACATGGTTATTATCAAGAAGTAAAATTTGGTTAAATAAAATGAAAATATGTTTTGGTGAATAGTAACTTTTGTCTTTTATTTACCACGGTTAAAGGTAAATAAGGTAATTCAAGGTAAAAAGAATATTATAATAATTTAAAATTCGCTTAACATTTGTCCTAACCATATTGGATGAGTAATGTCCGAACATGGGAATCTTTGGGTCTATTTTGGGACCCCATGGAGCCACTTATGAAAGATAATGACACTCTAGATTAATTAATATAATGTAACGACAAAAAATACATAAAATGTTTTTTCTAGAAAATTAATTTTTATATGCTCCTATATAAATAATATTTTAGACTTTAAATATTCATTAGAAAGATAAAAATATTTCCTACATCATGGTTTTTTTAATAATTTATAGAAATCATATAAATCAAATTATTTATGACACAATAATGATGTAGTATTTATCTCATTAATAAATTATTTAAATAAATAAGATTATAAATATTAAAATATCATCCAAAACCTGTCCAATTTTTATTGGATGACATTATTTCATCTATGAGTAATCTTATATTTTACTTTAATTATTTTTGGAACTTTAGATATTGAATATCATTATATAATAAAATAATAATATCACACTTTGTAAAGAGCCCCTCCTCTCCTTTATAAAAGGAGACCACTTCTATCCAATTCCTCACACCTCTCAAGCCTTTTGGATCCTCCAAACTCTTCCCAATTAAAATACCTACATCCATATCCTCCTAATTGAAGCCTTACCTTAGGCCTAAGGCACTTCAAGAAGTCCTTCGGTTCAAACCAAAAGGAGTTACCCAAATTAAAGGTAATAGTTTCTCTTAAATTGTATTCTTTTATTTTACTTCTCCAACCTCTAAACTATTTATATTCCTTTATTTTGTAACAAAAATTGTATCCTAAATATACTAATATGTGTTTATGAGAATAATTCGAACTACACTTACACACACTTTCATCTAATGGGTGAAGAAGATAATGTTTCTGTGGATGAAAAACTAACGCCTCACGAAATGATGATTGTTCGATTGTCTCCTACCACCTCTCATGGTGGCCATTATGATGGAACTGTATTTATACATGATAAATATTATTTTTATGTTTTGTTTATGAATATTTTTTTTATATCATACCTTCATGGTTTCCATTATGTGTAAACACGATAATTTCATTTGAGAAGTGCAGACTAACGCCCCCTCAATGTGATATGACTCGTTAATGCCATATGTGGGACGTATAAAAGATGGAGTTAATGATATTATATAATATATTATATATGAAATTATACTGGAATTATAATATACCTATGTATCATTATGTTTTAATTCCTTTAAAATAAGAAATAGAAATGAAATTAGCGTTCATGCGTACGTACAATTTACCGTCTCCATGAACGGCGCATTTCATTTCATACCTCCAAATGATATGTACAATTATAAATATATAAATACGGGATAAATATTATATATATGATATCTAAATAAATAATTTCATTACAGATATAATGGACTATTGACCACATGGACAACTTGTAAATATAAGGTGTTAATTTTTGACTCCAGTACCAAATATCGATAAAATGAACATTATTAACTTAAATGATTACACAATGTTTATAACATTGTAATAAGTGATATAAAAGGCATTATAAACATGAAAATGGTTTTAACAAAGTAGAAATTAACTTTATTTTATTATTCAGGAAGAGTAAAGAACAAATGAGTCAAGTCGGACATGAGGTAAGGGATTTTTTTATCTCACATTTAATTCCATGAGATTTCCATTTTTAGCCACTTATTCATTGAATGTGGTGTATTGTGTACTGAAATTTGATATATATTATCATTATTCTCATTAAATTCATGGTATTCTATGATTCATTTGGTGTTTATTAACTTTTGGCATTATGACTCAGTTGAATGAAATGTGGTAAAGGGTTTCATCTCACTTTTTATTCCTGTGAGATTCATGATATATTTTCCACTATTTCCTTTTGTGTGGTGTATTTACTGCCAATGATTGTACTCATTTTGTAATATAAATTCATTTATGAGTATTTACATCTTTATTTTTTGATCCTTCTTTCATGTTGCGTATGTTTTGTATGTTACCAAATCGGTAAGGGAACCTTTCACCCTCCACTTTTGAAATACTTCTTTTTGTTATGTATTTTAATTTACATCTTATTAAGTTGGGATATGTTCTTATATATTATTATTGATGTAAAATTTATGTCCAAGTGATGAGATACCCTGTTTATCTCATCAACTCATTTTCTAAATGTTAAATTGATGTCGTTAAGCTATCGAGTTTTTACAAGGTAACTTCTTAACCCAATTTCAATTCTTCGGGTTCAACTTGTACTTCTTGAATATGTCATCCTATGTATATGTGTGAATTAACTCTGATTTTTTTACACTTAATATCCACTTATATTGGGTGTATTTATACTTTTCACACATAATTATGTGAATGATTTGTCCTTAATTTAAGGATACCATTTTATATGGGATTTCATCTCAATTTACATTTCTACAGATACTTCATTGTTGTTAATCACCAATTCACTCTTATATGGTGTAAATAATTCCCATTGACATATTATATCATGAATACATTTTTTATCCTGATATTATAAAGTTCTGATTAAATGTTATTCTTCAATTATTTGTATTCAAGCATCTATATTTTTGTTAAAAAACTCTTTAACTAAAATTTCATTTTAAATGTTTTAATGATTTATTCTTCTAAATATTTCTCATTATAGTCCTAGTTTTCAAAATATGTTTTAGGATTTTTTTATATGGAAAATAATGTTTTAAAATGATAATTTATTTGAAAGCTTCAATGTGGTATGGGACACTTTGATTCAAAACTCTCTTTTTAAATGGTTTTGAAAATACTTGTTTATTTCATTATCTTGATTTGATATATTAGAATGTTGAAATGTTATATTTCCTTTATAATTTTGTTATGTGTTATTATTATGTTATGTCTATTGGGCATTATTTACGTATACTATTGGTTCCATGATTAACCTAGGGCGGGTGAGATCGAGATAGCTCTCCAATGCATTGTGTAACGTGACAGAGGTAAACTTGAATTTTTCTCCCTAGAGATTTAGGGAATATACTATGATGGGTATTCCAAATGTGACTCCTTATATAGCTATGATAGCTAAAATTTATGTTTGATATGGATTCCAAAAGTAACCTTTATTATTTATGATTTGTGTGTGTTATTAATAAATCTTATGATTTCGTAAGGTATGTTATTATTGAAAAGTATGGTTTAATTGATTTGTATTTATTGATGGGAAAATGTTTTCCTTCCTTATTTTATAACCTTTACTAAGGTTTTTATACTCATCCCAAGTTTTTAAAATGTTTTCCACTACATTTAATGATGAATTTGGTCAAGGATTGGATCATGGAAAAGTCATGTTGTCTAAAACATGGAACTAGACATGCTTATTTTAAGAGTTTTTATTTTTTGAAAAAAATGGATACTGGGTAGATGTTTCTACTTTGTAATCTTTTTAGATGTAATAGTTATGTCCTAATTCTCTAAAACTCTAAATCTAAAAATATCCTCAATGTGAATTATTCATTTAATTCAATATTATGTAAGGTTTAAGGTTGAGTCCTTACAGTGATCTAAGGTGATTCTAAAAACAACATGGCCCCTCCTCTAGTGAAATATCAATAGGGTAAGAAAGATAAAAGCCTAGTGAGTAAGAAATTGTATGGATGTAATAATGTGATCATAGATGGTGAATCTTGTCCTTTGATAATAAGAGGTATAATTTTTTTAATTATATGCTTATGTAGGTTTTTTGATAATGTTATGTCACAATTGTTTATTTATTCATGTGTTGTTTATCATATGGTTTTACGTGTTGTGGTGATGGATTCTTTTTTGAAACATCAAACTTATATTGGCTAAAGATAATGAAAATCCTTTATGTGTAAATATTATTCGGTAAAAATTGATGGGTATGAGTTTCATTGGGATTTATATATGATTAAGATGGATATGAATGTTTTGATTTTGGATATGGATTGGTTGACATCATTAAACTCTCACATCGGGTATTATTACTAAAAGGTTAGTATCACATATCTTGAGGATTTCGAGAATCTATTTAAAGGATGTTGGGATGTGAAGGATAATAGAAAAATAAATTTGGAATTAGTTTTTGGAACCATATATTATCATTTTACAGTGCCTACCTTGAAACATGTGAATGTGATTAGAATTAATGATTTTCTAACTATTATGGGCCAATCTCCCGAAGTTTTTCTTGAAAAAATCAATTAGTTTCCATCGAAAAAAGACATGGATTTTATGATTGATTACCTAATAGGGACCAGAATGATCGACATTCCTAATTATATGATAATAAAAAAATAATTGATGAAACTAAAATATTAGTGGGAAGAATTGGAAATCAAATATTTCATTTGATTCAGCACATCTGCATGGGAAGAACAACTCCTTTTTATAAAGAAGGTAGATGGATATCCTAGAATTAGTTTGGATTATTGTTATCTTAACCATGATATGAAATAGAATTGGTATTCTCTACCAAGAATTTATGATATTTTTTTTATCAATTATGGGGATACCAATGGTTCTCTAAAATTGAATAATATTAGGAATATCACCAATTTTGAATTTGAAAAGAGGATATTATGAGAACATCATTCAGAAGTAGATATATCCATTATAAAATTTTCATTATGCATTTTTTTCTTAAGAATACACCTACCATTTATACATAACAGGTAAATATAATATTTCAAAGGTATCTAGATTTTTTTGGTGTTTATTGATGATTCACTAGTGTATTCTAGAAAAAAGTGTAACGTTCCGGACCCGGAATCCACTAAACTGGTGCTCCGAGTTGGGTAGTTGCATAACCTTAAGCGCGCCTCCCCGCACACCAAAAGCTGCCGACTAGCAACGGGGGTCTATGTGGTCATGTTGGGAGACTATACCTCCTTTTTATCGAAGTAATCCACAACATAAATAAACAAATTTTGGGAAAAAATAATCAATAAACATGGAACATGTATAACAACCATTTCCAACAATAAATATTCCATGTCCTACTATAAGTGAAAAAGTTAACAAAATCCCAAAATAATGACAACGGCCAAAATCCCCAAAATTGTCCTGACTCCATGTCTAGATCCTCCACCAAGGGCTACCCATGTCCACTCAACTATCTAGAAAGGACCCTTTCCCTTCTTCTGACCTGCAAACATGAAGTCTGCTCGGGTACCCGACGGTAGCCCAAGCAGGGTGTGAGTACAACTCAGTAGGCCACCACCAACGGTGTCTAAAAAATAAACAGTATGAATAGGTAGTGCATGGAAAAGTAATATGAATGATAATATCCATGTAATCATTTATGGTTCCATTAACCAGTTCAGAGCCAAATCCATTGCCACTACCATTACCATTCATTTCACTCCAATTATCATCACTTACCATTTCATCACATTTCCTTGGGTTAATCCCATACATTATGTTAAATGGGTCTAATGCCAACAATCACATGAAAGAGGGTAGACACATCATTATCCTATCTTACCAGGACTAACCCCCTCATAGAAATCATATCCTTACCTTGAAGCCTCAGTCTGGGTGGATGAAACCATTAGGAGAAAAGATCCTCAGTCCCCACTTCTAACTCGTGGATTTTGGGTGGAGTTCAAAGCATCCGTCTTCACTCGACCTGTGGGCGTAGATCCTCATGTCATACCCAACTCTACCAAGCCATGTTCACATTCTTATATATATAAGTAACCATCAACCCACCATACCATTTCCCTTTGACAAACACCATTCACAAAAACCATAAGGGAATTCACATTATGCCTTAACCCATTAACACATTACCATTTCACATCATTAGACCATTCACACAATTCCCATGTGTTATGCCAATCTCACCAAGAATTCCACACTAAACCCATAATCTATGCCATTATGGTCTTTAATCAGTTTACATATTAACCTGTTTAACCCATTCATCATTTCCATGAATCAACCATTCAACTCATTCCAAATAACATTTAGGTTATATCCAAGTCTAGTTACATCACCTAACTTCTATTACAAGTTCAACCAACCCTACCAACATATTCTTCAAGGGCCCCACTATTTATTACAACAAGGTCACTTGTTTAATAACGATCCCTATGCTCGGGAAAAGCCGTCACACCCCATGGATGGCCCCAATTAAGTCAATTCAGTCTCAACGCATCCCATAGGGATTGTGAGAGTTCCCACATACAATTTTTAAGTATCCTTTATACCAAACGCATCCAGGTTAATCAAATCTCATCAAAAGAAAACCATGGGCAGAACCACACATGCATAAATCCACCATAAAACTATGGGATAACGTTTTGAGACCACCTACCTCAAAACCGTGGTTGAACGCATAATCAATCGAGTCATTAGACCTCAATCTGACAAGACTTTGGAGCTTCAACCTAGAACTCACCCAAAATATTGGGTTGTAGAGCTTCAGAACAAGAGGCAGAGAGGATACAATCTCTAAACCAAAAATAGAATCAAGGATGGAATTAGACTTACCCAGAGCTTCGATCTGCATCCAACGACACCAAAAACTCCTTAGAAATGAGGGAGATCGACTTCTTGGAGCTCTTGGGAGATTTGGTTCATTCCTAGGGTGAAGAGGTAGGAATGCAGAGGGTATCCCGAGTGGGTTCTAAAAAACCCGGGGTGAAAATTTTGTAATTTCTTCCAACTTTATGTGGCCTCACGGTTTGGCTTCACAGTTTGACAAACCGTTTGGAAACCGTGCGCATGATACTATCTTGAGGCAGAGGGGTTGCACAGTTTACCTAGGTAGGATGCACGGTTTTCCCTGGCCGTGCGCAAGTCGTGCGCCCAGGCTTGTCTTTCGCAACATTCCTTTCTTTCATGCCCCGAGCCCCTGAAACACCCCCAAGACCTCTCATACATTCAGAATACATCTCTTGAAGCCCGAAACAAGGGATCCAACAAAAACATAATGAAAAGAGAACCTTCTGAAAACTGGGATCTTACAACCTCCCCACCGTATAATGGCTCATCCTCGAGCCGAGTTTCCAAGCCTCATTGATCCACCGAAGAGAAGAGTCCAGGCCACTGAGCCCGCATGTCTAATTCCTGCTCACAAGTTTCTTCTTGAACATTCCCATGCTGCCATAGTACTAGCACTAATGGCACAACCATGCCTCGCAAAACCTTTTCACTAGGATCCACCACACAAATTGGATTCTTCTTAAAGGATTCATCAGCCTCAAACTCCACATCCTCAACATCAACCACGTGAGATGGGTCAGGGTGATACCATCGATGTTGTGACACATGAAACACATCATGCATCCCACCACACTTCCATGGATGAGCCAATCGGTAAGCCACTCATCTTATACTCTGCACAATCTCAAATGGACCCACAAACCAGGATGCCAACATACCTTGGTCTCGAATCCGACGATGACTCAGCCATGGCGAAACTCGACGGAACACTTTATCACCCATCCCAAACTCAAGAGGTCTACATCTCCGATCTGCATACGACTTCTGCCTGCTCTAAGCTGTAGCCATCTGCTTCCTAATCAACATAATTCTCTCTAAAGTCTCCTGCATGAGACTTGGCCCCAACAACTCAGATTCACCGGCCTCTAGCTAACACAACAGAGATCTACATGGCCTCCTGTAGAGTGCCTAAAATGGTTTCATCTGAATCATATCTTGAAAAATGTTGTTGTAGGCAAACTCAACAAATGATATGTCACTCTCCCAAGAACCAAAAAATTCCAAGACACAATCTCTTAACATGTCTTCCAACACATGGATCATATGCTCTGACTGGACGTCCGTCTGCCGGTGGAAAGACGTACTCAAAAACACCTGTGTACCAAGCACCTTCTGTAACCCTTGCCAGAAACGGGATGGAAAATGCAGATCTCGGTCTGAAACTATGGTCTGTGGAACACCATGAAACCACAATATTTCCCAAACATACATCTCACCCAACTGGTCGACTATAAAGGTCTCCTAAATCAGTAAGAAATGATCCAGTTTTGTTCACCGATCCACAACCACCCAAATTGAATCATTCTACCATGGCATCCTCGGATGACCCACGACAAATTCCATTGTTACGTCATCCCACTTTCATTAAATAATGGGCAATGGATGTAATAGGACACCTAGGCGTTAATGCTCGTCCTTCACCTTCTGACAGGTAAGGCACCATGCCACAAAGCCCGCAACTACCTTCTTCATTCCAGGCCAACAAAACTGCGTTCATAGATCACGATACATCATGTTCAAACCAGGATGCACTGCCCACTTTGATTGATGGAACATAAACCTTAAATCTTCCCGCACACACGTTGGAAATACCTGATAGAGTTAATATTTTCATTATTATTTATATGTTTTTCAATGATTTAATCCCTCCTAATTATTCAATGTGAGTGTATTTTCATCATTTATGTGTTTTTGGTGTATTTTGGGCTTAAATGTGAAAATGGGGTAATTCTGTAAAATTGTCAGTTTTATATAGCTTCTGTTTTTCGGTCATAACTTTTATAATATGGGTCCAATTGAAGTGAATTTTTTTAGGATTCCTATACTTGTGGTCTTAAAATGTACCTTCTGGACCAAGACCAAATTCAATACCCAATGGTGCAGAAAATTAAATCAAGTTGAGAAATCAGTTTGGAAGGCAGAATGGACCCCACTTCATTAAATATGCAATATCTCCTTCATCCGACCTTATAATGAAGTGATTCCAGCTGGTGTCGACATAGGACTTCCAAAGGACGGCTCACATTAAATTTCATAAATTATTGAGCTCATTAATGCATCCTTTTGGCGCGTCCAAATGGAGTGGGTGAAACAGTGTTTGACGGCCAGAAAAGTAATGGTCATTGATTCGGCCATATATTTCTTTACACCTGTCCAATGACTCTCAAATTTTAAGGATAGATAGAAAACGTCATTTCCAACATTATATAGGAAGGGAACTCAGTGAGTTTCGGCCGGCTGGTGGGCGGAACAGAGGAAAACCTTTGGAAGACAGATTCTAGAGGATCAAATTTCTGTTCTTTCTTTTCTCTCTTTTGTTCTTCTTAGTTTTGTAATGAATTCTTCTTTCCCCTTAGTCAAAATTACCCTTACCATGGTGGGGTAAACTTCTGTGTGATTGGGGATGGAGAGGTTTTCCATATTGTATTTCATGAGTTCCTTCTATTAATGTTTTAAAATCCTATTTTCTCTTCTGCGAATCTGTTTCAATTTCTTATAACAGTTTTTATTATCATGTACGATTGTATCTGATTTTAGATTCTGTTGTTCATTTATATTTGGTCAATGATCAATATCTCCCTCCACTAGGTTCTGGTTTATAAACAATGGAATAGACCATGATTTAGTGGTGTAGTACTCGGTGATCACCGGTACCTGTGTGAGGTGTAGTGAATGTTCTTGATTACTTGGGATAAACAAGGCCCGATTGGGAATTGCCTAAGATAATTGGGGGTATTTTCTACAACTCTATTACACATTGGAAGGAGAGTAGACCAACCTAAGATTTTAGTAAGGTTTATTCTCACATTTTTTGACCAAGGGAGTGAGAAGAAACGATTGTGGATTCTCACTCTTAACGATTTAGCAGAGGAGAATTGGGTAAAATGAACAATGATAGAATTACAACTGGAAAACTGACCCTAACCTGATCACCATTTCATATCACTGATTTAGATCACATCATTTGTCAATTTGTTTCAAAACTTTCACTTAATTACTTTACTTTATTTAGTTTCTTTCTTGTATTTTCTAAATCAAACAATTTCTAAAAACAACCTCACTTCTTTCTATTTTAAGGTGACAGCTTAATTGTTGTGCACTCCTCTCTGGAGACAACCTAGGTAATCCACTCTACTGCATTTTGACTTAGGTAATATTTTTTTTTGTCACACCCCACGATAGGAACGTGTCAAAACATGGCGCCGTTGCCGGGGAGGCAGTGCCGCAATCTAATTATTAATACTTGACATTTTTTCAAAAAAAAAAAAGTTAAAAAAATATTTTTACATGATGTTTTCAAATGATTATTTCTTTAAATCATGTAACAAATACCCACATTTAGAACAAGTATATGAGGCTGGTTATGATATAGTACAGATTCAAGAACTTAAAAATGACATCGCAAAACTAGATAACAAAGTAGAACTTGCATTTGAATATGTCTGTGCAATGGTGGAAAAACCAGAACCTATGAATGAACCCGAGGAGGACAAGAAGGAAGAATTACCTATTGAGATACATGTGGGAGAGAAGAAAGATCTAGATAAATTCTGGAATGAGTGTGAAGAACTACTTGATCCACATATTCCTTACAAAGAAGAAGATCCATAACCAATAAAGGAAGACACCACCAAAGCTGTGGAAGAAAAGATGGAGGAGCCTGACTACCTACCTCTATCTTGTGAAATTCAACTACAAGAGAAACCTCATACTGAAGAAGCAATTTAATTCAAGCTATTTAAGGGAGATAATCATTTTGTTAACTCTTTTCATTCTGATTATATAGAATTTGAATTGAGTATCACCTTCCCTTTCATGAAATTTTCAGTTTTGGACAACAAATGTATTGCCTTGGTGGATGAGGAAAAAGAAAAAGATACACCTGAAGAAGAACATACAATGCTCCATGAACTAGATGAATGCTTATTGGAAGGAGTTCAAGATGAGATACAAGTGGACTTTCTTGAGGAAAAAGAGATACAAGATGATTACTTTGAAAGGGAAGAGCTTGATACTGATTCATCATGATTTAATTTTATTCAAATTGAAATACTCTCTAATTTTCCCTTTGAATATTCTTTTGATGCAGCATGCCTTGACGAACCACTGGAGAATCAAGAAGAAGTTGTGAAATTGGAAACCAATAAAGAGGAGGACTCAGTATTTATCCTAAACCCACCATACAATATGCATATCATTTTTATGGGGGTGTATTTGGTGTACCATGTCCATGTAGTCCTCAATAGAAAGGAAGAAGTTCAAGGTAGAAAGAAGAAGTTATGGTGGTTCATATTAAAGAAACTTCACCCACCATCGGATTGGGGATAACCAACTGAAACTGCCCATCTGGAGGCAGTCAAAACCCAGGGCCCACTTGGGGGATTAAACCAAGATTTATTCCTCTATTCTAAATCTATTTCTATTTTCTTTACTTTCAATAAATTTATTTTGTTTTATTATCTACCTTTGTTTGTAGGTTTTTATATGCGTAGCACTTAGGATCTTAACTCAACATTGCACTACCAATAAGTCAGGTTGTACCTCTCCACATCACTTTCTTGATTATTGTGAATCAATTTAAACTATAATTACATGTTAAATCATTTTGAATGAATTGTGGACACTGCACCATTTAAGTGTGGGGGAGGGAACCTTTGTAGTGTAGGATTTTTATGTCTTGTTTGTTTTCCTATTTGTTTTTTTTAAACATGTGAGTGTTTAAATTTTTGTGTGTTTATTTTTAAATTTTTGTGTGTTTGTGAAACTTTTGAGCTGAAATTATTATCATTAATATTTTTGAAACCCATCTCCATGAGTGAAATAATTTATTCCTTTAAACTGAGCTTAAATGAATGCTGAAAATGACATTGTTTCAAGTTAAATTATTTGGGAATTTCATGAAAAATACTCTGTTTCTTGAATCCCATGCCACATATCACTGTCTTTATATTTGAAATCACATTCCCGTGAGGCTTCTAAACCTATTATTTTCATATTCTTTACATTCACCTCACTTCTTGAGAGAACCAAATCATGCTTGATTTAACCAGAATTTGATTTATTCCTGTCAAAACTTGAGGGTTTGAGGTACTTGTGTTTTAAATGATTGAGGCATTTCTTTGGTTTGAAAGCCCCTTTTTCAGGATAATCCCTTTCATAATGGCCTACCTTGAACATTTAATCCTTGTATCCCATAGAAGCCATGAAAATCCTGTTAGTTTAGCCACATTACAAGCCAATATTCCCTATCCAACCTGCTCTTGAAGTGAAATTGCATGATCTATTTGAAAATAAGTGTGGGGGGGAGATGTCTTGTATTGTACTACCTTATTTGGGGATACTTTGTGTGAAAAAAAATGTTGAAGAGATGTTATTGCTGTAAAAAAAAATCATTCTGCTGAAAGCTGTGCCTTTTCTGGAGCTTTCATGATGAGAGAAGCTGTGCCTTTCTGGAGCTTCTAATGTAAAGAGGAAGCTGTGCCTTTTCTGGAGCTTTCAAGAAATATTATATTTGAAAATATTGAAATGTTTTCTGATGAAATGATGAACTATGGGAACATTACTTTATATTCCATGGAGAAGGAGTTTATTTTCTACTAAGGGGAGTGAAGAGAAGACAATACTTTTGTGAAAATTAGAGTAATGCAATTTTGCTTCAAAAAGAGCCAAGCCCTCTTCATTCAGCCTCAGAATTTTCACATATAAATCCTACCAACCTAAAGCCACAGAACAACCTTAACAAGTCCTCATGATAAACATATGTCTTTGACTCACATCGGGTGGAGAGGTAGGAATTTATCAAGCCTATGGTGACCCCTGTATGAGTTTGGATGAGAAAGACATTGCTAAAAAATTGAGATTTGCGTAATGAGAGATAATGAAAGTTAGGTAAGTGTTTTGTGTGCATGGGAGGAGAAATGAAGAGTAAATTTATTGAATGATCCTAACTTAATAATATTAAATAATAGAGTTTGAGGAGGCATGATATATTTTGTTTCTTGTTTTCAAATTAGTGGATCTCATGAATATGTGTTTTGAATTTACTTTGAATTTATTTTGATTCTGACTTGTCCAGGAGACCAAGTGATAAGTGTGGGGGAATTTATAGAGTTAATATTTTCATTATTATTTATATGTTTTTCAATGATTTAATCCCTCCTAATTATTCAATGTGAGTGTATTTGCATCATTTATGTGTTTTTGGTGTATTTTGGGCTTAAATGTGAAAATAGGGTAATTCTGTAAAATTGTCAGTTTTATATAGCTTCTGTTTTGCGGTCATAACTTTTATAATATGGGTCCAATTGAAGTGAAGTTTTTTTTAGGATTCCTATACTTGTGGGATTAAAATGTTCCTTCTGGACCAAGACCCAATTCGAAACCCAATGGTGCAAAAAATTAAATCAAGTTGAGAAATCAGTTTGGAAGGCAGAATGGACCCCACTTCATTAAATATGCAATATCTCCTTCATCCGACCTTATAATGAAGTGATTCCAGATGTTGTTGACAGAGGACTTCCAAAGGACGGCTCACATTAAATTTCATAAATTATTGAGCTCATTAATGCATCCTTTTGGCGCGTCCAAATGGAGTGGGTGAAACAGTGTTTGACGGCCAGAAAAGTAATGGTCATTGATTCGGCCATATATTTCTTTACACCTTTGCAATGACTCTCAAATTTTAAGGGTAGATATAAAACGTCATTTCCAACATTCTATAAGAAGGGACCTCAGTGAGTTTCGGCCGGCTGGTGGGCGGAACAGAGGCAAATGTTTGGAAGACAGATTCTAGAGGATCAAATTTCTGTTCTTTCTTTTCTCTCTTTTGTTCTTCTTAGTTTTGTAATGAATTCTTCATTACCCTTAGTCACAATTACCCTTACCATGGTGGGGTAAAGTTATGTGTGATTGGGGAAGGAGAGGTTTTCCATATTGTATTTCATGAGTTCCTTCTATTAATTTTTTAAAATCCTCTTTTCTCTTCTGCGAATCTGTTTCAATTTCTTATAACAGTTTTTATTATCATGTACGATTGTATCTGATTTTAGATTCTGTTGTTCATTTATATTTGGTCAATGATCAATATCTCCCTCCACTAGGTTCTGGTTTATAAACAATGGAATAGACCAGGATTTAGTGGTGTAGTACTCGGTGATCATCGGTACGTGTGTGAGGAGTAGTGAATGTTCTTGATTACTTGGGATAAACAAGACCCGATTGGGAATTGCCTAAGATAATTGGGGGTATTTTCTACAACTCTATTACACATTGGAAGGAGAGTATACCAAACTAAGATTTTAGTAAGGTTTATTCTCACATTTTTTGACCAAGGGAGTGAGAAGAAACGATTGTGGATTCTCACTCTTAACGATTTAGCAGAGGAGAATTGGGTAAAATGAACAATGATAGAATTAAAACTGGAAAACTGACCCTAACCTGATCACCATTTCATATCACTGATTTAGATCACATCATTTGTCAATTTGTTTCAAAACGTTCACTAAATTACTTTACTTTATTTAGTTTCTTTCTTGTATTTTCTAAATCAAACAATTTCTAAAAACAACCTCACTTCTTTCTATTTTAAGGTGACAGCTTAATTGTTGTGCACTCCTCTCTAGAGACAACCTAGGTAATCCACTCTACTGCATTTTGACTTAGGTAATATTTGTTTTTGTCACACCCCACGATAGGCACGTGTCAATACCACACGATCACGACATGAAAAACACTTTCCACACCGACGACCCAACCAGAAGGTAGATCACTGCCTTTAAGCGTTTCCTTCCTGATCAGACACTCAGGACCATCAAGATGACCTTCCTTAACATGACTCAAAAGTGTCGACTCCATCATTATGGAAGAAAGAGTGACCTGACCACTCTCCTCCTGCACCTCTAGGTGCATCTCTGCAAACAAAGCCATCACCTTCCACTCAGTGCTGGACTCCTGAACGACCAGATTCTGAACCTTTCTGCTTAGAGCATCAACAACACTGTTTCCCTTTATTGATGTTTACACCAACTCAATGTCAAAATACTGGAGATATTGAACCCATCTTTGCTGACGATGTTTCAGATCCTGTTGTGAGAAGCTGTACATTATACTCTTATGGTCGGAAAACACAGTAAACCATTCTCCCAACAGATAGTTCCTCCAGCACTTCAAGGCATACACCACTACAACCAACTCAATGTCATGAGTTGGATAGTTCCACTCATGGGGTATCAACTGGATTGACCCATAAGTCAAAACCTTCTCATCCTGCATCAAAACAACCCCAAGTCAGACTCTGGATGCATCACAAAACACGATGTACATCTTACCCAGATCAAGTAAAATGAAGACAGGTGCGGTCGTCAACCACTTCTTCAACTCTTGGAAGGCATTCTCACAATACTCAGACCACTAAATCCTGATTAATTTCTTGGTCAAGCTTGAGAGTGGTGATGTGAAGTGAGAAAAATCCTGAATGAACCTTTAGTAATACCCGGCCAAACCCAGAAAACTCTGAACATCAGAAACACTCTTGGGATGCTCCCAAGATAAAAATTCATGCACTTTCTCTGGGTCCACTGACACACATGCCTCTGAGATGATGTGAGCTAGAAAATGCACATCACATATCCAGAATTGAAACTTTGATAGCTTGGCGTATAGCCGATGCACTCTTAGCGTACCTAAGATAATGTCAATATGTCGAGCATCATCGTCATGTGTTTCCAAGAACACTAAGATATCTTCAAGAAACACAATAACAAATTGATCTAGATTGGGGTGAATGATTCGATTCATCAAATACATAAACACCACTGGTGGATTGGTCATGCCGAAAGGCAATACCACAAACTAAAACAACTTGTACTGACTCCGGAAAGCTGTCCGCGGTACGTCAGAAGACCTCAACCTAATCTGGTGATAACCTGACCTTAGATCAATCTTATAAAACACTGGTGCACCCTTCGACTGACCAAATAGATCAGCAATTCTAGGAATATGTTACCGATTTTTCACCTTCACCTGATTCAACTTTCTATAGTCAACACACAGCCTCAACGACCCATCGACCTTCCTTGCAAAAACCACAGGAGATCCCCAAGGAGGCGTACTAGGACGAATAAACCCCTTACGCTCCAACTCCTCAAACTGAACATTCAGTTCTTGGAGTTCTACCAGAGTCATTCAGTATGGAAGAATAGAATCTAGATCCACTCCTGGAAGCAACTTGATCATGAGCTCGACATCCCTATCGGGTGGTAACCCAGAGAAATCCTCAAGAAACACATCTTGAAACCGATCAACCACGGGAGGAAAATTAGAGTTTTCCAATAACTTATCATAATAAATCTTGAGACATGCCACTTGAGTCGTGAGTCCACTCATCTGTTGAAAAATCGTCCCCGCACGCCCTTCTCGAACATCCCATTCGCCACGGTGGACATAAGCGTCACCTTCAAGCGACCTAAATGATACTCTGCGACGATAAGAGTCTATGTTCGCTCGATAAAACACCAACCCAATCCATTCCCAAGATTAGGTCAAACCCTGACATATCGAGAATGAAATAGTCCCACAGAAAATGATACCCACCAACTTCCAAGGTGCATCCCTTGCACTGCTTGATATCATCAACCCGCACCCCTAATGGGGTGTCAATTGACATAACTCCACACACCCCCTCCACAGGTAAACCTAGCACTACCACAAGTTGATCAGAAAAAAAAAGAACATGTGGCACATCTTTCAGACAATGCACTAGAAAACATAGAAGCTACAAGGATCGTACCTTGAACAGTTGATGGTCCGACCTCACTATCACCAGGTGAAAACTGAACTACCAGAAGTTGACCTTCCCCTCTACCTTGAGCTCCAACCCGAGCACCATACGCTACACTTCCATGTTGGCATGAGGGATCTTTCCCAAGAGTTCCACGTCCACTGCCCCTACCAGTATGGCCCCTGGAGCTCCATCTACTTTCCTGATACGGGGCAACTGATCCCCTTCCCATGCCCGGTACTAGCTTTTCATCCTCATGTTCATCCATATGCTGAGGGTACCTGCATAACCTCTGCACATGCCCCATCCTGCCGCACGAATGGAAGTCAACTGGAGGTCGAGGGCACTGACCACACATATTCCCAGGCCTATCGCACTGATAACAGAACACCTGGTTCCCACTCTAAGAGGCTGACCCTCTCTCCTGACCACCTTGCTGTAAACATTCCAAACAACACTTCTAACCTTCAGAAGATGCACCACTTGTCTGCCCAGCTGGCAAGACAATCCCACCACCCGAAGCTCCCTTCATGTTCCCTTAAGATATGAGTTCTTGATCTATCACCTCTAAAAACCTCTTCAAGCAGAAGATATTTACTTCAGACCTGATATCATGTATCAACCCATCCAGAAAATGCTTTTCTACTACTACCTCATCCCCTGCTAACACTGGGACAAAGTGTCGCAAATTAGTGAAGCAACTAGCATAGTCCATCACCGATAGCGATCCCTAATTTAGGCTCATAAACTCCACAGAATGCTCCCTCCTCAATGTCTTTGGGTAGAAATGATCCTAAAATGTTTTTGGGAAAACCTTCCACGACATCCCCTCAACCTACTCAGTCTGAGCCTGAATATCCCATAAACGCCTTGCCTGGCCCGCATCATATTAATGACCAGCCTTAATCACTTTTCAACAGGGGTCTCCAGATGATCCAGTATCGTCTGGATAGTCTCTAAAGAAAACTCTACTGCCTCTGGCTCACCCACTCCTATGATGGTCGGAGGGTGATGTAGCTGAAACTCCCTCGTCAACTCAAACATACTCGGTGCAACCCTCCCTAGGTCTCGATCCATCATCTACATAAGGCGAGCCATGTTCTCCCAGAACTGGTATTCTCTACCTTCATTGATCATCACATATTCATGATCTTCTACCAGAGGAGTGTTCTCAGCAACATCCTCCCATTTCCCAACTGGTAACAAATGTCGTGGGGGAATCTCTCTACATTTCCAAGCACGAGATTTATCACTCTTACCATAAAACTTTCATGACTTCAACAAAAATCTCTTTACTAGCTAAAAACCCATTTTTATATACTAATTCAATGATATTAACACCTCAAATTCACCACCCCGGCCATCCCTACCACGGGCCATGGTCCACATGGGGTAAACAACCAGGCACTACCACCAAACTCACACAACATTATACGAAAAGATTTTGCACTTAATTTCAACCCCATATATTTCATTAAACATCATTTACCCACTTGTTTTATTTCATTCTTCTTATTATTTCTTGGTTTCATTAAATGAATGATGCACCCTACTTTCCTTCCTCACACACCCACGCCATGCATTTGCATAACACAATGCACGTCACCTATCTCTCTAGGTGCCTACAAAGATGAATGAATTCAAATCCTCGTGTTGTTAAAGCCACGAGCCAAATATCATAAAACAGCCACATAAAACCACATGTGCATCACCCAATGTCGAAATATCATCAAATGTAACAACACACAACCAAGAACAACATTTCCCACCTAGTCTGACTTGGGTTTTCCCTCGTACATGGGTTAGCTACTCCAAGTCACGAGCTTATTTACCAAGGCCCATGACATCTTAACCCTTGGAAACCTATCCCAAATAACAAGACCTCAGAGAAAGGGAAGAAATACCTCCTCTGATACTACTTTGTAACGTTCCCGACCCAGAAAACACAAAACCAGTGCTTCGAGCCAGGTAGTTACACAACCTTAAGCGTGCCTACCCATACGCCAAAAGATGCCGACTAGAAGTGGGGGTCTATGTGGTCATGTGGGGAGACTGTACCCCCTTTTTATCAGAGTAAGCCACAACAGAAATAAACCAATAGAGGAAACAATAATCAATAAAAAAGGAACATGTATAACTACCATTTCCAATAAAAAATATGTAATGTCCTACTACAAGTGAAAATTTGAACAAAATCCCAAAATAAAGAGAACGACCAAAATCCCCAAAATGGCTCCGAATCCATGTCTGGATCCTCCAAAATGTTCTACCCATGTCCACTCAACTATCTAGTAAGGACCCTTTCCCTTCTCCTGATATGAAAACATGAAGTCTACTCTGGTACCCAATGGCTGCCCGAGCATGGTGTGAGTACAACTCAGTAGGCCACTACCAGCGGTGTCTAGAAAATATCCAGTATGAACAGGTAGTGCATGAAAAAGAAATATGAATTATAATTTCCAAGTAATAATTTAAGGTGCCATTAACCAGTTCAAAGCCAAATCCATTACCACTACCATTACCATTCATTTCACACCAACGATCATCACATACCATTTCGTCACATTTCCAAGGGTTAATCACATATATTATGTTACATGGGTCTAAGGCCAACAATCACAAGAAAGAGGGTAGACACATTGTTATCCTATCTCACTAGGATTAACCAACTCATAGAAACCATATCCTCACCTCAAAGCCTCAGTCCCAGTGGATGCAACCGTTAGGAGAAATGATCCTCAGTCCCCATTCCTAACTCGTGCATTTACGGTGGAGTTCAGAGCCCCAGTCTTCACTCGACCCATGGGCATAGATCCTCAAGTCATACCCCACTCTACCAAGCCATTTGAACATGATTATATATATAAGTAACCATCAACCCACCATACCATTTCCCTTTGACAAACACCATTCATTACAACGACACAGGAATTCACATTTTTCCTTAACCCATTAACACATTACCATTTTAAATCATTTGACAATTCACACAATCCTATGTGTTATGACTATCTCACTAATAATTCAACAATAAACCCATAATCTATCCCATTATGGTCTTTAATCAGTTTACACATTAACCCATTTAACCCGTTCATCATTTCAATGAATCAACCATTCAACTCATTCCTAATAACCTTTAGGTTATTGCCATGTCTAGGTGTATCAACTAACTTCTATTCCAAGTTCAACCAACGATACCAAAATATTCTTCAAGGGCTCTACCATTTATTAAAACAAGGCCACATGTTTAGTAATGATCTCTATGCCCGGGAAAAGCCGGAACACCCAATAGATGGCCCCAATTAGGTCAAGTTAGTCTCAATGCATCCCATGGGGATCATGAGAGTTCCGAATTATCATTTTTAAGAACCCTTTATACAAAACACATCTAGGTTAAACAAATCCCATCAAAAGGAAACCATGAGAAAAACCACACATGCATAAATCCACCATAAAACTGTGGGATAACGTTTGTTGACCACCTACCTCGAAACCGTAGTTTAACACACACTCAATCGAGACCTTAGACCTCAATATGACCAGCCATTAGAGCATAAACCTAGAAGTCACCCAAAATATAGGGTTTTAGAGCTTCGGAACAAGAGGGAGAGAATATACAAATCCTAAAACAAAAAGAGAAGCAATGATGGAATCATCCTTACCCGGAGCTTCGATCCTCGTCCAACGGCACCAAAAACACCTTAGAAATGAGAGATATTGACCTCTTGGAGTTCGTTGGCGCTTTGGTTCATTCCTAGGGTGAAGACGGATGAATAGAGAGGAAATCCCGAGTGGGTTCTTAAAAACCCCAGGTGGAAATTTTGTAATTTTTCCCAACATAAATAGGCCGCACGGTTTGGCTACACAGTTTGACAAACCATGAGAAAACTGTGCTCATGATACTATCTAGAGGATGGGGGGTTTCACGGTTTACCTAGGCAGGCCGCACGGTTTTCCCTGGCCGTGCGCAAGTCATGCGCCCATGCTTGTCTTGCCCAACTTTCCTTTCTTTCGTGCCCCGATCCCCCGAAACACCCCCAAGACCTCTCATACATTCAGAAGACATCCCTTGAAGCCCGAAAAAAGGGATCCACCCAAAACCTAACGAAAATACACCCTTCTGAAAACTGGGATGTTACAAAATCTATATGATGAGAAACATTTGTCTATAGTGTTTGGTGTCTTATAGGAGCATCGTCATTATGAAAACCTATCAAATATTGATTTCTTGATATAAAAGTTATGAAATCATGTCTCTTTTATATTTGGAAAAGTAATTTCTATGGATCCTTGAAAGAAATAAGCTGTAATATCTTGGAAACTACCAATGAATGTTTTTGAGATATGCAGTGTTCGTGATTTTGTGAGATATTATAGATTTTTTGTACATGAATTTTTATCTTTGGGATCACTAATGATAGTTTTGAAGAGGAGGGGCATTAATTTTCAATAGACTGATGAATTTCAAAAATCCTATTAAGAACATAAGATTAATCTTAAATCATCTCCTATACACACATTACCAAACTCTATATTAGGATATATAATACATTGTGATGCCCAGAATCTCTGTTGGGATGTTTTATCTTGAAATAAGATCATGTTGTCACCTATGGATCACATTAATTAAGGTTGAATGAAATGATCTACAAAACACATTAGTTAGAATTTTATAATGTGGTCCCTAATTTGAAGACATGGAATCATTACCTATTTGGTGAGAAATTTACAGTGTTTATAGTTCATAATGTTTTGAAACACATTTTATCAAAAATTCAATTGAATCTAAGGAAGAAAAGTTGGATGGAGAATCTATAGATGGTTGAATTCAATATGAAGTATACATTTAGAAAATGAAACTATTTTTAAGATGCATTGATTAGGATGTGATATGGGTAGTTGGATAAAAACTCTTTAGACTAGTGGAAACTAATTTCACTCATAGAAGATATGCATCAAGATTATGAAGAACCAGATGATATTAAAATTTTATTTCTAGTTTTTTTTATTCCAAATTAGGTAGAGTATGTTAGAGTTTATAATACATCCAAAACCAATTGTGTTACTATTTGGTCAAAACTTAATGGTAGGGACAGAATTGTGGGATGGAATCATGATGAGAGTTTATCATTCTAGTTTTGAGATCAAATAGTCATAGAGTTATTTTATTTAGATCTTATTCTTACTACCTACCACAATTCTAGATAGACTATTAATCTGGGGATTATAGAGCGTTAAAAGAATTCTTTTTGTAGGTTTTATTGACATTAGATGTATCAAAGTATATATAGATATGCGTCAACTATAAATAGGTAAAGTAAGAGCCCCAATGACCAATGATACAAATAAGAGAATATATCCATGTATTTTGTAATAGGAATACCAGGGATGGTTATGAAACATGATTCCATGCGAGTGATAGTGGATTAACTCAAAAATTCATCTCTTTTTATCTAGTTAATGAAATTAATATAGTGGAATAATTTTCCAAAATATACATTTAAAAAATATATATATTAACTGCATTCTAGTCTTGATAATATCAATCCCGGACAAAAGGTTTACAACCTTTTTTGGAAATCCTAACAAGAATCCCTTGGAATATAGTTCAGTATAAGTATTATTATCATCCTCAAATAGATGGATTGTCTTCAAGGATAATAAAATTGTTTGAGGACATGATTAGGGAATGTGTAATGTATTTTGGTGGATCTTTTTAGTAACATATAACTATTGTATAGTTCCCATAAAATTGTTGTTTTCAAGAATTAGTATATATGAATCTAATTGAATCATTACATGGGTGTCCTTATCAATGTATATACTGTTGGGTGGAAATATGAAAAACATCACTAATTGTACTAGGCCTTATATAATAGGCAATATAAAATATTCAGTTGATTAGAATGAGGATTGAGACAACTCAAATTCATTAGAAATCATATGACGATCATTTTTAATGACCATTGTCATTTGAGTAGAGTGATCAATTTTTTGAGAATCTCTTTGAGACATGAGCTTAGTTATTTTGGTAAATATGGTATGTTTTGTACTCGATACATAGGCCCTTTTGGGATACGTGAAAAAGTTGGTGAGGTGAAATATCAGTTTGAGTTTCCACCAAGGTTTAGTTATATGCATAAAGTGTTTGATGTATCCCAGTTGAAAAATGGAAACGTAACCTAGTCCAAGTGATTTTATGGGATAAAATTGACCTAGAAACAAATTATATGTTGACTCATGTTCTAGTATGAATTTTTCATAGGAATGATAATAATAATCTTGGGAAAATAATTAGTCTAGTTCGGGTTTTGAAGAAACAATTTTTGATTCTAGAGGATGTTTGGGAGCATTAGGAGGAAATGTTAGAGGAGTGGCCTAAACTCTTTAATGAGAACACATTATCTACTTTTAAGTGACAAAAAATGGTGGGGAGAATGTATCAACCTTTTTTTCAGTAACATGACCCTATTTTCATGTATATTAGGACTATATAATTCTTAGGATGAGTTTCAACTGGTTCTATTGAGGTTTGACAAGTTTGAGAGACATAACTAGAGGTTCACAAGTAGTGAATGGTTTTTAGAAACCATTCACCACCTCTAGAAGATTGTGAAAATGAATATAGTGGGAAATATATAAGAACACAATGTGGTGCATGGTTTGACCAAAACTTATATGTTCATTGGGGAAACCATGAAACTTGAGAAAGTGGGGAAAATGGTTGGTGTATAGTTTTTCTAACTTTGTTTTCCAACCATGAATGGTGTGGCCATAAGAAAGTATCACCACACGATCTGAAAGGTCATGTGGTATAACCATGAAGTTTATAATTGGGACTCCTTAAATTGTGTATTTATTCTTAATTAAGACTATGGAAAGATTATAATCTCATATTCTCTCAATAACCAATATTTTTTTTCACCAGATGCTCGAGAAACAATCGTCATCAATCCTAGAGTAATTCTTTAGAGAGTAAATATGTTTTAGGAGCATTAATTCATCAGTATGTACTCATTATTCCTCTATATTTTGAGATCCAATGTTCTTCTCCCACTTGTAACCACAAAATATTGTCTATTTTAGATTAAAAAATATTTATTTCGATTTTTTTTTATGATGAGATTTTTTTAGATCTTGTGAAGGGAATGAGGTTTTTGATCATATCATGAATCATTATAGTATTATTATTCATTTTCACCAACATTTGTGAGTCAAGTAGCATCTCATAGGACTCCAAATGATTTATAATTGAATTTTTTGTTTTAATTTAATGATTTTATTTAAATGGTGGGAAATCATTGTGTTTTATTATTTTAAATTAGATATTTTGTTTATGGCTTGGAAATTGTGGTAAATTGATTTGGATTCAGATGAATATCTAGATATAATTTTAAAAAGAACGTTGTAAAAACTAAAATTGGATCTGGCTGAATGTAATTTTTTCTAAAATTATTTAAATAAATATTTTTTCAATGTGGAATGGATTATTATGATTTTGGAATTACATGTCTGTTGAGTGTTAAAAGGAATATATTATGTTCATGAAGTACAACCATCAAATTTGGGATAATATATGTTCATGAACTTCCATAATCAATGGTGGAACAAATATTTATTGTGTGTGTGTGGAAATGGGATTGAATATTCAAAATTAATATGAAAATGTTTTGTAATTTTTTTTGTTTTCCATTGGAACTTATTTACTATTTTGATATAAACTATTTTTAAAGCTTAAAATTATTTTATAAATTTTTCTAGTATGTTTTTTCCTAGTTCTGTGAGTTGAGAAATTATTGGGAAAATAAAATTGAATTTAGATTCACTACATTATCGGGACCTTTTTTTCATTTTCATATGTCATCTATCAGGACATATGTAAAGGAATGGTATCTAAGTTCTTTAGTGATGTTTCTTGATACTGTGAGCATGAGGGGCATTTCATATTCAGGTGAAAATAGTTGGTTCTGATATCAACATATATTTTTCAATAATAAATGTTTATTAATGATGAGACATTGGTAAAGTCAAGGTATATATACCTATTTGAAATTAAAACCTACTAGATGAACTCTAATGTTATATTCTCTGTGATAAGTAACTGTAAAAGAAATTACAACATAAATGTGTAAGAATATTAAAAAAAATTGTATAAAAAATTAGTATCATCCTAGATACAAGTGAAAAAACCCCGAGGAATATAATTTTTCTTGAAAATGGATGTATTAAATTAGGTTGATTATGGATGACTTTAGTGTCTAAATTAAACCATATTGTTTTCCACACCGTTAATGGTTCTAGTAGACTATCAGTGGAAATATTGATGAATCTTTTCTTAAGGAAAAGATAACCACCCTATCCCATACACATTATTATTTTTATTAATAAGTGGGAGAGATATATAAATGATCTCACAAATTGAAATGTAATTTTCTAGCATTAATCTTGATTGAAATATAAATGGGGAGATTATTGATCCCACTTTTTGTATGAGTTGTATTTGTTTTCAATGAATGGGGAATCATTCATGATAGAAATATGAGATGAATAAGGATACCTTAGAAGGAAATTATAAAACTCAAGTCCATTGAAAAGATTCATGAAGTTCCCAGGAAATAAATCTTGGATGTGTTAATTGAAAACTGCCATTATACATATGGAAAAGTGTAGGGATTCTACTTAAAGTTAATATATGAGATCTATTAAAGTATATGAGAAAAGAATATATAATATATTCTACATATAGAAGTTTTTTGGATGATACATTCACATGGGAAAATATCATTAATAATTTATATTTACTACTTATTGGTAATTCCTTTGTATATTTGGTTGATGAATAAATGGTGAGGATAATGGTGCTTCGATTGTTTTATTATGGTTCCAGTAACATGATAAAAAAGGATTAAGTTGATGTTGTACTAGAGTATCTTGCTGGATATCTTTTTTAATGAATCATTTAAGTGTGATGATATATGTGGAGATCTTAATCGATATATGAAAAGTGTAGTGGATATGGGAGAACAAATATATTATAGTTTATTACATGTTTAATGGGATGCTACTATGAACTACTTCAGGAGGTGTTAGTTATATTATAAAACTCCAATCTAAATAGAAGATATACTTTCTAAATAATTGGAGTATCCATATAAGAAACACTACTGGAAAATGTACCTATCCCCACGGTTTTCCCCAAAACCGTGGGGATAGACCCCCCCTATACCCACGGTTTTGGAAAACCGTGGGTATTGGTGAATTTTCATGACCTATACCCACGGTTTTCCAAAACCGTGGGGATAGGGGGCTCTATCCCCACGGTTTTGGCAAACCGTGGGTATAGGTCATGCAAATTCACCTATACCCACGGTTTTCCAAAACCGTGGGTATAGGGGGGGTCTATCCCCACGGTTTTGGGGAAAACCGTGGGGATAGGTCTGGGATAAAATACATCGGGAAGGAATTTTTTTTTGGCAGGAACCCTATACCCACGGTTCTTCCCTCTATACCCACGGTTTTTATAACTATATTTAACTAAATATATATATATACATATATGTGAAGTTAGGGTAGTGGTTAGACGCGGTGTTTGCAGCGAAGAGGTTGCGGGATCGAAACTCGGCGCCTGCATTATTTTAGGACCTATACCCACGGTTTTGAAACCGTGGGTAAAAGCCGTTGAAACCGTGGAAATTCTCTATGTTTCGGTGACACGGTGGCAGTACACCTATACCCACGGTTTTCCAAAACCGTGGGTATAGGCTGGGGACCTATACCGACGGCGTTCCAGCCCACGGTTCCCAAAACCGTGGGTATAGGCTATACCCACGGTTTTGGGGGCTATACCCACGGTTTTGAACCGTGGGTATAGGCCGTTTTTCCAGTAGTGAAATATTGAGATTGGAGAACTCTATAAATATTATTTGGTTGTTTTTTTAAGTTATTGAGAAGTTCTGGCATCACTTTCATATATCTCACGGTTAAATTCGAAATTCCCAAAGAACTATGGTGAAGCTGAAAAATAAAAAAGGAATGTATATTATGATAAGGGCCACATATGATGTTTTAGATTATGGGAGGATAATTTATCCACATGATGGAAATTGAAGATGATATTATCATACAGTGAACCATTTATGAAATTTTGGAGAAACATATGATAATTTATCTATGTATATAAAAAAATAGAAAAGGACATTACCACACGGTGACCTAGGTATGCTGTTTTGGAACCTTGTATGATAATTTATCTACGTGTACATAAAACTGGAGTTTTAAATTTTGGAAATGAATTTATCTTACTCACATATGATATTCTGAATCATTTAATATATTTTTTATGAATACATTAATAAAATTTATCTTACATGACAATGATATAATGAGAGTAAGATAAACTAATTAGTTATTTTTATGTGATATGATGGGTAAAAATAAAAGGTTATAGAATATTTATCTTAGAATGAATGAGATTTAGATTAAACAATTCAAGTGTGATTCTATTCATTGATTAAACAGCATGATGAAAATAAATATCATGAATTAAGATAAGATTCATATTGAACAATCCAAGGGAGAAGAATGTATTTATATGATGATATCTCTACACAATATAATATGGTGTCACATTACAATATGTGTGACCAAACTGAAGGAGATTTCTATAACATAGAATTTATTTCCACACCATAATACACTTGTAGCCTTGACTACATGAAATATATTGATAACTAAAAGGGGTATATTTTAAAAAAATAACAATACCATAATATTTTAAATATCACAAGAAAGGAACATGTTATTTTTTCATCCAAACGTTTTGGATTATTTGGGTGTGGATTTTAAAAAAATGTTTTTTAAATTAATGAATGATATTTGAAAGAAGTCAATCCTGCAAAATCAGAAAATTAATCATAAATATTATATAAATATATTATATTATTATATGATAAAAAAAATATTGCAAGAATCTCAACTGAGTAAGCACCAAAGGTATTCTAAAAGTCTATAAAAATAGAGTAAGGATCATGGATATGGATACATCTGAAAAAAAATATATGATAAAAGAAGATGAGATAGATTCGAACTGACTATATTAATGATTAAAATTATTTATGTTGAAAAACATAGAGGTTATTAATATTCTATAACAATTATTTCACACTAAAGAAGGAGGAGGAGAAAAATATTGGGAGATCTACAATATAGTATTTATTCTTCATAGAATCCCAAAGAAATGGGAATTCAGATGAGATGTTTTTTATTACATTAGATGATGATGATCTAAGTGAGAAGACTTATAATATTGTGATGTATAATTATGGAGAATATTGAGGAATTGAATATGAATACTAAAAAAGATAAATAAGCTCATACATATATTTTAGGGGGGACTTGATCCATCATGAGTGATCTTACATTAGGGGAACTACAATCAAATTCTCTTTTATTAAAGGATAATAAGCATTCTCTCACAAATTACCAGGATGGTTCCATGATAATAGGTTAATGGTCATACCCTTATTTTGTATTATTTTTATAATAATAATGAATTAATGAATGTGGGATAATAACCAAAATTTACCATGGATGTAGTCATCACAAAGGTGGTAAACCTCATGAACTAACTGTAGTGTTATATTTTACTTTTTATAGTTTTATGATTTTTTGTAGACCAATAGAGAGAAGAGGATATGCTATACATTTAATGAATTAGTGAATTGGTGATTTTAGAATAAATGTAAAATTGGCTTAATTTTCACATTCCACTGATTCATCCCCTCTCAGCATGTTCATATCCTAAAGTGATGTTAATTGTTTTAAACAATAACTAACATGTTATAAAAAATAAAAATAGAAACATTTTAAATTATGGAAAAAAAGTGAAAGAATGATCCACCAATGAGATAAATGGTAATGAAATTATTCCTCATTTTTAATACATTGATCCCAATTAGTTGTTGTTTTTTCGTTGTTTCATTATTTAATTATTCTAAAACAATATATCTATCAATATTTTTTTGGTTTTATATAATTATATTTAATGTCATTCCAAAAAATATAAATATTCTAGAGGATAATATTATAATATTCTAAAATAGACTTTCCATTAATATTGTATTCATTGTTTTTATTTAAAATAGATCATGAAATACCTAAGAAATAATATAATATTTCATTGTCATAAATGAATTCCAAATAACTATATTTTAATATTCAGAATTATAATACAAATATATTCATGATTATTTCTATTAAACCATTCTCTTTTATTTGAATTTGTTAAATAATTTTTATAAAATTATCAAAAATCATAATCCTTAATTAAATATATATAAAAATTTGACATTACCCTTACCAACATCCCATTAATATTACACCTCATTTCACATTTAATTTATAAATTTAACTATATAAGTACCTAATCCGTATTCAACCTATAATATTGTGTTTTATAATAAGTATTAATTTTTCAACATTCTTTTAGAACATTATAGGTTTAGAGTATTATTGAAATCGGTAATAAATACTTCATAGTATAACCATACATTACAATATGGGTACTTTCACTCAGTATCATTTTTTTCAAAATATAATAATTTTACAATGAAATATTTTTTTCATGAAAAATATTAACATTTTTATGATTGACTTCATAAATGTTCATACTCATACTTAAATCGTATGTTTCTTTTGAAAATATGAGATAAGAAAATACTCTCAATAAAAAAACATATAAAAAGGATAAAAGAAACCTCTGAGTCTATTCTAGAACCATGAGATCATATAAGGTGTTCCATTTAATATAATAAACCTTGAGATCAAATAGTTATTTATATACAAAAAAAAATCATATTATCTTCCCAAATTATTTTTCTAAAAAACTTTATAGGAAATAATACTGGAAATATCATATAAAAGGGATTTCTTTAAAACACAAGACCCCATAAAAAACATTTTTTTTAAAAAGGTACAATTTTTTAATTAAAAGGAATTATCATTCTATTAAAAATATAACATTCTCTGACCTTATGAAATCAAAATATTTACATGATAACTTATTATAAAACAGTTAAAAATAATGGAAATTTCCTTGGAAAACATAATAATACTTCCCTTACAAGGACCCTTACAAATGAAAGAACTTACTTGGTTAATTCCAGCATTATTTTTTGAAGTACATAATGTTACCTAATTCATTGGAGAGATATATCAAAATTACCCATCATAAAAAATAATTTACAAGGACTATAAAATACTTAAGAAACCAAAATATTTTATTTACATAAGGAAATTCATACAAATATACATTTGAACCTACATGTAAAACATTCCTTAATATTGAAATATCCATTTCTTTTTAAATTCCAAATTCAAAACTAAAATACATATAAAATAGGTAATTATGGTTTTTATTTGAATGAAACGTAGATTATTATAATGGAATCCAAATAAAAAATAATGGTTTTGTGGTGGGAAAACTATTTACATCATATACATTAAAATATTACATTCATTTTAACTTCTTTTAATATAAGTGAAAATATTCCATATAAAATATATAAAAAATCAATTTTGAAAACTATTGAATAATAATCATAAGATACATTATTTTGGACCAAAATCTCTCATGTTTCTATATTTATCTCTTTGGTTTGTTTAGGATTTCTCAAAAAGATGGTAGATAACATTACTTCATGGTTTTTTTCAAAGAAGTTGTTTTGAAGCTAGCATAGTTTCCTAGTGTTTTCCAATTTTTTGGGCCTCAAAGACCATATTTTTTCTATGGATAAAGAATGATTTCTTAATATCATTTTTAGTGATATGAAAATAATTAAAGGGAGTTTGGGGGACTGTAATGTTTCAAATGAATCTTACGAAACTACAAAGATAAAATAACCATTCTATATAGTATCTATGCTTTGTGAATAAAAAAAGAAGTCTATGAGTGAGTTTGTAATTTTTTCATGATGGTGGTGAATTATGGTATCCATAAAGGATTAAGAAGTATGTTATATATATTAAAAGAGGTGTTAATGGGGGATATTTATTTTTGAATAATGATGATGAGTTAATTCTCCCTGAAAATGAACATTCATATGATGATGAAGACAATGCTTAAAAGGGACCCAAAAAATAATCAGCTACTATGTGAACTGCAAAAAATGTTCATTACATGGTGATAGATAATCTATAAATAAGATCAGAGTAATTATGATTAACAGGTTTTCATGATTTCTTTACCTATATAGTAGACCCCAGATCATATCATCATTAGAGTGAATTACATTCAAATGATTATTGATAGAATAATTTGGATATGTACAACAATGGTTTGTGAAGGACGTATTCTGTAAAGGAGGTGGTTTTCAAAGGATTTAGTCTGTGTGAACGATCAGATCCCGATAGAAGATGTCTACAAGGAATGATTAGTTTGTAGAAGGAGGTTTTGGATCTTCAAAGTCTGAAAATAAAAAGTGGGACTGTGAAGTATTCTTGCTCTGTAGTGAAAGGGTTATTGTGAGGGGTTGTAATATGTTAAAAGTGTAACAAAAACACTTATTTAATGATCTCTCTAAATTAAATTCACCATGTAGTGAAGTTTATTTCATCTAGTGCATGAAAAAATGAATTCATGTAAGACTTATATATGTGTGAAACAATTTTATGGTGATTTCTAACAACATAAGATTGGTCTAAAGAATCAGTGATCACACTTCAGTAGAGAGTGTAGTGAGCTTTCTAATTGTGATTGGCTATAAAGAAGGACGGATAATAAGTCTGTTACGAACCCTATACTGGAAGTGAGATTTAGTGGGGTTGGAATATAGGAACATTGAATTTATGTGATATTTGGATGTAACACAATGAGTGTTAAACAAGTAAAATATTTGTGTCATGTAAATGTTTTAATTCTTATATTATTCTCTTCTATGGGGAGGGGAGAGAAGAGTGTATTGTTTAATGATTAAAAAGACCCAAATAGAATACTGTTTAAATTTATCATACCCTGATTCAATCCCACTTTCAAGGTATTTATCCTAGTTGAAATAACTTATAAAATTTAATTTATAACTTATTACTACAATAATAAATAAGTCCAAAAAATAATTTTATGAATATAGACTTATAAGAAAAAATTTTAAGAAACAAACCATCGAGAAAATTAAAATGAGGATTTACGGTAAAGTGTCTCATATCTTTAGTCTGACTTGTCACATAAATTATTTAACATCCTAAATTAAACAAAATATGTTTATATTTACTTGATTAATATCCTTTTCAATTTTATCATTCCTTTTATTTTAATTATTTCCATGTTATACTTAATTACTAATTTGATTAAGTTTACTTCTGACATTTTAAAGATGTTTCTTTCCTAAGTCCAAAATGATATTTTTATGATGGATTTGGACAAATAGATTATTATTATAACATTTACATAATTTTAATAATATTAGAATCATAATTTGTATACATTAATTATTCTTTTATCAGTAACTATTTAATATGTTTATTAAAAATGAACTGCATTACAACATAGAGACCATTGTCCGTACATACTCATGAGTAACATTTCAATTTATTTATTTACAAGCTAGTAACCATGAAATAATTATTATATCTTTCAAAAATGAAAATAATATAACAAATATAAATAAAATTTATTAATATCTACCTACATATACAATCCATGTGTGCTGGTGATAACAAATAACATACATTAGTTCACGAGGCGTTAGTCTGCGCCGACACACAAGCAATGTTTTCATTTTTCTTGGTATGGTAAAGTAAGAAGTAAAATATTTATTTACCATTAAATATAAATAATTATACCATATATACAATATTATTTCATTTGTATCCATTACATTGACCAGGTATAAGGTTTAATGATGTGAAGTGAAATACATCGTCTCGTGAGGCTGTAATCCACACACACATGGGTAGAGATTTTATTTTTTATTAGATGATTAAGTAGATGAAATAAAGTTATAACATAAACATAGTAACATTAAATTTTATTTTATATATCCATGTTTTTAAATTATAATTGTTAATATAGATTTTATTGTGGTAAAAAAATCAATAGAATGAAAAAAATCAGATAAAAAGTAGACAACTTCTTCAGACATCCTCTTTATGTATATAACTAAAGCCTTCCTAGGATGATATAATGATCAAACTGGGTCCTTTAAGATGTGGCTATATATGATATTAAGATATTAGGGAAGGTATTTTATGAAGTAATAGGATCTTTAAGTTTTAATTTCAAATAAGAATGACTGTCCTTTTATAAGTGAGGGACAATATATCCTTCAAAATTTTCAAACAATTAAAGTTGATTAATGTATTAATAATACGAAATGGATTGAAAATTACTCAATAAATTATGATGTTTTATAGGGTAGAAATATGGTCATTAACTTGTATTTATACTTGTTTTAGTTCATTTTATCCCTTATTATTTTATAATTTCTTTATTTAGCTCATTTCAACTCTTATCATCAAAACTGTTTTGTTTAATGTAGTTACTAATCCTAATGAAAAAAATGAAAGTGGATTCATTAAATTTTTTCAAAATGATAATTATAAATATATATTCAATTATATAAAAATATGTTTCTAAAAGTGGATGAAATTTCTTTTAAAACAAACCTGCAAAATGCGATGAAAAAATAGTTTTCTAGAAAAATATAATTTAATGATTAAAATTGTTTTTATACCAAATTAATGTATAATGTTGGTTCAAATAAAATTGATTTCATTTTTTTAATATAAATGTACTAACGAAAATTTAAATATAATTTACATGAAATGAAACCATATAGCTTGAAATGAAAATACTATTTTTTGGAAAAAATGTATTTTTTACTATCCACCAATAAATCAGCATTTTCAGAAAATTACGTCAAATCCAATCAAAGAATTAATTTACTCTATAAGATAAAAAATGATATATTTTTTTGTTAAATGAAAATTATATAAATTATGAATTAATATTTTTAATTAATACCTTATAATATATGTAAACAAATTTATTATGTATACAACTATTTCTTTTTTGATTAGAAAATTACATAATATTCTTATAGTGAATGGATCTTTATAAAATGGAATTAAATAATATTTAGACGTAATGAAATATATCAAATACAATAATTTCTTAGGATATAAAATTATTCCAGCCATTTGGAAATTTTTTCCACATAATTCTATTCATTACTTTAACAAATAAGGATTTTTTCATAATATATGAGATTGTTTTGTTGTTTCAATAATCATATGTGTTTTTTCATAAAACCTTTTCTTGGTGAATCAACATATTTTACAACACCTAATCTCAATAGTAAAATATATGAACAATATATTCCTCATAACAAATGTCCTCTTAAATATCAACTAATTCAGGACTCAAAACATGATATGCATATAGAACATACTTTCTTAATAATGAATCATCAAACACAACATGTACCTGGAACGAACTTGGATGAAAGTCTAGATGATAAAAAAAATATTCAATCGTCTTTATAATTTCAAATATTTTAGTAAATAATGAAACTAACTTTATCTTCTTACCAGAACACATAACACTTTTATATATAGATACTTTATGAAAAAATAACTTCCTTACTCAAATAAAAGATAATTTATTATGTTGTGTATGTAATTGTTCATCTCACTATGAGATTTCCTCATATAATTATGAGTTTTAATCAGTTTATCAACTATCAATTTTACTAATTTTAGTCCCAAAAAAATTATTTCACCAAATTTAAGCCCACAATCTAGATTCCAACACTTCAATCCATTTAATGCCTCAATAGATGATATATGTATACTAGAATAAAAATAATTATTATAGAAATATTTATGATACTAAAATATGTTGATCTAAAATTTCCTTGACATTATATGAGCAGGATAAATGTATATCCTAAAAATATCATTTTTTAATCTGACTGTCCAACTGGTTAAGGAATAAAATCTTTACTTAAATTTAATTTATTACAAAATGACTTTTAATGTATTTTACAAATATTCTATGTAAATCTAGGATCACGATCAGATACAAAAGAAATATTTAATCCATGCAATCTGATTATTTAATTATTATAATGTATAAAAAGTTGATCTAAAGAAAAATTATCTATAATAAGAAAAAATAAATAGATTTAGTCAAGTGATCAATAATAACACATGTTAAATTATTACCTTGAGATGTATTTGGTAATCCAAACATTAAATCCCTGAATATATTCTCCCATTTCAGTTGTGATACTAGAAAAGGTTGAATCATCCCCTTCAGTTATTTTAAATATACTTTATCCTACTAAAAAATCAAACATTTCATGGTAAATATAGAAAGGTCTTTCTTCATTCCTTTTAACCAGAACTATTTTAAAAGGTATCTCCACATATAAGTAATTTCAAAATGAATAAAAAATGGAGAACTATGTGATTTAATCAATAAGACATTATTTAAATTTAATAATCATATCCTTCCTAAAAAATATTCCTTTTATTAGGAATCACAATATTCCATTTAAGATTTCATAAATTTTTCTGTCAATGAAAACATCACTAACAAAAAAAAAATAGAAAAAGTTCCTCTATTCACAATTTAAAAAAAATCATTAAATCATTTACTAACGTATCATTTGGAAATGAAATCATTGTTAATGATGAATTATCATTATGACATAAATAATCAACTACTATATTTGTTTTCCATATATGGTAATGAATCATGAAATCCAAATCCTTAATCAGTTATATACATTTTCCCTACATCATGATAAACTCATTCTGAGTGAATATATATTTCTAACATTGTTAGTAAGTACATATTTGACACATTATACTATACCAACAATGTCTTTATATGTTAAAAAATAAAGAAAAATAGATAGTTCAATTTCATGTGAAGGACCAATTACATCCTCATGATTCAGTTTACACGAAGTATAAGAAATTACTTGATCATCATAGAAACGAAAAAAACTAATTCTATTCAAATTATCAACACTATTGATAAAAAACACATTATTTTTAGATAAAAAGGCCAAAAAAAGGGAATTAAAATTTATTATATTCAATTTCCATAAACATTCATTACAATCTTTCATCTTGATGAATTTAACTCTTTTTAAGGTTAACTTATTTAGTGGTCAAGATAAATGAGAATGTTTTTCAACAGACCATTGGTTGTAACCCGGTAATCTAAGAAAAATATGAATAAGTGTGATAGTTATAGGTCTTTTCCACTCTTTAACCATGATACATTTACCTGTATCATAATTATTCACTATTTATTTAGAATATATCCTCGAAAAAGAAATTTTTATAACCATAAATCACAATTAATTATTTTTCAATAAAACATCATTCTTGTAAATATTTATAGAAAAATACTTAGATATTTTTCATGATTCCCATAACTTTGTGAAAATATGGAAATATCATCACTGAACACAACTAAATATTTATCTAAAAATTCTTGGAAAACTCCATTCCTGATATCAATAGATATATCTAGTTCATTTTTCAACTGAAAGGGTATAACCACAAACTCATAGTTCCCATACACAATATAAAATTCCATATTTGAAATGTTATCCTCCTTTAACTTCATGAAATGGTACCTATACCTGAGATCATCCTTCAATTATATACTGACCTCCCCAGTGCTAAAGAAACAATTCATCCATATGAGGTAAAAAATACTTATTATCAATAGCGATTCTACTCAAATATATATATTTAATGAAAATAATTATGGAACCATATTTATTTAAAATAAAAAAATAGAATCCTAAATTGGTTAAGAGATAGAATAAATAAAACCCTCATCATGAGGAATATGTTGTAATTGTTTCAATTCTAATTATTCTAGATGATCTATTTGAATATGTTTTTTTGAAATTGGATTGAGATCATGAACTATATAGATAGTACATTCAGTCTAATGATCATGTATAAAACATAAAAATTTATCATGATGTATATCTATATATTCATTTAATAGTGGAAATTTTACATATTTGAATAGTTTTATTCTTCTTAACAATATGTGAAAGATAACTCTCATTTACATATTTAATCAATTTATCATATTCTTGCTTTTTATAAATGGTATTAATTAATTATAGTATAAAACCTAAAATCATTGAATAAAACCACTTTTGTATTTGTGATCTATATTAGCATCATAAAAATAAATCCAATTGATGCCTAAAATTACATCAAACTCTATAAGGTGTAAGAAAATAAGGTTTTAGGTAAAACCCTCCACATATGACAACATAACAAATCATATAATTTACTTTTCCTTAATAATAATACTTTTTTTAACAAAAGTCATGGATTCTGATATTTAGGCGATCTTTCTAATTTATCAGCAAATTCCACCAAAATGAATGAATGTCTAGTCCTCAAATACAACAAGATGTTGCAATAATGGGAATAAATAAAAAATATACATAACACCACAACGTTTAATGGTCTAAAATATAACAATGAAGTTTTATTGGATTTAATAAAACGATTTTACTTGTAGTATTGATTAATTTCATCATTTATTCGAATATTTCGAAAAATACATTCATAATGACCAATCTTATTATAATTGAAACATCTTCCTACTATATTTTCATTTATTACCTACTCATTACTGTGATAATTTTATTTACATTCATGAACCACATGTAAGAAAATTCTATATATAAAACACTTTTCATTCAACAAAATTCATTAAATAGGGTTCCTTTAACAACACTTTCAGAAAATGAGAAATTTATTATCTTACCTTTGATTTCATCGATGGGTGCTTCTCCATTTCTTCCAACTAAACATATTTTTTCTTTCTTTCATAATTGAATAAATAATCACAAAAAGATCCATTTCTACCATCTTCTCACATCGAACACGATTTAAAAAAACCATTGAATTCATGATTTTTCAATTTCATTTCATATCGTGGCTTTAATCCTGAGTAAAATTAATGATTTTTTTATCATGGTCTCTAATACAAGTTGGTGTGTGAATTTAAATACAGTGATATTTTCTTCATATTAGGCCACTAAAAATTCCTTATTATTTCATAATTATAATAATTTATTTTCCAGCCAATGTTGAACAAATTTAAGAAAATACTTATCATGGAAAATATTCATAAATTCATCCCATTCCAAGGAATCAATGTCTTCTCTTTCTATAATATTATTTACTGTAACCACCACTGATCAACATCATCTTTAAAATAATAAGTTGAATGGTTTACATTTTCATGGTCTAAAAAATTCACGACTTCAAATATCTCCCCCAAATCCAAACCCATCCTTTAGCTATTATTGGGCCAGACGATCCTCTGAATGTTCTTGGGTGTTATATCCTGAAATTATTTAAAATAGACAAGTTAAACTATGGCGAACGTGTTTTATCTATTCCATGGATACCAACATAATTTATAGACTTCATCAACCTATCCATTATAATAACAAACTTATTTATGCTAATTCCAATTATTACATGTTGCCTATTAGAAGGATATTGTTCTCTTGGTTCCTTCCTAAAATAATTCTATATTTTTTTATAGAAAACCATTACGAATAAAAATAATATAGATAAATAAAAATAGTAATATTTGATCATTATATCACGATAACCATAAATTTAAATTACTTAAGGTTACTGACATACAATATCCTAACCTCTATATTTATCTAAACCAACCTTTGATACCAACTAAAAATTCTAGATACTTATTTATACCATAATAATGAAATTTAAATCAAAAATTAATTTTCTTAAATTCACAAAGACCTTTTCAAGTTTAGAGATTTATATATTTTGTTCATAAGCATTATATTACTAAATCATACATTATAAAGTACAAACATCTCCTTGATATCCATTTTTCCACAATATGCTACTTTTAAAATGAAACAAATTTTATTCTTATGAGAAATCATCATGATTTGAAACCTGAACTCATCATTCTTCCTACATATCTTTAAACCATGATTATATGATTTTAAAACATTTTATGGGAACCAAAATCATAGTAAGGGGTATTTAATATGTAAGAAAGAAACATGTTAGTCCATTTTAGAACCGTGGGACCATATAAGAAAGATTTCCTTTAATATAACAAACTCCGAGCTCAAATAATCATTTACATGCAAATCAAATCAGATTTACTACCCAAATATTTTCATCAAAGACTCTATAATAGAACATAATTGGAAAAATAATATAATTATGGTTTCGGGGAAAACATGACAACCCATGGATTATATTTTATTTAAAAACATACCTTTTACCTTTAAAGAGAATAATCATTCCTTAAAAAATATCATTATATTTCCTTAAAAAATAAAAAAAAATCCATGAAAACTCCTTCTGAATTATATAAAATTATTTTATGTTCCTGGGGAAATCATCTTTATATAACCCTTATAAGAAACCATGAAAATAGAATAACCTAGTTGGATCTAATACAATTTTTAGTAGAATATAATGATTACCCCATGGATTAAAGAGCTATATTAGGATCAACCATCACCAAAAATAATTTACAATATTTTAACACACATTGAAAACATAAAATATTTTAATTCAATCATTAAAATCTAAAAGAGTTACTTTTTAACTCATATGTAAAACATTTTAAAAAATTGGCATATCACATTCCTTTAAAACAGAATTTGAAATACTAAAATACCTAAACCAATGGAATAAATTGTATTCTTTGAAGATAACATAGAAACATGTAAATTAATATAATTATCAAATAAATGTTATTGTGGAGATAAAATCTAATGATTTTTTATACATTAAAGTTGAACATTCATTTTTCCCTTTTTGTTAATAAATTCAAAACATTCTATATCAAATACATGAAAAGATTATTTTTGAGACCCAATGAAATAATGTAAAAGTAGACATATAATGTAATTGATAATTTATTTCTGTAATTTTTTATACATCTCTAAAATAATATTTATAATGTATAACTGGAGAAGAATTATTTAGAAAATAAAACTTTAGAACTTTTAAAATGATGGTTTAGGGTAAAGTGTCTCTTACCTCGAGTTTGACTTCTAATGTATGGTCCTTATATTCAACAATAAAAAACATATACTAACTATTTAATTAATTAATAACCTTTTAAATTTTTATTATCCTTATTATTATTTTTATATAATTGTTATACTTAATTACTTAGTTGATTAATTCACCTTCAGATGTTTTGTGGATGTTTGTTTTATATGTCCAAAACAAATTCGATAGTTTTACTTTGGTCATATGGATCATGATAATATAATATCAAGAATATTAATCAGGTCATAATTATAATTTTTATAAAACAATTATACCTTTATAACCTACTATTAAAGGTGGTTATGATAAATGAAATATGTTACATCTTTGATATGTTAGTCGGTACATACGCATGAGTATCATTTATATTTTTCCATAAACATAAGGGAAATAAACTAGGTATTATTTTATCTTAAAAATAATAATTATATCATAAATCTCATATTTTTTAGTTTAATCTAACTATATATATAATCCTTTTGTGGTGGTTAGGAAATAAAAAATATAACAGTTCACGAGGCGGTAGTCTGCGCATACATACAAGTGATGTTTTTATTTTTCATTGTATGGAAATGAAATAAGTATAATATTTATTTGCCACTATATAATGAAATTTATGTCATATAAATCATATTTTTTCATTTTTATACATTATTATGACTTCCCATTAGATTTGATACTAAAAAATGAATACATCATTGTGGTAGGTTGTAACATCCCAGGTAAATAAACAATATAAAATTTACATATTTATTGAAATTTGTGAACTAAATATTAATTTTACTTTTAATGGGATGATATTTTCGATGGAATGCGTGATACGCAACAATGGGTTACTTTAAAAACATACGTTGCACAAAACATTGAGTCATACGGAAAAATAACAATAAAAAATTATTTAAATGGAAGTTAATGCCTAGACATTGTATTCGCAGGAATGGAAAATTCTAACTAAAATATGAATATAAATTTTTTTTAAATAGTTTTAAATTTATCCAATAAATTTTAGAGGCTTTAAATAAGAGAGAATCTGACATTAAGCATAAATACTCTAATATTCATTAATAGGTTGATTTACCACCTACTGATAGAGAACCCTATTTAAATCTGGTATTGGAAACTTTTATATGTTCTACTTGACAAATTAATATTCTTCTTTATAATTAGGACATCAAAATTTACATTGGATAAAATTTTTGTATTTTATGATAAGGTTCAATTTTTATGAATAGTGACAAATACTGTATTTTAATTCAAAACTACATTTTAATATAATTTATTTATAGGGATATATTATCATTATAATTGGATTTAAAGTGTTAATATATTATATTTTTATCATTTAATTCAATGTTTTCATTTGAAATATTTTCACATTGATATTGGACATAAACAAGTGTCAACCTTTTGATAGTTAATATTTCTTAAAAACACGCGTTTTTTGTTTTGACAATGGGAATTAATTTTAAATTAATTTATGCCACTTTTTTAATTTAAATTTTAAAAAATAGATTCGATATTTGGAATGAGGAGGTCTAAATTAAGTAAATAGGTAACTTTTAATTTTATAAATTTGAAATGTTTACCTTAGTAATTTTTTTATTAAACATGGTTAAAGGGTAAATCTATAAATTAAGGGTAAAAAATTAATACTATAATAATAAAAAATTACCTGAAATTTTTTTCTAATACTATTGTGTTATACATTTTCGACCATGGGAATACATTAAGTCAATTTTGGGACCCGATAAATCCACTTATGAGTTATAATGACACTTTATATTAATTAATTTAAAGTAAAGAAAAAAATGACCTAAACATAAATATTTTATAAAATAAATTTTTACATGGGGTTATATATGTTATCTCTTAGAATATAAATATTAATTATAAATAAATAATATTTCCTCCATCATGATATTTTTTTTATAATTTTTAGACATCAAATAAATAAAATTATATATGACACAATAATGATGTATTGTTTAGCTCATTAATGAATGATTTAAATAAATATGATTATAATGATTAAAAAAAATATACAAAATCTACCCAATTCTCATTGGATGGTATTATTTCGAACATGATTCATCTAATATTTTAATTTAATTAGTTTTGAACCTATAGAAACCGAAAATTATTATAAAATGAAATTATATTTTTTAAACATTCTTAAAGAGCCCCTCCTCCCCTTATAAAAATTGCTCACTTATAACCCATTCCACACACTCCTCAAGACCCTTGGGTTGTCCAAACTCTTCCCAATTAATCTAAATATGTCCTTATACTCCTCCTATTAATCCTTCCCCTGGGATGAAGGAAATTCAAATAATCCTTTTGGTTCAAACCAAAGAGAGATACCCGATTTAAAGGTTACGTCTTCTCTTATGTTCGTTTGTTTTATTTTACGTCTGCATCCCCGTAAACTCATTTTATTCCTTTATTTTATTAGAAAAACATTATAAAAAATATACTAGGTTGTTTTTATGAGAAGTATTCAAACTACACTTACACACACCTTCAAATAATTACAAAAAGAACATATTGTTTCTCTAGTAGGTGAATTACTGCCTCACGAAATGATCAATGTTCAATTATCTATTATCAACTCTCATGGTGGAAATTATTATTGAAATATATTTATATGTGATATATATTATATTTATATTGTTTTTATGCTTATGTATTTTCCATTTATATCATACCTTTATGGTTTCCACAATGGGTAAACATGATAATTTCCTTTGAGGAAGTGTGGACTACCGTCCCCTCAAAGTGTTATTACTCATTCATGCCAAATGTGGAACGTATAAAGGATAGATATAATTAAATTATATATTATATTATAATATAATTATAATAAAAATATTTATTATTACATTTTCATTCCATTAAATATGAAATTGAAATTAATGTAGTGTTCATGCATGCGTACGACTTACAGTCTCGATGAACGGTGCATTTCAATTCGTATCTCCAAATGTTATGTACTATTATAAATAAATATATACTATATATATATATGATATATATGATATATAAATCATGAATATAACTCCAAAGATAATGGAATGGAAAATTTGTAATTATAAAAAGTTCATTTTTACTCAATTTCTGAACATCGACAAAATGCCATTTATGAACTCAAATAATTAACTATTTCTTATAGAAAAGTAATAAGTGATATAAAAAATAATAAATTTGAAAATGGTTCTTATTAAAGAATAAATTAACTTAATTTTATTATTCATGAATAAAAAGTAACAAATGATTCAAGTCGGACATGAGGTAAGGGATTTATTATCTCACTTTTCGTTCATTGAGATTTTTATTATTCACCACTTATTTATTGCATGTGGTGTATTGTGTAATTCCATTTGATATATATTATCAAGATTATCTTTATATTCATGATATTTGTGACTGAATTGGTGGTTATTAACTTCTGGTCATATGACATGATTGACTACAATGTGGTAAGGGGTTTTCATCTCACTTTTTATTCCCATGATATTGATGCTATATTTTCTACTATTTAGTTTTTGTGCGGTGTATGTACATCCCATTATTGTATTCTTTGTGTAATATAATTTAATGTATGGGTATTTATATCTTCATTATATTATACTTTCTTCTTGGGGTGTATGTTTCGTAAGTTACCAAATCGGTAAAGGAACCTTTCACCATGCTCTTTTAGTCAAAGAAATATTTTTTGTTATGTATACTAATTTACATATTCTACTATTAGGATATATTCTTCTATATCCTTATTTCTATAAATTTTAATTTCATGGGATGAGATAAACTTTTTTTCTCTTATTAACCCATTTTTTAAAATTTAAAGTGATGTTGTTAGGCTGTCAAATTTTTGTAAGGGAACTTCTTTACCCAATTTCAATTATTTGGGTAAAACTTATACTTATTGATTAATTCATGTTATGAATATGTATGAATGGCCTATTATTTTTTACACTTAATAACCACTTATATTGGGTGTATTCTTATTATTAACACATAAATATGTCCTTGATTTGTCCTTAATCTAAGGATATGATCTTTGGAAGGGACTTCATCTCAGTTTACATTCCATTGAAACTTATTGTTGTTATAACCTAATTCACTTTTATATGGTGTATATACTTCTATGTGATTTGTTATATCATGAATCTATTTATTCTCAAGATATTATAAAATTAGATTATGTTTATTCCTCAATTATTTTTATTCACATGTCTCACTTTTGGTTGGGAACTATTTAACTAAAATATCATTTTAAATGTTTTAATGATTTATTCTTATAAATCCATATCATTAGTGTAAATGTATTAATAATGGTTTTATGGATTTATTTATATGTAAATTATTGTTTTAAAATTTTAATCACTTTAAATGAATCAATTTGGTATGGGACTCTTCGATTCAAAAATATCATTATTAATGTTTTAGTTTTTTTAATGGTTTCATAAAGCATTGATTATATCAATATTTTGAAATAATATATTGTGATTGAAAAATGGATATTTTAACTTTCCTTTATTCTTGTTTTATGCATTTTGAATATGTTATGGTTCTTGGGAATTGTTTATGTATATGGGTGGTTTTGTGATAAACCTAGGGCGGGTGTGCCCAAGATAGCTCTCCAATGCATTGGGTAACGCAACGGAGGAAAATGTTAATGTTTCTCCTAAGATATTTAAGGAATATAATATGATGGGTATTCTAACGTAACTCACTATGTAGTAGTGATTGCATTAAATTATGTATGTTTTTTAGGCCATAAGATACCTATATGATTTCTAATTTCTATGTTTTATTCATAAATCTTATGATTTCAGAAGGTATGTTATGATTGAAACGTATAGTTTCATTGAAATGTATTTATTGACTGGATAATGATTAATTTACATATTTTATAACCCTTAGTGAGATTTTTGTGCTCATCCCATGTTTTTGAAATGTTTTACATGGGACTTAAAGACAAATTGGGTAAATTATGGGATCATGGAAAAGTTATGCTATCTAAAACTTAGAACTAGACATGTTACTTTTTAAGATATTTTACTTTATGAAAAAACAGATACTGAGTAGTAGTGTCTACACGTAATTTTAAAGTTGATATGTATTATTTATAACCTAATTATATAATTCTATAATCTTAAAAAGATCCTTAATGTGAATTAATTATTTAATTCAAAATGATGTAATGATTGAAGGTCGAGTCCTTATAGTTGGTATCATAGGCCAGTTTAGACAACATTAGGGATGATGATTTTTCATTAAACACATGGATAATCCCTATGTCTATTATTTTAGTTAAATCCTTGTTTTATAAATTTATCAGATCAAGGAATATTGGTTATAAATGGAAGGAGGAGGATCTCAAATGACATTCCTATCACATCTTGATGACATGCTGTCAAGAATTATTGCAAAGTCATGTTCAGATGATTTTGAAACTTTTCCTAGAAAACAAATCACTTGAATGTAGTTGTTTGAGTTATCAAACCCCTCCACTATATCTCGATATCATCATGGATCATGGGTTGTATTTAATTAATTTTTATTTTTAAATATTCTCATATTTTCAATAATAGTAAATATTATAAAGGAATTTTCAAATATATTTCCTTATCAAAAGATTTTGAAGAATATTATGATTATAAAAAAGGTGCTAATGAAGGAGACCGTTGCGCAACCTATTGATTTTTACAATATAGCCTCTCAGCACATACTTATGGTATTTTAAAAGGACAATTGATTGAAATTTTCAGCTCAATTTTTATTTGACAGTTATATAAAAATCATCTTTTTCAGATGTTTTGAAATTATATGTCTTAAATGATTATTTTCAGAAACTGTTTTTCTGTGAACACACATATGAACCAATTTGTACAAGGTGTATTATGATAAAGGAAGAAAATGATTTTGAAGGATTTTTAAATTAGATTTGCAATGCATGGAACTCCTACATATGTAAACAAGATGATGCAGAAACAATATGGACCCCATGACCATGGTATGATGTTGCTTCTATTGGGAATAGTTTTATTTTTTCAAATGGAGGTGAAAATTGAAATATATATGATGTTGAGGTCCTAATGTATTGGGATGAACATAAATGGTATAATAAAACCAGTGAGATTAAAACATGTTAGGGTTATTTGTTAGTTTTATAAAAAGTACAACCCATAAGATTGGTGATAACCCGTCGTGTCTGGAAAAGCCATAAGAATCAATCCCATAACAGAAGGGAGACAAGGGCGCATCGCCTACCACTATCCTATGTGAATTACATGGTTAGTATGACTTATTATTGTAAGTTAAATGATATTTTGGATCAAATATAAGTTTATTTTGGGAAATTATGTTTTATCAAATGGATATCCTTAATATAGAAATATGATTTGGTGATTATGTGACAAAGGTTATTTTTGTAGATGTTCTCTCTTTTGGTGAAATTTATATGCTTAAGGGAAATAGAATACTATGGGATCATATTTGTGGAGTAATGTTTGAAATTATATTTTGGAAGAATATATGTTTTTATTGTGGACATATAGAGATTGGGGTTATTTATATAAATGATTAACCCATCATAGAAAATATGTGATTAGGTTAATTACGATTCAGTTTGAGATTTAATGAGTAATATATGTTATTTGGGGATAAATGTTAAGATTTCTCATTGAAGACGATGTGATCAAATTATTATGAGTATTGTGTTTCAATCTTAGATTGGATTATTTTGATGAATTTTAAGGAAAATCGTGTATTGAATGGTCTTTCTTGAATCTTGGGTATTGTTTTTTGAATTTTGGAGATTAAGTGTAGTTTTTCTTTTTATAAAGGATTATCCTTTTTGGGGATTATCTGATCTTGTACAAACTTTTCGGTTTTTGTTGATGTTTAAAGATTGGGGAAATATACAGTTCATATTTTGTAGAGTATGTGTTACTCTAGAAGTTGATTCTTGTGATTTTTATGTGACCAAGTCAGTTTGAATACTCATTATTTTGATAAAAGATGATTTTGTGGTAGAAATCTTGTAATGGTTGAATGATTACATGAATAGTAAGTATGTGTCATTATAATATTATTCAAGCTCTTAACTAAATTAATCAACTATATTAAAAGTAACAAAAAATAAAAACATTTCCATTAATATTTCCTACTAGGGAATCAAAGATCATTTTACCCATTATAAGTTTGTGATTTGTTTGTGGTTAACATTCTCTTAATCATGTTTTCAACCACTCTCCATAAAACCTTTTTGGTTTGTTTCTCTACCACATCCATGTTTTTGTACATGAAATATTAGTATGGGCTATCTTTTATGACCTTTTTATTTCTCTTTCTTTATTTTAATGTGATTTTTTATTCACTCTTTTTCCAATGTGGGACTTCCAATGAAGTTTCTAAGCCCAATTTTAAAATTACGAGGATGAAATTCCAAAATAGAGGAAGGAAGTAACATCCTAGGTAAATAAATAATATAATATTTTCATATATAAATGGAGTACCTGATACACAACAGCGAGTTTCTTTGAAAACATACGTTGCACACAACCTTGAGTCATACTGAAAAATAATAATGCAACACTATTTTAAATGGAAGTAAACATCTAGCCATTTTATTTGATAGAATGGACAGAACTAACTACAATATGAATATACATTTTTTTACATGTTGTTACATTTATCCAATAAATTTTAGAGTCTCAAAATAAGAAAGATTCTGATTTTAAGCATAAGTACTTTAATATTCATTAAAAGGACGATTTTCTGCCTTTTGATGGAAAACCCTCTTTAAATATAGATTAGACACTTTTATTTTTTCTATTTGGAAAAATAATATTTTTATTTATATTCAAGATATCAAAATTTAATTTGGATAAAATTTTGGTATTTTTATGATAAAGTTCATTTTTTAGGAATGGTGAAAAATACTATATTTTAATTCAAAACTTCCGTTTAATATAATATATTTATATGGTTATGTTAAATTTATAAATGGTTTTAATGTTTAAATACATTATATTTTTATCATTTAATTCAATTTATGTCATTTTAATTATTTTCAATATGAAATTGGACATAAACAAGTGTCAACCTTTTGATAGTTATTATTTCTTAAAAACATGCACTTTGTTTTCACAGTGGGAATTATTTTTAAATTAATGCCACTACTGTGTTTTTAATTTGTAAAAATGGATTCCTCATTTGTAATTAGGAGGTCCAAATTATTTAAATGGTTATGTTTTATTTTTATACAATTTAAATATTTATCTCAGTAAATATTTTATTTACCATGGTTAAAGGATAAATCCGGTAAATAATGGTAAACAAATAATATTATAATATTATTAAATTACCCTAACATGTGTCCTAATCCTATTAGTGGATACATTTACGACAATGGGAATTATTTGGGTCGATTTTGGGACCCCATAGAGCCACTTAAAAGTGATAATGACACTTTATATTATTTATTTTAATGTAAAGTAAAAATTGGCTTAGTCATATATCTTTTTGTAAATAAATTCTTAAATGGGTTTATTTAAGTTATATATTGAACAATAAATATTCATTAGAAATCTAAAAGTATTTACTACATCATGATATATTTTTTAAATTTTTTAGACATCAAATAAATAAAATTATTTATGACACAATAACGATGCAATGTTTACCTCGTTAACGAATTATTTAAATAAATAAGATTATGAAAATTAAAACAATATACAAAATCTGTCAAATTATTATTAGATTGCATTATTTTGAACACGAGTATTCTTATCTTATACTTTAATGAGTTTTTACCTTTAGAAGCCAGAAATCATTATAAAATAAAATAATATTTTTTAAACATTCCAAAAGGGCCCCTCCTCCAATTTATAAAAAGCCCTCACTTCTAACTCCTTCCTCAAACATCTCAATTCACTTTACTCATTGAAAATCAACCCAATTAAGCTCCCTATATCCCCCTACTTTTCCATGAATACTTACCCTAGGTTAAATCCAATTTAATTAGACCTTTTGGTTTAAACCCAAGGGAGATACCTGATTTAAAGGTAACATCTTCTCATAAGTTATTTTGTTTTATTTTACTTCTCTTCCCCCAAAACTCTTTTTTATTATTTAATTTTATAACAAAACCAGTATTTTTCATATACTAGGTTGTTTTTACGGGAAGGATTCGAACTACCCTTACACACACCTATCTCTAATGGTTAAAAGAACATTCTGTTTTTTGGGACTGTGAACTACTGCCTCATGAAATGATGATTATTCGATAATATCCTACCACCTCTAATGGTGGAAATTATGATAGAAATTTATTTATATGTGATATATTTTAAATTTATATTGTTTCTATACTTTTTTATTTTCCATTTATATCATACCTTTATGGTTTCCCTAATGGGTAAACACGATAATTTAATTTAAGGAAGTGTGGACTACCGCCCCCAAAGTGATATGACTCGTTCATTCCATACGTGGAACTTATAAAGTTGGAAGATAATTAAATTTTATATGATGTTATGATGAAATTATTATATAACTATTTATCATCAGTTTTTCATTCCTTTAAATCTAAAATAAAAATGAAAGTAGCATTCATTCGTACGTATTGCTTACCCTATCCATGAACGGTGAATTTCGTTTCTTTTCTTCAAATGTTATGTACTATTATAAATATATATATACTATATATATATGATATATATGATATGTAAATCATTAATATTATTCTAGAGATAAGGGCATTGACAATTTGCAGTTTTAACAAGATCATTTTTGACTCATGTTCTGAATATAGACAAAATGTACAATATGAACTCAAATAATTAAATAATTGTTATAGAAAATAAATAAATGATATAAAATAAATAATAGACATGAAAAGGGTTCTTAAACAAGTATAAATTAACTTATGTTTAATATTCAAGAAAATCAAGGAACAAACGAGTCACGTCGGACACGAGGTTAGGTGTTTCTTATATCACATTTAATTCCTTGATATTTCAATTATTCAACACTTATTTATTGCATATGGTGTATTGTGTAATTCTATTTGACATATATTATCATGATTCTTTTTTATATTCATGATATTCTATGATTAATTTTGTGGTTATTAACTTTTGGTCATACAACACATTGGTTATAATGTGTTAAGGGGTTTTTATCTCACTTTTTATTCCCATGAAATTCATGCTATATTTACCACTATTTACTTTTGGGTGGTGTCTGTACTTCCCATGGTTTCATTATCTATGTAACATAAATTAATATATGGATATTTACATCTTCAATGTATGATCCTACCTTCATGGAGTGTATGTTTCATAAGATACGAAATCGGTAAGGGGACCTTTCACCATACTCTTTTATTCAAAGACTTCGTTTTGTTATGCCTTTTAATTTACAACTTCTTATGTTGGGATATGATCTTGTATATCCTTATTGATATTAATATAATGTCCAAGTGATGAGATACCATTTTTTCTCTCATCAACTATTTTTTTTTTAATTTTAAAGTTATGCCGTCAGGCTGTCAAATGATTGTAAGGGAAATTCGTTACCCAAATTCAATTCTTGGGTTTAAACTTCTACTTCTAGATTACGTCATGATATGAATATGTGGGAATGAAATATAATCTGTTTACACTTAATATCCACTTATATTTGGATTATAATTATTTACACACAAAATTATGTCTTATATTTGTCCTTTATCTAAGGATATGATCATTTCAAGTTACTTTTTCTCAATTTACATTCCATTGAAACTTATTGTTGTTATAAACCAATTGAATTTTATATAGTGTATATACTGGCCTTTGAAATATTATATCATTAATTTATTTATAATCATGGTATTATAATATTTGATTAATTTTATTCCTCAATTATTTTTATTCAACATTCTCTGTTTTGGTTGGGAACTCTTTAACTAAAATATCGTTTTAAATGTTTTAATTATTTATTCTTCTAAATCATTCTCATTAATTTCATTGTTTTAAAAATGGTTTTAAGGATTTATTTATATAGACATTAATGTTTTAAAATTATAATTCCTTTAAAATATTTAAAGTGGTGTGGGACACATTGATTCCAAAATCTCTTTATTAAATGTTATCTTTCTTTTATGCTTATTTTATGTGTTATGAATATTTTATGGTTCTTGGGAGTTTTTTATGTATATGGGTCGTTCCGTGATAAACCTAGGGCGGGTGAGGAAAATATAGCTCTCCAATTCATTGGGTAACGTGATGGAGGTAAAGGTTAATGTTTCTCCTAAGAGATTTAGGAAATATACTGTGATTATTATGCCAACGCAAATCCTAATGTAGTTAAGATAGATATAATGTATGAATGTTTTTTATTCCACAATATACCTATATGATTTATGATTTATGTGTGCTATTCATAAATCTTTTGATTTTAGAAGGTATGTTATGATTGAAAAGTAAGGTTTTATTGAATTGTATTTATTGATGGGATAATGTTTTCTTTCCTTATTTTATAACACTTACTGAGATTTTTATGCTCATCCCAAGTTTTTGAAAATTTTTTCACATGACTTATAGATGAATAGGTTCATGGATGGGAGAAAGGAAATTTCATGTGGTCAAAAACATTTAACTAGACATATTAGTTTTTAACCGTTTTTATTTAATAAAAATTGGATACTGAGTAGTAGTTTCTATGTGTAATGTTCTTGATGATATGAAACAGTTATGGCTTAATTATCTAAAAAACTAAACCTGAAAATATTCTCAATGTGAATTATTCAATTAATTCATGATTATGTAATGTTTTAGGGCTGATTCCTTATAGAGGCGGTAGTCTGTACGTACTCACGAGCGATGTTTTTTTAGATGGTGAAGTAGATGAAAAAAGGTTATAACATAATTGTAATAAATTTAAATTATTTGGGAGATATTTATGTGTTTATATGAAAATTATTAAGATAGTTTTTATAGAGGTAAAATAATAAGTAATATGAAAACACTAGGTTAAGAACTATACCTATTCTTCAAACAACCTCCTTAGAATTATACTTAAATCAATCATTGGATGGTATTATGATATAAAAAAGACCTCTAAGACATGGATATGGATATTAATAAAGAATTATTTCAAGTATTTTTAAAAATAAGAGGCTCTTAATGGGTTAATAATAGAGGGTAATGTGTGTTCTTTTATAAGATAGGGGGAGGATACACGTGGAATTTTTTAACATACTAATATATATTAATATATTTCTTAAGAAAAATGACCCCAAAATGACTCATAATCAATGATTACATGATATATAATTAACACATAAAAATTAAATATTAGTTATATATGTTTTTATATAATTTTAACCCATATCGTTTTTGTTTTACACCTTTTTAACTCATAATTTGGTAAATAATGTTTTTTCGATAAAGTCACTATTCATAAAGAAAAACCATTATAGTGGTCTGTTTAAAAAATATGAAATTTTCTATTGAAAATATTCATAAAATTTTATCAAATTAAATTTATTTAATTGTTAGAAATTATATTTATGATAAACCCACAAAAATGATGAAAATTTTTTTCCAAAAAAATAGATTTTTAAGCATAAAATAGTTTTTGTATCAAATTGATGTATAATTTTAAAAAATATTGTATTAAGTTTAATAAAATGTTACTAATGAAATTTTGAAACAAATAAAATAAATAAATGAGATTATATAAATACTTATAAATACAAGATAGTTTTAATACAAATCAGTTTTTTCTTCAATCCACCCAAAAATCAACTTTTTAGATAAATTTAAAAAAATAACAAAATAAAATTTTTATTTCTAGATACCAATATGTTATCATTTTTGTAAAATTATAATTATGTAATTGATAAATTAATTTTTTAATAAAATCATATAATATATGTAATCAGATTTTGTATGAATAATACTATTTCCTTTTTCATTTTAATTTTTTTCTAAATTTTTATATTGAATGGAATTCTGTAAATATAATTTATGAATATTAATATGGAATAAAATTGATATTATATTAAAATTACCTGTTTTTTAATTAATTATTTAAATAATTTATATTATTTGAAGCATCTTTTCTATGTGTGTATGATTATATACACATTAATGCTCACACATCATCTCTTTTTCATTATATAAAGAAAACTAAGATTAAATAAATTTTAACATAAATTATCTTGATATTTAATCATTGAATTGTATTATAAAATCATTTAATTCATATCATATGATTTTCCCATTAGAATATTTTTAATTTTATTTGACTATAGAAGTATCTTACATAGAATTTTGAAACCTTATATTATTCTAATAAAACATCAAATTTATTCATACTTTATCATTGTTTGCAACTATATAGCCTCTACAACCTATGAGTTATTCATTAATACCTAAAAATAATATTTCATAGTAATTGATTAGTCGTCAACAATATATATAAATATTATATTCCCATTAAGACTTAAGGGAATCTTTTATTTAGCTATTAAAGCAATGGAGTTCATATTATATATCCCTTATTTACTCGAATGTGTCACCATTTTTTTCATTCATTTATTTGAATTATTCAAAAATATGACATGGTTAATCTTATGTACCACTTAAAATCATTAAGTTACAATAATGAAGATTCAAGAATTTATGAAATATTCCTAAACATAAATGTATTAATATTACATTAGATTAGGTTACTCTTATGCAACCTTTAGAAAATTGAAGTGTAAGGAACCACTCTAGACCATCCCCCTTATGGACACCCGAATCGACCCGACATTGGCTTAAAGGACTTTCTCGATCCCCACTAGCTAGAAATTATTTCCTAGGAATCACATGAATACAAATTGGAATAATTTCCAAAAAAAATTAGAGTGAAATAGTGAAATAATAATATAATTAAAAATTGGAATGACCCATCCATACATTCAACATCTATACCTCAAAAAAATAAATAAAAAACAACCTCATAATAAAACTTGGAAAATAGTAAACATTAGTGATAACTAAAGAAAACCCTCACCACCATTGTCTCCATCTCTTATAAGGTAATAATTACCACTAAAATTATATTCCTCGACACTAGAATATTAGTTCACCTCCAACCCTAGAAAGATAAAAAATAATAATTGTACATGGTAAATCATTAAAAGGTAAACTTATTAAGAATTAAATGATATTTACATTCATGTACAAGAAAAATTATCAATGTAAACATTGATCAAATATGGTAAAATAAATTAATCATCATAAATCTATAGATAAATCATTGCTTATGATTTTTTCAAAGGAGAAATTAGACATCTACAACTAAGATGATAATATACATGCGATCACATAATCACTCTGTATGCCACCACAACCTGTCAAATCTATGCATCTTATTTCACATTAAATTGGAATGATTATTGTTTTATATAGAATATAAAAATAAGAACATTCTATAAATTTATAAAAAATAAAAAACAACACATAATACGTGTGATTAAAACCCAGTTACAAGATTTTAATTAAGTGATAAAATCACTTTGATATCATTTTCCCCAGCCTAAATATCTTAGAAAAAAACTATTTTAAGCCCCACATTAAACCAAATTTTTAATCATCATTTTTTAGAAACAAAATTCAAAACTCAAATTTGATTCCATTTATTAAACTATTTTCCAAAATAATCATGGAAACTAACTATTTATCAAAATTATGGACAAAATTATAAAAACCCATTACAAAACTCACACACACATGTTGTTTGAAACAATCCATTTTCCACTTTTCTTTGTAAGTGAATACATGCCAAACTCATTCCTAAAAATAGTTTCAAAACACTTTAAAATAACGATTTAATTTTCCTATATTTAAAAAAATCTCAAAATTATTTTTCCATGTATTTGGAAACCTTCCACTTAAAAAGGAATAAAGAATATAATCAGGCATAACTAGGTCAAGTCACATAATAAGAAGAAATAAATGATAAATATATAAGTTCGAATAAAGAATCAAATAACCATGGGATACAATAGAGGGATAATGTAAATTTATTAAATGATCTTGTTAAGAGTCTAACTATCACAGGAAATAGTATAGGTCCTAACATGAGTCTAGACTAGACATATATCAATATACCAACCTACCTATGCCAATTGCATCCTAATAAAACCACCCAACAAGCCTGCACCCAACCTCATCATAATGGACCACCGCACCTATCCATATCTATAAGAATAGGGAAAGTAAGTAGTTTGAGACTACCTAGTGTAGTATAATACTACATGCCCACTTACCAACCTGTGTAGCGGATACCTATTAGAAAATATTTCTAGAATCCCACATAGCTACCATAGTTCCCGTGATCACTAAAAATGGGGGTCTAAACTATCAAGTGTTCCATTAATCAAGGATAAAACATTTTAAAGAAACATATGGATCACATCATACCTTTACAAAAGACACCACAAAATAAATTGATATAAATAGGATATACAGTTAATCAAAGATAAAAATCACCCTATGGGACAACAAGACATAGTACACACACAATAATAAAACGGGGATCAATATGGTTTCATATCATTTATAAAAAATCAATTTCTAAAAAAAATATAATTGGGCATTCTATTTAAAACAAAACATGATTCGAATGAGAATCCATTTCACCAAATCATTTTTGATACTAAAATTAGAACTCATTATATATTTAATATAATACCCTTGAAAAAACATCAATGTAACAAAGCATTTTAAAATAAATTACACATGGGTTAATGCACCCATTAAAAATTAAACAGACCATGTTTATTCATTTAAAAACATTCAAAGAACCCAACACATGATTTGAAATTATCTTTAATACAAGGGAACTTTTTTTAAAATAATATGGTTCTTGTCAATTCTTTAAAAACCAAAAGTTTTATTTAAAGTCCAATCAGTCATTTTCAGAAACATTTATCACAAATTCACATCCCATGATAAAGTTCAAAGAAAATTCATAACAAATTGGCCACTAATGGGACATAAATATAAGAATAAATTAAAATATAAATAATTTACAATCATCAATAAAATAGAGGCATGGAATATAATTCAATGATAAAGAAACACGTACCTCCGACCAAAGGAAATCATTTCAAAAGCATGCCTCATTGAGCTGAAACACATCTCTTATATAAGAAATGTATCCCACACAAATGAGAGGATCCCTTCAAACCCTAATCACCTGAAATTGAAATTTTAAACTTTTAACAAACCCTAATTCACACCATTAATGTTATTTGTGTTTATGAGAGGACAAATATTAGTTGAGAGACGGAGGCAGAAGCGTACCACAAGAAACCAGAGGTGAAAACATGGAATTTGTGGAGGAATGTGGGACAAAGGGTGTAAGGGGTAATGTCACACAGGGATGAGTTAAACCTATAAGGGTGCCACACGTGACCATGGGGGGTGGGTGGGTTATAGTGAGGGATTAAATTAAATTTTAGGGGTTAAAATACTAAATATAAGAAAAAAAATTATACCTGGGAAAATCACATAGTTAGGCCGCATAATTTACCTATCGATGTACCAACCATGCATAAGTAACTTCCTAGAATAATTGTGACCAACATGGTTTCTTCTATGTGGTTTACATTTGGATAAACCATGCTAATCATAATTAATAAAGAAAAAAATAAGTTTATAGGATTTCTGAATGGTTTAATTAACCAAGAAAAATCCGTCTGGTACACAGTAGAATTACCAAGTGACCCTCATGGTTTCCACAGGGTCACACCTTACCACGTGCGACCCATGCACAGTAAAAAAATTCAATAATTTTAGAACTCCAACTCATGTAAATCAAATAATTAAATATCATATGATAATTTAATTAATTAATTACATCCACATTGATAGGGTGGGGGTCACATAGAGTTTGTCTTATATACATTAAGCAGACTCTAGATTATTTTTACGTATCACCAGGTTTCTCTTATGCATTGTTAGTTTTTTCTTACATAGTAATTAATTTTTCATGTTTTCAAAAAACCTTCCACTCAAAACATTCGAAACCCAACTTCTACCTTCTCCAATCCAATCAAAACCTCATCCAAAATCATTTTTAATTATATTATACACCACAAAAATAAATTAAAAAATCATTCATATTTATTAAAGAAAAATACAACATCATACATAATTTGTTCAACCACCTACCTTTGGATTGGTTTTCAATGGATTTTATTATATATATATATATATCAAAAATAGAATATATATTTTGAATTCTCTTATTCCCCCACATCAATCAATTAAACTAAAATTGTAAAAACATAAACTCAGCCCCTTATTTCAAATAATGAAAATGGTTCTTCCAAAGGGTTTTTATCATTATTAATCACATAAAAGGGTAATGAATCAATCAATAGAAAGTATAATTGCATTTTAATGGTGTATATGAAAATAGATATCAACTCAGACATCATAGCTATAGATAAATCAATTAATCATTTTATACCAACTTAGAAAAGCACTCTAAAGAAATTTTCAAGTAAAATATTCAATCACTCTTTGATAATATAATAAAAAAACCGAATAAAAAATTCAAACACAACCAGGTTTACACATTTATATTATATCATTCCATTTTTATCAATTAAACATTAATTAAAATTGTTGGTAAACTAGATTTATTCTTATATACATCAGGTAAAATCATGATTATTCGAAAGATATTATATGTTACACTTATTCATGGTTTGGTTATTCTTATTTAACAACATATTATTATTATACAATAAAGACATTTTCATGATTTAATAATTCTATAATTCAAAAGAATCAAAACTAAATTCCATCCTTATTCACTTCATAAAAAACTCCAAAACACATTTCCATGCCTCTAAACCATCTCAAATAAATTGAAAACTCAATAAAACGTATTAAAAAATAGAACATTATTTATAATGGGGTTAAAAACAACAATAGTGTTGTGGAAAACCCTAATTGTACTGCTCAAAAATTCGTTGTGGCTCAAGATGATAAGAAATTATATCCTCATAAGATTTTGTTAAGCTTAATTTTATGTTTGGTACTAAATAAAGAACATTTATGGAGTATTAATCCAAGATAATTGGGATCAAAATATTCTTAATGGATATTGGAATTCATAGAGATGAAAGAAAACTTCTAAAAGAAAAACAAGATGAAGATAAATATACAAATAGAAAAGTATGAACTAATATGATAAATGTGTTTTTACAAATGAAACACTTCAATATAAAACATTATTTGTATGATAATATCATAAAAATATAATATTATTATATATTTTATGTTTATGGATATTAAATCATTTTTTTCATATCTAGTGGGAGAAATATTTTAATAATATTCTATAAAACACCTAAATATATAAGAAATAATTCCCACCAAGGGATTGGTTTCAGAATATAAAAACGAGGTTTAAGAAGAAATTATATTATTGTAGAATATTTTTTAGAGAAAAATATTTCAATGTTATTACGAGTGTAATTTTGTATTCTCCTGAAAATATTATAGCTATTTGTACAGTACGTATCTACATTGAAAAAAATAGTATATTATTGATAATAGGTATATCACATAGCACTAATGAAATAATATTTTAGACCCAAATTAATATATGAATAATTAGAATCATGTTTTATATGGAGTGGATGATGTTTTTGGCATGCTATTATTTTTTTAATATATTTGGTATGTGATGAAATAATTGGAGTAGATGGGTTTGGAATTCAATTTTTGGAAGTAGTGTCTGAACCTCAGATATACGCTCACCATTTTGGTTAAATCATCATTTTATTATAAATATCTTATTTTCACTATTGTCCGGTGAAACATCAGATAATTTCTCATACATTGAAGATTTGGTTTAATTAGAGGGATTCAATAATCACTACAACATATAATATCACATATCATTATAACTAAAAATCTCAAACCAACATTCGATCATCCCACTATTCATGATCAGAAGTTGTGGAGAGAACCTAATTTTCTTATGTCTGAAATATAGTGAAAGAAGGAAGATGAAATCAAAATGCATAGAAATAAGAAAACATCATAAAAATTTAAATAATTAAAATAAATATATATATTAATAGAATATACAAGTAATGAAAATATAAATTTACCTTATGAGGGGGTGTAAAGAGAATATCTTATACTCAGATCCTATGGGATTAGTGTTCCATCACCTGAGTGTTACAATAAGTAGTAATGAAAATAAGAATAAAAAATTCCATTTGATTAAGAAATCAAGGAAACAATAGAATTTACATAGTTAATGAATACCCATTTATGGATGAATGGTTAATGGATTTTAATGGGCTTCAATATTTTATTCACATGAGCATCAAATATCTCTTTTACAACTCCAATTATTCCATTGATTATAAAACATTCTTAAAATTACACACTGGACTACGAATCCTTTTATTTTACCCATGTGTGAATCTAAAATGTATGGATAATCCTTGATGGGTTCATCTCGAATGCTTCAAGATTTGAAATTCTTCCCATGATCAATATCTATATATATTATAGAATAAACATAAGTGACATGACTTACTTTATTAAAACTATTATAGAATTTATCAATACTTGTAAGAAATTATGATGTATGTGTGAATTTACAGATTGATCAACAGAAGGGTTTGGGACTCACATGATGGGCCTAAAAATTTGGCCTTAATCAATAAGTCATGAATCTATTAGGGATGATCATAAACTTGTTCTTCTATGAATGGTTTATTATTCCTGAACATGATATGGTGAACATGAGCCTAAAACGTGGTTGGTCTAAGACTAGTTCTACCTAGGACATTGATCAAGCATGCCTAATCTAAGCTCTGTGTCACATGATTTTAACTTGACATGAGAATTATTCATACCATTATATAACATTTCTATATACATAGACAAAACCTAGGACCTTATCTAGACTACCCTCATACAATATCATTATACCTTTCTATAGTATATTTTTGTATCAATTACATTCTTCAATCATCCTAGCATTAACCACAACCACTATAAGTGATCTATAGAATTTTCCTCAAGCTCACACCAAAATATCGAAAATTATTCAATGATTTAAATTAATTATATCGATTGAATATTTTAATAAAATCTTTTCTTGGGAATTTGGTTGCATGGAGGCCCATCATCATCGTTTTCATAGACCTACTATTGAAAACTATACCCAATGATCAATGTGTAATTGATACATAAAAGATGTTAGGTTTTCATCAAAAATATCTCAATGATGGACTAGCATTTTTCTTCATCATTGATTTCTCCAACACACATGGTAGCTTACTTCAAATTTACTGAAAACCAGGTTGATTGACAATATTACAGAACAAAAAAACTAATTTCATAGATTTAGTCTTAAATTTCATATGATAGAGATTATTAATAATTATATTTTGTATATTGAATATATAAATCCATATCTAACATGATAATACTCTGAAATTTGGCCTTCGATTGAGGATCTTCTATTCTTTGATTACATTGAAGCTTCTCATTTAAATAATTTCTATTATATATTCCCTCCATCAGATTGAATGGGTTCACTAGAACTATGTTTGAATCTCATTCATGGATTCATTGGTTTTCAAGGATAATTTTTTCATTATCATTTAGTTTTATAAAATATATCATCACTGATATTTAATTAGACTCCGCCGATCATCAAACTAGAACACACAACTCTGGCCTCTACCCAACACCGATGACCCCATAATCTTTCAATCATAACATCAGGAACCCACAATTAATTTATTTATATCATCACATTTTTTGTATTGGGAATGGATTAGGTACACCACTAACATAGATTATATAAATTGATGACAACAAAATCATCATGGATTTCTATTTTAGAATGTCGATTAACAACTCAACATTGTCTAGTTCACTGCCAGTATTAAATGCCCTAGTTTCCTATATTCATCTGAATAATTAGACCTGATTCAAGCATGTAGAAAACCATGTTTCTTCATAGATAGTTCTTAGACTCATATTTCTCATCTTGTTACCATCAAATTTATCCATCACCGGGATTTTCTTCATTAAGCTATATCTGAACCTCAATTTCCATTGTTCGAACATAAATTTTTTGGTTTCACTCAATGTGGGATCAAGATTTTCTATATATGTTTAACTAATGTTGATATTAATTTTGGTTTATTCAATTAATCTTGAAGTTCCCAGTTTTGGTTTAATCATTTTAGCTTCTCCATCATAATATAGTCAGTTATCTTCTTCAACTTGCACAATCATGACGAGTCATCCACAGAGGGGATTCTTGTGGGTTTCTGTTAATTGTGGAACTTATTGTGGCCACTTTATGATGGTTGGTAAGATGATCAAACGTGGGGTCTAACATTAATCATTTAATCTTTCACTATCATTCCTTCATAATTAAATAACAAATAGGAGGTTCAAGTGGTCTTGTAGAAATTGGAGGAAGAGGGGGTGTGTTCGATTGATGGAAGGGTTTTGTAGGTAGATCAACCATGAGGTTTTAATGCTGTTGCTTTTGGGTGTGGTATCTTAATCCATTATTCCCATGGAGTTTGGAATCTTTAGTTTTATTTTTTGGTAGGTTTATGTGGTGAGTTACGAGCCTTCATGTGACTGACCATGCGATGCATGATAGGTTGATCAACCGTGAGCTGGAAGACCTTCACAACTCATCAAAAAATAGATACAATGAAAGAAATGATTAAAAAATCCTCACAAATTCAAATCAATTTTATCTCCAAGAATTAAATTTCTGTTAATTTATTTTATGTTAATTAATTTTAAAATAAAAATTAATTCTTATCAAGTATAATCAATCTGTATTTTTCATAACATAATTAATTCTAGTTCATCGTATAAAAAACTCATAAATTATAAATTTTTTATTATCTATTACAAACTATTTGTTTTAAACTAACATAAAATTATTCATGAAAACACATATTTCATGATTGAAAACATTTGTTTTCCCAAATAATTATCTAAATTAATTTCAATATTAAAAACATTTTGTTGAAACACAGAAATAAGGATCAAATATAATTATTCCCCTAAAACACATAATGGCACAAACCTATGAATTTTAATCAGAGTGAAACAGATATAAGTATTTTAAATTAGAATAATAACAAGTTACACCTCCATATACCCCTTCCCCAAAATCCTATGAAATTATAGTACCAATATCCACTTCACTGATAAAAATAAAATGAAATTGTTATCAGCCAATTTCCCATTTTTCATCTTGTTTCTATATTCATCTCACCTGAATGAATCTATATTTGTCCATTATACACATAATAAATTATTCCCTACTATATTTGTGATATATAAAATGAAAATTACTCCTTAAATATAAATAATTAGAATTGACTCTCTCACTTAGTGCCTTATGCCTCATTTATTAATTGTGACATCCCATTTATCTATTTTACTCCACATTCAGTGGTCTTATATAAATTTATTTTTAGTTGGATCCCTTGTGTTCTTTTTCCAAATGATAAATTTATATTTAATTATGTTCAAAAATATTATGTCCAAATTTTAGATTTTTAATTACACAAGATCATTTCACTCACACATTATTTCTTAGTTCATGAACTATATCGTCATAGAACCACTAAAAACATTCTTTCAATTATCATTCCATTATCATAATTTTAAAACCAATGAATTCCATATACTATAACATGATATTTTTATAAGGAAGGAAAACATTCCAGTATTGTTTTCTTATCTAGACACACTCCAAAAATACAAAAAAAACATTAAAAAACAATGTATCAATTTATAAAAACAGATCAAGAATCTCTGTGATTTATTTTATTTTATGTCAAAGAAATAGAAAAAATCGAGGAAAATTTGAAAAAGTATTCACATCCTTTGTAACATTCCCCTCTCCCCCACACTTATTTTAGACACAATTCCAGTTAATGAAATAATCCATTAATCATGGAAATTATATTTCAATGGGTGAGTATGTTAGTCAATATGGGAGAAGGAGAAAACCAAGTAGTATTTTATTCAATGGATGATGGGAGGTATTTAGACATCTTAAGCTGTTGCTTCCAAAAATATTTCTAGTAATATTTAAATTTTTTTTCCAATCAACTTAATTAGATAATTTGATTCATCTCATATGATATCACCTACTCCAAAAGGGAATGAATTCGTAATTATGTGCGGCCTAGTCCACTTGGAATGAATTTTATGAGGAATGAGATTCTTTATTTAAGAGAATAACAACCCATTGTTTCCCTTTTCATCGACTATTTTCTAAATAAGATATTTGTTGATAAATTTGGTCTTCTCCTTGTTCAAAATTGAGTTTTCATAATATTACTTTTTTAGTTCCTCTAGCTAAATTTTCTATAACTTCATACTTCCCCCATCACATTCAAATTCTATTTTTACCTAATTTATGACCTCAAAAGCCCTATATTGTAAATCAACAGACAAGTTATCGTGTTTTCTATCAAAAATTATTTTATGGGACAAATATAAATGGTTATTTATGTAGTTATATATGCCCATAATAAATCCTTTAATTTCATATTTCATTTCTTTTGGGTGGGTTGGATTGTCTTATCTATAACCATCATTATCTCTCTTTTGGGAACTACTACATGCCAATTTTTTATGTGTGGTATGAATTTTTGGAACTATGTTTCACTCTAGACCTATTATTTAAATAATCTATATTCTTATTTCATATGTGTGTTCTTCATCACTAGTTATAGAATTAGGTTCTTTGAATCAATAAAAAATGATTCATTTTAGAAATTCAATGGAATAGTTAGAATTATTCTAGTTAGGAACAAATAAGACTAATAATATGATGTTGGAGAAACCAAATGTGAAAAGAAATAGACCCATGAAATATAATCTATAAACATAAATTAATTCACAAAAAAACCAAGGTTTGGTGGGGAATTTTTTGTCTTTTGGATACTTTACTAGTGAGTTGATTGTCTAGGAATTATTAATATAATTTATGTATATTTTTTAAAATTAAGGCCAAAATAAACCTTATTGTAAGATCTTTTTTTAAACCATCATGTTGACAATATATATTTTGGGGTTTTTTGTTTGTTTAAATAACATGTTGAAAATGTCATTCGAGAAGCATGTTGATGGTTTAATGGTTTCCCAGTGTTTTCCAAAAATTTTAGGCATAAAAATTTTGTTTTTCAAATTTTCACGGAAAGAAATGTTTTCGATGAAAAATACTATACAAACCGTAAGGAGGAGTATATAAACCGTGGGTTCATGTTTGGAAAATCAAGAAGGATTCTCATAGTGGGAAAACTATGGGTCCGAGAACACTGATTGAAAGGAAATTTCAAAGATATAGAGAGAAAGAAGTGTATGTAGAGACATTGTGAAAGGATTTTTTTAGAGATGAGTTGCACATGAGCATACATTTATAAGGATAAATGATGAATGAGGTTATTTTCTGGTGTTTTTAGTCCTTCACAATGGAGAGTACACATACTGAAAATTTAGCCCATGGAACATGATGAAATGTTTGGGGTATGAGTTTTAGTGTCAAAGTAGATGGGTTTATTCAAGGGGATGATTGAAAATTTAATAGGTTTATGAGATATATTTTCATATATAAAGGATCCATAGTCACTTCATTAAATATATAGAGTAAATTAAGTTACTTACTGAAAATTTCTTTTTTATTATAAAACACTTTTTAGGGAAAAGTGAGAAACCACATACAACCAATGGAAACTATCGGACCACCCCAACCAAGAAAGTAAACCATAAAAAAGCCTTCATCTACACAAGGTCCCTCGGCAAGCAGTCCCGTGCAGAAGCATGGGCACGGAACCAATGGAGAAGCCATAACCACTCAAATATCCAATTCCAAGAGGCCTGCAACAATAAAGACTTAATGATCTAAACCTCTTCTAGATCTGGTCCAAGAAGCATGCTAAAGACCATCATAAACAAGACTTCAAAGTAAAGAGATAAGTGACCCGAAGCAACTCAAGAACACACAACCCAAGCACTCACACCAGCCCAGCAAAACCACCATCTTAAGCTTTGTCACTAACCAGAAACATAACATTACCCAAGTCTGCTTCCATAAATAATTTCCATGTTAAGGAAGATAGGTTTAGGCCTGTGTCTTCCAATATTCTCTTCTAAAAAACAGACACTAGTTGATCCCAAGTATGAATGTACTCCTTAACACTAATCTTCCCATGGTTGAAACCCCCTACCAAAATTGATACTCTCTTATCTAGCCAAGAATATTGTTCCTCATTAAGAGACACCTCCGGAGACCTCCCCATCATTCTGGCAGCCTCCCCCTCATTATCATTGAGCAATAAGACATGTTCTATCAATAATTATTCAGAGATAAAAGTAGAACCAAATGCTAAAAATTATGCTTCCTTATCCTCAAGTATCTCAAAGACTCCATAGCCATACTCTTATCACTCATCCTCTTTGTTTATCGGGTATTCAGAGGAGGAGGTAGAGAAGAATAATCCTTTCTCCCCTTCCTCCTCTTGGTCTTCTGATTTGGTGTTTCATCTGCCGAATGAATGTGATTATCTTCCTTGCATTCATGCTCACATCCTCAAACTGCCTCTAGAGAGTACCTAGGGGAAGAACTGAAGTCGTCTTCAGTAAGCCTCTCATATTTGTTATTCAGAGGAATTGATATCTGAGGTCTAGAAGCAGGACCCCCTGACTTCCACTTACCATATTTTCAGTCCTCCTCCAAAGAAGGCCCTTGCAACCCCTGATGCACAAAACCACTGACCGGTCTTGTTGGCTTAGCCAAAGTAATCTCCCCCTTTCCGCCATCTGTAACAGAGTCTCCTGGTGACCAGGCTCTTGAATTTTCCCCCTGTCTGCCATCTGAAACACAGCCTCCTGGCTTCCAGACTCTTGAATTTCCACCCTATCCATGTCTTTCTGAACCCGACTACACTCATCCTGACCAAGGGAATTTGAAGAATGATCTAGGTCCTACCTCAACCTGTTAAACACATCCGTGACCGAAGGATTGGTTTGAGGCACCAAAGCCTTCTTCATAGGAGATCGATACTGATAAGGCCAACTAGACCCTTCCACAAGTTCCCCCTCGCACGTAGCTGAACTGTTATGCATTGCCTCCTCCATTTGAAAACCTCCAGAATGTATCCCCAACCCATAGTTACTTCCTCCACTGTAGACTTATGTATGAGCGTCCCACCCTTTACCCGACCCCCATATTCCTTCCGGCAGTAACTGGTCCTCCTCAAAGTCGTTGAGAGCCCCTACAAAAGACGTCAAATGATTGACCAAGATGATTGCAACCAGAACACAAATCAGTCTAACTCTCATAGACTACCCTTTGTTTGCAGTAGTATTCCTCACCCACAGTGATCCATACTTACTCAAATGGAACCCATGAATAATCAACTTTGACACAGACCAGTGGATTAATGGGATGACAAAGATCTTAAGTTCAGTTATCGGATCACATGTTCCTATCGAGCAAATTCCCTAGCATACACATAATTGAAGGATTTTGAAATGGAAGGGTAAGGTTCAGGAAGCTTACACAGGCCACTATATTTTAAGGATAGCTCTTGATATGCCAATCTAAGGACCATCAAAATAGGATAAATCATAAACCGTTGATGTTATGAGAGAACATGTCCATGCCTTGAAGAGGTTAGTCTCTGAGGAGAAGCGGATCATCATGTTTTGACTGTCCAATAGACCCAGAGTCGCCCTATCCTGCAAATCCCAAGCATCGAAGACATGCCTATCGAATGCATCCACTGATGGTCGCCGCTGAAAAAACCTGGAAATTAAGGTATTCTTCAGAGGATATGAGGTTTCTGAGAACTCCATGTCTGATAACTGGAGATTAGGGTAACCATCAAGAAATTTCTAAACATTAAGTCCAAGAGGGACTTGAGGATAAGGGGAAAGAAATTCGGGCTTCTTGAAGGGGATGAATGGGACAGACATCCCTTTTCTAGGTGCCGAAGGTCCCTCCTCCCCCGTTAGAGGAAGAGGAGCCATTATAGGGGAGGCCTCCACCGCCACAACAAGGTCACTGCTAGGTTTCCACGAGGAGAATTCATCACCTGGTGAAACCCTCGAGTATATTACATTAGATATCATCATAATTGGATTAATTAAACCATGTCTATAAGGGTTTACATAAGGTGATGTTAGCAGAAGGATGTTCATGGAGGTATATTCCATGTAGTTGTAACTCTTGGAAAATTTAGTCATGTGAATTAGTAGAACAAAGATAATATTTTATATTGACAAAAAAATTGTTTTGTAAGTTGTATTTTGCAGTGAATCGTTTCCATAAAGTGGAGTTCATGATGAAAACAGACCATGAATTTTGAGTTCGTAGTTATATTGGTCCATGTAGTTGTAATTCATATAGAACCATTTATCTAAAGTTGAAGTGCCCAAGACATAAGAGGAATTCATGTGGGATAGTTTTTCTCAAGGTCAAGTACATGGAAGTATTTATTTCATCTATTGGATGAAAATACATCCTTATATCGCACCTATTTTATTGTAAACAAAATAAAATGTGATACATATCATTAGGATGATCTTTTGAAGGATCAGTGAATTTTCATTAGTTCTATGAGTTGTGATTTCTCAAAGTGTGAATAGTAATAAACCAGGAAGGACAATGAGTTAGATCTGAACCTTGTAACAATATTGAAATATAGTTGATTTGGTACTTTTGTAAATTACCATTGTATTCTCCTTGGAATTTTCAGGTTAGGGTAAACTAGATAAAATTATGGTATCTCTTACATGATTTAAAATTTTCATACTCATATTGGTATGAGAATAATAAAAAAGATAGGTTTTTAATAAAAAAATATTAGAATGAGTATTTTTATATTCATTATATATTGATTCACCTTGCTCTTAGGGTATGTAAAAAATTGCATCCAATAAATGGTATCAATGTAAGGTAAAAAATGATGAACCCTTTATAGTGTAAGTAATTGCAGTAGTTAATCACATAGGGATTTTGATTTTTAATGGAAATACTATTTATCCACAAAATAATCATATAAAAAATTACTTCAAATCATTATGCATGGATGATTTTATAATTTTTACGCATGGTATTTTGGCTAATATAGACATTGGATCCATATCAGATACACACCATATAGAATTGGATGCTAGTGATAGGGGAATCAATGCTCCAGGGGGATCTTTATCCAACACATTAAATATTATGTTGTATAAATAATCATATTCTATGAGGGAAAAGTTTATTAACATTTTCAATGGTGATTGAAAAACTAGAAAAGCTAAAATGATGGGTTTATTGAAAAAATATGGGGACTTGAGGATATACCCAAATTAGTATATTGAAAAATCATTTGATCATGTGAATGTTAGTGTTGAAGTAATGAATAGTCATAGAGAAACCCTTAATGACATGAAAATTGTGAATTATATCCTAAGAACATTTCCACTGTGAGTCAATCCAAAAGTCTTTTTACATGAAAATAATGTTCCAATATAGATGAAATTTTATTGTTTTCACAGAACTCTTCTCACATATATAATGAGAAAAGATGATAATGAGCATGGTGAAAAGATTAATTCTAAGGAGGTTTCAACCAACGATATGAGGAATCATATATTGGAGGACATACAGTAATAATAAAAGGTAGATGAGTTCATGTAATTCATTTCCACAAATCTAAAAAATAGAAAACAAATATTTAAAGAAAAAATTATACTTGCATTATTTAGGTTAATAAAGGTTAGGAAACTTATAAAAAAAGGTTCCAAGTTGTTTAAATATGACTAAGAGGATGATTTTATTCACAGGAGGAAATAGTTATGAAATGAGAAGTGTAGGAAAGGTAAGAAACATATCTTTATCAGTAATGAGAATCTATATTCTCTAGAAATTAATGGTTCAAAAGAAAGAGAGGAAGGGTAAATTTAATATTGAAAAACCCAGATTCGAAATTTTATGGTGGATATTTTGGTAAATTCCAAAACAATGTAATAATGTTAAAATAATGAAGGATATGTTGAAGGAAGAGTTTATATTAATGTGTAATTAGAAGATTAAATTGAAGGTGTAGATTATTAATAAGAAAAAGAATATCCAACAGGGTGGTTTATGATGAAAAACACTTTATGATCTATTATGAAGAAGAGAAGTCCATGTCAAAGAAAAAAAATGATAATCTCAATGTCACAAAGACAGAAAACATAAGGAAGGTTATTGAGTAAAAGATCAAAATTTATTAACATACCAGTGTGATAAATGGTTCGACTAATACAGTGAAAGATCAGCTCAAATATAATGGAGATCTTAAGTATAAAATTTTCAAGCTTCAATTAAAATATGAGCATTAGAAGATATTTTTATCCCCTAGTTTGACATAGTAAAATAATACCTCATCTGTTATATAAAAAGTGGAAGAGTAATATAGAGGTCTAATAAAATAGTGAAATTTCTATCAATCGAGGAAAAATAAACATAAGAATGAAAAATAGGGTTGGTTGTTGATTGAAAATAGAAATATGTAATAGTTTATTCTAGAAAAAAGACACCCACTTTGATGTATAAAGTTTATTTTTGTATGATTTAAAATTAGATTATTTATGGAAATTGGGGAAAAACTTGTGATATATCAATGACATAAAAGAATAAAACTCATATCAAGTGTTATTATTGTGGAAATATGGGATATTACCCAAATTATTCTTCAATATCTAAGAGGTATTGGGGTGGAATAAGTGAAAAAAAATAATCCAAGAAGAGTTCTATATTCCATGGATTCTTTTGATGGTCATTTTTCTAGGGTAGTGTTTTTAGAAATATAATAATTCAGTTCTCATTAATGATGCATAAGAATATGTTGATGAAAGTAGAATGTGAGTGAACAATGTAGCTCAACAAATCTTCAATCTCGCTAAAGGCAATAAATTGTTTTAAAAATTTTCAATATGTACTAAATCGTATACATTGAAGAGGATTATACATATCGATTAGAAATAGGTTTGATGCATGATACATTAATTAAAAAGAAAATATAGTGCATGGTAGTAGTTATAGAGAATTTTCTAAAATAATTAGATCACATTGGTGTATGAATCATTTATAATGGATGTGATTTCCACTTGTCAGGAAATAGGGATCCTTTCATAGGAACCAGGAATTAAAAGTAACATGTGGTATGATTTTTCCAGGATAAAACCCTAAATATTATTGGCCTTAGGAAATCCAAAATATGGTGGTAAACATATGAGACACATGGATGTATTGGTTATTGAAGGTATCATTCACAACATTCTAAGTGTATGTAAAATGTGTGACGTGGGGAATTTAAAATAGTTTACTAATAATAATAATGTCATCAAGGTAAAATAAGGTGAAATTTTTATACATGATAATTCAAAGAAGTGTAATCTCTACCCTGTTAGTAGAGGAGAAAACAAATTCTTTCTATCCTCAAATCAATAAACTAGGTTGTGGTAAAGATAAAAAAATCAATTTTCACCATTAAGTATTATAGGATATAGTGAAAAGTGATGGATCTCAAGATCTACCAATGTTATCATGTGAACTCATACATATATGAAACACATATAAAAAAATGAATATTCCTCAGAATATGTACAAGGAAAAATAGGGAATTTCAATAGGAGTTCTTTATCACTTGCATATTCAAGTGAGTGGACCTATAAAACAAAGAGATATCTATAGAATGAGATACAATGTTATTTTAATTGATGTATAACATTGATTTTAGTCATCACTCATAAGTCTAGGGTGTTCAATCAAATAGCGCAATATAAGAGGGAAGATGATAAGATAATTTGATAAAACATTTTGAAATTATATAATTATAATGGAATAAATGTTACCATCATCTTGGTGGATGAATGACTTGAAAACCATAGGACAATGAACCATGTTTCAATAGTGAGGACCCCTCTGTTGAAGTATATCGTTGAGAGGATAAAGTAGAAAATTAACAACATTGATATTATTATTCTCATTGAAAATGATATACTAGAGATTTTTTGAGAGGAATCAATCTTGACATCAATTTATATTTGTATGAAACTATTTTTTGTCTAAGAGAAGAAAGTCTATGTATGAGTTATGGAATAGAACGAAACTATCAATGAAGTACATTACAATATTTTGGAGTAAGGGTTTTTTTAAGAAGTACAAAATCATTGAATACCATGGTGATTAAGGTATATTTCATGGATAATCATGGATAATAAAAGAATAAAAACGATTTAATAAGTATGTAATAAAGATTTTTGGGTGAAATAATTTTATTGTGGTGGATATTGAGTAGAATACTCTTCAGACTAGTAAGTTGTGTTTAGAGGATAATGATGTGGAGTTTAGAAGCATAGGAGGAGCATAAGTTAATGAGATAGATTCATAGGAATATATTTATTATTATAATGATGAATTCAGAACATTATCTATATAGAACCCCTGGTATTGAGTAAAAATTGATATGTATAATATCATCCTTGATAAAACAATGCATAAAAATTTGAATAGAATAATGTCTATATAAACAAATATATTTCCCATCATAGGTAGATCAAAATTTATTTAAAGAAGCTATTAAATATAGGAATTGAGTATAGATGATGATTAATTATCTTGATAAAATCAAGAAGAATCACACATATATGATTTTTTAGAGTCCAACAGATGAGAAAATCATCAGAACCAAATGATTTATTTGTTAAAAGTGAAATGGATATTGCATAGTGATTTGGAAAAAATCATGACTAATGTGAAATGGATACTCATAGATAAATTGTTTGAACATTGAATAAACATTTCACCAATGGAATTGATGGATACAATTCATTTATTATTTTCCATTCCAATCAAATAAAAGTATAAGGTATTTTTGGTGGATTTCATGTTATCATTCATAAATATTGTTTTGGAAGAAGAAGTGAACATCAAATAACCAGATGGTCGTCATGTTCATGATGAAAAAAATAATGTTTTCAATTGATTAAGTCTTTTGAATGGGGGACTTCAGGGAGATAAAAACATCAGTTTCTACATGGATGAAATTTTCTATGGATGATGATGTCAAAGGGGTTAATCTCATAGAAAACATGAAGATCATTATAAGATTATTATAATCAATATTATAATTAATTTTCATTTTTCACTACATTCCATGACTCATGGTATCAAATTAATCCCAACAAATCAACATGATTACAATGATGAAAAATAGTATGTTATATAAAAGGTAGAGATGATTTCACCATTCATTATAATCAAACATAATAACATGAACTTTGGGATATAAAGAAGATGATGGGTATAATTCAATAGATGATTGAAATTTAATATCAAGTGGTAAACTAATATTGTGTTATTGTGTATTTTATAGTCGATAAATAAATAAGATTTCATTTCTTTAGGATCCAATGAAGCTGAATGTATAGTATTTACAAATTTTTATATGAGGTTATTATTGAAGATGTAGTAGTTTGATACATATTAGTTTAAGTGAATTCTCCTATTAGAATTAGTTATGATTATTTAGTTGTTATAAATCTTAGATAATATCCAACCCATTACTCTAGGACAAAAACATTTATATAAAGTATCATTTTATAAAATATAATGTTTAGCATGTGTGAGTGAATTTGCAGTATTTTCCTACAAATAATTTAGTTCCATACATCAATATAAATTCCATACCCATATAATAACATTAATGACATTGGATGTATATGAGAGTCCATTAAAACCACGACAATAAAGTAGTGTATATTTATACAACCTATCCATGAGGTATGTTTTTATTTTTAAAAATTATTTACCATTGTTATTTTAATTGTTTCTTCCTATAAAAGATTTTCCTTTGGGTTCAATGAAAATTGTCGATAAATCTAACATATTAATGAGAACCATATGGGAGGATCACTTATTATGGTGTATCATAAAGGGAAAAGTAACATGGAAGGTTTGTTAAAAATGAGGATTCTAAATATGTTTATTCAATGAAGAAATATCTTGATAGGAATACTTATGGGTTGTGATGAATATTGTTATGATATATAGTTGGTAAGTGGTATTATCAGGAGCCATAAAAATTATGGTACAATAGTTGATATTGATAATCATTTGGTATTGGGCATGAAATGGTTGTGTCATGAATGAAGTGATTCATTGATGAAATTTTCATTCCACTATTATTTTTCCTATTGATCGTAGATATTTTGGGTTTAATGTATATGTTGGTTAAATATTTGATTGCTATATATTTTTGTAGACTAAGTGTGACTGTTGATGTATAAGGTTCATGTGTTTTTGCTAATAGATATTTATAAATAGTCATGAAGTGTATTCAATAAACCCAAAGGTCATTATTGTTGGGAAACACAATACTCTATGATAGAATTTAAGAATTTTTTGGTTGTTGTGTTTATTGAAATAGATTTTTGGAAAAGTGGTTTTTTAATTTTAATTAATGGTGGATTCATTTCAATGTTTTGGTTTTATTTTTAAGTCTAAAATTTTGGAGGCTGAAAATTGGTTTTTGGGAAAGGAATGTTTTCGATGAAGTTAAGTATGTAGACTGTGAGCTGGATTTTTCAGACTAGGAGTTCAAGATAATTTAATAAAAAGGAATAGCAGGGCCAATGAACAATGAGATCAATAATTTGGACCACAATGTATGTTCACATAGATAGAGTGGAAGGAGATTACATGGAGGAATAGTGGAATGTGAGTTTGTGGAGATGAGGTGGATGTGAGTACACATTCATAAGGTAGATGTAGAGACCCAAAGCTTGACGTGCATGGACATTAAATTACTTTTACAGAATACATAATAGACGACAAAAAAAGATGCCCAAAGATCGTATTAGTTATGTGTATTTGGAAACACGGAATGTAATCTTCTAATCATGGTGAATGATCTTCAATATCTCCCACAAAGATCTTCCCATTTGGGTTTCTTACATAAAACCTTTTTTTATATCCTGGGAAAAAGAAATCATAAAAATGTTGTTCTCAAATGCTCAGTAAGGGTAAACATATAAAATATAAAACAATCCATAAACATTTGAATGCAAAAACAAGAACATAAAATCTAATCATCAAAATCTTGAGCAAAGACATAAATCATGGAAGTACGAAAGGAATGTATCATAAAGGATCATCAATCATGATAAAATATCTTGGAAATAAAACTAGTAATTGTGACAAAACATTAATCACATGATATGATTTCCATAGTAGCCAAGGCATTGCTGCCAAAACCATCTTAGTGGACAAAGTTCTTTTCTGAATTGAGTTCACTCCTCATTCCAGTCCTGTAACACTGAACTGGATTAACATACCATTCCAGTCATGTCTATATCATGAGATATAAATCTTTACCCAATTAATTGGAGGGATATATAGTTCCCAACCATATCATAATGAAATCATTCATTCGTGTGCCACAAAATCATAAATCATACATCATAGCATAACCCATATTATAGAATGGGATTCTTAAACATCATGACATCATAACATAATCCATATAAAAAATGGATATCATTTCATCATAAGAAGAATCAAACCATGCAAATAATTGAGACATTATACTTGAAACATAAACATATTAAATAATATAATTTTAGTTGGAAAATTGTTTTGATAAAACACTTGAAATGAATTCTTGAGGAAAATATCCTTTCTTCTTCAAAATTATTTTCTTTTCACAAAATGCCATGCAATTTTAAAATAAAAGGGTTTTTTTTAAAAATAATCATGCAACCTTGTAGAGGAAGCTTCATGAAGATGTGGCGTTATGAAACCGTAAAAAATCTGTTCACGCCGTATAAGTCAAAAAATAACATTATCCTCGTACTTTTTTGGAAAAGTCAAAAAGTTCCTCATGTTTTAAAAAAAGTAACATTCATTTCATAAAATGTGGTAAAAATACAAAATGGGTAAAAATTCCATTAAAAATACATGAAAACATTTCTAGAAAACAGGGACATGGATGATAAGAAAAACCCCATTAAATACATACGAATAAACAATCTCAGATAAGAGCGATATTGGAATAGTTACCCCTTACCTTATGTCCGATATGATTCATATGTATATGAACCTCCTGTATAATGATTTAAATAATTTCATTGACTAATTAAAGAATCATATTCATTGTTATGATATCATATATGGTTTATTATGACTTTATATTACCCGTTCTTTTGTGAATTCGATGTAAAAGCAGCGATTTTGGTAAAATCGTATCATTTATTGTACGTGTTTCGACTTGTTGTTCTTGATATTGTTACTTATATCCTGATTTACATAATTCCATATTGTAAAACATTATTTATATATAATATATATTCAGAATATACATATATATATGATAGATCGATAAATGGAATGAAATACACCGTTCGTGGAGACAGTAGGTCGTACGTACGCATGACCGCTGTTTTCGTTTCCTTATTGAATTGAATGGAATTAAGAAAATGAAATACATATATATATATATACATAAATACAGTATCATTATTATGTCATATATTTCATGATTACTTATTATATATACTTTATAATCATTCATGAATGGTTAAAATGGAGAATGAATCTCATCGCGTCATGGAGACGGTTGTCCATACATACGAACGAGCGATGATATCATTCCCATGATGGTGGAATTTTAATATTTAATAATAAATATAAATTTAAAATAATCATATATAGTTATTTATTTACACCATTATACCCATCCAAGTAAGGTGGTGCTCGAAAATATATTACACAATGGCGTGGAGAAGGTATTCCATACGTACGCACGCGCGGTGATTTCGTTTTCCGTAGGATGGATAGAAGGTGAAATAGGGTTGTTTCATTTTTATAATAACATATTAGTATATAATTATTACTGATGTTATCACTTTATAATGAGAAAACTAATGAAGAGGAAGTAGAAGAAGAAAGAAACTTGAAAGATTCGGTAGAAGAGATTACCTCTTCCTCGACGCACCTCCTTTAATCTTCTTCTTAAGGAACTAGAGATTGTCTTTTGAGAAGACCAAAACCACTATAATTTAACTATAGAGGTTTAAAAGAGTAATTTATAGAGTTTGGACTAGCTTCAAGGCTCAAAAGGGTGTGAAGAGAAGAGGGAAGGGGTGCCCTTTTTATAAGGGAGGCGATGGGCACCTTTGGAAGAACTTAAAATATTATTCTATAATAAAGTCATATTCAGTTTATAATAGCTTAAAATTGATTTATTTTGAAGCTAAAGTGGGGATGGGTCTAAATAATTTCTTCCAAATGGTTTTAGAAAATTTTAGTTTACTATTTTTACCTTATCATTTAGATTTAACTCTAAGTTAAATAATTTATCTTTTACTGTGTCTTCTTGTTTTCTTACACTATTTGGATACTAAACATAATATAAACACCCAAAAGAAACCCAAGTGGTTCATTATTAATATATATAACCTTATCTAAGTCATTTGGCCGAACATTAGATTTTTAGAAATATAATAACAACTAAAAATATAATATTTTTTTTAAAAACTATTTTATGTCAATTTTGACACTATTTGGTAATTGATTTTTGTGAAAATCATAACAACATGATTTGTTTGAAAAAAATTAATTTATTTAATAACAAAATGTCATATTAACCTAAAAAAGTAGTGGAATTCATAAAAAGTCTCAAATTACATTTATTTGGGTATTTAAAATATCAATTATTTTATTAATTAATTATTTAGGTAATTACTACATCACCATTGTGTCATTTATAACATAATTATTTAATGTCTAAAAATTAAAAATAAAATACCATTAGTTAGGAAATATTTTTATATTTCTAATGAAAAATTATATTCGAAATTATCTTATGCATAACCCTATTTTAAAAATGTTTTAGTTATTAAACATTGATTTTAAATATTTTAACTCTTTTTTAAATAAAATAATAATAAATGTCCTAATCTAATCCAAGTGGAACTAAAGGGAAATATTTTATTCCTAAGGTTGTTTTTGTTCGAATTACTCCTATCCTATAGAATTAGGACATGTGTTAGGGTAATAATAATATCATTTTTATCCTTAATTACCCTATTTACTTTTAACCATGGTAAATAAAAGTAAAAAGTTACTATTCACCAGAAATTATTTTTATCTTATTGATACACATTTTACTCCTTGATATTAACCCTGTGTATTGGATTTTTGAAATTCCACTCACAGAAGTGGTAAAATTATGTTTTCTGTAAGTTTGCAAAAACCTCCTAGGAGGTAGGCCAAAGACATTGAAAAGTTCAATAAAATTTCTATATATCTAAAATTATTATAAAATGACTTCCATGAATTTAATTGAACTTATATAGGTATTATGTATCAATTTTTACGTAAACCAAATTTAAATAATATAAATAATAATTTAAATAAAAAGTCGGTTTTTTAATATTAACCTAGTGTTTTCACTATTCATAAAAAATTGAATGTTTTCAGAAAAATACCAAAAATTCACCCTAGGATAATTTCAATATTCCAAATCCAAAAATGAAGTCCATTTTTAAAGATAAATTTTATAAAATTTCAAAAATTTTGTATTATTATTCATAATGTCTAGTTCATAATTATATTATAATAATATCTCGTTTAGTGAAACTTGTTATTGCGTACTACACACGCTATCGAAGAAGGTCTTGTTTGTGTGTAATGCGAGCCAAGTCAAGGCTACATGTAGTGAAAGATCCGTTTGGTGTTGCATATAAAATAATAAAAACTTATTTCATTTATACATTAAACAAAATCTATGGCTAATGTTGCGTAGAATAATTTCCACAAAACAAACTTGAAATTGTGTGTAACACGAGCCAAGAATAGTGTTGTGTATACTACAAGCAAATACATTGTTGTGTAGAGTACAAGATAATTTTGGTGTAGTGTATAATAGAAGACATCAAAAAAAATAAAAAAAATATTTCTCATAAAATCACATGTTGTTACATTCTACCCCCCTTAAAATGAATTTTTCCCTAGAAATTCGTCGGGGTTACAAATGGTTTACTACTTGAATGTTTCCTTCCTAGAAACCCACATAGTAAAAATAAACAGTAAAACATAATTTCAAAAAGTGAAGTATGAAATATATCGGTTACCCAAATTCACTTATCACTGGGTTTCCACATAAGAGAACATAGGTGAAAATATGGATATGGAAGAGAAATATAACAATCAACTTCTGATGAATAGTGGTAGAGGACCTGACTATGAAAAAGTCAACAATCACAAAGCCATAAATTTTTAATGATCTATGGTACCATCTGATTAATCAGATATAAGAGCATTAGGACAACATTTTTGGTTTTCAAGATCATTTCCATAATGTTGATGAACTTTTACATGATGAGAAATACTTACTTGATTTCAGTGTAATATCATCGTTGGTCATTCCATGAACAATTTACTCTTCATCTCTTTCTACAGAAATGAAGTAGAATTTGTCATTCTTGAAGTGTTATCAGATCATGTGATAGAATGATAAGTCATCCCTTCTATTTCTATCATAAAAAGGTTAGCATAAGTTATTAATAATACATAAGTCCATCTATGGTGAGATAAATCATATATGATTCCAATAATATACTTATACTTCATCAATCACACTGCTTAATAAAATAAAACTAGTTTCTACTAACTAGGGACTTCATGTAGGCTAGTGGTAGGCAATAAAGGCCTATCGCACTTCGGTTGTGGGTTCGATTCCCGCAACCTTATCGGACATGATGGGTTGTCGCCCATCCTATGAGTTGTCCTTTTTCTAAAACTATACTATCATAACATTTCAGAAATAAAAAGTTATATATTTAACCAATACTATATGATTTCCATTCCATCCTTTATACTTATCAAAAATAATTATGTCCGATTACTATAAATTTCATGTAACGAGCATGTGAATTCCTTCATTTTTCCCCCATATATCATAAGATATATCTTGTTCGTCACATTCCAAACATGTGGATACCTTAATTATATATTCTCTTGAAATGTGAATACCCATTGAACCTTAGTAAATAAATGAATGTTTTCAAAAGTTAACTCTTTCCATATACCAAAAATCCCAAAAATTTTAAATACTCATACCATGATATCACTTAGTCCTTATATCAATCATGATCTCATGAATACTATCAAACATATTATTTTCTCCTTATCTATTCATTATGCGCATATCATATTCTTTCCAAAAATATCTAAATAACCTTTCATTATTACGAGTACCATTCAACATATACATTCAAATACATTAGGGAAAAAATACTGTAATAATCCTTAGATGATTCATTATTCCATAGTACCATACATTATTCTTGATAAACATACAATCATTCTACTAACTTCTTAAACCACTGAATGATCTTCATCATTTCTTTCATCTCATATATCATTTGTAGTCTCTTCATCATCATCCTCATAAATACTACCCATATGACCATGTTGATTCTATTCATGAGATTTTCCCATAGGGCATTGGTTTGCATAATGACCATACATTCAAAATTTAAAACATCTAATCATTGTTGATGTCGTAGCAATACCATTATCCTTCTCCATGGTGTTAACTGAACCTTTTCCTTTTCACTTACTAGATTTTTGTCCTTTCTGACACCCAAATAATCTTCCAATTCCTTTGAAACATTCTCTTTGATGCCTCTTCCCACATGATTTACATGAAAGAAATTGAACTTTCTTTCCTCTATGATCATCATGAAACTCCATCTTTCTCTTTTTAGCTGAGTCTGGAAACTTACCAAAGTTGAGATTATTGATCATATTATGAGATTTCTGATTAAGCATAAAAACGATATGTGGTCCTCCAGATCAAATTTCATTCGACTGCTCATGAAGAATATCATTCCATTGTCCACCAAATCCTCCATTATCGTGAATCTTCCCATTTCCAGCCATTTTCTAAAACCCAAAAAGAATAGTGTGAGAGGCCAAATTCACAATCAAAGGGGATTAACATCAATATTTATCAACTTAGGTTAAATTCTATGATCATTAGTGAAATTCTAGGACTATAACCTATACTTATACTATACCTTAGGGACATCCCTTGACATACCTTATAAATATCTCTAGGGATCTCACTAAAGTATTCACATCCTAGTTTCCAAAGGTTAACTAAACATTCAATCTGATACCAACTATAGATACCCAATGTTTGAAGTACATGGACATTACATAACTTTTGCGGAGTACTTAATACATGAAAAAAAACAGATGCCCAAAGATCGTATTAGTTTAGTGTCTTTGGAAACTCAGAATGTAATCTTCTAATCACGGTGAAAGATCTTCAACATCTCCCATAAAGATCTTCCCCTTTTGGTTTTCTTAACTAAATCCTTTTTTTATATCCTAGGGAAAATAATTCATAAAAATGGTGTGCTCAAATGATCATTAAGGGTAAACATAGAGAACATAAAACAATCTATAAACATTTGAATGGAAAAACATGAACACAAAATCTAAACATCAAAATCTTGAGCAAAGACATAAATCATGGATGTATGTAAGGAATATATCATAAAGAAACATCAATCGGGATAAAATATCTTGGAAATAAAACTTTTAATTGTGTAAAAACATTAAGCACATGATATGATTTCCATAGTAGCTAAGGCATTGCTGCGAAAACCATCTTAGTGGACAATATCCCTTTCTGAATCAAGTTCACTCCTCATTCCCGTCCAGTAACACTGAACCGAATTAGTTTACCGTTCCATCCATGTCTATTTCATGAGATTTAAATATTTATCCAATGCATTGGAGGGAGATATAGGACCCACCCATCTGATAATGAAATCATTCTTTTATGTGCCACTAAATCAAAAATCATACATCATAGCATAACCCATGTAATAGAATGGGATTCTTAAACATCATGCCATCATAACATTATCCTTATAAAAATCAATATCATTTCATCATATGAATAATAAAACCATGTAAATAATGGATAAATTATACTTGAAACATAAAAATATTAAATAATGTCATTTTAGATGGAAAATTGTTTTGATAAAACACTTGAAATGAATTCTTGAGGAAAATATCCTTTCTTCTTCAAAATCATTTTCTTTTCACAAAATTTCAGTAAATTTTAAAAGAAAAGGGTTTTTTTGAAAATAATCATGCATCCTTTTTGGACAAACTTCATGAAAATGAGGTGTTAACGAACCGTAGATAATCTGTTCACACCGTAGAAGTGAAAAAATAACATTCTCCTCGTACTGTTTCGGAAAAGTCAAAAAGCTCCTCATGTGGTAAACAAAAGTAAGATTCCATTCATAACATGTGGTAAAATTAGAAAATGGTTAAAAAGGCCATTAAACATACATGAAAACATTTTTTGAAAAAAGGGACATGGATGATAAAAAAACCGCAGTAAATACTTATGAATAAACAATCTCGGATAAGAGCAAGATTGGAATAGTTATCCCTTACCTTATGTCCGATATGATTCTTATGTATCCGAACCTCCTGTATAATGATTTAAATAATATCATTGACTTATTATAGAATCATATTAACTGTTATGATATTATATATGGTTTACTTATGACTTTATATTACCCATTCTTTTGTAAATTCGATGTAAAAGCAGCGATTTTGGTAAAATAGTTTCATTTATTGTACGTGTTTTGACTTGTTATTCCTGATATTATTAATTATATACTAATTTACATAATTCAATAATGTATAAAATGATTTATATTTAATATATATTCATGATATACATATATATATGATGCATCGATAAATGGAATGAGATTCACCATTCATGGAGACGGTAGGCCGTACGTATGCATGAATGCTGTTTTTGTTTCCTTATTGAATTGAATGGAATTAAGTATATGACATACATATATATATAAGTAAATCCTGTATCATTATTATGTCATATATTTCATGATTACTTTTTATATATACTTTATAATCATTCATTAATGGTTAAAATGGAGAATGAATCTCATCGCGTCATGGAGACGGTAGTCCGTACTTACACGGGAGTGATGATATCATTCCCATGATGGTGGAATTGTATTGAAGTGTATGTATAATATTTCAGAATCAATATCAATTTACAATAATAATATATAGTAATCTATTTACACCATTATACCCATCCAAGTAAGGTGGTGGTCAAAAACAGCTTACACCACGGCATGGAGACGGTATTCCGTACGTACGCACGTGCGGTGATTTCGTTTTCCATAGGATAGATAGAAAGTGTAATAGGGTTGTTTCATATCTATAATAACATATCAGTATATAATTAATACTTGTGTTATTACTTTATAATGAGACAACTAAAGAATAAGAATTAGAAGAATAATGAAACTTGAAAGAGTCGGTAGAATAGATTACCTCTTCCTCGACGCACCTCCTTTAATCTTCTTTTAGGGAACTAGAGTTAGTATTTTGAGAATACCATAACCTCTAAGATGTAACTAGAGAGGTTGATAATAGGATTTGTAGGTTTTGGCCATGTTTCAAGGCTCAAAAGGGTGTGAAGAGAAGAGGGAAGGGGTGCCCTTTTTTTAAGGGAGGAGAGGGGCACCTTTGGAAAAACATAAAATATTATTTTATAATAAAGTAATATTCGGGTTATAATACCTCCAAATTGATTTATTTAGAATATAAAGTGGGGATGGTTCTAAAGCCTCTAAAAAAATAGGTTTTATACATGTTTATGTTACTATTATAACCATATCTTTAAGATTTATCTCTAAGTTAAATAATTTAACTTTTACCATGTCTTCTTGTTTTCTTACACTATATGGTTAATAAACATACTATAAATAGAAAAAAGATTCCCAAGTGGGTCATTATTAATATATATAACCTTATCTATGTTATTTGTCCGATCCTTATATTTTTAGGAATATAATAGCAGTTAATAATATATTATATGTTTTAAAAACTATTTTATGTCAATTTTTACACTATTTGGTAATTGATTTTTGTGAAAATCATAACAACATGATTAGTTCAAAAAAAGTTAATTGAATCAATAATAACATGTCATATTAACCTAAAACAATTATTGTAATTCATAAAAAGTCTCAAATTACATTTTTTTGGGTATTTAAAATTTCAAATATTTTAATATTTCATTATTTAGGTAATTACTGCATCACCATTGTGTCATAAATAAATTAAATTATTTAATATATAAAAATAAAAAACAAAGTACCATTACGTATGAAATATTTTTATCTTTCTAATGAATATTTATAGTCGAATTTATCTTATGTATAACCCTATATTAAAATGTATTGGTTATTAAACATTGATTTTAACTATTTTAACTCTTTTATAAATAAAATAATAATAAATGTCATAATCTAATCCAAGTGGACCTAAAGTGAATTATTTTATTCCTAAGGTTGTTTTTTGTCGAATTACCGTTATCCAATAGAATTAGGACATGTGTTAGGGTAATAATAATATCAATTTTACCCTTAATTGCCCTATTTACTTTTAATCGTGGTAAATAAAAGTAAAAAGTTACTATTCAAAAAAATATTTTTTTCTTATTTAACCAAATTTTACTCCTTGATATTAATCGCGTCTCTCAGATTTTTCAAATTCCACTCACAGAAGCAGTAAAATTATGTTTTATGTATGTTTGCAAAAAGCTCCAAGGAGGTAGGTAAAAGACGGTGAAAAGTTCAATAAAATTTTAATATATATAAAATTATTATAAAATGACTTCAATGAATTACATTGAACTTATATAGGTATTATGTATCGATTTTTACCTAATATAAATTAAAATAAAATAAATAATTATTTAAATAAAAATTCGGTTTTAAAATAGTAACCTAGTGTTTTCACTATTCATCAAAAATTGAAAGTTTTCAGAAAAATACCAAAATTTCACCCTACTCTAATTTCGATATTCAAAATCAAAAAATGAAGTCCATTTTGAAAGATAAAATTTATAAAATTTCAAAAAGTGGGCATTACTATTAATAACAGCTAGTTCATTATAATATTATAATAATATATCGTTTAGTGAAACTTGGTATTGCGTACTACACACGCTATCGAAGAAGGTCTTGTTTGCGTGTAATGCAAGACAAGTCAGGGCTACATGTAGTGAATGCTCTGTTTGGTGTGGCATATAACATAATGAAAACTTATTTCATTTATACATTAAACAACATCTATAGCTAATGTTGCGTAAAATAATTTCTAAAAAACGAACTTAAAATTTTGTGTAACACGAGCCAAGAATAGTGTTGTGTATACTGCAAGCTAATACATTGTTGTGTATAGTACAAACTAGTCTTGTTGTAGTGTATAATAGAAGTCATCAAAAAAATTAAAAATAATTTATCTCATAAAATCACAGGTTGTTACATTTTACCCCCCTTAAAATGAATTTCACTCTCAAAATTCGTCGGGGTTATAAATGGTTTACTACTTGAATGTTTCATTCATGGAAACCGACATCGTAAAAATTAACACTAAAACATAATTTTAACAAGTGAAGTATGAAATATATTGGTTACCCAAATTCACTTATCACTGGGTTTCCACATAAGAGAAGATAGGTGAAAATATGGATATGGAAGATATATATAACCATCAACTCATGATGAAGAGTGGTAGAGGACCTGACTATGAAAAAGTCAACAATCACAAAGCCATAAATTTGTAATGATCTAAGTTACCATATGATTCATCAGACATAAGAGCACTAGGACAACATTTTTGGTTTTCAATATCATTTCCCTAATGTTGATGAACTTTTACATGATGATAAATACTTACTTCATTTCAGTGTAATATCATTATTGGTCATTCCATGAACAATTTACACTTGTTCTCTTTTTAAAGAAATGAAGTTTAACTTTTCATTCATGAAGTGTTAGGAGATCATGCGATGGAATGATAAGTCATCCCATATGTTTCTATTATAATAAGGTTAGCATAAGATATGAAAAATACATAAGTCCATCTATGGTGAGATAAATCATATATGATTCCAACAATGGACTTATACCTCATATATCATACTGCTTAATAAAAAAACTAGTTTCTACTAACCAGGGACTTCTTGTAGGCTAGTGGTAGGCGATAAAGCCCTTTCGCACATCGGTTGTGGGTTCGATTCCTGCAACCTTGTCCAACATGATGGGTTTTCACCCGTCCTATATGTTATACTTTTTCTAAAACTATACTATCATAAAATTTCAAAAATAAAAAGTTATATCTTTAACAAATACTAAATGATGTCCATTCCAACCATTAGGCTTATAAAAAATAATTCTGTCTGATTACTAGAAATTACATTTACCGAGCATGTGAATTCCTTCATTTCTCTCCCATATATCATAAGATATATCTTATTGGTCACATTCCAAAAATGTGAATATCTTAATCATATATTCTCTTGAAAAGTGAATACCCATTGAAACTTAGTAAAAACATGAATGTTATCGAAATTTTACTCTTTCCACATACCAAAAATAACAAAAATTCTATATACTCAGATCAGGATATCACTTAGTCCTTATATCAATCATGATCTCCTGAATACTATCAAACATATTATTTTCTCCTTATCCATTCATTATGTGCATATCATCTTCTTTCCAAAAATATATAAATAAACATTCTTGATTACGAGCACCATTCAACATATACATTCAAATACTTTAGGAAAAACAGTAGTGTAATAATCCCTAGATGATTCTTTATTCCATAGTACCATACATTATTCTTGATAAACATACAATCATTCCACTAACTTCTTAAACCATTGACTGAGATTCATCATTTCTTTCATCTCATATATCATTTTTAGTATCTTCATCATCATCCACATAAATACTATCCATATGACCATGCTGATTCTCTTCATGAGATTTTCCTTTAGGGCATTGGTTTTCATAATGCCCATACATTCCATATTTAAAACATCTAATCATCGTTGATGTCGTAGAAATACCATTATCCTTGTCCATGGTGTTAACTGAACCTTTTCCCTTTCACTTACTAGATTTGTGTCCTTCTTTTCCACACCCAAAGAATCTTCCTGTTCCTTTGAAACATTCTCATTGATTCCTCTTCCAACATGATTTACATGAGAGAAATTGAGCTTTCTTTCCTCTATGATCATCATCAAACTCCATCATTATCTTATTATCTGAACCGGGAAACATACCAAAGAAGAGATTTTTGATCTTATGATGACATTTATGATTAGGAATAATAACGACATGTTGACCTCCAGATCCAATTTCATTTGGTTTTTCATTAAGAATATCATTTCATTATCCCTTATATCCTCCATTATCATGAATATTCCCGTTTCCAGCCATTTTCTAAAACCCAAAAAGAATAGTGTGAGAAGCCAAAATCATAATCAAGGGGGATTAACTTCAATATCTAACAACTTAGGTTAAATTATATGATCATTACCGTAATTCTTGTACTATAAACTATACTTATACATAACCTTAGGGACATCCTTAGACATACCTTATAAATATATCTAGGGATCTCACTAAAGTTTTCACGTCCTAGTTTCCAAAGGTTAACTAATCCTTCGCTCTGATACCATCTATATTGACCCAAATCTTGACGTACATGGACATTACATTACTTTTGCGGAATACATAATACATGAAAAAAACATATTCCCAAAGATCGTATTAGTTTAGTGTCTTTGGAAACTCGGGACGTAATATTCTAATCATGGTGAAAGATCTTCAACATCTCCCATAATGACCTTCCAATTTTGGTTTTCTTACCTAAAACCTTTCTTTATATCCTATGGAAAATAAATCATAAAAAGGGTGAGCTCAAATTATCAGTAAGAGTAAATATAGAGAACATAAAACAATCCATAATCATTTTAATGCAAAAACATGAACATAAAATCTAAACATCAAAATCATGAGAAAAGAGATATATCGTGGAAGTACGTAAGGAATGTATAATAAAGGAACATCATTCATGATAAAATATATTGGAAATAAAACTTGTAATTGTGGAAAAACATTAATCAGATGATATGATTTCCATAGTATCCAATGCATTGCTTCCAAGACCATATATGTAGACAAAGTCCCCTTCTGAATCGAGTTCACTCCTCGTTCAAGTCCTGTAACACTGAACCAGATTAGCATACCGTTTCATCCATGTCTATATCATGAGATATAAATCTTTACCCAGTTAATTGGAGGGATATATAGGTCCCACCCATCTCATAATGAAATCATTCTTTCATGTGCCCCAAAATCATAAATCATACATCATAGCATAACCCATGAAAATGAATGGGATTCTTAAACATCATTCTATCATAACATAATCCATATACAAAATGGATATCATTTCATCATAATAAGAATCAAACCATTTAAATAATGGAGACATTATACTTGAAACAAAAACATATTAAATAATGTCATTTTAGATGGAAAATTGTTTTGAAAAAACACTTGAAATGAATTTTTGAGGAAAATATCCTTTCTTATTCAAAATAATTTTATTTTCATAAAATACCATGCTATTTTAAAAAAATGTTTTTTTTTGAAAATAATCATGAAACCTTTTAGAGGATGATTCATGAAAATGAGGCGTTATTAAACCGTAAAAATCTGTTCACGCCATATAAGTTAAAAAATAATGTTCTCCTCATACTTTTTCAGAACAGTCAAAAAGTTCCTCGTGTTGTAAAAAAAAGTAAGATTCCTTTCATAACATGTGGTAATATTCAAAAAATGGGTAAAAAGTCCATTAAACATACATGAAAATATTTTTAGAAAATAGGGACATGGATGATAAAAAAAATCCTAGAAAATACTTACGAATAAACAATCTCACATAAGAGCGAGATTAGAATAGTTATCCCTTACCTTATGTCTGATATGATTTGTATGTATCTGAAACTCTGGTATAATGATTTAAATAATGTCATTGACTTATTAAAGAATCATATTCATTGTTATGATACCATATGTGGTTTACATGTGACTTTATATTACCCTTTCTTTTGTAAATTCGATGTAAAAGCAGCGATTTGGGGAAAACGTTTCATTTATTGTATGTGTTTCGACTTGTTGTTCATGATATGATTACTTATATCCTGATGTACATAATTACATAATGTAAAACAGGATTTATATATAATATATATTAATCATATACATATATATATGATAGATCGATAAATGGAATGAAATACACCGTTCATGGAGACGGTAGGTCGTACGTACGCATGAACACTGTTTTTGTTTCCTTATTGAATTGAATGGAATTAAGTAGATGAAATACATATATATATACAAAAATCAAGTATCATTATTATTTCATATATTTCATGATTACTTATTATATATACTTTATAATCATTCATGAATGGTTAACAATGAGAATGAATCTCATCCCGTCATGGAGACGACAATCTGTACGTACGCTGGAGCGATGATATCATTCCCATGATGGTGGAATTGTATTGATGTGTATGTATAATATTTCAGAATCAATATAAATTTAAAATAATTGTATATAGTTATTTATTTACACCATTATACCCATCCAAGTAAGGTGGTGGTCGAAAACAGATTACACAACGACGTGGAGATGATATTTGGTACGTACGCATGCGCGGTGATTTCGTTTTCCATAGGATGGATAGACGGTGAAATATGGTTGTTTCATATTTATAACAACATATAAGTATATAATTAATACTTATGTTATTAATTTATACTGAGACAAATAAATAATAGGAATTATAAGAAGAAAGAAACATGAAAGAGTCGGTAGAAGAGATTTCCTCTTCCTCGACGCACCTCCTTTAATATTCTTCTTAGGTAACTAGAGTTTGTCTTTTGAGAAGACCAAAACCTCTATGATGTAACTAGAGTGGTTGAGAAGAATAATTGGTAGGGGTTGGCTGAGATTCAAGGCTCAAAAGGGTGTGAAGTGAAGAGGGAAGGGGTGCCCTTTTTATAAGGGAGGAGAGAGGCACCTTTGGAAAAACATAAAATATTATTTTATAATAATGTCATATTCGGTTTATAATAGCTCAAAATTGATTTATTTCAACGTTAATGTTGGGATGGGTCTAAATCCAATCAACCAATAGGTTTTAGACACGTTTATGTTACTATTTTAACCTTATATTTTAGATTTAACTCTAAGTTAAATAATTTATCTTTTACCGTGGCTTCTTGTTTTCTTACACTATATGGTTAATAAACTTACTATAAACAGACAAAAGAACCCCAAGTGGATCATTATTAATATATATAATATTATCTAAGTCATTTGTCTGATCCTTATAGATTTAGGAATATAATAACAATTAATAATATAATATTTGTTTTAGAAACTATTTTATGTCAATTTTGACACTATTTAGTAATTGATTTTTGTGAAAATATTAACAACGTGATTATTTCTAACAATGTTAATTGAATCACTAATAACATGTCATATTAACAAAAAAAATTTGTGGAATTCATAAAAAGTCTCAAATTACATTTTTTGGGTATTTAAAATATCAATTAATTTAATATTTCATTATATAGGTAATTACCGCATCACCATTATGTCATAAATAACATCAATTATTTAATTATTAAAATTTATAAATAAAATACCATTGGGTAAGAAATATTTTTATATTTCTAATGAATATTTATAGTATAATTTAGCTTATTTATACCCCTATATTAAAAATGTTTTAGTTATTAAACATCTATTTTAACTGTTTAAACTCTTTTTTAAATAAAATAATAATAAATGTCCTAATCTAATCCAAGTGGACCTAAAGGGAAATATTTTATTCCTAAGGTTGTTTTAGGTCGAATTACACTAATCTAATAGAATTAGGACATGTGTTAGGGTAATAATAATATCATTTTTACCGTAAATTACACTATTTACTTTCAACTGTGGTAAGTAAAAGTAAAAAGTTACTATTCACAAAAAATTATTTTTATCTTATTGAACCACATTTTACTCCTTGATATTAACCATGACTCTTGGATTTTCTAAATTTCACTCACTAAAGCGGTAAAATTATGTTTTATGTAAGTTTGCAAAAAGCTCCTAGGAGGTAGGTAAAAGACGGTGAAAAGTTTAATAAAATTATTGTATATCTAAAATTATTATAAAATGACTTCATTGAATTACATTGAACATATATAGGTATTATGTATCAATTTTTACCTAAAATAAATTTAAATAAATTAAATAATTATTTAAATAAAAAGTCAGCTTTTAAATAGTAACCTAGTGTTTTCACTATTCATCAAAAATTGAATGTTTTCAGAAAAATACCAAAAATTCACCCTAGGATAATTTCGATATTTCAAATCCAAAAATGAAGTCCATTTTGAAAGATAAAATTTAAAAAATTTCAAAAATTGGGTATTACTATTCATAACGGCTAGTTTATAATAATATATCGTCTAGTAAGACTTGGTATTGCGTACTACACACGCTATCGAAGAAGGACTTGTTTGCGTGTAATGAAAGCCAAGTCAGAGCTACAATTTATTGAAAGATCCATTTGGTGTTTCATATAACATAATAAAAACTTCTTTCATTTATACATTAAACAAAATCTATACTTAATGTTGCGTAGAATAATTTCCACAAAACGAACATGAAATTGTGTGTAACACGATCCAAGAATAGTGTTGTGTATACTGCAAGATAATAGGATGTTGCGTGTAGACAAGCTAATATTGATGTAGTGTATAATATAAGACATCAAAGAAATTGAAAATAATATGTCTCATAAAATCTCAAGTTGTTACAGTAGAAAAGCCTATGTGATCATCTGATAGTGTTTTTGGGACATCCCGAAGAAGAGTGAATGTAACAAAAGACCATTTCACACACCAAGATGAAAAGTTATAGGAATGAGTTATAATGAAGAAGCATGTGATTTTATTTGATGGGATGGGAATTAATTTAATGTTTAGAAAGTTTCTCAGATATATTTCCCTATATAAAGGACCCTGAATTATTACATTCAAAATAAAAATTGAATTCCATTATAGATCATCATTTATGAAGGAATAATACCACAACAAAAAAGGGTTCCTATTAAGTGAAGTTGGTAGAAGGAAGTTCATGGAGGTGTGGGAAATGAATATATAGCTCATGGAATATTGAATCTCACGATTTTTTAGTATGTGAGGTGGGTTGTGAGTTCTCAATGGAGGAGTTTGCGAGGACAGGGTTTGTGGTGAATCATTTTTTTAATGGGGAGCTCCCAGTAACCATGGACCATGAGATTGGATTTTCATATAATGGTCTATGAGGTTTTATTTCATGGAGAACCATTTCCATGTGTTGAAGTATGTGAGGAATTCAAGTAATTGGTGGTGAGTAATGTTCCATTAGTCAATGTAAGTGGAATGGTGGATTTCATCTATATGATGAACATATCGATTCACATCACACCTATTTCAGTGTAAAAAAAATTAGTACTAATACAGATCGCTAGGAATATCATATATAGGAGTATTGTAACACCCTAATATTTTATGAAATGTTCATTCTCAAATAAATTTAATTTGTTGATATCTTGTGTTACACACTACACCATTTTTAAATAAACCATAATATAATATAAAATAATATTTTTATCAAAGTTATTTGATTGGTGGGTATGACTATGGATTAATATGTTACGAATCATTCATGTTCAAATATGTATAAATATAGTATTTAGTTATAAATTAATTATAAACATTTTTTTAAGGAAAAATATATATTTTTCTAAAAAACATTTTTTATGTGGAAAATGTATTTCTATTTTAAAAAATTAAATTCATTAGTACCAATGAGTGATTTTTTTGATTTATATATATATATATATATTATAATATATCATGCATTAACATTTATAATTTTTTTCTTCAAATGATATAATAATAAACAATGTTTTATGCTAAAAAACAATTATATCAAAAAAGAGGGTTACAACACTTTTTTGAAATCTTATTATAAAATTAATTTATACCAGTTATAGAAATTTCATATGATAAAATGGTTTATAGTTTTTTTAATTAAAATTTTCAAATATTTTATATATTCCCCCTTTACTTTTTGTAAAAATGAATAGTAACTCTGGTAAAGTTTATAATTTTGGTAAAGGAAAACATATATTAATATAGGATTAGAGTAAGTGATAATAAGAAAATACCTTATCATAAATCTTATTAGATTAATTAAATTCAACCCATATAATATTAGTATCAAAATAGATTCATTTAATTGTCTTGTGTCCTAGAAAAAAACCTCTATATTATTTAAAGTAATGAATGTTAGAAAATATGACTCTCTTAGTTTAAAATATCTATTTTGTGTACACATAAGAAAAAAAATTAATTTTGAAAAAATATTAATATTAATTATGTGAATAATGTGATTGTATTAATTATGGAAATTTATTTATATTTTTTTGTGAAAAAATATTTACCACAAATTCTTATGCAATATTGAAGAAATATTTCCCCAAATAATAAAAATATATATAACGATATTAGAGAATATTAAAATTAATAAAATTTGAGTGAGTTAATGTGTTCCAAAAATATTTATATGAATATAAAATATTATTTTTATGTTAAAAGATTCTATTTGAATTTGATTTTTTTTATTTAATTCTTTTATGTCAAATTAAATGAAAACTTTCTAAAATGGAAATAATTCTTTCGTATAAAAATATTTTTTAATTAAATTTCTAAAAAATTCAAAAAATATTACAATAGGGAATGATTTTTAATATTTGGTCCCAAATTTCATCCCTTTTTCATTTATATTCCATTTGGTTCTTTTTCTTCTTGAGAAAAACATTAATATATTTCAATATTTTTTAAATTCCTAGTGTTCACCATCACTTAATTATAAAAAGGGAACCCCTAATTTTTTACTTAATATATCATTGAGACTTATATATTTACCAAAATGTAAAAATCTATATTCTCCACTCTCTTATTCACATTTTAGAGGTTTTTTATTCATAAAAGACCAGCCCATGGGCCCTTGGTGGAGATCGAAACGAGTTAATACTGAGAAGAGGTAACTACATTAAACGATCACTTTATTTTTAATATTTATTGTACAACATATAAATAGGTTATATTCTTCATAAAATAAAATTTTTATCCTAAATATACATAAAGGTTATTATTATTGATAAAATACCTTTATTCACCCACTTTCCATCAAATAATAAGTGAAGATGTCGCTCGTGCATATTTACACATAGGGATACAATTAATTACTCATCACCATATTTTATGGATAGTTATTATTATGAGTTTAATTTTTATATATTATAATTATGAAATAATTATTCTTATTTATTTATAATATCATATCTACATTATAATATTCCAATCTATTAGAAAATTATACGTTAATCATGTGTATGTGTGGACTACCACCTTCATGAAGCGATGTGATTTTATTTCATTTTTTTTACATGGATGGTAATAATGATAGATTTAATGAATATATATGATTTATTTGATAAATAATGACCCATTAAATTTTATTTATTATTTTCATTTCTTTTTTCCATCCATTGAAAAAATGAAAACATCATTCATGAGTGCAAATGATCTGCCATCTCAATAAACGGTGTGGTTATTTTTTATATCTATAATTTTATTAATGACTCCAAAAATGTATATAATGAATATTTCAGGTATTTATATAATTTTTAACATTATTTATATTACGTAACCCCGATCAAAATACAACGACAAAAACCACTTAACTAAAACAAATTCCAATAATAAAGAACATATCACACGAAACATTTATTTCTAAAAATAATTATTATTAAAAAGTTGATAAAATGTTATTAGTAAATCTTATATTTAATGATATATATGACTGTGGTTTTCTAATATATTTATAATAAAAATATATTTGATATACATGTTATTCAAAAATGCTCAAATGATGTAGGACCGATGGTAAGATATGTTTGACTCATCTTTAGTTTTGTGGGATACATGACTTGTACAATATTTGTTTCTTTTATGTGGTGTATATAATTACCATTAATGTATTTTATGATGATTATGATGATTAAAATTATTGATAATTATATATCTATATAATTATTTTTATTTCACAGGACTTATAATTCAAAATTTACCAAAGTGGCAATGGGTTATACGTTAGAATATCGTTAGTAATAAAGATTTATTGCCTCTATGATTTTTTGTTGAAATATAGTGATTAAATTATAAAGATAATAAAAAATTTATTATCCTTGGGTTATTTCATGAAAATAAATTATTTCTTTTAATTTACTTTACTTTTACACTCAATATATAGGAAATATTTTTTAAGGAAAATCATCTTCATTTATCTCATCAATCGAACAACTTTATTTTCCATATCCAAGTTTTTTTGAAAAAATTTAATGAAAGGTTTATTTTATTCTCTTTTGATTTTTAGAGTAATATTTACCCATATTTTACTTTTTAAAAAATTATTCAATAGTAATATTCTATTTATTTTTCCAATGAGGTACTTTTTTATTTATTTTTAAATGTAAAAGAAATATTATATTTTAACTTATATAAAATGAAAATAAAATTCATCCATCATTCCTGATAAATGATTTAATGATTGATTTATAAATATAAATTGTAATTTTTAAAAAATAAATCCATAATCGTTATGGATTTTTTTAGATTTCAAACATTTTATTTAAAAATAAAAATTTTATTTTCCTCAAGAAGGATTTAATGATCTTTTAAAGGTATTTATTTTTAAAAAGTACAGAAAACCTTCATTTCAATTGCGATTTACTAGAGATAGAATCCACAGATAATATCTTTATTCTTTATCTGGATGGTTTATACTTATGAAAAATATATTTTTATGAAACACTTACTTTTTACATAGGTTACAATATAATTAATTGCTAAAATTTTTATGGAAATTGTTTCTTTTTAGTTTGTTATTCTATGATGAAATGTTCATGAAACATTAATCTTTTCCTTAATTCAGATGTGAAGAATTTTTCTATTTCTTTTAAAACAAATATATATATTTTTATTTATATGATGGGTGGGACCTATTTATATATAACTCCACTTAATTAGATAAATATTGATATCTCATGAGGTATATAGGGTTGGAATGGGTAGTGAACCATATTCAAAAAGGGACTTTGCCCACTATGATAACCTTTAGAGTGAATCATGACTACTACAATATTTTGGGGAGTGAATAGATACTAATATCCTATTATTGTCAATAATCCTTTCTACTAAGGGAATTATTTAATATTCTAATGCATGTTCAAAAAAACCCATGTCTTGTGACAATGTTATTATCTCATAGATCATGTTCCTTGATTACTTTATGATTCATGTTTTTTAAACTATGATGTTTTTTCCATGGAATAATATTATGATCTACAATATGTATGTTATGGAATTATAATGTTATGATCAAGTTCTAACATCCTTTTTCTCATGTTACACTTATGTGATGATTAATATCTACCATGTTTACCCTTACATAGCATCTAAACACATCCTTTCTTAATTTTCCATCTCCTAGGTAATCAAGAGTGATTTTAGGAATGATATGTCTAATAATGGTTCTGGTTGTTAAGAACATAATGGGATACTATTATTAACTAGTTATTTATGTTTCCAACATTCCAAAGATACTAGACATATGTGGTTCTGGCATGGATTGTTATGTTATGTAAGGAATATTTTTCTATTAATATGTGATATATATGATTGAAAATTATCGGTTTCTATATATAGTGACTTGTCTTTAGTTATAATATCAGTGCAATATTGATGTGTGAATGGTTTTAAACTATGAGGGACAATGATACCACTCCAACCATTATAGAAATAGTGCATTATAGTTGGTCTGGTATATTGGATCTTTACCTTTGTATACTTCTTAGAAAAGACTAGTTAAGGTGATCCATGTAATTTTTTGACTCTTACATACTATTATTAATGAATAATCGTTTTAATTTGAATAAAATAGATAATATAATTCTTTAGAGGAAAAATAAGTTCATAGGAGAGAATTGTTTTAATGTAAGATACCTTGATTCCCCTTAAGGTATTTTACCTAGTGAGGCCAATACATTTTCCTAGTAGCAATATTATCTCTATAATGGCCTTTTCATAATAGTGTATGGAAAAATGTAGTAACTATTTAATATCTTCTATAGAGATGAATTTCATAATTATTAAATCATTACAAATCTTCCACAAAAATTAATCTTCTCAATTATAACACTTTGGCATATATTTTAACTTAAAATTATTATGTTAGTGATGAACGGTTACCTTTGATGCAACCAAGAAATTCACTAGATCTCCATACTATGAAACTTGGGGAACAATATGTAGTTTCTTAATATGGATGTTGTCATATAATTTAATATTAGTGGGTTGTTCAACCATGGAAGTGTGAGAAAATCTACTCATGTGGTTTACAACCAAATATTCAAATCCTTATTGTACTCTTTCTCCATATATAATTCTTATAAAATAAATAACCATCTCACTATACTTGTCTTTAAATTGGATTTCATGGCCATGTATCACAATGATGAATGATAATAATAAGAATTTATTTTTCTACCAATGAGGTAATGTTTTAAATCTAAAAAATAGACAAAATCCATCATAGTCATTTTTAAATTGTTTGGATGATTCAAGGATCTTAAATGTGTAATATTACAATTATTGGTTGAATATTTTGGGAATTTACAACCACTAAAACATTGTTGGAGAATTACAATAGTATCATAAAGGGTTTATTCTAGTTAGGTTTGAATATTTTGTGGGTTATGATAACGATCTATTTTTGCATTTCCATATTAATACTACATGAATCAAAAAATGTATTTTCTATTCTTTAGTAGGTTAGTTAGAGTAATAAAATCATTCTAAATCCATCAATATATCATTTTTAAACTAAACATGGAATAAAATTGATCATAAAGATCACACGGTGCTAGTGTAAGGTTGGATATACATGTCATAAATTTTGTCATTGATCTCTTCAATATCTTTTTTAGAAATTATGTGGACTAACATAATTAATTTCACCACTATATATTTCGTTTTTTTAAAATATTAAAACCATTTTTTCTCAATGATTATTCTTAAAAATATTTATTGAATTTCAAGAAGATTTGAAAAAAAACTTCTATAAATAGTAAAATTATCCGTGAATACCTCCAAGTATCTCATAATAATGTTTGAAAAAATTATTACCATGCAACACTGAACGTTACCTAGGGAATTAAAAAAACCAAAGGCAATCCATCTAAAAGGAAAAAAAAACTTAATGGACATGGGAATGTACTGTTTCAGAAGTCTTACAAAGCTATTAGTACAGAAAAATGGCTATAAAATCCATTAAATAAATAGTAGTTACCCTTATGGAATTTCCACTATATGATTTAAAATATAAATGAATAGAAAAGTTTCCTTTTTCTGAGAACATGGTTCAATTTCAGATATTCAATACCAACCCTCCATCTATTCTTGATTCATATTGCCAGTGATTCATTTTTATCATTCGGTATAATATTTTATCCAGATTTTTTGGAAACTTTTAATTGGGATTACACATTAAAAGTGTGAGTTGAGTTATATTATTATATCTCTTAAACATCATTCAAGAAACAATTTTTCAACTTCCACGTTGGTTGGGCTGAGTCTCATCTTTGGTTTTGTCAATTTTTTGGACCCACATTAAACAAAATTCATATACATATGTTTGGTATATCTAATATATGGGATATATATCATTGTATAGAATATTTCCTAATTTTTATTCTAGAAAATTATCAGTAGTTGGTATTATTGATTGGGTATTAAATTTTTTGATCTTATCACTGGTAGATTCACTTTTTTCACTATAACCATATTTTATGTTTGAGGGAAAAATATTAAATTCCATTTTATAGGGGTTTCTAATGATGTTTTCTACACATTTTTATACATGATCGTATCCAATTTATATATACTAGAAATTTTAAGGAAAATTTTGAGTAAATCATTAAAACAAATTTCATGACATAATTCAAAATATTCATCATATAAAAATATTCCTAAAGAAGTTATTATTCAAAAACAGATTCATTAAAAAAATGTGTGTTTCCAATTTTTTTCTAAATGAATTACTTCATCCTTATTTTTTATATATTTTCTAGGATAACAAGAAAACAGAAAATGGTTCAATATTACCTCAAAATTCTCCCCATTGGGATAATTATTTAAATATAGATTGATAAAGTCTTCCATATCTTATCCCAAAGAAATTTAAATTCTACCATAGATACCATTTATTATTATTATGGTGGTACTTTAATATAGACCACCTAATATAATAGGAGAATTAACATTACCTATTTATTCCTACATATTAAAAATATAGAAATCAATAGGAACAAATCATTTCATTGTTATCAGAACATACTATAGAACACTAATAGGATGTTAAGTGGATTAGTTAACAAGTTTTTCAACCACCCAGGTGGGTTTTATCTCACCTCTTTATAGGGAAGAATAAATTGAATAAGGAATTACTATTATCAATGATCTGATGTCACATAAAACATTTAAAGATGTTAGTTCTATGGTTTCTATTCGGGATGGAAATATTGAATATAATGATACAAAGGGTTGAATTATTGTTTTTTGAAACATTGACATACTCAGAATACCTCTCTTATAAAGAATAATTCATTTCAATTTTCTCAAATATGAAATAGTAGAAAAAATAAATAAAGGGAATGAATAGAATTATGTATAGGGGATCATTTAACAAATATACCTTAGCCCATCCCACCAACACTCAACTCTACATTCATGGTGATTCTCACTAGGTAATATTTTCCGAGGACCTTCAAAATCCAAAATTGAGTGAATCCATTTGACAACATACAAGATTTTATAATGCCTTTCGAATTTTTTATGTGGAACTGAACATACACAGCTTAGTATAAGAAGCTGACACTTCACCAAGACTGATAATGAGCATTCAGAACGAAAAGAAATCAAATGAGTTTGATTTTTTTAGGGTATATGTTAAAATTCAAAGCCTATACTAGCAATTGATAGATCAAATCAGATCTTCAATATAGCACAAAAACATATAGATCTATAATGTTTTTATAGTATTTCATCAAACATTCAAAAAAATACCATAAAGATATTCAAACATTATTATATCTAATGTTTATATTCTATAAAATCATAACCATTCTTTCTTAAAAAGGTGTGAAAAATTAATGCAGTAGTAACAACGGAAAAAAAAATATAACTACGATAGATCTAAACATGTATGTATCTAAAGGGTTGATATGAAGGCAATTAATGAAAAAAATTTCTATATATGAATATGTATAAATGTAAATATATATATCCGATGAATAATGTTTCCATATTTATATAGATGGTCAAACTACTCTAGGTCACAATGGGTCCATAAATATCACACAAATAATCATGAATATTTGAGATGAGATAAATTCAATAGAGTGATAAAATCATATAATAATAGTAATTTTTCACTCCATTGAATATTATCCTTTGAATTGTTGATAAAATATATTTGAATCAATCTTTATTCTCATTATAACTATTATAGAAATATCAGATCATATAGTTGATTAAAAACTCTATCAATGAATAGTCAAACATAATGATCCTTCATGTATTGAGAAAACACAGAACCCAGGGTTGATATCTAAAGTAGGGTTGATGTACCATACGTTTTTTTCCCAAAATATAGAGTTTCTTATGAATATAGGGTTGATAAACCATACATTCCGTTTTCGTAAAATTCGGGTTCCATACCTACATATGGTTGACTATATATATGGGTTATTCCAAACATAGGGTTTCATCCATACATTACACTTATCAATGTATGGTAGAGAATAGTGTTTCTAGAATACACTAAAACACGTTCCAAATTTATCAACAAATTTTCTGAAGAGATCAACGTATTGAATATAATCCCAAAATAAATATTTCAATGAGTATTAATTTCCATAAATTCAATTAATCTAAATTCATTTGTAACCTAATTGTTTGTTTTTGTGGGGATAAAAGCCAAAAATAAATTAAAATAAATTTTGCATCAACACATGATAAACAATACCCCCCTTTTTTATGGTCAGAAAACCCATAAATATTAAATAAATTTTAAAAAATATACTTTTAAAAAGCTAAAATAAATTCACCATTATCATTGTATAATATTTCGTACACAAAGGAAACTTATCCCGTAATATATAGATTAAAACTTATCATATATTAAACAAAATAAATCAAATCAAATTTTTTTACAAATGAGGATAAACACATAATATTAACTTATAAATGTCTTCCCTTTAGAGAACTATAAACTTATTCCCCTTTATTATCACTGAATTATATTATTCATTACTAGAATTTATAACATTATCCTTACAAAAAATACAACATAATAATTCTCCCCATTATCATGACATAAAAAATATATGGGCTGTAATTAACCCCCCAAATTTATATATTATTTTAATAATATAAAAAGAAATTTATACATGGATATTTTAGTATTTAAATGATTATTTATTTTAAGACTCCCCCTGAATCTTAGAAAATTTAATTATTTTAATGAAACATTCCATAATTAAAGAACAAAATTAGATTCATGCATGCATAAATAAAAAAGTAAAAATACTTTAAAAAACAACTAATTCCAATATTTTCACTTAAACAATTTAAAAAATAATGTATATAACATAGATTTTTATATGAACATAATAAAAATTAAGAGTTTAAGAATGTGTGGAATATTCTTCTGAACCATAGTAGTTATGAATTCTCTTTCATAAATCAACTAAAATTACTGACATTTCTTCTAATCTATTTAGAGAAACTTTTGTTCTTTGATAAGATGAAGATGAACATTGTTCAACTAGAAAAAATATTAGATTATAAAGATTGATATTTTGAAAACTTATTGTATGAGAAGATCCATTTAATATAATATTTATATTTTGAAATATTAAATATATTCCTTTCATATCAATCTATACTTGGTATTTATATACTCATTTTTTAATGAATCAAAAACAACTTCTGACACTGAAGCATTATGTAGATCATCAAACGACATTCTAGAAAGATCTAGTACAGACTTAAGATTTTATATTTTTTTATTAAAATATATAACATTAATTTGAATACTTTCATAATATATATGAAATAAATAAACTATCAGTTATTAAAAACCATAAACATAATTATTTCATTAATAATATTTTTCATAAAAATCATCAACAAATGAGACTAACAATTATTTCAACAAGTCAGAAGGATTAGTTTTTTTCCTCATGTGAGAAAAATATTATTCTGAACTATAATTATGTGATATTTTTATATTACTATTACATATTTTAATAGTCATTTGAATAATATATTTCTAAGAAGAAGAATAATAATAAAAAAATTAGGAAGAAGAAGAAACGTTTGGTTCTAATAAAATATAGATGACGTTTCGTTTTTTTGACCCAAGAAATACATTACTATCATTTCAAAAAGACATGTAATGTAATAAGAATCATTATGATTGTTTTAATAAATAAAATTTTATGAATAATATATAAATTATTCATGAAAACTAAAATATAAAAATTTCATAACTAACGCTATATTTGTAAACTGAATATTTAAAAAAACTATTATATGATCAATATGAAGAAAAAAATGATTTATATATTAAATAAAAATATATATATTTTTTAATCATTGAAAAATACATTTCATTTCATGTATGACACATTTAATGTACTAATTTTTTGAAAATATTAAAATAAAATACTACATAAATCAGTGAATTTAGTAATGAATATTTTTTATAACGAACTACTTAAGAGTTGTTCACTCTATGAGTTGATAATTCAACATATATCCATCAATCGGCCATGAAATGATTTAATGATAAAAATTAGTGGTATAATCCTTTAAAAATATCCAAATCACGTGTTTTTTGTAACCCATAGGATTTTCGTTCAATTAGTGGTAGAAATTTAATTTTTAAGTGACCTAACCTGTTTTTCAGTAGGAATTCAACAATTTGGAAAATATTTTGAGAAATAAGAACTGTTAATACCAAATATAATGGGTTATTAGAAAATAAAAATTGTTAACCTAATAACTATTAGTACCAAAGTATAAAAATTGTATTGTATCCATGTTTTTTCTTTTAATCTTGGAATAAAATAATATTTTAATGTTTTCATCATTCACCATTACTTTATATTCCCATTTTCCCTTCTGTATTTTTTTCAAGGATTTTATTTAAAGATTTTATACTTTTATTAACTTACTCATATGTTGTTTTAAATAATAAAATTAAGCCATTAATTCAATAATCATAATGTTATTTAAATCACAAAAATTCTATAAGATATAGTTTTTAAATATATAATCTATTTTGATAAATTTTATTTATCTTATAGAAAAGTATCATAAGATTTCTTAAGTTTTATCAAGACAATGATTTAGATTAATATTTTTCTTATAACCTATGTCAATATTAATTTATATAATCATTAGAATATTTTTTATAACTAGTGTTTTGAGAGTAATAGTATTTTACCCTATCAATATCAACCATTGGACATACAATTGTATGCTCATCTCTTGAATTTTCATAAGATTAACCATATGAACTCTAAGTGTTAGTCTAGTTAACTTTTACATCATTATTTCCATTACTTTTAGAAATAGATTTATTTTCAGCTTTTCGTAACATATTATTTTGTTTTGTATGACTTATTTTCATACATTCAAAACATCTCTAATCTTCATTTCCTTTTTTTTCTTTCTATACAACTATTAAAACATTTTAGAAAGATCTAATAGATTATTTCTTATATCTATACAATGTGAATAAAATTATTCCTCATTTTTAGTCCTAAGAGAGTCATTTTCCATTTTGATATGAATTTAAACTTCAACATATATCTTGACTTCATAAATCATAAATGTATTAAAAAAAGACCTTCATTGTTAAATATCTTACTCTTATATACATGAATATAGATTTATATATTCTATTATACCTATGATGTAGTAATTTGATTACTTTTAATGATTGATCTAATTTATACGTATAATATCATAAAACAACAACATTATTGAAAATAATTTTCAACCTTCTGTAAATTTGATTTATAGTTTCATTCTCAACCATTCTAAATGTAATGAAAAATACCTTTTCAATAGTGTAACATAATTATATGACATTAATAGTTTCATCATAGGAAATATTAATTATCCACTACATCAATATGTATTATGAAATTGAGATTCTCTATTGAATTCATCTGTTCTTAAACCACAAATAATAATATTCATATCATTTGAATTGTGATTGTATTATTTATTTGATCAATACTCGAATATTCAAAATCTTTTTTGATAAACTCATAAGTTTAAAAACTATTTAAATAAACCCTTATTCAAATGGTTTAAAAAAAATGATATGATATTTCTCACATCCAAAATCATTTCCATTAAAATAGGGATCAAAATTTATCAACATACCTTAGAATCATCTATTTAATATTGTGTTTTTCTGAATCATTAACTAAGGCATGTTATATATAGTAAAACAAACTGCAAAAAAATTAGATACAAAATGATTCTATCTAATAGCTAAAATAATAATATAATAGTAGAGCCCTTATTTTGATACCAGATGTTATGTCTGGAAGTATACAGTGAAGATAATGGAATAAGAGGGGGTGGAGGTGAATTGTGGTTTTCACAACATTGAAATATTTAGAACACCTCTCTTGTAAAGCATAATTCCTTTCCTTTTCTCTATTAATGATGTGGGATTAGTGAAAATAAATAAACGAAATGAAAATAGTGATGTATAGAATTTCAAGGAAGAAATATCCCTTAATTTACTCTAAAATATCTCAACTCTACAAGATTAGTTAATTTCACTCGGTCCTCTTTTCCTTGGACCTTCAAAATTCAAAATTTTGTGTAGGAAATTGACACTTTATAGTACTTATAAAATCCTTTTGGATCATTTACAAGGAATGAAATATCCACATCCAAGTACAAGAATATAACACTTAACTATGACTGAGTATAATAATCTAAAACTCAAATAAATAGAAATAGTTTGATTTATTTGATGGTTCATGGTAAACATAACATTCTGAAGTAGAAACTAACAGATGAAATAATATATTCAATGCAGCCCAATAGAATATATATCTTTAATATTTGAATATGATTTCTTCAAATTAAAATAAAGAAAATACCATACATATGTTCAAACATGAATGTCTTAAAAGTTTTTCTTCTATAAATTATTCATTTCACTTGCATAAGATGTTGTAAAAAATAAATGCAGTATTAATTTTAATAATAGATGAAAGTTAATTATATAGATATAAATGTGTATTTCTAAAAAGTATATCTCTGAAGGAAACAACACACAATCTTTTGTGTATATGAATGTGTGTGTGTGTGTGTGTATATATATATATATATATATATCTTGTGAATATTCTCACCATATTTATATAGTAGGTTCAACAACTCTGGGTCAAGAGAACTCCATAAATATCACACAATAAATTATGAATATATGAATTTAAAAATATTCCAGAGAGTCATAACTTCCCATAAGAATAATAAAATTATTATCTAATGAATATAATCCTTTGAATTAGTTGTAAAACATATTTGAATCATGCTTTATTTCAATCAAACCCGCTACAAAAATATCAAAAAATATCAGGCCTTTAAAACTCCAGCATTGAATAGTTAATTATACAATTATTTCATGTTACAACAAAAAATAAAACATAGGTTTCATAACCAAATTTGGTTTAACATACAATAATTTTTTTTCCTTAAACATAAGGATTTTTATAAATGTAGGTTTTATGAACCATAATTTCCTATTTCTCAAACGTCGAGTACCATACCAATGTAGGGTAGATTATCCATACGAGAAATTCCAAACATAGGGTTTCTTCCTAACATTACATTTGACAATGTAGGGATGAGAAAAATGTTTCTATAATATAATAAAACATGATCTAAATATTTCAACAAATATTCCTTTCTAATCAATGTCTTTAATATAATTCTTGAATAATGATTTCAATAAATAATAATTTCTTAAAATTCACATAAAGTGATTTAATTAGTACCACAAATTTTTATGTATGTGAGCTTTAAAACTAAATATAGATAAATAAAATTGTTGAATGAACACATAATCAATAAGCAATAGTTTAATAAATGTTTAATGTATATAGGTCAAGATATTTACAAATTATTTATCATGTAACAAGGTAGAACACATTTCTACCTAAATTTAACTTTATCATGACTTTGTAATATCCTATATGTCTGACATTTCTGTATCAAACCTTTCATACCGTGGTATTTAGTAGATATATTTGAGTAAATATATATTGATCTCTACTTTTTTTTAACATATATAAGGTCCCTTGTTGTAATTTGTCCTCACATGTTTTCTGGGGTAGGTTTATCCATGCAAGGAATAGATATTGGGGTCAATTTGAGTCTTCTTCCATATATTTTGACATTTATTTCCTTACTTGGGTTGTTTCTATAGGGTTTTCGTATTCTATCTCCTTCATGAAGATGGACTCTTTATGTTAAATGGACCTTACAGTTCTCAATTCTAAATGATATTGTGTTTCATAATTGTATTATGGAACCCTACCATTCCTTAATGAAATTGACTAGCATTACATTTGGGGTTAGGAATTAAATGAGCATGATGTTGATGAAAAACTTGATTTTTCAAGTCATTGATGAAAGACATGATGAAACTCTACTATCCATGTATCTTTTTCATTATTTATCCCTGATTTCCAAGAGTAGTTATGATAATATTTTTAATACTCCATAAGTAGTTTTAGAAAGGCCTTTATATACATTTCTCAAGTTTTAACTTTTTGGTAACTTATAGAAGTCTACTAATAGATACTTTGTAAGGTTGGTGGCTAGAATGATTGTTAGAAACCTTGTTGTACTGGGGGTCCATGATACAATTGATTAAATGACCAAACTTTAGTGTGAAAAAGATTCATTGAATCATTTATTTCCTATCAGTTTCTTATATTACTTTATATGGTACATGGAATCATAGATTTTAGTTCCTTGAACTTGTGGACACACATCATTGTAGAGTTCTTAGGAGTTATGAGTTCATAGAATCAAGGGGGTTAAGTAGTGTTTCTATACTATACCTTGTTTCCATTTATCATTCTTTCTAGAGAGGTTACTTCTTAAATTTTATTTTCAATAAATGGAGAGTTTGTTATTTTTATCTTAATAACACATATTGTGGTAGTTTTTGTACAGAATTTTTGGGAATTTTTGGAGATCGTCTCCTTAAATTCAATTACTTCAACAAGAAACATTTATACAAGTGGTCCTCTAGAAGAATAATTTAGTAAGTTGTGGTTATTGTAAATCATCCATTTATAAATGTATACCATGAAATGAGAGTATTCAAAGGGATGATATAGGAAGGAGGTTTTTGGGAACATGAATCCATCCCAGAACTCATACAGAGTTTTTCAATATTCCTATTTGATTATATATATATATTTCTTCTATTGTATACTCATTAATAAAATGAAGTATTTTTAGATGAGTAAATTATGTACTTCATCCTAGGTGGTTAATTCTACTTGATAGAGTCATACCATGAATCAAGATAAAAGGGGAAGTCCTTCAAATGAATTTGATCCTTAGTGAATGCTCTATGTATGATGTTGTTGAAGACTACTATAAATGATCTACTCTTACAATTTAGTTCTTCTCTTAATAGAAAATTAAATTTAGGTATAAATATTATCATTCTAATTCTATGATAAAAATTATGTTGAATATTTTTATATTGAATTATGTTATCATTATTTAAATTTTATGTGTATAGTTATGTCATGGTTTCATTTAGTTGTGATAAATATTCAACCATGTCATTACATCCAACCGTGACAATGGTGGAAGAAGTAGATGCTAAGGTAGAATTTTTCAATGGGATATTAAAAAACACTCTTTCCTCCTGTTTATTTATTTTTATGTTCCTAAGTATTTCTAACAGAGTTCATTTATCATATGTATCAAAACCGATAAGGTGATATGACACAAATAGGCACATGTGTTGAATTTATTCTTAATTGGAAAAAATAAGACTAGGACACTAGACTCCATATAAATAGTGTCAGGTTAATGAGAGATATTTCTTGGTCTCTTATAAAACAATATTTTGAACCTTAATTAATGTGGAGAAATTGGGGCTTAGTTTTTCTGTGAAGAGGAAAGTGTTTTGAGTGTACTCTTATTTTTTGAGTAGGTTTGGTGTGTAAAGAAATGATAGGATTGGATTAGATTCAAATTAAATATTTTAAATAGTGACCAAACCTCAAATATCACCACACATATCATATTAAATCATTATATTATATTAACTCTCTAGTTTTCTCTCTCATAAAGTGAAGCCTCTTTTGATTACAGTCACTTGGAAGTCTATACTTAATCAAAGGGAAGAAATAATCATTATACACTATAATTTTACCTTTCCTAGTAAAAAAGAAATATCCAATCATCGTTATACCATTTGACTGCTAATGATCATATGTAGTGGAGAGAACCTAAGTTCATGTGTGTGGAATTATGTGAATGTTTGAAGAGGAATTAAAAACTCATAAAATAAGATAATATACTACCTATATGAATGGTTTAAATAAATATTGAGATAAATAGAATAAATTTTAATTTAAAATATAAAATTCATTTTAATGGGGTGACGGGAATTCCATGGCTCCACTACTAAAGGCTTAGTTTTCCATAACCAAATTATTACAACACGATGATGTGAAAATAAGAGTAAACAACTCTAATTGATCGAGAAATAATAGTATACGAATTATCACATAAGTGAATAGTTAAAATTTATGGAAGAATTATTGGAGGTTCTTCGTATACTTCAAGGTTTCATCCCAATGATTGTAAAAAATTTCTTTTCAATCTATAATGATTCTACATTTTTTGAATAATTCCTTAACTTTCATAACTATATTCCTCTCCTTTGATTATTACTATATTTAAATCCATATGGTCTATATCTTCCTTAGTGGGTCATCTCAAATCTTCCTTGTTTAAAAATATCTCTTCCAACTGAGCTCCATACATATTTGTGAATAATATGAGGTGACACGCTCTACTGCTTCATGAAACTATTGGAAATCATTTCTTCTCCAGGTATTTCATTATATATGAATGAATTTGGTGATTTAGAATCACAAGGGTGTGGGATTGAGTTTACTAGCTTCAGAACGAGTCATGGTTCAATGGGTCATTATTGTTTATAGGGTTATTCTACAAATGGGATTTAGTGAAAGTAGGATTGGTCCTAAACATGTAATGTTGATCTCAATCCTATAATCTAGATGGCCTATTTCAGGTTTTACATAAGGCTTTTGTTAGGCATGGTAGAGCTTGGAGTGGTTCCATGAGATTTTATCTTGATGTGATAATTGCCCCCAACCTTCTATAAAATTCCAAGCTACATTGACACAACCTAGGTCCTTAGTTGGAATACCCTCATGAAACATATTTTTACCTTTATATAGTATATGTCTCCATATAATTTATCAACCACTCAACTCAGTGCACAAACTAGCTTTGGTAGGCCTCCCATAAATCTCCCTCAAGCATTAACAAAAAACTAGTAACATCTTTACGGTATTAAATAAAAAAGATGGAATAATTACTTTAATGAACTCATTAGTAGACTATAGTGACTTTATTTATTTCTCATAATACATTTAAATATATTAATAAATTTTATCGAATATAGGTACTGAGATGACATGAGACTCTGAGGCCCGATGAACATGAAATTAATATAATTAAAATGGTAAATATATTAATGTCATGGGAATTTCATTTTCCAAAAAAATGCTACAAATCCATAATGGAGCCTCATATCTAAAATCTAAGACCCTAGTAGATTTAAATATGTGGTTCTTACCCTAGGTGAAATATAAATATGTTGGGAAGAAGTCATTTTGATGACATTCCCATTGGCGGTTATGTTATGTGAATGAATGGATTAAATTATTTAATTATTTAATTAAATAATATTAACATAAATTCCTCTATATAATTATTTTTAAATAAATTCTCCTTGTTTAGTCACATTTCCCTAGGAGCCATTATTGGAAAATTGGGCTTTCATTATTGGTAAATTAGAATGGGTTATAAAACAGTGATCAAATCAAGGTGGATTTAGAGGGAGTGGACATTGTTGGTCCTCTCCATTACAGGGGAATGTGTTATGTACCAATCACAATCCCATAATCTAGTTAGTTTTCATTAATTTTTTTACCATAATTAAACATTTGATAATGTATTTTATATTCAATTCAAATAACGTAGTTTATTTGTTCTTTCACACGATGCCAATTTAATACTATGTTTTCAATTCAATATTTTTATCATTTTTGAATATATTATTATCCAGTTGAATCTCTAATTCTTAATAGTTGGCTATGAGATAATTAAAAATAATTGTTTCGCTTTGTTTTTGTGATTTTCCTCACTCTTTTCACTACATTCTTCACCACTTGCCTATGGGGTTGCAGTTCGACATTTATAGGGTGGGTTCGAGTGTGATCATACCCATGAATTCAGAACTATTTCATCTACGATGAATAGATCAGAAAACACATAATTCATTGGTACATATCATAGATTTTAAGTGGTGTTACGGGGATTTTTGGACTAGGGCGGTGATGGGATTGAGTGGCAGATGAGAGGAGGTGTGTCGAGTGGCATGCAGGCTTTTTGTGAATAGCTTGAATCCATTTTTCGACCACTAAACTCTAGGAAAAGATGTATGGAGGCAACATACATAAATTTTTGGGATTAAAATAGTTAAAATCATGGTTGAAATAGAAATCTAGTATCTACTTTAAAAATTATACTTTCTAGGGAAAATTCAACCGAACGATGTTTAATTGAAGAAAACATGTTTTTATACCCAAAATGCATTGATGAATTTGGGTATGGGGATGATAAGGATCAGACACCCTGTTACTTGTACAATATTCCATATAGTCCTCCTTGTGTGGCTAATGTGTGATGTATTTTTAATTTTCTCGGACCCCATGATGTAGTACATGGGAACATGCCAGTACCCGAGCACTACCAGGTACATGGGAATGACTTGAAGAACACTATCATGACTAGGAGTACATTGGTAGGCCTATAGTGCAAAATAAATTACATTTGGGAAATATATATTTCATTTATAGTGACATGGAATCTACGAAATACCAAAAGGATAATAAAACATTGTAATGGAGTGGGTCCAAACTCCTTGTGGACCCCATACACGCAATACACCCCTATAATAAACTTCCACAATGTGTATCTCCTTCATGTAGACATAGATTTCGGTCTATAAGTAACCTACAATAATATTATTTCTACCAATAATGACATGGAATCCTACTTATTGGGATTGGATATATAACATGGAATCTTCCAAGCATAATGATTCTTTAGGCGACACATAATGATGGTAGGGATTAGGGAGGATCCCCAGAGAGGGAGGATGGGTTTGGAAAACCCCATGTTGTACCAGGGAGTGGTTCCTCCATACTACTTTCACTGGTTGAGTGGGACCCCCTGGTATACTAGGGTGTGGTTCATATACCCATTTAGTGGAACCCCTAATGCACAAGGGATTGGTCATCAATTTACATCTACCATGTGGTACCCCCTATTGTAATTGGGTGTTGATCTTCCAAGTTGTGAGTGGAACCCTCTGATGAACTAGTGTGTGGGTCCCCTATATATCTATTAAGTAGTATAACCATATCAAATCATGATTTGGTTCCTCTACTAATACCTATAGAGTGAAAAATCCCTATCATGTTAGGGTTTGGTTCCTCCTTCATTGAGTGGAATCCCCTTTTCTCAATAATGTGTGGGTCCACTATCCATCTATATAGTGACACCCCATTGTCACACCAGGGTGTGGGTCCTCTACCTATCTACTGAGTGGAATCTCACTATCACACTATGGTATGTGATCTCTTTTTGTTGATGACTATTCCCCCTTTAGATTTGGAGATTTGGCATGGTGTGCATCCTCCTCTGGATTTCTTTAGTCAATCACATGAGATGATTGGAATCAATGATAGACTGTTGGAGCTATAGGCAAAATCATAAACTAGGACTGGGTTATGAGAGAGAGACCCCTTGTATATCTCATCTATTTTTCATTTTCAGCATATTTATATACTAGAGGGTTTTTATTCCCTCATTATTTGGGTTGATCTGACTACTATTATATTATTTTTTATTACTCAATGTTTTTTAGAGCATCCTACTGGGTATGTATATATCCACCCTTGTATGGGATTTTTCCACTTGTGATGCATCTTATGACCATTAAAGAGAGATCATTAGTGATTTTTGTGAATCATAGGTATATTTTAGTACATAGACTATGTATGGTTATAGTTCATGGGGATCTAGAGTTTTCCTCTCCAAAAAAATTTAAATCCAATTTATCATTGTATTGGGAATTCATTTCTAGTTGGGAAAGTATTTATCTACATTACACATTGGATTTTTTTCTTTCATACTCAAATTTATTCTCTTGAGTAATTCCATTACTAGTATTTAGTATATTTTATTGTAATTTATTATTATTACTATAAACTATTCCATGGATATGGTTTGGTGTATCCACGCATGTACATTGTGAAAAAGCCACCCATTTATATTTTACATTATTGACACCTATCCTATTGGAGGTGGGATTGGGGTGGTGGTGGTCCAAGATTCCAATGGAAATGTGGGATCAAAAGGGTTGGGTAATTACAGATAAGAATCAAAGGTGGTTCATCCTCATGTTAGTGTATAGACAGAATCATGGTGTTGATTGGTGGGGAACTCAAGGGAATTGTATCAAAGTGTATCGAGTTCACCATTTAGGCTAGGGAACCCATTGTCAGTGCAACGACTGATATATCCATACACAAGGACTCTTACTACCTACATTTAAACCCATTATGCTGAATAATTGGATTCAAAGATCAACGATACATTCATCACATAGGATCGAGTCCGCTGACATCCATTACTGAGTCATCTCACTATATATGTATATATATGCTTATCATACCTTGGTATTTCATGATCACTTTCAGGACCCCCCCCCCCAATGTAAACATGTGAGGTTAATGGTTCTAGATCATAACAATGATCTGATGAGTGATGAGGAATCAGTCCAGGGATCATTCTTTCTGATATTACATGTAGACAGGTTGGCAGTAGAACTACATTCTTTTGAATAGTAGATATTGGATATATGGTTAGCTGACGATGCATAGAAACATAGTGTGCTTCATGAGATAAAACACCAAATCTTGATGAGATTTCCTACTAATATAGATCCATGGGAAGGGGGATTGGTTTAATTTTATGATATTAGTCTCCAGGATTGTGCAGACCCTGACTGATCTGATGGTTACCGTGGTAGCCAGTCTTTTCAATGAAACATCTAGGAACTGGTGGGTTCTAGTTATGAAAAATGATGGTTATATGACACTCTCACAGATACACTTTCATTAACTATTTAATGAGGATTACTACCCCTAATTATTATTCTTAATTAGAATTTTAGAAATTATATATCTACATTAGAGTAGTATAGTAGTTTGTGATTATTCCACCCGGTTCAGTAACATTATAAAATACTCCCTCGATAATGTTTGGGATGGTTACTTATGGGTGTTGATGTTCGAGTAGGGTATCGACAAATAAATCTCTACCAGTGTTTTCCCCTTACGGACTTCCCCTATGATGGAGTGTTGGAGTAGGCACCGGTGATGTAGATATTTCCATATGAGGGACACCATGCATCGAGAGATGTAAGTAGGCATCTTGGGGATGTGTCATCTATAGTGACTAAAAGGTTCTATTTTGTTGGATATTGGCAATGGAGACCTCCTCATGGTTAGTCTTATTCATGTGTACATGAATCATAGAGTTCTCACATAAATTAAATTATCCTATAGAAGGGAAGTTCAATGATTTTGACAGGTGATGTAACCTAGAATGTGATTTCCTAAATTGATGTGACGAGGAGGCAAGAAAGGCAGCATATGGACTTCCATGATAGAGGAACCACAAAGATTATGGTTCTCCCAAGAATTTTTGGGGAAGCCTCAGAAGAGATGGTGCTAGTAGAGGAGATGGTGGGGCTTTAGGAGGAGGATTTTCTAGTGGAGGGATAATCTTTGGGGAAACTTCACCACCACCATAAGGTGGACCATGCTAGGCTTAGGGAGCTTGGTGGTTGGGTACACAATAAACTACATTCAATAAGGGATTATGAACCTTCATATCATGATATTATATGAGGTACGATCTATGTAAATAATATATGTTCTCCAATACTTATATATATAGGTGTGATTCAATTCTTTGTCTATGTATCCTTTGTGTGAGAGCTAGATCTACCCATTGAGACCTTAACTTGAAACCTTTTTCTAGAGGTTCTGATTGGATTTGATTCTTTGATATTGATTATTTTAAAAAATTACGAGCTATTAACTTGTGGAGATAGGTTAACATGGGACCTTTTGGTATTCATGATTATACCTTATGTTGTCATTTTTGTATGGACTCATTCTAAATGGTTCGAGCTCGGATCAACTAACACCATAGGTGGGTTATATGCCTTCAGATAGATGGGATGATATTATCTTTTTTTTGAAAGAGACATATCATGGATGTGAAAGTGGTAATTGTGTGTAGGATGATATATACCATTACCCATTAGTTTCTGAGTATATATGTTGGAGTAATTATCTCTTCAGGCATATGGTTTCATTTTGTAGTGGACGAATTTATGGACATCTTCCCTAACGGTTATTCGGGACTACCTCTAATGATACTAGTGGAAATATGAATTAAATTGAACCATTTATACTACACAATATCTTCTATGACATATTAGATAACCCCTACTGAGATAAAGGGTCTAAGGGGGTAGTCAGAGGGCTATTCAAATAATGGTGTTATCATATCTAGTGTCTCTCCCAAAGAATCACCATTTTTTTAAAAAGGTGCATGGGATATTGAGTGTTTGTATTGATTTTCATTTCCTTATTAGGTATATATCAAGATATAGTACCCCTTTATAAGGATTTATTACCTCTTCGATCAATTGTGATGCTTGATTTGGTTCATGAAGATCGATCTCATGTTCATCAACCACCCTTTGGGGTTTCGTGAGGTTGATATTTTGAAGATGGAATTATGATGTCTCTAGGGACACTATGAGTTCCAAGTAATGTGTTTTCGAGTGGAAAATTATTTTTTTGTGTTTATTTCTCTAGTAATCCATATTTTCCCTTTATACATACACTGTTTTTTGGTGATTTCATTGATGACATACTCATTTTTTTCTATGATACATGATAAACATGTCGAGCATATTAGGATGGTACACAAAATAAATTAGAATAAATTACATTATAGTAAGCTCTCAAAGTTTATTTTATAGATCATTGAGAATCACTTATTGGGGAATGTCATTTCGATGCATGATTTAGTTATAAGCCCCGTGATGACTGATACAGTGGTTTCGTGGGAGCTACCCAAGAGTGTATAGGAGGTGTAGTGTCTCCTTAGAATTTAATGGAACTACATAAGGTTCATAGTCAATATATCTAGTATTTTATCCGCTTTTAACACACTGACATTGAATGGGATGTTTTTTTCCTTGATCTAATAGTGTTAGAATTCTGTTTACTAGTTGAGGTTAGGGTTGACTAGTTCCCCTATGTTGAGACTACAAAGGTTATTCAAGGAGTATGTAGTGTATTATGATTCCCATATACTTCGTATTGGTTTCATGATGATGTATAGGTTTGTAGTTACTGAATATAGATTGGGGAAGTTGAGACCCCATGAGCAGAAGTACATGAGTCGTACCCTAGAGTTGGCTGCGTTAGTCATCACTCTGAAGATGTGGAGGAAAAATCAACTGTGAGAGTGGATTGTTATTTTCTCAGACCATCAGATTCTTAGGTATATCTTCACTCAAATGAATCTTATCCTATGACATATGTTTTTTTCAAAATTATTTATAGAATAAGACATTGTGATATTCAATACTCATCAGAATGGAAATGGGGTGGTAAATTACCGTAGCAGGAAATCCCATTATCATTTAGTGGATGAGGCATTTGAACTGTTGGACTCCTTATAACTAGCACTGGTTAAGGATAGGGGTCCAAATTATCATCAATTTGTGGGGTTGACTTATCTTCTTCTCTAGTGTGTGAAGGAGGATACATTGAAATACATTGACTGTGTGGTTCTTTATGATCATATATCTTCAAAAAATTCACTATATGGATTTTCTGAAGGAGGGGAAAACATCCTCTTTTTTTTGGGAAAGACTGTGGTTCCATTTAGGATGTGGGGTCAGTGATGAGGAATTTTAAAAGTTATCATTTTATTATACATCATGTACTGGAAAATATATATAAAGAACACCATTAATAGTTTTACTGGGATGGAATGAAGCTAATCATGGCTGAGATCATTTATCGTTGTCAGAAATGTTAGTAGGTGAAGGATGTGAACCAAGTTTCCCTGGGTTTGAGACATCCTCCTGATATCCCAATGTGGATATGGGGAGGCATATCCCGGGAAATTGTGATATATAATATGCAGAAAGTGAAGTTTAATGCTTCTATGTGAGTGATTATTGACTGACGTAAGAAGTTAGAACACTTCAAAGTCATCAGGGAGTAAATTTCATTAGGGAATCTATAATAGTTGAATAAATAGGATATTGAGTATCTCTATGGGTTTTATTCAATGGTTTACAATGAACATTATGGATGGTTCAGATAATGGATATAGAGAGTCCTACATGAGGCATTCAGGACCCACTTTTGGATGATTGTTATGTTTCTCCCTAAGGTGGCTGAGTAGATGGAGTGCATTATCCTTGTGTTGTATGATATGCAATGATCTTTTGTTTTGGACATCAGGAAATTTTGTAAGGATAAAATTTCATTGAGAAATATTTATTAAAATAACATGTATCACTCTACGATCATTATTTCACTATTCGAGACCCTGTATGGGAGACCTTATATGTAACACTTATGATAGAATAATATTAAAGAGACATAAATTTTTTTGACAGATATGGTGTAAGAGATAATGGATATAGTATAGGTGTTCCGTAAATAGATGAGTACAACCCAGATTTGATTGAAATCATTCACAAATTGACATAGCAGGCCCATGGAGTTTGTGAAGGTAAATCATATTTTCTTGAGAGTCTTCTCACAAAGTGGATTGAAGATGTTTATCCAGGGAGTAGAGATATCTGAAATTTTAATCATTATATTCATGATCTTACAGAGCTATAGTTAGTTTTCTTACCACCTAGCCTTACCCCCACAGTTAGAGTATTTGAATGATGTCTCCTATGCATGGTAGCAAATAAGATACATTCGTGATCCCAAAAACATCATTGAATGACAAGGTATGGACCTAAATGTTCGATCAAACTCCATGGAGTACCTAAAGGTGATCTAGGATCAGTATAATAGGATTATGTGATGATGGAACATCCCCTTGGTTTTTGTGTTGTGGTGGAATAAGATCATGTAGTAGAAGTTATGGGAGTGGGAGATCCAGATGAGGGATCAGTATCCCCACCATTAGGTTTAGTTAGTTCTTCTTAGGAATGAAAAGGATTGAAGGAAGTAAAATTTAGTGACCCATTATTTCCCTGTTAGAATTTCAAATTTAATGAGATATATTTTTGTAGCTATTCATTGAGGCGGAGAATGATTCCAATTCCAAGTGAGCCAAAAAATGATTTTTTAAAAATATCCAATATATTCATATCAGAATGAGGATATTTGAATTGAAAAATGGAGTTAATCTCATAAAAATCTCCAGATCAAAAACCTAAGACCATATTTAAATCCATAACATAGGTTTTAACCTTGTAGATACCTAAAGTTAGTGGCCACTGGATGTTAAGATGAGGTAGCCACTAGCAGGTATGTTTGGTGGATGAAACAAATAAATTAATAAATTCATTCATTTTATATGCATAACCTAAATTTCTCAAAATATTTTCATGTGTATAAATTCTCCAGTGTTTACCAAAAAACCTTTGGATCCCTGAGAGTTTAATTATGATCTCTTCATTGGTGAATAAGAATCATATGGAGAACAATGATTAGATTAAGGTCGATCAAGAGGTAGTGAATGAAGCAGTTCATCTCCATCACTGGAGAATTTTTTTCTCCAATGATCGATCTGTAATCATGGTATGGTTTTTGTGTTGTGGTTTCCACCATTGATTAAATGAATGATCATGGATTTTATCTTCTATTATTATTATGTGGTTTATTTGTTCTTTCACATGAGCTATACTACCTATTATATATTTAATTATGTATTTCCCTATTTTTTGCACATGATTCCTTCAGTGGAAATCCATTCTATATTATTTTTGGATAAGAATTCATGTAAAATGATTGAATCCCATTTTTCTTAGGATTTCCCTTCTCTGATAATAGAGTTCTTCATCGTTGTCATATAGGGTCATGGTTCGACATTTACAGGGTGGGTTCCAACGCGATCAAGCCCCCAAATTTGTGGTAGTATTGCATATAAAATATTGATTTAAAAATCAAGGATGGATTGTGATAGATCATTGTTTTTGGGTGATTTACTATGGATCTAGGATCCAGAGCAATAACAGGATTGGCCTATAAACACCATGCGAAAAATTGGGCGGTGTTTGGTCTTTGTATGAATGAATAAACCCCATTATTCAGCCACTGCAAGGAAAAAATGATACGAGGTGGTCCAAATCTATTTTAGGTTCCCAAATAGTAAAAACAGTGGCTGAAGTGTAAAATATTTGATCCATATGAAGATGATAAAATTATATTGAAAAGTCTTTTACTAAATATGTTGTTTAATGACACACATCGTGTAGACCCACAAAGCTGAAATGTCTAGGGTTTTAGGGAAGATAAGAATAACATTCCTTGTGGATGGGACCATATTCCGTATGACCATCAATCGATGGATGATCCATATTCTAGGTTCACATGTCTAGGATCCCATATGGTAGGACACAACATGTACTATGGAAGTACACTGGAATGGGCTGACACCCGGGCATGATTAGGTACATGACCAGGTTCACAGACATTATCTGAAGAACACAAACACATCCACAAGCACATAAAAAATCCCTAGGTGGTTAATATTTTCCATGTGTCCCCCTTACACACCTTTAATGGTGACATGGATTCTGATGCATGTCAATAAGAGAACACATCTCACCCTGAGAGGGAGACCACATGTTGTGTGATCCCTATACATGTCATGCACCCATATAAGAAACATTCACCATGCATATATCCTTTGTCTGAACTTGAATTTTGGCCTATGGTTAGTCTATCATGAGTATTTTTCCATTTATAATGTGATGGTATCTTTAATACTGTATTGTGAGATATTACATGGAATGTTCCGAATATCATAATTCGTTAGGACATGTTTGACGATGGAAGTGATAATGCTGGTTCATCAGTGAGAGAGGTCAGGGTTAGAAACCCTCTTATTGTACAAGGGAAAGGGTCCCCCAAATTCCATGCACTTGATGATTGGAACCCTCATCATGTATTAGTTCATGGTTACTCTACAATTTGAGTCCCCCCCACCCCAATGCACTAGAGTGAAGCTCCTCTATGAAGACCTATTGACTGCCACCCCTATTGTATTTGTGTGTGGGTCCCCTCTGTTGTGAGTGAAATCCCTTGAGTTGGGGATTGTAAAAGGGTGATAATGATTCAGGTGAATAAAATGGAGGAAATGATGGTAATTATTAATTCACCAACAATAATTCAATTCTTAAAATATATAGATTTTTGGAATTTTAAAAATCGATTCCCAAGCCAAAGGGATAACGAGGATAATAGAAATCACCAACCTTTTAAGACAATAGACAAAGAGAAGACTTATGAAATCAGAAATGCTAAAGTGTTCAAGAAATAAATTGGAGAAAGGTATACTCATGATCCAATCAAGGGGAACCAATGTATTATTTGAATATTGTTCAACCCACTCTTTTTTATCTAGATTGTTTTCTAGTGGAATCAAATCACTTCCCTAATGATTAGATAGTGAATTATTCATATAGCTTCTGATAGTTTAATTATTAAACCAAATTTCTATAACTCATCTCCAAATTAATGTTTCTGGAATTTTATTTCTAAATGTTTTATTATTCCCTAATTATTTATATTTTATATGATTTTTGACTTGGATTGGATCTCTATAAATAGATGCCATAATAATATTTGGTATAATGAAATATAATTTCATATCCTAAATCAAACCATTATATTTTATTAGTTCATGTTTTAATAGAAATTGTCAATGTAAATAAATTTTTTTATTTGTGTCTAAATACATAATCATAAGGGACATTTGTAAAATAAATTTATTGGGGAGAAACTTAACATTGAATATATTCCAACTATACCAGAATATGTTGATGATTTCCTTAAAAAACTACATAGTATTCCAATAAAACATGAGATTAATTTCCCGATTATCCTCAAACACTGTTATCTGATAATATTTAAGAATTATTTTAAAACAAATTTATTTATAAAAAAAATCAAATAAATTCAATTCCTTTGATAAGATTTGTTACACACAATAGTTAGTTTAGAAGAACCATGATATACTATTAGAAAAATATTATTGACATGTTGTTGGATTTGAGGGTAATAATATGACTTTATAAATTATTAAAATTATAGATTTAAACATATATAAAATTAATTCATCATATTTAAATTAATTATAAATGAATATAATAATAATTCGAAAAAAATGAGATATTTTTCTAAAAAACTATTTCTACTTATGCAAGGTGTTTTTATCCTAAAAAATAAAATTTATAAATATTAGTGATTTATTTCAATGAAATTTATATATTATATATTCAATAGAATGTTTTAACATTCATCTATTTTTTAGACATAAGATAATAAAAAATCCAGATTAATGGCTAAAATGAATTTTTTAAAAAGAGTTTCCATCACATTTTATGTACATACATCAAAACTAATTTCTAAAATTTATAATAATTAAATTAGAAAAAATAACTAAAATATTTATAGTCCTAAGTTTAAAATCTTGTAAATAGGTCTCTTTTTTTCAGTCATGATCAATAGTAACTGTGGTAGAATTTATCACCTCAATTAAGGGTAAATCAGGTTAATATAGGTTAAAAATAATATGTAAAGGCATGATTTTCCTACCAATTATTATTTTAGGAGTATAATTAAACATTTATCACTATAAGCTAAAATTTTATTATTTCAATGGACATGTTTCCATAAAAATGAACTATATAATATCTAAATCATAGAATTTTATAAAATGTTAGTCTCGTTATTTTCAATATCTATTATGAGTCCACATAGTGAAAAAATAAAGTTATGAAATAATATAAGTGTCTATTATGATTTTAGTGAAATTATAGTTCTGATTTACCTTTATTCTTAATATTTAGTAATTATATAACGACCTCAATTTCATACGAAATCAGGATTTAGTATTTCCCCATTTAATGAGATAATAAAATAAATGGTTTCAAAAATATTAATGTGATATAATTAAGTGGGTAAATGTATCTCATTAATTTTATAGATTAATAGGATATATTATGGATATTTAAAATAATTATATTTTAATTTACCCTTTGAATTTATTTATTTCTATTTATATTAAAATAATCATGTTAAAAATGATAATACTTATATTATATAATAAATAATATTTCATTAAATAATATAAACTTCATAAAAATTATATTTCCATAAAAATGAATGGTATATGTTTTTAAACATAATTTTTTCCATTTATTGGTGTATCTATAGTAAATTTATTAACCCTTATATGGCAGAAAACGTTTATATTATGCCAATTGTCAAAAGGATTAATGGGGTGTTAATACTAAAAATAAGCGTAAAAATGTAATCCAAATATGACCAAATTATCTTTTATGAGAGGATATATAATATTCATAACCTTATCTTATAATAATATCAATTATGATCCATTTTTACAAAAAAAAATTATTAATTTAATATTTTAGGAAATTATAAGATTACCCCTCCTCTAAATTACAAAAGGGAACCCCTCCTTTCTATTATAGACCCAACATTTAGATTTATAGATAGAATAAACACAAAAAATTCCTCTAATATATTTTTCTTTGAACATACTAGAGGTTTTAACTTCCCAAAATACCATCCTTGATACCCTTTATAGGATATCTAAATGAGTTATTTCCCAGAAGATGTAATTGCATTAACCAATCACTTTCTTTTAAATAATTATTTTACCTCCTCTAAATTAGTTATATTATTCATAAAATAAAAAAATAAGTATCCTAGAAACACTAATTTTTTTATTATTATAATTAAAACACCATTATACACCCTCTTTTATGTCAAATGAAATGTGAAAGTATCCATCGTGTTTTTGTATGACAAACAATCACCATGTAATGATACATTTTATTTTTCATAACTAAATTTTATGGATGAGTTATATGATGTGTTTAATATTTATATATATTGGATTTTTGAAAAATTTATTCTTTTATAATGATAATATAATCTCTACCTTATTACCATTCAAACCATTGGGAAATGATAGTGTCCCATATGTGTATTTGTGGACTACCACATTCATGAAGTGATGTGATTCATTTTTTCATTTATATTTAACATGGATGGTAATGTGGATGAATTTTATGAATATATTTGATATATATGATATAATAATAATCTTGAAAAGTAAAATTGATATATTCCATTATTTATTTCAATCTGTTGAAAAAATTGAATCCATGTTCTTGTGTACCTACGACTTAACATATACTACGATAATGCAATTCATTTTTCTATTCCACACTTTTATGGATGAATATATATATATATATATAATATTATTTAATTCCATTATATAAATTATATATATTATTAATCTATGATCAATGTTCCAGGACCCAAACTACCAAATAAAATCATACAGGAAAACACTACAATTGTCACCCAGAATAGAAATTTTAATAATGAATTGTTAATAAAATGGTTATAAAAGGTTAAAATTAAATCATATGTGAATTGATATATATTATTATTTTTATGTAATAATATTTATAATAACCCAATATTTATTATATTGGTGTTTTGAAAACATATGAATGATGTCTGTCTAGATGTAAGGGGTTTTATGTCACAATCTCATTATTTATCTATATTGTTCATGATTAACATATGATGATGAAATATTATGATCTAAAGATGAATATACACATGAATCGTATTATTATATGGTTATATCATGATAAAACATGTTATAAATTCATTTTCCACAACTTATGTAGTCAATAGACCCAAAATATGCATTTATGTAAAATTTACTTTATTTCACTTTTCAACAAAAAAACATTTTTTTATCTTATATAAATATTTTCAAAAACTATTTTAATGAAGGTTTTTAACTTTTATCCAATTATTTATTAAACTCATTTTTACCCATTTTATGCATTTTAAGATATGTTTTAAATGGAATCTTTTTTTTTTCATTTTCCAAATGAGGTAATTTTTAAATTTTTACAAAAGGGTAAAATGAATACATTATTTTAACTTATATGAAATGAATGAAATCTACTACCATAATCAATGCATGATGATTTGATTACTCATTTAAATGTTTACATGGTAAATTTTAGAGGAACATTTTCTGTACTATTTTTGGAAATTTTAAAATTTTAAATAATTGATTTCAGAACGGAAAGGTTATTTTCCTCAAAAATGTTTTAATGTAATTTTAATGGAAATTATATTCATCTAGATCCGAAACCACTATTTTCAATTATATTTTACTAGGGATTCCATCATTATTCTGTCTTTGGAAGACTTATGAAAATTGTGGCATAATGTTTATGGAACCGATTTTTTTTCCACGAGTTTTTCTACGATGACATGTTTATGAATATCATTTATTTTAAACAGGTTACACTTTGATTAAATGTTTTTGAAACCCATTTCATTTCAGCGCATATCATATGATGAATTATTTAGGATCTTTTGTCACAAATAATTATGATTTTCCTCATTTTTTTGGGACCTATATCTCGATCCAATGCTTTGGGCAATGATTGATATATGAAGAGATAAATAGGCCCAAAATGGGGAGTTAATCCCATTCAATAAGAGAATTGTTCCACTACGATAGTCTAGGGAGTAATCCTTGACTACTATGATTATTTTTATTGTGAACCCATTCCATTATGATAGTCCTAGAAAATATCATTTAATACTAATGAATTTATTTTCTCTGCATATATATATTCCATAATTCCACGTCTTATGCCTGAATTATACTTTAATAGATCTTTTTATTTGATTTTTTTACGATTCATGTCTTATAAACAACCAATATTTATTGAATGTCTCATGATTTTGGTATAGGATTTGAATAACATGGTACTAAAATGTCAATATCAAATTCTCATGCCCTTTTTCTCATGTTATACTTATTGTATCATTCATATCTCCTTACATACTCTTATTAAGAATCAGATCTCACACTTTCTACAGTTTCATTTCACAAGATATGAAGAAAGGTCTTATTAATGATATGTTAATGATGGATGATATATATTAAGATTTATTTGGGATATGATGGAGAACTATTATTAACTAGTTGTTTATGTTTACTTGTTTCTGAAGATAATAAAAATATAATATTATAATGTGAATCATTACATTATGTAAAAAATATTCACCTATTAAATTTAATATCTATATATGAAATGGTTGGGTAACTGTAGTTGGTACTATAGAAAGGTTTAGTTTTTCATTGGAAACATGTATATGAAATATTTAGTGAGAACCCAAAGGATAAGTCTATTTATTGGAAGAATTTCTAATGTTTTGGTAATGATCATGAATGAACATATTTGAAGCTAATTATTCATATAATACTGTGTAAAAATTTAGAAATCTTATAAATTATTTTTCATTATTATATGGCTTACCAATATAATTAATATTTCTCAAACTATGATTTTGGTTTTTGTTTATCACTGGAACTAGAATGAATCATGTTAATACAATATGAGAGGGACAATTCAATGATTTAACTCATTAGAAAACGAATATTATGGGAGTTGACATTATTATCTCATTGCTATGATAAAAAAATCATTCTAAATCTATAAATCAATTTGATAATTCATATGATAAAAGGAGGGAACAATGATCTGTTGAGTCCTTCATGAGGTAATGTCTTCATCCTTTTAGTGGGTCCATTGATCCACTAGTCACTGAGAAATTTATCAATACCACAGAAAAGATATTTTCTATTATCCTGTATTTAGAACATGAAAAAGTTATTTTGTATGTTTATCATTTATAAGGTGAAGTAGATCAATAGTGTACTATTATCAAGAATACAATACAGAATGAAGAAATTGACTCTATATAGTAGGACACATTTATGATATTATTTCTCAAATATTACTCTCCAATTATAACTCATATAAAATTGGATTAGGATTTACATAATATGAAAAATAGAGATAATTAATTCATTGGAACTTGTGAGGAAAATTTAACTGGACTTTTGATTTAAACTACACGTATTATAATCTAACCAAAAAGTAAGGTTGATCAATTATTTAATGGTTAAAAACCATGTATCCAAAGGGTTTTTTCCATAATGTAATTCAATATCTATGACGAAATCATTTGATGGGATATCAAGGTTGACATGGAGGTGGATATTGGTGTTTCCGATAAATATCATGTTTTTTAAAAGAAAATTACACTAGAATTCAATCGTAATTATAAATACTAGGTAGAAAATAATACGAGATATAATCCAAAAGTATAGGGTCTAGTGGAAGCCGGACATATGAAATTATTAAATAAAAAGGGATAAAGAGTGTGGAATACAAGGGATTATTTCATAAAGGAGAGTGTGTGACACAACCTCTATCCACCTCCACTAATGAGGTACATTAGTTTGGGGCTATAAAATATCACATCGTATCTATTTCAATGATCACATTCCTTTCTAAACATTCATTCACCTGATTGGCCACCCTATAGGCATGTGGCACAACCAGATGAATTTGAGAAAATTTGTTATGACAATAAACCTAATGAGAAAACACTCACCAAGGAAAATTATGCGTCTTTTTCTCAAGGTATGAACCACAATATGTGAATCAAATACTATACATAGCCATTTCAAATTAATGTGGATAACATACATTATTGCTTGAATCATTTACCATAGTCATGCTTCATCCGAATTTCCAACTCCATTGAATTTATAGAAAATATCCTTTTAAAACCCCATTGAATGTAAAAAACACCCCATCACTACCCAATGGACCTGGTGCACCCAAAGTAGTTCTGTCAACATTCACCTTGAGTCCTGGAAAAATCAGAGGTTTACAATAAATTTATTTTAGCATCTGAGGCTTTCTCGGCTGACCAGAAACCCCATGAAATCTAAGACTTTTCTTGTTATAAACAATGTTATAAATTTATCTCTCTTGGACATGTAAAAAAACATAAACATCTCTGTGTATGGACATCATTCCCTATTGAACAAAATTCCAAGAACTATTGAAAAGTTCAACATTCATAGAATACCAGAAGGCATCAGTGGTTGCAGTAGTAGAGACATGCATGAAGTTCTATATCTGCTCACTAGAATGAGCATTGGGAAAATTTGTAAGCATTTAAATGAGCGGTTTTCATGTGTCGAAGTTCATCTAAAACAGAAAGGAAACATAGAACCAGATATTTTTAGCTAGGTCACATTTTAGAAACATGTTTTGTAAGGTTTCTTCATCACACATACATTGATGAATGATTTAAGCAATGTGAAAACAATGTCGTCTGAGCTGTTCAAAAATTGGGAGCCGGTTTTTCTAGATTGACCAGATCAGGATGAATCTAATAGTATGAATAAAACTAGACATAAATTTCATTATCCAGTTAGGTGGGTGAGTAAGGCCCCGATATTCAATCCAATATTAATCATTCAAATTGCACTGAACAAACCTACTATGTATCCAAACTAAGTTGTCATGGTCTATAAATGTGTTGGTATAACGACCCATACTTGACATATATTGTTAGTACTTCAAAATTGAAGCATAATTATTACAACATATAACAAAACCACGAAAGGACCGTATAGGTATAGTGTCTTTAGAAACTGGGAAACATAAACAACTAGTTCATAAAGCATCTACCTTGCCTCCCATTTATTTGATCATATCTAGATTCCCTTTTTGGCATATTCTACTTAATAACCTTCTTCCTGGCCTGGGGAAATAAAACATAAAAAAGGGTGATATCAAATGCTCAGTAAGGGTAAATAAAAGAAATATCAATCACGTCATATTCATAAGAACATATCTTTTGGAAATCTTAACCTACAAAAGAGATCATAATTTCATAACATGGGATAAATCATAGTAGTGAAATGTAATCCCAATAATCATAACATAAAACATGAAACTTTGTGGAATGCACACATAATCATAGAGAATCATTTCTTATTAGTCAAGACTCATTTACAATACTATCTTAGTGTACAAAGTCCCTTTCTGAACCGAGTTCACTCCCCGTTTCAGTCCTGTTTCACTGAACCGGTATAACCTACCATTCTAGCCATGTCTATCTCATGAGATATAAAATCTTTACCCAATGCATTGGAGGGAGATATAGGTCCCACCCATCTCATAATGATACCATTCTTATGTGTGCCACAAAATCATAAATCATACATCATTTCATAACCCATGTAATAAAAATGGGATTCTTAAACATCATGACATTATAAAACAATTCATATAAGATAAAGGAATTTATAAAAATAATTTCATCACAACATAATCAAATCAATTTAATAATAGGGATAGAAACATAACCCTTTATTATCTTATATGGAAAATAAATTTTGATAAAACACTTGAACTCTATTCTTGAGGAAAATATCCTTTCTGCTTCAAAAACACTTTTACTTTCTTAACATGTCATACAATTATAAACTAAAAGAAGTTGATTAAAAATAAACTTGAAAACTTTTAAAGGAAGCTTCTTTGAAATAATGTTTTAAAAATCCATTCATGCCGTATAATTTAAAAAAAACATTCTTCTCGTACTTTTTTCGGAAAAGTCAAAAAGCACCTTGTATGAAAAATGAAAAAAGATTCCTTTCATATCTTTTACTAAAAACTCACCGAAGAGTAAAATTGGATTTAAACAATTTTAGATGGATAATATTACATATTGAGGAAACATGGATGTGGATTATAAAATATACCCCAGTAAATACCAAAGTATAAACAATCTCGGATAAAAATGAGATTGTGATATTTCCCTTACCTTAGGTCCGTTTTGCTTCGTAAGTGTACGAACCTCTTGTATAATGATTTAAATAATGTTATTGACTTATTCTAGAATCATAATTATTTTTTATGATATCATATATGGTCATATTCATAGCTTCTTAGTATTAATATCTCATTGCTACTTGTTATTCGAGTGTTTATAACTTTTTGTTCTTATGCGTGTTTTGTCGAATAAATTCTTATTATTCTCTTTATGTTATAGATACCTCATTTCCAGAATTGTATTAGTGTAACATATATCATATTCATTCATTCAATTAATTTATATAATCATTATGCAGTGAAGATCATGTAGAACGAGTCGCATCACATCGTGGAGACGGTATTCGGTACGTACACACGAGTGATGATATCGTTCTATTATCGTGGAATTGTATTGGAGTGTATGTATACTATTTCATAATAATTATAACATTATAATAGTCATATATAGTCATTATTTACACCATTATACCCATCCAAGTAAGGTGGTGGTGGAAAATAGATTACACCACGGCGTGGAGACGGTATTCCGTACGTACACACGCGCTGTGATTTCTTTTTCCGTAGGATGGATAGATGGTGAAATAGGGTTGTTTCATACTTATAATAACATATCATTATGTGAGTGATACTGATGTTATTACTTCCTAATGAAACAACTAAAGAAGAAGAAGTGGAAGAAGAAATAAAGATGACATAATCGGTAACGGGCATTACCTCTTCTTTGAAGTGCTTCTTTGAGACCTCATTCTAGGGCACTAAAATAAGTCTTTGAAGATTACCAAAACCTCTAGGATGTTTCTAGGGAAGTGGAGAGAAGAAATTGGCAGGGGATGGCCGAGCTTGAATGCTCAATGTGGTGTGAGGAAGAGAGGGAGGAGGTGCCCTTTTATAAGGGAGGAGAGGGCACCTTTGGAATAACAAAAAATATTATTTTATTATAAAGTCAAATTCGGTTTTAAATAGCTCCAAATTGATTTATTTCGAGGCTAAGGTAAGATGGGTAGAAATAATCTCATACAATATAATTTAGACAAGTTTAGGTATCAATTTTAACCTTATCATTTAGATTTAACTTTAAGTTATATAATTTAACTTTTACAGTGTCTTCTCTTTTTCTTATATTATAAGGTTAATAAACTGACTATATCAAGCCAAACGAACCCCATGTTGTTTATTATTAATATAAATAACCTTATCTAAGTCATTTGGACCAACCTTAGATTTTTAGGAATAAAATTATAATTAATAATATAATATTTGTTTTAAAAACTATTTTATGTCAATTTTGACACTATTTAGTAATTGATTTTTGTGAAAATCATAACAGAATGATTAGTTGGACCCATGTTAATTAAATCAATAATAACATGTCATATTAACCTAGAAAATTAGTGTAATTCATAAAAAGTCTCGAATTACATTTATTTGGGTATTTATAACATCAATTATGTCAATATTTCATTAATAAGATAATTATTGCATCATTGTTGTGTCATAAATAAATTAAATTATATAATGTCTAAAAATTACAAATAAAATACCATTATATAGGAAATATTTTTATCTTTCTAATGAATATTTATAGTCGAATTTATCTTATGTATAACCCCATATTAAAAATGATTTACTTATTAAACTTTGATTTTAACTATTTAACCCTTCTTTAAATAAATTAATAATAAATGTCCTAACCTAATCCAAGTGGGCCTAAATGGTCATATTTTATTCCTAGGGTTGTTTTTGGTCGAATTAAACTTTTAAAATAGAATTATGACATGTGTTTGGGTAATAATAATATCATTGTTACCCTTAATTACCCTATTTACTTTTAACCGTGATAAATAAAAGTAAAAAGTTACTATTCACCAAAAATTATTTTCATCTCATTGAACACATTTTACTCCGTGATATTAACCGTGTTTCTCGGATTTTCGAAATTCCACTCACAGAAGCGGTAAAATTAAGTTTTATGAAAAATTCAGTTTTTTTAACTACCACTTAGTGGTTTCACTATTCATCAAAAATTGAAAGTTTTCAGAAAAATACCAAAATTTCTCCCTAGGCTAATTTCGACATTCCGAATCCAAAAATGAAGTCCATTTTGAAAAATAAAATTTCAAAAAGTGGTTATTACTATTCATAACGGCTAGTTTTAATAATATTTTTATAACATATCGTTGTTTAGTAAAACTCGGTATTGCGTACGACGCAAGCTATCGAGGAAGGTCGTGATTGCGTGCAAAGAAAGCCAAGATAGTGTTGTGTGTAGTAAAAGATTACTTTGATTATTTATATAAAACAAAATATTTCACATTAAAGTCGTGGGTGTTACAGTAGGAATTTATTTCAGTCATATCATGAGGTGATCACGATATCAGAAGAATGCATTTGTGAGAGAAGGTCTGAGTTGGAAATATTTACTTCTTTAAGTGGTACATACAGGTCCTAAAGAAGGTGTAAAATGCATTTTGTGTTCCAAAATTTTAGGGTGTAGTCCCTACATACAATCCACTTCATTTCATAAATGATCCTTATGTAGGAATGCATGAGAGATAACCAAACCGATGTAGCAAGGTAATAATTGTCTCCACAAAATATCCTCCTACTAAATCTTTATGAAATGAATTCATCATATACATCATTGAAGACAAGCATTTGAGAATTTCCCAATTGGAATTGGTAAATGTTTCATGTGTGTAAAGTAATGTAATTCTAAAGAAAATACATAATTTTTTGGGAAGAAGATAGCTAATGATGAGAATAGAGAGAAATAACCACAGAATATAGACACCACTCTCTTGTGGTTCAAATGAAAGGATTATAGGAAATATGATAACCAGTTCCCAAATATAAAAGTTAATGATGATGATAAATTTCAAAAACATCTTAATCCTAGATACAGAGGGAATCCTCATGCAATCACTATTTTTGATGAAGGGTGTGATAACTATATGGTAAGAGGTACACATACCATCAACTCTAGAACTCATAATGCCCTATTTAATTATAGATATATTGAATTATTTATATATAAATACTTTTATAAGCGTATAAAGTACCACATAAAATTTTAGATATTTAATTATTAGTAAAAAACCTTTGTGAAAATATGATCACACCCCACTTGTATGAATCTTATCCGATTGAATTTTTTGATTTTTTATTAAAATTTTACATTTTTTCCCTAATTGAATGCAATGTTATTTTTGGTATGGATTATCATTATTTACTAATATACCACTACAATTTCCAATTAATGAATGTTAAATTTGAGATTTGGAACCGACATGTGATCATCTATCACTGTGATGGAAAAATTGAACACATGATGGAAATTACATCCATCGAATGGGAAATGATTCATTTTCAAAAGGGGTGTCTATCTCAAATGGTTAGGGAGAAAAAAACATAGAACCTGTCCCAAATTTGAGGTAATTTTTATGTATTATTTATAGATAAAATTCATATATATTAAAATAATAAAAAGACCATGAATATCACTTAAGAATTACATTGAAGACACTGAGGAAATAGAAGATTTATGCAAAAATTCCCAAAGCTGAATTTTGGATTCATACATTTTCATTCCGGGATTAAATAATCTAATATGAGGGTATATCAGTAGACCCTTAAATGAAAGATGTTATTGAACATTATCATAGACAAACCACTATGACTGCTATCCATATTTTTTATGGGTTGTTTGGATATTATTGGGGAATTATTTATAATTTTTTCATTTTTATTAAATCCACTAACCATGTTAACTCATATGGGAGAATATTTACCTTGGATGGGTGAAAGTGAAGTATGGTTTAAGGAACTGGAGAAAATTTACATTGGTGAACCTATTCATACACTACCCTATAGTGGACAAGGGTTTGTAATCGATAGTGACGTATCAATGATGATATTGGGATGTGTCCGGATAAAGAATGATATGATTATAGATTATGCATTATAAACAATGAAGTTCCAGGATAAAAATTTCCAAACTCAGGAATTAGAGTTAGTTTTGGTTAATTTTCATTAATTATATAGAGGCATTATTTCTATGGAGAAAGGTGTGACATATATACTGATTAAAAAATTATAAATTATATTTTCAATACAAAGGAGTTGAACATGAACTAAAGAAAATGGTTAGGTATAATTAAATATTATGACTAATCAATTCATTTCCATGACGTGAATATGAACAAAGTGGCATATGAAATGAGTTGAAAGGTTCTTGGTATCTTATATAGGATGAAGATAAAAAAGATCTGATATTAATGGAGTTTGAAAGGATAGTTCATGATATATTGAAGGAAGGGGATAAATATTATTTTTCACAAATGAGTGTTCGTCACATTATCAATGTGAAGAATAAATAGGCACATAAATAAAATAAAGAGTTGTAAATGAAGTTGGTAAATTTTCAAGAGTTCTAACCTTGATTGTGATCGAATACTAATGTTCAAGAACCATGTATATGTATCTTCAATAGCATTTTTTAAGAATGATATATTGGATGATGATCAAAATTCTACATTATTTATTCATATTGGGAGTATGAAGATGTATATATATTTGAATGAATATTTTTGGTGGGATGGAATAAAGGGATATATTGTAGAGAAAGGTTATTAGTGATTAAAATGTCAGTACGTTAAGAAAGAGAGATGGAATTATAAGGGTATGTCACAACCAATACCCATACCTAAATGGAAATGGGAAAATATCACCATATTTTTATTAGACCCCAAAAAAACATATAAAGTGATTAAACATATATTTGTTTTATGTGATAGCCTTATGATGTCAGCACACATTATTTAAATTAGAAAATACTTTTCTCAGTATAAAATCACAAATCTATATATTAAATAAGTGGTAAGAATATATTGTGTAGTTATACCAATTTTACTTTTTTAGGATCAGAGGTTTACCTCAATGTTTTGGATATGTCTTCAGTAGGTTCTGGATACATAGTTAAGGTTCAAAAATACATGCCATCCTATAAAAAATTTTCAGTCTTAGAAGAACATCAAGAATACAAAAACCATTTTGAGATCATTCATTATGAATATATATGGTGGGTGGGATCAAAAACATTCTTTGGTTGAATTTTCATAAAAAAAAGTTTTTACTCCTACACTGAGAAAGATCTTTATGAATCCCCATATGGTAGGAAGTTTAGGAGTACAATATACCATAATGATGTTATTGAATGATATTTAATGGGACCTTATATATATAAGGAAACTGTAAAAAATGTTAGTCATTCAATAACACATATGATCATCTCAGAGATAAAAAATGTTTATACAGACAATCATTAGAAATATATAGAGATTAACATTGGTGAAAAGGTATTCCTATAAATATCTCCCCATAATAGGGTGATAATATTTAGATAGAAGGGAAAGATATGCCCTAGTTATATTGACCCTTTTGAAATGCTTGAACATATCAGGACAATATCTTATCGATTGGCACTCCCACTGAATATATGTAATGTTCATGATGTGTTCCACGAATCCTTATTGAGGAAGTACAAACACGATCCTTTACATGTACTAAACTCCAAGGACATTACATTAGAGAAAAAAGTTTTTTATGAGGAATAACCATTGGATATTTCAGATTTTAGAGATAAGGTGATATAAAACAAGACTGTTTTCTTGCTTAATGTTTTATAGTAAAATCACCTTTCTGAAGAAGCTATGTGGGAACCTGAGGATATGATAGAGTAGAAGTATTCTCATTTATTGGTTTCAAATTATCATAATTTTTGAAGAGATGTTATTTTAATGTGGTATATTTTATCTCCCTGAGTGTTTATTAATTATTTTTTTCAAAAAGAAATAAATTTCTTCAATAGCGTGCAATACATGCAACAAATAATTTAGACGAACCACAATATACTTTTAAAATATTATTATCTCATAGATGTTGGATTAGAAGGTATGAATATGACATTATAAATTAAGAAATTTTTTTTTTACACATGTATTGAATAAATTCTTTAGTTATCAACTAATTTGAAATGAAAATAAAAATCATTTGAAAATAAAGTAATTATTTTTCTAAAAAAATTGTTTTGATGTGTGCAATGAGTTTTAATCCAAATAAATTAGATTACCAAAAATAAGTGAATGATTTTAATGGAATTTATATATTAAATATTCAATGAAATATTTTATCATTCATCAAAACGATTTTATTATTCCAAGACAAATAATTAATCTAGTTTTATACTTTAAAATGTATTTTTAAAAAAACATTTCCATCGCATTTTGTGAGATTATTTTAAAATACAATTTTTCCATTTATAGGTATTGAATTAGAAAAAATTAAATAAATATTTATAATTATGTGGTTAATATTTGGTAAATAATCAACTATTATTTTTGGTCAATATGATTACTGACCAAGCCATAATTTATCACCTAAAAAAAGGGAAAATCGGGTAAATATTTGATTTAAATAAACAGCAAGGCTATAATTTTCATCATAATTTTTATTATATGGTGGTAATTATAACCCTTTCAAATTATTTTATAGTTTTATTATCTTAATAGAAACATGTATATGAACATTTCATATATAATTTTAAATGAAGGAATGTAACAAAATGTCCCTCTCTTTATTTTTAATATCTCTTAGGTTTCAACATAAAAAAAGAAATTTAATAATTAATATATGTATATATTTTGAGTTAAATTAAATTATTTTACTGGTATAAATTATTATTTTTTTTATTAATTATATAATTAATTAAATGATTTATTAAACACTGATGTCATATCTCATTATTTATTAATCAAATATAATAAATGATTTTAAAAGTATTTAAAGTTACATAATTGAACGTGCTAATGTGTACCACAAATTTTATAGATATATTTGATAAATTAGGGAATTTTTAAATCATTATATTATAATTCTGCATTTTTCATGTCATATTTAATGTTAAATTAGATGAAGAATGATTAAAATGACATAAAGGATATTTTATTATAAAGAATATTTTATTAAATGATATAAATTTCATAAAAATATTATATATAGTAAAATGAAATGGATATGGTTTGGGAATAATATATAGTATATATATATATATATGACTTTTTTATTTTATAATAACATTATTAACTATTAAAGGGCCTAAAGCTTTAATATCCTTGTAATTGTCAAAAGGGTTAATCGGGGGTTAAAACAAAAATATAAGGGATAAAACATAATTGAAACATGTATAAATTTAATTTTTTATAGATTATTTAGATACCAAATAATAATATAATAAAATAATTTATATTTTAATTTATTTAGTCATCAAAATTAATTTATATGAATGCAATATTTTATGAAATTCGAAGAGTGACCCTCCCCTTAATTATAAAGGGGCTCCCGTATTTTATATTCATCAAACCACTTGGAGCCTTGTGGGTTGAAAAAAATATTCCAATTACCATTATAGAAAAAAGTATCCACCAACTTGATATTTGTTTCTTCCAACAATACCAACCCTAAAACCCTTTTGATGAGTTTTAAAGGAGTCATTTCAAATAAGAGGTAATCACATTAAGAAATATTTTTTTTCATTATTTCCATTTACTACTCCAAACATATTACATTATTAATTAAATAATAAATTAATTATCCTAAATATATTTAAATTTTATTATTATAATAAATAACACCATTATACAATCTATTTCTCATTAAATTGGAAGTGAATGTATTACTCATGCTTACATATGGCTTACCATTTCCACATAGCGATGCAATTAATTTTTCACACCTATATTTTATGGATGCGTATTATGATGGGTTAAATATTTATAAATGATATTTATAAAATAATTATAATTCAATTATTATAATCTCCTACATACATTCTTACCAACCTATCTTTTGGGAAACAATAATTCCGCTCATGCGTACGGGTGGACAACCACCTCCACAAAGCGTTGTGTTTAGTTTTTCATTTAAATTTTACTTTTATGTTATAAATGATGGATTTTTTTGAATATATATGATATATATGATATAATAATTTTCTTTTAATTGTGAATTAATATTCAGCTTTCTTCCATTCCATCAATTGAAAAGTGAATACATTGTTCATACTGAGGTACTAGTTACTATTTCCAATAACAATGTAATTCAATTTTCATTCATCAAATTATATGAATGAATATTATAATATATTATTAATATATATTATATTTAAAACATTATTAGCATTTATATGTGATTTGATAGTGATAAAATAACAAGGACCTAAACTACCAAACGAAAACATAATATGAAAATAAAGAAATTATCACATGAAATAGAGATTTATATAAAGAATTCATAATAAATGGGTGATAAAATGTTTCTAGTAAATCATATATGGTCTTTATATATGATAATGGTTATGGAATTTGAATTATAAAAAAATTATATTTATCATAAATGTTTTCCACAAACATATGAAGGATGTTGGACTTGTGTTAATGGATTTTATGTTACGATCTCATTTTCTATCAATATTATTTATGACAAAATTTGATGATAAAATCTTATTAATACCTCTTAATATACTCATGAAATATTTTATCCTATGGTTTTCTCTAGAAAATACATGTTTTATTTTCAATTTCCCCACATTAGGTACTCAAGAGATAGAAAATGTGTTTTTATGAAAAAATGAATTTATTTCTCTATTCAGAGGTAAAAATTATTTCTTCCATATTCATATATTAGAAAAAAAAATTAAATTTGAGTTTTCAATTTTATTCAATGATTTTTTAAATTCATATTTACCCATGTTTTTTTAAATATTGTAAAATGAATGTTTTTTTACAAAGGAGGTACAATATGGAATTTTTAAAATGTGTAAAATGAATATTTTCTTTTAACTTATATGGAATGAATGGGTTTACCAACTATCATGGATGTTGGTTACTTTTAAGATTAATTTATATGTTTCCATGGTTATTTTCAATGGAAATGTTTTTCATAATATTTTAGTCATTTTTAAAATTTAATGAAGTGATTTAAAAAATGAATGGTAATTTTACTTTAGAATGTAATAATGGTATTTTAATGGTATTTATATTAATTAAAGACAAAAAAACCTTGATTTCACCAATAATTTACTAGGTATATGATACAAAGACAACATCATTATTATTTATTTAGATGGTTTATAAATATTATAATATAATTTAATGAATCCCATTTCTTTTCAATGGATTATGCAATGATTAAATCCTTATGAAACACATTTATCTTACATGAGTTATAATATGAGGAATTTTTTATGAACCCCATTTCTTTTTAATGATTCTAATAAGATGAGTAATTTTCTATATCAGGGCACACATATGTGTGATTTTAATTTTGTGGTGGGTGAGCCCTATATCTACCTCGAATACATTGGGAAAATATTGAAATATCATTACATATAGAAGGATGAAATGGGGGTTGAATATAGATTAATAAGGATTGTTTTCCAAAATGATAGTGTTGTGAGTTAATCTTGACTCCTACAATGGTTTGGGGAGTGAATCAAATCCATAATGACAGTCTTGGGAATGATTCTTGACTACTAAGGAAATGATTTTCAGTGTTTATGTGTATACCACAATTCCATATCTCATTGCTATATTATTTCCTTATGGATCATGTTCTTAAATTACATTATGATTAATGTATTATATAATTGAAATATTTCTTCCAAGACTCATGATTATGATATATTATATGAAGGGTACAGTTTTCAATAGTTAAGATCATGTTATCAAATCCTTTATCTCATATTATGATTATATGACCATTGATATCTCCCTTGTTTACCCTTATTCATAATCAGAGCTCACTGTTTTTTATGTTTCCCTTTACTAGTTATGGAGAATATTTTAATGAATTATATGTCTAAAAATGGTTATAGTTATAAATATATATGTGGGAGATTATCTAGAACTATTATAAATTAGTTTTTTTTATGTTTCCATGTTTCCAAATATACCAGACGTATATGATTCCACTGTGGATTATTATGTTATGAAAACACAATTCATCTACATAGTGGAAATATCTATGTGTGAATATTTTAGTTCACTATAGTTCTTATATAATGGTCCCCATTTAATTAGAAGCATGAAATAAGTAACATCAAAATAATTTAAATTGGGGTATTATTTGATAATGTGGTTCACTGTGCGGTTTTCTAGTTCACTTTAAAATGAATAAGAATGGAAATTGAAATAAGAGAGGTATTGAACACTACATATCCCAAATGGTTTATAAAAAATACATTTTTGAGTGGATCAATATGGTGAAATATAAATATATTGAGCTACAAAATAAGTTTTTATATCATCAAGATTCCTACCTTTATAGAAATTGTGATATAATATTTGGAACTTGGATATGGGTCTCCTCAATGTTAGAGTTGAAATTTAGTAGTTATTGCCACCCCTAAAATGGTGATTAGTCCAAAATTGTTATTTAAACACTATAAAATATACATAGATCATGGTTAATGGATTTCAATGGATTTTGTGATAAAATATTCCTCTGGTTGAGTTATAAAATAAAATTAGTTTCCCCAATAAAATCCAAATGGGAACATATGAGGCTCTATATGGGAAGAGATGTAGAAATAATACCTACTGGAATAAATTTCAAAAGAGGAAGCTTCTGGGACCTGTTATTCTTTAATAAAATTTGGACAAAAAGTTTAAACCATTCAGTAAATTTGATGTTATCGAGCTAGATGAATCACTAATAGGGGTGGGGTGAATTAGTTATTTCTATTTGTTTTTATGATATATTGCAGTTTATACTAATCCTTCTAAATTTTTTATCCACATACATTTTAAGCACAACCTATAGTGAATTAGTAGTAAAATAATGAAACACATTGTTTTTACATGGTTTAACATAAAATCATACTCCTCGCCAAATTGGTTAGTCCTCCCAACATGGATTCTATATGACACATACAACTAAATAAAACTGAATAAAACTGAATAAAACTGATTAGATTCCCCAATTACATTTTCTCATCATTTGGTCAGATACCCCATCTAGTCCTCCATTGTGATTTGTTAGGATCCCTAATCATAAGCTTTCATCAGCTGGTTAGACACCATAGCTACATGCTTCTTCTTCATTGATGACCATGAGATAGAATAATCTCTTTATTCAGATAGACATCCACCACAAGAAATCTAGATGAAATTTAGTTATATAATTCATTATTATCATTTTAAGAAACCAATAAATATCATCCCCACATGTCTTAAAAAAACCTACATGTTCTTTAAATAGTTAAGAACAAGTGACCTCCTTGTTATAGTATTTCTCAGCATTGACTCGTTATCTCTTCAATAAAATAAGATATTGGGATTCTCAAAATTAGTTTCCAAAAATGGAAATAATGTCTCTCTCAATTTATGTCTCTCTATATTCTTTATCACCAGCATGAACACATTTATATTCACAAGAATCATTATAAAAATTATTCTAAAAAAATTGCATTCGATATATCTATGTTTTTATTGTATAAACCCCAGAACATCCAGTATAAAGATCTTCACATATAATTTCAATCAAATCATTAATTTTTTAAATATCATCCAAAATATTATGAATTCCCATTAAAATATTCATTTAAATCTCATGAAGACTTGATATCCATTCTTCCATAATATATAAAAATATTTGTGATCTCAAAAATTTATTCAATTCATTCTTATTCAAAAACATCTATGATGTTCATAACTTAATGAAATTAGCGTCATCAAACAAAAAAATTATAAAAAATTACTCAATTTGACTCATTTATGTGAATCACCTCCACCACTAAAACAACTACCTGATTTGTCCTAAATTCTTATATTGAGAACGGTTACTTGGTTCACATCAAATGTAAGAATGTCAAAATTAAACTCCATTTACTATTACAACATATGGGTTACCTATGTGTTATAGTGACCTATTATTTTCCAAAAAAAAGTTATAAACATATTCTTTCAGTGTAGCACATAGCATTGTGATGTGGAGATCACCTCACACCATTTAACCTTCAATAATGATTATACCAGGGTATGTTTTACTATTCCATATCCTCAAATTATTACCATATATGAGATATAGAAATTAATAAAAATAATTAGGTATGTATCATTTTTCCCTTATGTGGGCAATGGAAGGAGTGCTCTAACCTTATAAAATCTAGCACTGGCCTTTACATGATCGTTAGAACCCATGGGTTACCGTTACATTGATACCCTTATGCATCCATATTACTCATTTGTAGGTACTATTACAAATCCTTTTTACCCTTATAATGACTAATTTTTTCCTCAATACATTTACATAGCCTCAATGAACCCTTAGAAAAAACATTATAAACTAGGATTACTCTTAATTAGGTAATGGAACACCATTACATAGCATGTACAATGCTCTATTTACATTCACATAGTTTGTTTCAATCACTGATAACCTTTATATAGCACTTGTGATACCTTTAAAAGGGTAATTCAAAGAAATATTTCTATTTATATAGCACTCAAAACTCTCTCTATACCTTTACACAAGTGATTTAAATCACCCATGACCTTTATATTGTTATATAAACATACTAAAAATTTTATAATAGGATCGTATTTAACATAAAATACTCTTAGAACTTTCAAAATCAATATTGAGATATTCCATTTTCTATAAAATGTTGTAGATATTTCTCTACACACACCAACAATTATCATTAGTTTACATGAATATCAGAACATCATCCATCATATTTACAACGATACTTTCTCAACCATGAAAAAAATTGCATTAAATGTTTCTATAACAATTCTCCAAGATCATTACATCATCTAAAAGTCACCAAACAAGTATAAACACATTGAATAAAAATTTAATACTTACGTGGGTTCAATAATCACCCCCTTTTGTTTTTTTTTCAATATCTCCTCACATAATAAAATTCCAAAAAGTTGATTAACATCCTTTCTCCACCTTATTGACTATAAAATTCAATGGATAAGTGTTGGTCTTCTCAACTCATCAATTTTCACAAAAAATGGTCTACTACTATATATTATTATTTCCTAAACACTTCAATGATAGGGATTCTATAACTTGTTTCTCATAGAAAAACATACTTCAATTAATAAACAATAAGTCTTTGTTGGATAATCCGGTGTTCAAAACAATGGAGATATAACAATTGTTGTCAGTGATGCCTATAAACTAACATGAATTTTAGTGGATGAATAAAAATAGATTTTATTAAAAGAAACATAAAACCTATAATAATATTAAAAACCCATCAAATAAATTTATGCACAAGTCAAGGAACACCCACTTTTTCTCATTATTTTCACTAATCAACACACTCCCAAAATTATCAGAATGATTGAATTGAAGAAGGTGTAAAATGTGTGATTGTCATACCTAGTTTTTCATGTAATATACCCCTCAAGTGATGAACTTGTATTATTATATTGGGGAGTTTCCAATATTGAAACTCTATGAAACAACTCATCCTGATTACTATCTAGATGTTACAGCCTCAACCATCACCTTTAGTTCTACGAATGATAGCTTAAAACATATAGAATAAATGGAAATAAATAGGGACATGTTTTTTCATATAAATACAATTTAAGTTGTGATTTGCATCTAAATATAAGTATTTCTTTTCTTACAATATAATTAAGGGTAGCTTTATTTTGACTCTTTATTATGATTTGACTCTCATATGTATTTTTGTATTATTTATTCCCTTGAGGCTGAACATTTTGTTGAATTATTTTTGTAGTGGCACTGATTTTTTATTGTAATAAATTGAAATATTTTATGAAATATTTTTTTATCCATGCACTGAGGTGATATAATATTCCAAGACATGATGTGCATAGAATCAATATTATAAAAATATTAAATACATTAATATCACAGAAATTTAGCCCTTCAAAAATAATGGAATACATTTTGTGTGGAAGCTATGATTGGAAATATATGAATATGGTTGAATATAATATATGGGTTTTACCCTTTGTGCGACCTAAGGTTGGTTAGTGTCAGATGTTTAGATGCGGAAGCCATTGGTGGGTGAGTTAAGTGTATTAATTAATTTTATTTATTTTGTCATTTAATAATCTTAACCTATACCACCCACTATAAATGAATTTTTATGAATATTTTTAAGGGTTATCCACATAACCCATATTAGATATCAAATGAGGAGTAGAGTTTTCTTCATTGGCGTCCCACATCAGACAACCAATAGTGATCATATTGTGGTTGATCAAAAGAAAACTACTGCAGCGAGTCTTCTTAATTATTGGCGAACATTTTCTTCACTAATTATTGATACATAATTGAGGAGGGGTTTTTAATTTCATGTATCTCCCTCGGTTAAAAGTTTTATTATGTATTTTATATTTTATCCTTCATCTATGATTTAACTAATCATTTTCATGATCCTTGTTATCTATTATATTTTTAATTAAATATTCTCTTATTTTTTGCACTTGTTATCACCCTTATAACTACAATATTTTTATCAGTGTAGAAGTCCCCTAGGAAAAGAATAAATTTAATTTTTTAGGTTCTTTATCCCCCTATATTATTAATGATCTGAACTACTATACTATTTTGTTTTAATTAGACATTAACAAGGAGGGTTTAATCCTGATCGAACTCCCAAATTCATTGTAGTTTCATGTATGATGAACAGATAGGAAAATTTTGGATGGATCAAGATAGATTATAGGTTACGGGTGTTGATATGTGGATATGAGCTCTGGAAAGGTGATGAGGTCTATTAAAAGATGACAAGTGGCATGCCAGGTAGTGTGCAGTCTTCATACGAATTAATGGAATCTATTTTCCAGGCACTGTTGGCCAAGAAACAATGGCTAGAGGTAACACCCACAGTCTTCAGATGGTAAAATGGAAGAAATCATGTCATAGAATCGAAATTTTTAGAACCTCCAGGGGAACATGAGTTTCTATAAAAACTTTTTACTATATGGAATATAGTCTATAAACACATGTCGTGTATCCCAAACCAGTTTCAGTGGATATGATTTTAGGAATGGTAAGTATCACATGATGTGTGGCTATATACACACACCGTGTAACCCTCCCTAGGTGACTATGATATGGACCAACATCACATGGATACGAAACTATGTGGGAGGACATACTATGTATTTTGGAAGTACCTGGACATGGTATGATTCCCAAGCATGACCAGTTACACAACTAGGTACATAGTCAAGGCATCTCAAAAATAAGCATGACCAAGAGAACATGGGTAGGCCATAGGTTACTGAGACATACTATGTGGTCCTTCTGACATTTCATCTATATGGAAATGGATTTTGATCCAAACCTATAATAGAACACAATGATGTATTGCTGTGGGAACACACCCATTGTGGAGCATATAAACACCATGTACTCATCTTATATACTTTTACCTAATTTATCTCATACATCTTGACTTGGATTTTGGCATATGATTATCATATCCTAATAAATATTCCACATAGAACATGATGGTATCCTTCATAGTGGATGTTGACATGTAACCTGGAATTTTCCAAGAATTAAGCTTCATTAAGTGATTCTTGACCATGGTAGTGATCAGGTAGGATCATCAGTGAGAGATCTTAAGGTAGGAAACCCCCTACCATACCAGGGTGAAGGTATAACATATTCATACACTATTTGAGTGGAACCCCACTTTGGTACTAGGGTCTGGGTCCACTAACCACTGAGTATTACCCCATGAGATACTAGGGAGTGGATCCTCTATCGATAAATATCAAGTGGAACCCCTATTATATTATGGAATATAACCTCTAATCATCGATTAAATCCCCCTAATGTTTTAGGAACTGAGTCCTCTACCAATTGAGTGGCACCCCATCGACGCCTGAGAGTGCAGATCCTCTATTGATACTTATCGAGGGGAATCTTCTACATCCCCATGGTTTGGTCTACTATACATCTACTGGGTAGAGTTCCCCTAAAGAACTAGGTATTAAGTCCTCTTTTATTGTATATTTTTTCCCCCTCAAGTTATGGAGCAATGAAAAGGTGTGGGCCATCCCTATTAATTATTTTGGAAGACATGCGAGATGTTGGATATTTATGACAATTTAGGGTCATTATAATGTACAGGGCTATGATATAATGACACCCTTTATCCCTCATCCGAGTTTCTTAAAGAGAATATACATAATGGTGGTATTCATTTCCCTATTTATTTAGGTTGACATGATTACATATATCAAATCTTATACTACTCACTCATTGGTTTTTATGGTGTCCTATTGCGTATGTATATATTAACCACTAAATTGGATTGTACTACTTGTTTCATGTATTATGAAATAGATAGACAGATCAGTGGTGATTTTGTTGGGGGCATTGGGATACTCAGGTTCATAGACATCATATAGAGGTTGGGCTTCATGATTGGAAGATGGGCACTATTAGATTTCATTTATTATAGTTTCTATTAAGAGGGGAATTTATTTATTTTTTGGTGTGTATTTAGTATCCCATTACACTTGGGTTTTATTCTACTATACTATACTGTATTACATAGCATTTATTTTAGGAATGGTTTTACTCTATATGTTACAACACCTTTTAGTATTACTGTACACTATTCTTTGGAGATGAATGCTTGCATGTGTACATGTATACTAGTGAAAGGCCTCACATTTATATTATTCCTTATCAATTCTAGTCGAAAACCATTGGACAATTAGAGGTGGTATTGAGATTTCAATGGATCAGCCTTTCGCCAACCATGGGGCCCTAGTGGGTCAGGTTAGTAAAGAGTGGTATAATAAGAGTTTATTCCTTAGGAATGTTTTTGGAGAAATATGCATATGAAGATTTATTGAGACATTGGGAGAAGTGTCTATGTTTCTCAAGAGAAACTTCTAGTATATGGAAATTTATGTTGGTGCGACATCCAATGTATCTATTCATCAGTGGTCTGACTACCTACTTGTTGAATCGACACACCGAGACATTGGTTGTAGTGAAAAATGATACATACATCATATAGGATTGAGTCCTTTGACTTTCATTCATGATTCATATCACTATATATAGATGATCATGTCACTGTGGAACATTTTGATCACTTTCAGGATTCCTCTATGAAGAACTCTAGAAAAATTTACGATTCCAGATTATGATAGTGATTCAATGAGTGATGAGGCCTTGGTTTAAAGGAAATATCCTGATATCTTCTCTCTAAGTAGGTTGGTAGCAACACCCCCACATGTTGAGATGAAGATAGTACCAAAATGGTATAATGAGGATGCACATAGACATAGTGAAATTTGTGAGATCCAACCCCAAAGTCCACTGAGATTATGTGATGAGATAAATTCCATGGTATTAGAGGTCTAGACTGAGTCGATGATCTTGAGTCTTTTAGATCGTGTGAACTCTAATTGATCATATGGTTGCACTGATAAATAGTCTTTTTCGTAGAGTAGCTAGAAACTAGGGTATTTAATAGATGTAAACACATGATGATATTATGTTGTATTATACTAACTTTGAATATATTTTATGTGAGGAGTATTACCATTCATTCTTACACTCAGTTCAGATTAATGATCTTATGGAGCTGGAGCAGGGTGGTATGATATTTTTTGTGTTTACCAAGTGGTTCACTGAACTTATGCATTACATCATATTTTTGGTTTTGATTGGAAACATTCAGGTATGTATGTTCAAACATGGTTTCCACAGATATATTCATGTAAGTATGATTTCCCTATTCATTTCCACCAATGACAGAGTCCTAGAATGTGATCTAGTGACCGTGAGATTCCTATTTGAGGGATCCCATGTCGCTAGATCAAGAAGTTGGCATCATGGGGATGAGTCATCTATAGTTTCTAGAAGGATCTAGTCATTAGGAACTCAGAATAGTTTACCTCATCATTGTTGGTCTCAATCATGCAGAGATATAACACATGGAGCGCTTAGAGGTCTAGGTCAACTGAGAGATTGGGGATACTATGTATGTGATATATGAGGTCCTATGGAACCCGATTTCGAAACCCAATGTGTGAATGAGGAAAATTAGGCAATGGATCAACAACCATGGTATATGTAGTGATGTGACCCTGGTTATCCAAGGCCTAACAAGGGTGGACCTTTGAGAGGAAGAGCTGGAAGAGGAAAAGAGGGTCTCTATGAGGAGAGGATGTTGGGGGATAAAAATGTCATGAGATACTTCCACCACCATCACCAGTCACCCCATTCAGGGATCAATGATCTGGAGGAAACATATGTGGGTAGTTGTAGGCCATGGAATATTATGACATGAAATCTCACATGATTGTAAAATGTATGATAGGTGTTTATTCTAAACATACTCCATTAAATATAGACACTGTTATTAGTCATCCCATAATATATTTATCCCTTGTGTGAGGGATATAGATCTATGTTGAGACATTTTCATGTCATATTATTGTAGAGGTTCTGAGTAGTTATGATTCTTCAACATTTTTTATCTGTCTGTAGTTTGATCAATTAATTAGGGGAGAGAGGTTCACATGAGACATCATGGTAACAATGATGAATCTTTATGATTCCATAATGGTCATATACTAGTATTTCGTAGTTTTTTCTAGATCAACTACCATCATGTGGTGGGGGGGGTCTAATGCCTTCATACCTATGGGATGAGATTATCTTTTATGGGTAAAATAGATCTCATGGTTGAGCAAGCGGTCCCTTTGATAAGGAGGCTAGAGCTCATAAACCATCACATGGAGTGCTTATCCCACAACACAGTGTTCTATTCATGCATATATATTCATTTTCTAATGATGAACATTATGTACTTCTTTCTTAGGGATGTTTTGAGAATACCATTAATGAGGGAGAGTGAGTTTTTCGTCGACTTACACCATATGACTACAGTGTTATTTTCTATGAAATATTAGATATCTACTATCGAGATCTGGGAGATGAGGATATTGTTAGAGTTCATTTGAGAGAATGACTTTTTCAGACTAGGTGTGTCCCCATGGGTAGCTCCAAATGTTTTCTCGAAATAGGCAGACATGAGCTTATGTATTTTTGTTAATTAGAATCACTTCAACCATAGAAATGATCAACAACAAGTACCCCATGTCATGGATCAATGAACTATTTTATTAGAAGTGAAGTGAAAGTTGTTTAATAAATAATTATCTCAGATCTAAATACCACCAAATGGGGGTTTGTGAAGCTGATATTCTGAATAATTCTTCTTGATGTTGCTATAAATAGTATGATTTCTTATTTATGCCTTTCGGTGTGACAAATGACCCTTTTTTATTTCTGTATTTAATGAAATGGATCTTCTAGCCATAAATTAAACAATATGGGGTTGTCTTTAATGATGGCATACTCATATACTCTATATTAGAGGATGAGAATGTGGAGCATATAAGGATAGACTGAGACTTACTGAAGAGAACTATCGTTATGGTAAAATCTATAAATTCTAATTCAAGGCCTATGTGGTTCACTTTTTGGGTAATGTCATTTATGAATGAATTTGAGCAACAGAGCTAAAGTAGATTGATGCGATTCTTTATTGGGAGCCACCAAAGTGCATTTGGTGTTGTGGTGTTTTCTTTTCTAATATGGGTATTGTATGTGGTTTTTGGTAGAATTTATTTATTATTGATGCACTATTGACTACATTGATCACAATAGTGAAACTATTTACCTATACTATGTAGTTTCAGATACCATTTGAGGAGTTGAGATTGAGGTTGACTAGTGATAATGTGTTGAAACTACTAAAAAACGGTGTGGATTATGCAATGTACTATGATTATTTTGTAATTGGGTGTACCTGTGCATTGATGTAATGTTAGTAAGTGATTTCATATGGATCGAGGATTTTTGGACCCCATGAGAAGAACTACATGACTCACAACCTAGATATTAAATAATTATACTTTTCTCATATATTATGGATTCTCAATCTTTGGGGAGAGTCCTTTATTTTTTACTCATAATAACAATGTCTCTAGTATATCAAGGAACCAAGAGATGAAAACCTATGATAGAGGTACATGTCAAATTATCTATAAGAATTTAAACTTAGGATATTCTATACTCTTTGGAAGGTCAATGTGGTGGATGATTCCTTATGAAAGAAGTTATATTATCATTTGGATTAGGAGACATTTGAGATGTTGGATTCGATGTGGCTAACTCTAGTAGAGGAGAGGGGTGTGTCTTATCTTTAGTTGATGTATTAGATTCCTTTAATTATCCAACATGTTAGGGAGAATCAGTTGGGATACATAAACTATGAGTTTCTTCTTAATCAGATATCTTTATAATATTTGAATGATTGATTATCTGAAACAATGGATCACATAATCATTTTCAATGGTTGAATGATGGTCCATTCATGACGTGAGAGGAGGTGATGAGGGAGTTTCATACTTCCCCCTTGGTTGTATATCATAGAGTGGTGAAGATGTATAAGGAACATCATTGGTATTTTTGGTGGGTTGAAATGAGGTGGTGTGTAGCCTAGTTTTTTTCTCGATGTCTCACATTCATGAAGGTTATGGATAAGAATTAGGTACCCTATGTTTGGAAAAACGTCTTGAGATCTCAGACATGAAAAGGGATAGTATTTGAAAGGAATTTCTAAAAGGGATTCCATAGATAGTGAGATAACACAATGCTATTTTTAAAGATTGCTGGAGGCATTCAAGACCAAATTGTCAATGAGTACAACATTTACCCCCATATAGATGGGGAGACTGAACATATTATATTGGAATTATAGGATTTACTAATAACTTGGGGTTTTTTACTTTGGATAGGGGTGTGAGGATCACCTGACATTTTTAGTGTCCTCTTATAATAACATCCATCATTCCTTGATCAGAGTGGAAAATTTGATATCCTTAAATAGTAGAACGGGTCGGTCATCCTTGGTTTGATTTAGATTGGTGAGGAATCTATTTTTATCCTAACCATCGTATTTGTGAAAATAGAAACTATTAAGGTGATCCCTGAGCATATGAGGATAAACTATAGTTGACATAAATCTTAAACATACTAATATCACAGGACCTTGGAGTTAACATCAGGAGAACATGTTATCCTAAGAGTATCTCCATGATAACGGTAGTAGAGGTTTGGCTAGGGATGAAATCTATTCACAAGGGTTATTAGGCTGTTCAAGATCATAGGAAGGGTTGGAGAGGTTACATTCCACCTATGTTTACCCCCATAGGTAGAGTGGGAGTATGATGTCTTCCTTGTGTCATATCTAAAGAGATACATACATCCCCTTATATAAATCATTGACTAAGGAGAGATAGACATCGGGGATGGATCCACCTTCATAGAGTACCATGTATTGATCTAGGATCCATAATAGAGGATTTGGTGAGGATTAGACATTCTATTAGTTTTTGTGGTGTGGTGGAACAAGAGAATGCATGAGAGATCCTAGGAGTCGGAGACCCATATGTATGATCAGTATCATTAATATTTTTTAACATTATTCTCTCTTTTTAGGGAGAACAAGCCTTGACAAGGGGAATAATTTAGTGAATATGTTTTTTCATTGTAATAATTTTAAATATAATATGACATATTTTCAGATCCATGTGTTGAGAGAGTGTGAGATTCAAATCCCCATTGAGTTCAGAATTTATATTATTAAAAAATTAAATATATTAACATCACATGCATGCAGTGTTTCATAAATAATTGAATATCTATTGAGAGGTGCCTCAGATCGGAAATCTAAGATCGCATTTGAATCTAGAATACCTTGTTTTTCTTAGGCATAAACTATTGTTGGTTGGCACCGGGTGTCCATATAAGGACGAAATTGGAAGGGGTGTTATTTGAATTAATAGATTTAATAATCCTAACCTAATAATCCCTCTATAAATACACCATTAAGTTGATTTTATAAGGTTATATTCACAGCCCATTCTCAATATGATATGAGGATGATATAAGTCTTCATTAGTGGATTGACATCCGATAGATAATGATGAATAGATCAAGTTTGTTCAATTGGTGGCAAACAAAATTGGTCTCCCATATCCCTAAAGAATGTGATCTTCTGAAATGATCAACACATAATCAAGGTAGAATTTTTCATTTATGTTTTCCTCCATTTATTAAAAGTTTCTACATGTATTTATTTGAATCATTGATCTACAATTTACATGTCCTTTTTATGAACTATTTTCTATGAATGTTGTTAATTCGATATTCTCTTACTTATTTAACATTTCACCGCTGCTATAAATCCCTAATTTTTATCATTGGACAAGAATTGTTGGAAAATAAAAATATCAATTTGTTTATCTATTTCATCCTCCTTTGTTCATCATGTTCTACACCATTGGACTATGGGGTTGTGGTTCAGCCTTGCCGGGGCGGGTTCAATTATGATCAATCCCCAAGATTCACAACAGTTTTAAATAAAATGAACATATTGTAAAATAAACTATGGATCAATATATATTATAGATTATGGATGATGCACTTTGGATTTTAGATCCACATCAGTTATGGAATCAAGGGTTAGATGAATATAGGCACATTGGGAAACACACAAGATTCATGTAAATGAATGGAATCCAATTTCTAGCTATTGGTTTCTTGGAAATGACAGTCGATATCACCCCACAACCTGATGTGGTCAAAGAGATAAAATCATGGTTGGGAGGTTGAGTCTGGAGAACGATATAGAAAACTTGAGTTTCTATATAAAAAATTACCACACAATGTTTAGTCTAAGGACACGCACTTCGTAACCCCACCTAGATATATATCATAGGGTTTTGGGAAAGATAAGTGTCACTCATTGTGTGGTTAGAACCACATGTTATGTGAAACTCCCCAGGTAGATATGGAAAGTAAAAAATAATCACATCCAAGACCCCACGTGATAGGATAAATAGTGTACTATGGGAGTACAAGGATAGTTCCAAAACCCAGTCACTTCTTGTTTCATAGTTAGGTATATGATAACAGCCCACTAAACATGGGTATGACTTGGACCACATGAGTAAGCCATGGGTGGATGAGACATATCATGGGGACCTCGTTACATGTCATGTATAGTGATATGGACTCTAAGATGGGTCCAAAAGCGAAAATGACCAGGTAGGAAATTGAGACCAGAAAATGTGTGGACCCTATACCGATAGTGTACCCCGATGAGAAATATCCACATTTTTTATATCCTTCATCTGGTCTCATATTGTGGCATTAAACTAGCCTATCCTGAGTATTTTACCACATATAACTTGATGGTGTATTTATGGAATGTTTAAAAAATTATACTTCTTTAGGTAATGCTTTATGATGATAGTGATCATGAAGGATCATCACTAAGAGGGGATGGGGTTGGAAACCCCTTGTTTCGCCATTTTGTGGTTCCATTACCTACCGAGTGGACCCCATAATGCACACTGTCATGTTTCTTCTATTGATACCTATTGATTGGAACCCTCTTTTTTACTAGGTAATGTGTTCTTTATTCGTTCAATGGAACACACATAACATATTAGTGAATTTGTCATCTACCATTAAATGGAATCCCATTGACACATAAGGGTGTAAGTCCTCAACTGACACTTGCTATGTGTCATCTCAATCTCAAACAATGGAGATGGTCCCCTCTACATATACTAAGTGTTATCCCCCTAATATACTATTGTGTGAGTGCTCTTTCTATTGGAGACTTACCTCCTTGACGATATGGAGCAGTGGGGATGTGTGGGTCCTCATCATGACTTCTTCAGGTAGACACGTGAGATGCTAGGCATCGATGATAGAACATGGGAGCTGTAAGTATACTCATAATGATGGGCTATACTATGAGATAGAGACAATATTTTACTCTCTTCTGAGTTTCTTTATGAGAATATATATATTTTTGGTTTTCATTTACCTCTTCCTTTAGTTTGATCTAACTAGTTATATTATGTATTCTATTAATCCTTATTTTATTTTTGTGGTGTCCTACTTTGTATGTATATACTCACCCATGTATGTAATTTTCACACATATGTCATATCTTATATAGATGAATGAAAAATTGGAAGTGATTTCGGATGATCATTGGGATCTTTGGGTGCATAGACCATGTATGGTGGTCTGGATTTGAGATCTGGATTTGGGATTTCTGAAAATTCCTTTATTCAAATTGTAGTCATGTTGAGACTTTATTTGTGGTTGGAAATGAATTCTCCCCATTACATTTTGGTTTTATTCATTATTATTCTAATATATTTATTGGAGGTTAATTCATTAATGATTTTACTCTAGATATCACATCCCTTCTTATTATTCTTATGCATTGTTGTATAGAGATGGTTGGGTGCATGTATACATGTACACTAGGAAAATTACTCTCATTTATTTTATTCCTTCTCAGTCCCTATATCCATCCCCTGGCCTATTGGTGGTATTCTTGGGATTGTGAAGAAATGGGATTCCACCAGTCAGGTGGGCCCCATTGAGTCGGGATGTTACATGTTCCAACATGATCCTTCTAAATCATTATTTTTACAATTGAGGAAAACAATTCACCATCATCCTCCTCACTTACTATAGCCAGTTACATTCCTCTATATTTAGAATGATTATTATCTTTATATAATTAAATAGATATTTTAAATTGAATTTCCAAATAAAATGTAATAATTTTGTAACATTATATATATTTTTAGAATCTACCCCTGACTTTACACTATTTTTATATTGAGGGCTCTTCACATTCATAACTTGGGAAATATTGTTTGGTAGTATTTTCGCGAAATGTTTAGTTGTGGGACCCTCTAAAATTAATGTAGTACACACTTCTTATAGAAATTGAAATTTATTCTTTGTTGATAGTTGTACTATATATTTGGTCACTGGTTGTTTCCTATGATATTTTATATAGATAAACACTATGAATCCTCCCCAATTCTTGTTTCTTTCCTGGTAAAGACATATTGAACCAACATGAATACTCATTGTTTCTATGTATACCACAACACTGTCAAAAACCATTAATTAAAGATCTTCCATATTTATTGAAAATTTTCCAAAATGTGTGTTGTTCTTGTCCTATTAAAATAAGAGCCTCACTTTATTTGAGGGTTTTGGATTTAATGGAATATTATTCCCTTATATTGATTTAGAAGTTTGACTCTTAGTTTTATTGGACCACATATCCTCTATTTTCATTTTCACATTCACACTATAAAATAAAATAGTTCTATTTTAAATTTTATTTAATGAAGAATTGCCCTATTCATGTCAACTTTTCTTCTCATTGGTCAAATAAGATTCCTCACATACCTCACAAAAAATAGTGAAATATTATTTGGACAAGTAAAAATCATTTTTTACAATGAGAAATATATATAATGTCCCATCTAGTTATTATTCCTTTACAACTAGCTCCATTCTAAGATTGATGATAATCATTTCATGTCCATATTCTGCAAGATTATTATTCTTTATCTCATTAATATAGGATTATTCATAATTTCTTTGATTTTTATTTTCATTATTTGGTGTTATACTTTCTTTCTTAAGATTCATCTTTTATTTCCTGAGGAATTGAGTTTTTCCCTCAAAAAACTAAAATTCATCTCTCAATTCATTCTCAATTTATGTCCCTTTTCTCTATCGTCACGTTTACTTGAAAAATCACAACATTTTGTTTTTATGAGAAAAGAAAATAACATCATTATCATAAGAATAAATTGATGATGAATCATGCTTTTTCTAGCTCATCAAATTATTATTATTTCTATTTAGGTTATTTTTCTACTTCAAACCCAATTTATATTTCATTTTTCTCTAATCAACCACATCAAATTCAATTTATTTTTCCCTATTTTTTAGAAAATCATAAAAAAAATTATATTTGTCAAAATTATAGAAAATTGGTGATTTTTTCATTTCCAATTACATATTCATTTTCAAAAAATATTATAAAAAAATGAACAAATATTATTAGAATCATATCCACCTTTCTTTAATGTTTCATTTTCTCATTTCGTAAAAGGCCATCTCAAATTTGTATTTCTTCTTGAATACTAAATTTTTACTCACCCCAAAAACTATTAGTATATTGTGTAAATTATAATGGTATAAATCCAATATTTCAACTATATATGAAATTTTTGAATAATAATGTTCAAAAAAATTCATCATCAATTTAAAATAAATGATTGTATCTTTATACATATCACCAAAACTAGAGATTATTCTTGAAGTATAATTAATTCAAGAAATGTAATCATCAATGTTTTCATTATCAACCAGACTTCTATCGTCAAATTGGCTTCTCCATTCTTTTATTTTTATTCTTTGGCTTTGATAATACCTTCAAAACTTATTATTAATTTCCCCCAAATTTCATGTGTAGTTTAAAGACCAAAGAATTTTTTATACATATTTTATAATAATGAAAAAATATAAATTTATAATACATATCATATAACTATATATTTCTATTATTAGTTTGATTCATTTTTTCTCTTTTATCAATGGGTGGAAAACCCACTATTGAAACATCTTTTACTTCTGGACTATGTGATATAAGATATGGTAGCTTAATATTTTTATAGATATGATAATTATTCCGATCAAATGTGGTAACAAATTAGATGTTGAAAAAAATATGAATCTCTATGTCTCAAAATTCTACAAGTATCCTTAGAGGGAACCTTTCTATATACCAATTGATGTACCTAGGCTAGATGAACCACATAGTGGGAGAGCGAGGGGGGGGGGGTGAAATAGTGATTTATATTTATTTTTATGAGATATTACATTTTATTCAAACCACATGAAGTTGTATAATTTTAATATAAACTCAATTTTATCTCAAAATATTGCCTAATATATATTAGTAGTAAAATAGAAATAAACACACAATATTTATAAGGTTCTTTATAAATCCTACTCCCTTACATGTTGGTTAGTCCCCGCAATAAGGATTCATCACCATACATGAAAGTGAATAAAGCACATTATACACCTTAGTAACATTATCTCATAAATTGGTTAGAAACGCCAACATCCCCTCTTATATGATTGGTTTGAAACCTCTTTTGGCAATCCTCTAGTACAAGGATAGACTCCTCATCTCCCAATTTCATCTTCAACGATGATCTAGAGATATTAAGTATTTTTTTAAATTGTTTTTATTTATAAGAAATCAAGACACACTTTAATTGTGTTCTAAAGAAAGATCATAGAAAAAATTAATAAATGTTATTTCTACCAGTCTTGAAACACACACTTTCATTAAATATTCAAGCACATGCGATTTCATTTTTTAGTATTGATTATATTTTCCTCCTTCTCCCTTAGATACAAGGATGAATTTGGATTATGAAAATTCTTTTACATAATATAGGTAAGATCAATTAATGTATTTTTATCACTAAATGCTTTATCACTTTAATGAACACAGTTATATTCAAAAAAATGAGGATGGGAATTTTTCTACAAAATATCAAATTGAATATATGAAAATATTAATTATTGAAACAACACAATAATAATCAACATGATCTTCTCATCCAAAATTTGTTAATTGATCCCTAATATATCTCTCATTTAAATTAATAACAAATCCTTTTAAAATATTAATTAAATCCCATGAAGAATCATCTCTAATTATTTAATGTGATATATAAACAAAAATAATATCATAAATTTCCTAAAATCTTATTTCTTCAATGACATATTAAACTTCCATATCTCCATGCAACCGACTCTATCACACAATATGTTGCGTGAAAAAATTCAACTGGAATTGGATATGGGGAAAACCTATTTTACTGAAATGGCTACATGATTTATCTTAAATGATTGTGCTGTAATTAACTTCATTGTTAATATAAAATGGAAAAACACTGAAAATAATATCCACTTTCAATTGTGATATAGGAATTAACACCTTGTTGTAGTTCCCTATTATATTCCAAAAAAAACTCCATACATATTATTACAGTGTAGAGTATACCTTTCATGGGTGGACATCACCTATTTTTATTTTAGGTTAATGAAGGAATGTGTTGTGTTATGTTCTACCGCATCGTATCCTCAACTTATTAGCTGTTCATGATCTATAAAAACTTATAAATACCTTTACACTATTGGTTGTTTACCCTTTCATGTTTAATGGAAGACACTATCTACCCATACATGCGCTGATAATTACCTTTAGAAAACATTTTGAACATGTGGGTTACCCCTAAATAGGTACCACTATGAAGCCTCCTTTCCCTTATTTAGGTATCCTTTTGCAATCTTGTTACCCTTATAGAAGACCATGATTTTCTCACTACCTTTATATATCCTCAATATACCCTTATGCACCATAGTATCCACTCATTTTACCTTTATGTACATAATTAACCACCATTATATAGCTGTTAATACTTTCTCATTACATTTATAATGGTTTTTTAAATCACAGATGGCCCTTATGTAGTGTCCATCATTCCTGTACATCAGTAGTGATGTGAAAGTGCTACCAATAAATATCATTCCAAACTGTCTCCAAACCATTACATAAGTCATTTAAATCTCATATGACCTTTATGTTGATGTATAAATATGATATTACCTTTACAGTGATATCCAATTTAACTCAAAATCATTTAAGTCCTTTCATAATAAATTCCATGGCCTTCCAAAATCAATCAATTTTTTTTTCACAGTGTATTTATATCCACCAAAACATGTTCTTAGTTTCCTTGATTATCAGTGCATAAAACATATCATTTATAAGGATAATTTATCAAGAATTAAATTTACATTAAAATAATCCATGAAAATTAACTTGACATAATTACCCAATCATAATGTCACCAAGAACATATTGAATAATTAAAATCAGATGAAATATTTAATTAGGTTTAAAAGAAATATAAATTCAATAAAATTTAAATTTATGATCTATATTGATAATCATCCATTAGAGATAATTTTTTATGTTTATTGAAAACTATTTCTTTGAATATCACATTTAAAGAGGATTATGAGATTCATGAAGAATGGAATGTTGATCCATGTGTTGTATCGACCCAACTGACCAATAAACTGGTAAGCAGACCATTTTTCAAATGTGCTCAAGCATGACTCCTAATAGGATATAGGCTTCCATCTAGAATTGAGGGTATAATGGTGTTATTATTGGGAAACTGCACCCTCATTATCAGAGTGACATAGTATTATTATAGACAGAAACAACAAATAACATTGGAAGTAGTCATAATAAATGAAAAGAAATAGAAAATAAATATAATAATTGAATGAATGTGGTAAAGGCCAAATATAAAATTTTATAGTTATTTTCATCATGAATCTCAAATATTATATTTAGAATGATATTGGTGTTGATGATGATGTGACATTCGATTTTTGGCTAATAGATATCCACATCAACAAGGAGAAGTAGTTGTGTGGGAATTATATTCATTTGGTTCGTGTTGTAACACCCTGACCCTAGTTAACGAATGTCAGTGTATTATTACATAACACTGACATGATATAGGAAATCATGTCCCGAATGACCAATTAGTTTAGTATCCTTGCAAGTATTTGATACATTCATAAGTTTTACATTACATCATGAAATAAAAAATCAACAACATTTTCCCCCTTTGAGCACACATATATCCTTAGTCTATCCCTGAATGTCAACCATTAAATACTTATTCAAATCCTGAAAAAAAATTAAACATAGAAAGGGGTGATCTCGGATGCTAATTATGGATAAAAATATAGTGGAAACTTTCATAAATAGGTAAAAACCTTTAAGGCAGTGTATAAGACTAAAACAAAATCCTTTTCGAAATAAACGTCTGCATAATATGGCAATGATAAAATTAAATAATTCCATTTACTTAATCACATGGATATTATTCTCGTCATATAAGCACATGCAATTTTAATATCCAATTTCATTATAATGGAATGAATAATTCCATAGTTCATAACAACTTAGTCGAGGCCTTGTGCCAAGATTACAAATAAGATTTTTTCAAGGCCTTGTTCCAAGACTCTAGTTTGTCTCATGAGACCTAACGATGCATCGAGGAGCTATAGTGGGCTCCACCCATCACTAACTAAGGCCAATGAATTCCTCATATAAAAAGGTATAAACATAACATAAACATTCATATTAAAAATAGCATACGAAATGTCAATAGTTTATCCATAAACCATGAATGGTATAACAATAACACATCCATAGTCAATCATATCACAAAAACCTTTAATAAAATATGAACGATTTTTTTTCATAATAAATCAACTTCAAACGAGCTTAAAATCTATACAAAGGATTTTGACATAGATGAAATCAAAACATTTTGTGGGGAAATAGCTATTTCTATTTTGAAATCATTTAAAATTCATATAATTATAAAATAAAACATTTATTTTGAAAATATTCTTATAAGCTTGTAAGGGAAGCTTCAATAATGTTATAATGGTGGAAAATAGCCACACCCTCCTTTTAAGATAAAAAAACATTCTGAACATAATATTAAAAATGTTTTGAAATACATTTTTATGAAAATACAGATGTGGATGATTAAAAGGACTTATTAGATAATTACGTAAAAATAACCACGGATAATAGAGAGATTGTGAAATGAACCCATACCTTGTTCTTTTCATTGGTCTAGGGTACAATATCCTTATATATTATAGATAAATCATTTTTATTAAATTATAACATAACTATATATATAAATATTATATGATATATGACCCTCCAATATTGCTTTGTTAATAATATTTCAGTAATATCATTATTTCGGTTGTTAACTGATACTTTTTCTTTTATATTCTTGGTTATTTAAGCCATGATTATTATGGATAGGATGTGTTTTATTCATATACATAATTTTATTATATTCATCAACATTATTTTTAATCATAAAATGAAAATTATTCTTGAATGATTACTATAGGGAATGAATCTCATCGTGATCATAGATACGGTAATCTGTACATACGCATGAGTGACAATATCATTATATTGATTGTTAAAACTTATGTAATTGGATTGAATATCATATATTCAGAATAATTAATATGTTATTTTTATTATTTACATCAGTTATTCTCATTATTATACCCATCCAAACAATAATGTTTTTGAATAACAATCTACATCACAACGTGGAGACGGTATGTCGTATGTATGCACATATGGTGACTTTGTCATTCATATGATGGATAGAATAATGAATATGGTTTTACCATTTTTGTGATAACATAAAATTATATAGAAGATATTAGATTTATTATTTTATAATGGAAACAACAATCAATGTAGAAGTGGAATAAGAAAAGAACTTGAAAGTGGTGATGAAATATTTACCTCTTCATCAGGTTCTTCCTTTTGATTTGATCAAAAGGCTCCCTAGTCTGGCCTTAAAAACAATGTATAGCATATAGAATGAAAGTAGGAATGTTGGGAGGATATTTGGGTAGGTTTTGGCTGAGTGAAATGGCTTTGGAGGTGTGAAATTAAGTGAAGGGGTAGTACCCTTTTATAAGAGTGGTGGGGGTCTCTTTATGAAATGGGTGAAAATTTATTTTATATTAAATTCATTTTCGGTTTATAATGGATCCAAAATAATTTATTTAGAGGATAAGGTGGGTATGGGGAGAAAACCTCCCTATAATTTGGTTTTAGATAGGTCTAGGTTACAATATTAAACTTATCTTTTAGATTATACTCTTAGTTAAATAGTCTGTCATTTACCATGTCTCTTTGTATTTTTATATTATATAGTTAATAAACATAATATAACAGTACAATCGAACCCCAAGTGGTAAATTATTAATGTATATAACCTTATCTAAGTCCTTTGGTAGAACATTACATTTTTATGAATATTATATGAAGTAATAATATAGTATTTTTTTTGAAAAACACATTTATGTCATGTTTGACACTATTTAGTGTTTAGTTATTTGTGAAAATCATAACACCATGATTACTTAGAAAAAAAATATTTATTCAATTCTATCGAGTCTTATTAACCTATAAAAATAGTGGAATTCATCAAAATTATGAAATTACTTTTATTTGGATATTTATAATATTAATTATTTTAATCATTCATTAATAAGGTAATTACTGCATCATCATTGTATCATAAATAAATTAAATTATATAATGTAAAAAATTATGTATAAAATAAAATTTTGCAGGAAATTTTATTAGATTTCTAATTAATATTTATTGTCAAATTTTCATTGTGTGTAACCCTATATATAAAATGGTCTAGTTATTAATCTTTGAATTTAAATCTTTTAACTCGTCTTTAAATAAAATAATAATAAACGTCCTAATCTAATCCTAGTACACCAAAGTGGATCATATGTTATTTCTATGGATATTTGTTCAAATTATACTTATCCAAAATAATTATGACAGGTGTTAGTGTAATGATGATATCATTATTACCCTTAATTACCCTATTTTCTTTTAACCATGGTTAATAAAAGCTAAAAGTTACTATTCAAAAAAATTATTTTTATCTTAATGAACGACATTTTACTTAGTGATATTAACCATGTCTCTCAGATTTTTGAAATTAAACTCACAGAAGCATTGAAATTATGATTTACACAAATTTGCAAATGTTAATAGGAGGTAGGTTAATGATGGTAAAAAGTTCTATAAAATTTTTATATATTTAAAAATATTATAAAATGACATAAATGAATTAAATTGAACATGTATAGGTATTTTATATCTATTTTTTCTGAAATAAATTTAAATAATGTAATCAATTATTTAAATAAAATGTCGGTTTTAAACAATAACTTAGTGTTTTTCACTATTCATCAAAAGTTAAAAGTTTTCTGAAAAATTCCTAAAATTCACTATAATCTGATTTTGATATTCAGGAATCCTAAAATGAAGCCCATTTTAAAAAATAAAATTTATAAAATTTTAAAAAGTGGTGATTTCTATTCAAAACGGCTAGTTTGATTGGTTGTGGTGTGTTTGAACTCGATGTTGCGTACAACACACGTTATTGTATTATTCAATAGGAAATGTACCATAGAATCTTGGGGTGTTACATTCTCCCGTCCTTAAAATATTTTCACCCTCAAAATTTCGATAATATTAATACATAAAAATATTTTGGTGGTTCTTCATCATAAGTTCCTCGGTTTCCCACATTGCCTCTTTTATCTTATAGTTTCTCTATAGAACTTTTACCAGATGAGTCGTCCGGTTTCATAGCACTTGTTCTCTTGTATCAAGAATTTTGGAAGCCTCTTCACAATATGATAGATATGGTTCCAGTTCAATTTCCTCATAGGTGAGTACATGCATTGGTTCAGGTATGTATTTTCTCTACAGTGATATGTGGAACACATCATGATCTTTGGAGAGAGTTGGCGGCATTGGAAAACGATAATCTATAACTCTAATTCGTTCTAGAATTTAGAAATGTCTGATGTACCTGGGACTCAATTTACCTTTATTATAGAAATGTATAACACCCTTCTAGGGAGATACCTTCAAGAAAATATGGTATCCTTCTTGAAATTCTAAATCCTTCCATCGGTTACCGGCATATCTCTTTTGCCTACATCGGGCTGCATTGATGTGGGTTTAAATAAACTTCACCTTTTCCATTGTTTCCACAATAGGTTCTGGGCCTATGAGTTTTCACTCACCAATATCATCCCAACATGTTGGTGGGATACAAATCTTTTCATATAACACATCATATGGTTTCATCTGAATACTTGAATTGAAGCTATTATTATAGGAAAATTCTACCAGAGGTAAATATTGATCTCACATACATTGATAGTTATGAGAGAAATATCGCAACATGTCTTCTAAGGTTTGAATATTCCATTCTAATTGTGCATCGGTTTGAGGGTGGTAGGCAGTTCTCAAATGAAGTTTAGTATCTTGGCCCGTCTTAAGAATTTTCCAAAATCATGGTTTAAAATAGGGATCAAGATTAGAATCAATCGATAGAGGTACTCCCTAATGTCTTGAAACTTAATTAATATATTGTATTTCTAGACGTTCAAGTGGTAAATATTTTCATATTACATGAAAATGTGTGGACATGGATAGAGGATCAACAATGACCAATATTGCATCATTCCTTCTAGGAGCCTTTGGTATCCCCATGGCAAAGTTTATCATAATATTATCCCACTTCCTCTTAGTTATGGGAATAGGTTGCATGAATCCTCCAGACTGTTACCTTACAGATTTCACTTATTGATAACTATACATCTTGACACAAAATAAGCAATCTACCTCTTCATGTTGTCCCACAAAAAATGTTCCTTCAAATATCTATACATCATGGTGCTCTCAGAGAGTATAGAGAAATTGAAGCTATAAGCATCATCCAACATTTCACTTTTTATATCAAGTATGTTAGGAAAATAAAGACTCCTCCCAAATTTAAAAATTCTATCTTCATATATGAAGTTACTCAATCTCACATCATTCATAACATTAACATTTTTTTGAAACACCTCATCACATGTCTGAGAAATATTTATCCTATCAAGTAAAGATGATTTGGAAACCACTTGAAAAAGTATTGTTGTTTCACCTTCCATGTTTATTCCCATATCCATCTTTAATATATTCATTTATATAGGATCTGTTTCAACCCTCATATTGTTCAAAACTCCATTATCCTTTCTGCTCGAAGCATCTTTCACCTTATTTTCCTTCCTTGGGTGGTAGTGTATAGTGCAATTATAATTCTTGAGTAGATCAAGCCATCACCGTCTCCTCATGTTGATTTATTTTTGTGAGAAAATATACTTCAAAATATTTTAATATTTATAAATCTTACATTTTAACCATAGAGATTGTGTCTCCATATTTTTGGATTAAATATTAGAACTACTAACTCAAGATCACGAGTGGGATAGTTTTGTTCCTTAATTTTTAGCTATCCTGATGCATAAGAAACAACTCTATAATTATGCATAAGTAAACAACTAATTCCTTTCATTTACGCATCACTATAAATAACAAACACATCATTACCTGATGGTAGAGTCAATATAGGATCATTGAATAATAATATCTTTAGTTCTTTAGAAATTTCTTCACGCTCTTTTGTACAAAACAATTTAACCCCTTTACTTGTAATCTTGGTTAAGGGGTTATCCAACCGGGAAAAATTCTGGATGAAACATCAATAATAACCTACTAAAAACATAAAATTGTCTACCTCAGTTATTCTTGTCGGTGCTTGCCATTATTGGATTCCCTTGGTCGTTGAAGGATCAACAGAGATTCCATACATAGAGACAATAAGTCCAAGAAAAAAAATCTCTTGAATCCAGAATTCACACTTGTTAAACATCCCATATAATTAATTTCTTTTAAGTGTATTAAGAATAATTCGCAAGTGATTTTCAGGATCTTCTTAGATTTTAGAGTATACCATTATATAATCATTAAATACCAGAACAAAGACATCAAGTTATTCCTTGAAAACTCTATCCATTAGATCCATGAAGATAGAGGGTGCATTAGTCAATACGAAAGGCATTACAATAAACTCGTAATCCCATATCTAGTTTGAAATGTTGTCTTTAAAATTTATTCCTTCTTCCCGCACAACTAATGGTATTCAGATCAAAGGAAAATCATAGAAAAATATTTAGCTCCATGAAGTTGATCAAATAACTCATCAATGAAAGGTAGGGGATACTTGTTCATTATTCATATAGCATTGATCTCTTTGTAGTCAATGCATAACTGCAAAGATCCATCTTTCATATTAATAAAAAGAACAATGGATCCTAATAGAGAAACAATAGGGAGAATAAATCCATTATTACTCATTACTCTAGTTGTTTATTTAGTACCAATAATTCCATATTGGCAATTCTATAAGTGGTCATTGATATGGGCCTTAGACCAAGAATTAAATCCACAGAAAACTCAATTTCATGTTCTGGAGGTTGTCAACGTAAATCCTCTAGAAACACATCAACATATTCTTTCACAATAGGTACATCCTCTATTGGAACATTTATTTCCTCACCCATTGTTTTTTCATTTTCATCCTCCCCAATAAATGAATTTAGTTGAGCTACTGGGGGACGATCTAGATAATAATTTGGTGGTGATGTTTCTGCTCTAATGATAAGGTACTTTTTATCATCATCGAAGATTGTAACATCCTTCTTCTTACAATAAATTTTCATATCATGGTCCGAAAGACAATCCATACCAATTATTATATCAAATTTAATCATGTGTACAAAGATGAGATCGGCAGATACAAAACATTTATATGACCAAATGGGAACTGATTCACAAAACCTTTTTACAATGATAATTCCCTTAAGAGTTCTTACTGAAAAATCCCTTGTTAATTAAAATTACAAATATATAATTTTCATAGCGAACTGGGATGATATGAAACAATGCGACAATCCATAATTAAATAAAGAATTGGCTAAACTTGATGAAACAATTAAATTACCTGCCACCATATCTTTCGGAGCTTCAACCTTACTTGTAGTGGTCTCATTAGCTGGCCTTGCTCCCTTGGCCTTTTGTAGGGTATGTTTCCTTGGAAAATAGGACATTTTTTTGGAAAATTCCCCTCTTATATACAATTGTAGCATTCAACATTAACAGCCTATTCATTCCCCTTGCATTCAGAAGCTTGGGGGCCTCTTCACCACACTTCTAACAGACTCACATTCCCTTTAGACAAGTACCAATGTCTTTCTTCCCACATTTACCACAGGATGGATATTCAACTTTTCCCTTCATCCCCTTATTTCCATTTTTAGAGTGTTCAACAGATCTCTTATTCTCAAGCTATTCTTTAAATTTTTAAGACTTAAATTATTATTTTTCTATCATGATAGCACATGAGACAATATCCTCATATGATAAGATGTATTGTTAGACTAATGATCACTGAAGAAATGGTTTTAACCCATCAACGAATCAATAAATATTAATCCTTTGCTTACATATATATTATACATCATGACTTTTAACCCTGTAAAGTTAGCATCATATTTTGCGACATTCTCATCCTCCTTTTGTCATAGATTCAAAAAATTTCCTTTCCATATCTGCTTGATGGTCATGAGGAAGATATTTTTCTACTAAAATATCATTAGACTCCATCCATTCCATATTTGATACTTCATCATCTTCCTTTGTGTTTTGAATCAATGACCACAGTTGATCTACATATCCCATGAGGTGATAAACTGGTATGAAAACATTTTTCCTTTTCTTACTCCCCAATGTGTGAAATATTTTTTCTAAGGAACTTATCCATTGATCAGATAAAATGGATTTATAGTCCCATTGAATATTGGTGGTTTTTTCCTTGTGAATCGATTTAACATTGATCCTCCATGTTGTAGATCAAGGTGCTCCATATGGGTATGGTTTTTATTAATAACCTCTGTTAGTTGTGCCAGTATGGTGATAAGCTGATCAGCACCAGTTACATCACCAGCTCCACTATAATTTTCTTGAGTAGGAAAAAATCCTTACAAGTATTACATACATTGATATTTTTTTCTTTCATTCCACTTGGTTCCATTTCTAAAAAATAGCTTATAGTTGATTAGTTTATGAACCGCAACACATAATTCTGAACTTTTAAAACACTAAACCGAAATTGAATAATTTATGGATATAATCCATAATCATGAAAAAAAATCTTTGAGGAAGTATAAACTTATAAATCCCTCATAATGGTTTTTAATGAAAATGAGAATTATCCTATGTATATCCCTCAGGAGTGTCGTAACCAAGAGTGTAGCAAGGCCCATTATTGTGCACTAGTTCCTGTTCGAGTCTTGCATAAAGTGGTAATTTCATGTTTTACCCCTAGGGACATCTGTTCCAGATCTAACTCTACCTTCTCATATCTATAAAATGATGTTTTTCTTGGAAAACTTACAAAATCTCTACATTACCAAAATTCTTGGAAGTTTTTATATACTAATACTCAAAGTGTATCTTAGGGTAATGTTATCTAATCAGTGTTTTTATAAATCTAGCTTCCATAGTTTAAAATAAACTTCTCTAATACCAAAAGTAATGCCTAGACCCCAATAACCCAGATTTAGTGCAATATTATATAACATTAGCATGATACAAGGAATCGTGTTTCGAAATACGGATTATTTTAGTAGCCTTGGAAGTACTAGACACATTAATAAGTTTTACATGACATCATGAAATAAAAATATCAACAAAAATTTTTCCCCTTGGAAAAAACTTATATCCTTATCCTATCCCTACAGGACAACCATTAAATACATCTTCACATCCTGGGAAAAATTAACCATAGAAAGGGGTGAGCTCAGATTCTCGGTAAGGATAATAATATTGTGGAAACAATAATAAATAAGCATAAACATTTAAGGAAATTCATAAAACTAAAGAATATCCTTTTAAATTTAAACATTAGCATAATAGTGCATTTTTTAAAATAAAATAATGTCATTTAATTATTCACATGGATATTCTACTAGTAGAATAATCACTTGCAATTTCAAAATCCAATTTCATAATGATGTAATGCATAATGTCAGACTTCATAACAACATAGTCAAAGACTTATGGGATGACTACAAATAATATTTTGTCACAACATTGTTCCAAGACACTAGTTTGTCACATGAGACCTACCGATGCATCGAGGAGCTATAATAGTCTCCACTTGCCACTTACTAAGTCCAATGCATTCCTCATATGAAAATCTTTAAACATAACATAAAAATTCGTATTAAAACTAGCCTATGAAATGATTTCACATTTTCTATAAACCATGACTGGTATAAAAATAACACATCCATAGTAAAACATATCACAAAACCTTCAATACAATATATAGCATTTGTATCATAATAAGTCAACATTAAAACAAGTTTAAAATCTATCAAAAGGATGTTGACATAGATGAAATCAAAACATATTTTTAGAGAAATATCTCTTTCTATTTTTAAATCATTTAAAAGTCATATAATTATAAAAAAACATTTATTTTGAAAATATTATGATAATCAGAAGCTTTTACGGTGTTATAATGGTGGAAAATAGCCGCACCCGCCGTATAAGTTAAAAAAACATTCATACCTTAATTTTTTTGAAAAGGTCATAAAGTACCTAATTTGGAAAAAGACAGAAAGATTCCTTTCACTACATATAAGGTAAAATAAGGGTATAAATGAATTTAACCAATTTTCTAGTAAATATTAAAAAAAAGTGAAATACATTTTTAAGAAAACATTGATGTGGATGACAAAGAGGTCTTTATAGATACTTGCGTATAATCAACCTCGGATAATAAAGGGACTGTGAAATTAACCATTACATTGTACTTTTCCTTTGTATATGGTACACTATCCTCATGTATAATAGCTAAATAATAGTTATTATGTTATACAAGAACTATATAAATAAATATGATATCATATGTGACCCTCTAATATTGATGTTTTAATAGTATTTTAGTAGTATCATTATTTTGGGTGTTAACAGATTTGTTTTCCTTTATATTCTTGGTTACGTAAGACGTGTTTGTTACGAATAGTATGTATTTGTTTCCTATACATAATTATATTATGTTCATAATCATTATTTATAATCATACAATGAAAATTATTCTTGAATGACTACGATGGAGAATGAATCTTATCACGTTCATGGAGATGGTAATCTGTACGTACGAATGAGCAACAATATCTTTCTATTGATGGTGAAAACATATATAATTGGATAGTATATCATATATATATATATAATCATTAACATGTTATATTTATTATTTACATCATTTTTACTCATTATTATACCCATCCAAATAAGGATGTGTTTGAATAACAAACTACACCATGACGTGGAGACGGTCACCGATAAGTATGCACTTATGGTGACACTGTCATTCATATGATGGATAGAATAATGAATGTGGTTGTACCATTTTTATGAAAACATAACAGTATATAGGATATACTGTATTTATTATTTTATAATAGAAACAATAATGAATGTGGAAGTGGAAGAATAAAGGATCTTCAAAGAGGTGATGAAATATTTTACACTTCTTTTGGTTCTCCCTATTCATATGATCAAAAGGGCTCTCTAGGATGGATTTATTACCAAATAAAGGGCTATATGATGAAGGGAGGAAATATGGTATCATATTTGGGTAGGGTTTGGCCGAGGCAAATGGCTTTGGAGGTGTGAAATTAAGAAAAAGGGAAGTACCCTTTTCTAAGAGAGGTGAGGGTCAGTTTAGGAAAAGCTTGAAATATTATTTTATAATAAAATCATTTTCGGGTTGTAATGCCTCTAAAACGATTTATATAAATTCTAATGTGTAAATGGGTGGAAAACATTGAACCAATAGGTTTTTGACCGCTTTAGGTCACTATATTAACCTTATAATTTAGATTTAACATTTAGTTAAATAGTTTGTCATTTACCATGTCTCTTTGTATTTCCATATTATATGGTTAATAAACTATCTATAACATTCCAAAAGAACCCTAAGTGGTTAATTATTAATTTATATTACCGTATATATGTCTTTTGCCTAAACTATATTTTTTTATTAATAATTTATCAATTAATAATATAGTATTTGTTTTAAAAACTCAACAATGTCATGTTTGAAACTATTTAGTATTTGGTTTTTATGAAAATTATAACAGTATGATTAAATCAAGAAATTTTTTTAATGAATCCTATAATGTCATATTAACCATAAAAAATAAACTAATTAACTAAAAGTCATAAATTACATTTATTTGGATATTAATAATATCAAATATTTTAATCTTTCATTAATACGGTAATTACTGGATCATCATTGTGTCATAAATAAATTAAATTATTTAATGACTAAAAATTATAAATAAAATACCATTATATAGAAAATAATTTTTTTCTATCTAATTAATATTTATATTCGAATTTATATTTTGTTTATCCCAATATTAAAAATGGTTTATTTATTAAACATTGAATTTATCTTTTTTAACTCTTCTTTAAATAAAAGTAATAATAAATGTTCTAATCTAATAGAAGTGGACAAAACGGGATCATATTTTATTCCTAATGATGTTTTTGGTCTAATTATTCTTATCAAATATAATTAGGACATGTGTTATGGTAATTATGATATCATTTATAGCAATAATTACACTATTTACTTTTAAACATGGTTAATAAAAGTCAAAAGATACTATTCACCAAAAAAAATTTCATCTTATTGAACCACATTTTACTTATGGATATTAACAGTGTCTTTCATATTTTTGAAATTCAACTCATAGAAATCGTAATATTCTCTGTTATGAAAATTTGAAAATGCTCATAGGAGGTGGGTAAAAGACGGTAAAAAGTTAAATAAAAATTTTCTATATCAAAACTTATTATAAAATGACTACACTAAATTACTTTGAACTTATATAGGTATTATGTATCAACTTTTACCTAAAATAAATTTAAATAAAATGACTAATTATTTAAATAATAAGTCAGTTCTAAACAATAACTTAGTGTTTTCACTATTCATCAATAGTTGAAAGCTTTCTAAAAAATACCAAAAATTCAACCTAAGCTAATTTCGATATTCAGAATCCAAAAATGAAGTCTATTTTGAATAAATCAATTTATAAAATTTCAAAAAAGTGTGTATTACTATTCATAAATGCTAGTTTGATTGGTTGTGGGGTGTTTGAACTTGAAGTTGCGTACAAACACAAGTAATTTATTTATTCAAAGGGAAACATAATGTGGAAGCTTGGGGTGTTACGTGTGTGTGGTGGGTACCTAGTTGTCTATAAAATACAACTAAAGAACATGGGTTGTATATGCAGAATAGGTATACCAAGATATTTGACATTTTGATATCCTCTTATAGGTAATCTAGTTTTTTGGTTGCTGAAACGTATCTAGTAATGTGTTCGATTTCTCTTCATTAATGTTTTGTTTGGGTTGTTTCTCTTATTTTATAAGAGTCTTCTAAAAGAGAGTGTTTAATATTTGGTTTTTGGTCTTGTTTATTTTTCACATTATTCCATTCAGTGAGGTGGTTGAGATCCTGTGATGGGGATATCCTTGAGAGGTATTTAATGGGGTGAAAGACAAAATTGACCCTTTTTGTTTTATTCCCTATGGATTTGTTTTTAAATTATTATGTGTGATTATTTTTTAAGAGGTATATGCTGTAAGATCATGGATCCTTTTATCAATTCCATTTTTTTTCTGAGGTCTATGGTTCATAGAGGAATTCTACAATATGTTTGGAATATTTTAGGTGATAAAATCTATTTTTATGATGATTTTATGACATGAAATGTAGTTCACATCCTAATGAGGAAGTTCTTGTCTCGAAGTGTTGTTATTTGATTACATGAGAGATCTCTGCAGGGTTTGATTCATGACGTGTGTAGTATATTCATGACATAAATGGATTAAGGTTTCGGGACGATGAATCTATCCTCAAAAAGTCACCGCAAGAATTTGAATTTCAAGACCTGAATCAATCCAACTTTTTTAGATCACAGTCACATGTTTCTCATTGATTCATATAACTAAAACCATTCATGACATGAAATTATCATTCACTATGTGAATGTTTATATTCAAATTTTCTTATAGAGTTTTCCACAAGGTCATTTCTTCCCAAAATACTCTTATTGTCTCTGTACTCCTCATGGACAGAAGAGATCTCTAATGTTGTTTATAATCACTTTCATTATTTATTGATAAATGAATTCATATGTTTTATCTATGGTGATATTATTCATGTTTTCCCTATATATATTATGGTTTCTTCACTTATGGGATTTTTCGCCCTTTTTCAACCCTTATATGGTATGTATGTTAATTTATTTCATTCTTATGAACTTCTTCGGAGGTTCTTAGTGTAATTGTGGTGTAATATTCTTGGATGGATATGGTTTCTTTCTAGGATATGTGTGTAGAGATTTTGTGTTTTATTTGTCATCTATTAAACATAAAATCCTTGAGGTAGAGGATTTGTTTATTCTCCTATTTTTTTTATTTCCAATCAAAATGTAATCATGATATGTCCCTATAGGTGTTGGTGGAATTAACCATATTGATGAATTAATATGATTAATAAAAAGAATTGAGGTTTGGTTTTTTTGAAAACATATGTCTCCACCAAGATAATCTTTTCCTCTTAATAAACAATATATTGTGGTATTTATTTATGTGTTTAATTGTTATGTTTTTATAATACTTTATGATCATGTTATTTTGAGGAAATGATTAAAAAAATTCAAAGTTGGTAATGTTGGTCGACTAAATAATTAAAGAGGCATTTTTATACCATTCTAATTATATTTTGATAGATATAAAATGATGTATGTTGTATATTTGGTTGAATTTTTTTTCATTATATTTACGCGATTGATTAAGGTACATTATTCTAGAAATTTTTGGTGTTGGATATATTAAAAAGGTTTGTTAATGATACATTTATTCACTAATGTTTATTGAAACAGGATTTCATTGTTGGAATCCTTTATAAAAAAATTATTTCTTTTATAGCTGTTTCTTTAACATGATCAGTTTTTTATCCTATGATAAGATATTTATTTAATCCAAGATGGTAATGAAATCAACAATTTTATAATGAAAAATATATTGGGTTGAGTGATTATGTTTTAATGTTTTGGTGTAATGCCTTTTTTAGAGTGTGGATACCATATAGTTTCTATTTATTGTTTTCTACCTTGTATGATTGGTCAAGATATAGGACATGTAATGCTATTTTATGTGATCCTGGGGATTTTTTCATGTATGGGATATTTATTGTGAGGTCCAAGTTTTTGGAAGTAGTTTATGCTTTTGATGGTTTAAATAATAGATATATTCATGGTGATATGAAAATATATATGAATTGTGATATGTATGGTAATCTGTAGGTTGATATTCATGGTGGTGTTAGGTACAGAATCCATATTGATAGATTGGTTTGAATTTGGTATAACCCATGTATATATTAAATTCTATTATTATTTCTTTTCAATGTTCTACATTAATAGTTAGATGGTCATGTTTCATGTTAACCTAAATTTTATTCACAAATTCCTGGGGAAGCTGGTCGTGTTTGGTTTATGTATCTATTTTATAGTAGAATAGGGTTTTTCAGAGAGTAACTTGACTTAATAAATGGGAAATGATTAATAATTATATTAATACATGGATATTTTACTTGATTGGAAAGAAAATTTGGACAATCTTGAGGTACCATGGGATCTATTAGATTATATATGGAGGGTGTGTACTTGACCTAGTGGATAATAGAATGGGAATAAAATGATTATAATTAAGGTATATTGAATTAATTAATTTAAAGTGAAATGTTAAAAGAGAATAATTAATTTATATAAATATCCTTTAATAATTGTGTGCATATAGAATATCTATTTTGTATTGATGAGATGATTTGTCCAAGAGGCGATTTTTCTAGTTGATCTTGAGACTCAGTTAATGACTATAATGTGGTTATGAGCTATGTTATATTTTATATGTAATGTTATTTCATACACCACCCTACACATGTTAGTATATAGACTAAAAACCAATGGACTCTATGAGGTTGTATTCCTCAATATTTAGGTCAGTGAGGATTGATGGCTAATACCCCTCTACCACTATAGTCCTCTCCTTATAGTACTATGGTCTGGTATGAACAACAGTTATCATTCCCCAAATATGATTTTAGAGGGATGCAATTTATTTAATTTATTTGATGATTTTTTTTCTATGGATATGGTATCATATTTATTATTATAGGATTGGTATATATGTTTTGTGATGTGTTGAATTTTAGTTCACGATATTATACCTATGGGGGCTCTAGGAAACAACTCAATTAATTTCTAGAGAGGAATAATTAGATAATTTTATAATGAGATTCAAGGGGTGTGTGTTATGTGACATTGAGAAAATTTGATGTACTAGATGTATGTTATTATACATTATCCCAAGTGTCTTCGGGATCCAATACCTTTTGAGATATATATCTAGGACGTGTGAAGTTTGGGAAGCATGAAAAACTAGTGAGTAAGTAGTTGTGGGATACGTTATTTTCATATTATATTATATGATCATTTGTATGTGATACATATTTAGTTATAATAATGGTGAATAAGGTAACCTATCATAAAAATTCAGGAGATGATTTAGAATCTCTTTTTTTCATTGTGATTTATCACTCTTTTATCATCTTTTTAAAGAGAGGCTAAAGGGAGCATCCTACTTAGTATACCAGTTATTATCACCCTTTTTTATATCATCACCAATTTTTGGCTTGTTCTTATGCTAGAAATTAATAGATTGAGGTTGTTCGGGAGATATTTTAGAATCGTGGTTACTATAGTATTGCACTTTTGGTATATGTCGTCTTCTTATAGATGTTCAGTTTTATGAAATTATAAGAATTTACCTAGGAAATTTATTTAATTTTAAATTAATATGGAGTTCTTATCTCTATTCTATCTTGATTCTTATATAACATAGGTAAATTCCTCACATTGGTTTATATGATATTCCTTCATGGATTTTCTCCAACCCATTGCCTATTAGAGTCATTAATTGAGTTTCATTATCCCCTCCTCCTATTTCCATCCAAGGAGGGGTACCATTGAGGGTATGGGTCATTAAATATTTGAAATATAATAATATCTAATATATTAAGAAAAAAACATTCATTAAAACAACGATGAAAGATTTTAAAGAAACACTAAAACCATTGAGTGCTTACAGCAGTGGTAATAGTTGTAGAATTCAAGATTGTGGTATTTCCAATATCGATATTTGGTATATTTTCTGCTAGCTTTTACAATATTTTGGGAATGCATTAATGGATTTAAATGTGGGTTTTGGAGGTTTTGGTGGAAGATGAGAAACACCATGGTTTTTGTGTCAATCATGGTATAATTGTGAGCCACATTTGAACCATATGATTAAACATCATTCCAAAAAACATGGTCTAGTAGAGGGAATGCTTTTTTTGTTGTCTGCTTTTAGGATAAATCCAACCGAACTCATTTAGGTGTGGTTCAATCCATGTATAGACAAAAATACCCATGATCTCAATACTCATGAGTGTATAGGTGTGTATGTAAGGCTACTAGTGAGATACCAGCAATGTGACCATGGTTATGATGAATTTACACCATGTCATTTTGTCACATGGTTTGGATATTTATAATAGACGATTTGTCTACATTTTTTTATAGAGTGCGTTTTTCTTATTGGGGTGAATATATGAGAACATTATAATAATAGTTTTAATATTTTTTTACTATGTTTTATCCTCTATTATACCATTGTTTCTTTTTTCATGATATAGGGATATATATTTTGAGTTTCGTGGTTGATCATTGGGTATTCATTACATCATGGTTAATATTTTTGTGGTGTTTAATCCGAGGCTATTTGTAATCATTCTTCTAATTAGTTGGGTGTTGGTTTCTGGAGGAAGGATTTGGTTTGGTTGGGTATATATTTTGTGTTCTACATTTTATGTTATCTCTATTATACTCCACCAACTGTGGGATTATAGAAACATGATTATAACATATAGTATTTATGTTTAAGACCTCCTCTTATTTTTATAGATCCCTTATCTATGCTAGTTAAGTATTCAATTAATGATTCCATGAAAATCCATGTGTGACTTTGGTTCTTCTATATCAGGTATATTCATTATGAAACATACATGATCATTGATTTCTAACATAATTGAAGAATTATTATTATTATGGTTCTTGATTTAATTGATATGAACATATAAATTTATTTTGAATAATGATTGTTTCCCCTTATATTGGAAACATAAATATGTCTTAAATGACATATTAAATCATTTTTGAAGAATTATTTTTAATGTTTAAGGGTTGTTTGAATTTTTTTTATCAAATTATATAACTCATTTATAATGTTTTAGCACATATTGCACAAGATATCCTTGGGTACCTAGGTGGTCGTTCAATATAAGGCCTTGTCCTCTTTCTATAAGGGTTTACTAATGGAGCGATCCTCTATTGATTAATCCATGTGCCTTAGGAACATATGTATCTTAAATTATATTGGGATAATCCTTGGGGGTGTTCATTTGGTATCTATGAAAAGTTTCCTAAGGACATCTTTAGTGTGCACTAGTCTTGACTAATTATTTTGGTAAGAGTGGCCTAGGTGGATTGGGCCAATGTTATCCTATGAGTGATCTCCATTATTCATTGACATTAAATTATTTTGGATTGGATTTGTTATATCATTCATTATTTGATAAAATTTACGATGGTTACAATTCATGGTTGTTTTGAACTGGGGAAAAGGTGGAATTTATTTACCATTATTTAATATAAATTCTAAAACTCTATTATCATAAAATGGTTATATTATATATAGTATATTAGTATTATAATATATTTAATTTATATAGAATTATTTTTTTTGAGATCATAATAATCCTATTTAGCTCACTATATTCACACACCCTCATGTGTGTATATGCCCTATATTTTCAAAGGCAAGAAAGGGAAGGTATTGCAGTGATGTAGTTATTTTTCATTAAAACTAGCTATGGGTAGCCAATGGGGACATGCTAGGATGTAACCGTTGAATCAGAAGTACTATCCATCATTTTTTCAGACGGATTTTGTTTTTCCCATTATTTATAACTTGTTTTGGCATATTTTCTTACTTATACTAATACATTTGTTGAGTTTTAGTTATAGAATAATTCATTGTTGGTTATCTTTCTAAATATGTATTCATTGTTTGTTGTTTTACGTTTGAAAAATCATTTCATCTATTTTCCATTGGATGTTTTGGTTCATGCTTCCAACTAGAGGGGATTAAGGACACAATTTAATTATTTTCAAATTCTCATTTAGAGCCTAGTTTGATGGGATATTCATGAATAGTTGTGAAAATTTGGTGTCGACTAAGGTTGATCATCATATTCTGTTATATTGGATTGTTCGGAAAACATGCTATATTTTTTTTGGGATATAAGGTGTGTGTACAATATAACTCCTAGACATCTTTAATTGTAATGCGGCTATAGTTACCATGGGATAATGGGTTTTCTATCTCTTGTGTGGGTTTTTAATCTAGATCTCAACTTTTCATTTGTTATTTCAATATAAACTGATATTGTGTTATTGTATTATCATTTAACTCAATTATTGTTATATAAAATCATGAATTCGAGGATTTTTTCAAGGTCTCCTTGGGAGAGTGAAACTATATATTCTCCTCAGTGGAATCCCCTTGTTGACCAAAATCTCCAAAATGTTATCATATATTATTTTTTTATTATGGACTAGGGTGTACCACCTAGTCAGAACAATGATATAAAGGCTCAACCATGATCTGGGGGACACATAAATTAGCCCCATTATTTCTTAAAGTAGAACCCCCTTGTTTTAAGGCTACTAATGAGCCTCTAGAGGAAGCGGATTGGATGGAGAATATTTATATGGTATAGAATTTTTAGAGACACTATAGTCTATAAAGGTGAAGTGTGAATCCTTTAAACATGAGTGTCTAAGAATGTGTTAGTGGATATATATGGTATGGTTGAATGAGTATGTGGAAATGACATAGAAAAGATATAATACATTTTTTATTTTATTAGTTCTACCCAAAGTATATGATGATAGTGATGTATCTGGAGTTCCGATCATTTCTATTAGGATAAATTTTGTGAGATAGTATATTTTTTTCTATATTGGTTTATTTTTTCCTAAGGTGGTGATGAATGAGTATTTGAAGGCTAAGAAACACATACAGTGATTACAAACATAAATTTAATCATAGTTGTATATGTTGAAGGCCACCACCTATGATGAAGTGTTTGATAGATCTATCATGGATGATATTTCTATGAAAGGAGAGACATGATTCTTTCTGTCTTCTAATCAACTATGTGGCAATTCTAGTCGAATCCATTGAAAGAAGAGGAAATGGAATGATAATCACAAGGTAGGTGGACTTTTTTCTTAGTAGTGTAATTATTCAAATCCATTTTTAGTGTCTAGTACCATATCCTAGAATTTATACTGGTGTTCCCAGGTAGAATACACCCATAAAATATTCCCCATGCCCTCAAAGACCTACATGGCATGTTATCCCCTGCGACATCTATATAGATTCTACCAATATTTGACTATACATTTATTTTGTTAAAGATCATCATCCTTAATTTAATCTATGCCTCATTAACATGTTTCAATGTTGATATGGATCTAACCACAAGCCCCTTGAGGAAAAAACTTATCACAGTGGAGATGTTTATAACGATTGTTGATGTGAGACCGTCTAAAGTGAGAGTTACCATTTTTTTAATATTAGAATTTTATTTTTGTTATTCATAACTCAAATTATCTTAAATATTCACATTACTTTCATGTGTTGAAACTTATTAAAGAGCTAATTTCATATGTTAGGGAGCTTGCGACACCTCCTAGAAAGAGGACAATGTTGGGGTTCTATTGTCTATTATATTTTCATTTGATATATGATTCGGAGATTGTTTTTGAATTTCTAGTTTTTGATATTAAAATTTTATATATCATCATTTTGGAGGATTTTTTGAAATATTATCTATCCAAGATTTATATTGACGAATGAAATGTTTGGTTCTTTATTACAAATGGAAGATCCCGGGTGTTTTAGGGAGAGTGGGATATAAGGTCCAATAGTGAAGGTCCTTCTAATCTGGATCTATGTAATCTATTGAATGAAATTTTGTTTGATACATATGATTTACCTTATGATTCTGATCTTCCCTAGATTGGTAAGGATTTTATTAAGGCTTTCCCAAATGAATTTAGTAGTCTTTCTCAATAAAAAGATATATGGTTCTCCACCGATCTGATGCCTGGTAATCAACCAAGTTAAGAACCCTATTATAGTATGGAACCCATAGTGTTGAAATATATTATTATCTAGTTGGATGACCTATTTTAGAAGTCATTTTTTCCAATTTTTTCAACATTTGTTGACCCAATGAACTTTTCCAAGAAGTAACACGATTTACTTCATCTCTATGTATACTATCGTAAATTGAATCAGGTAACAGTTTTGAATAAGAATATTTTTTCCCATATTGATGAATTATTTGAATACTTAAGGGATGAAAAGTGTTTTTTCAATATTTATCATTATTTAGTTTATCACAAGCTCAATGTTAAGGAATCATAAATCCCAAATACAATTTCAGGTGTACGTATTTCCATTGTAAATAAGATATGATGTCAGTTTGAAAAACTAACACTCCAAAAATATAAATGTATTTGATGAAATGTGAATCCTATCTGTATCTTAATTGATGTTGTGTGGTTTTCATGGATGATATCTTTGTCAATTCAAGAACCGATAAATTTCATGGGTAACATCTGAATTTTGTTTTATAAATCTTGAGGATTCCTCACTTTTATATTGTTTTACTAAAAATTAATTTAATGATATGAGAGGTAAAGATCATAGGGAATGTATTTTAAAAACATATACACTAAACAGATCTGAAAAATGTGATGGATTTCATGTCAAGGGAAGAACCAGAAAATTTCCTTGATATAAAAATATTCTAAGGCAATGTAGTGTATTATTAAAGATTCATAAAATATTTATTGATCCTAGAATCACTGTGGACTAATAATACGAGGAATGTGGTGAACTTGTTATGGGATCCTATTTATGATACATATATTTATGAGATAAAATTCAATCTAAAATCTACTCCTGTAATGATATTTTCAAAACATGGTAAGAGCTACCTAGTATATAATGACACATATTATACTAGTACTGAATCCTTGATTATAAAGGCTGATCATATGGTGGTGTATGGCTCTCCTTAGCCTTATCCACAAGATATGATTTACTGTATTCATGAAATTCATCTTGTGGAAATTATTCTTTCTCATATGTGTTGGGGATAAAAAAATTTGGGTAAATGTTTTCAATTTAGTTTGATCACAAGATATTAAGTTATATCTTCTATCAAAATGACTAGAACCGAATGTAGAGGCTATGGGTGGAGTACCTCCATAAATTTGATATTTATATCTCCTACACCCTTGGGAAAGGGAAAATACTCATAGATTCCCACAATAGAAATTTTATATTTCATATTTTCTAGGAATTGAAAGAGGAGTGGAACAATATGGGGTTATTTACTCAATTTTACATAGATATGCCAGTTAATGATTTAGTTTTGGTTCTAACCACAAGTTAATTTTCACAATCTCCCCAATAGCCTATTTTATCATTCAAGGTTTTTCTCTACCATCATATGGAATTCTTAACCTCAGCAATCTAATTTTATCCTATTTGATATTATAAATTATGTGTTACATGATTTTCATAGTTATTCATGGAATATTTATCTTCAAAACATGAATATGTATTTTGATATGATATAACCTTTAAGGTGGCTAGGTATAATGAAATATTTTTACGATTATGTGTCTCAATGTTACACTTTTCAGTTGGGTAAATTAGAGGACATGGAGCCTTATAGTCCTCTTCAAATTTATCTTGTTCTGGTATGGAAAGGAGATGAGGTGTCCACTAACTTCATTGTTAGATTACCACAGACTCTATAAGGTTAGAATGTAATCTAGGTGTTGATTGAATGATTGATGAAATAATATCATTTCATTATGATATGGGATACTGCTAAGGTTAAATATATTTATATCCTCTATATACTGAAAATTATGAGTTTCCACAGAGTTCCTTCAATTGTGGTCTCTAAAAATGATCTCATGTTTTCTTACTAAATTTAGAAACTTCTCTAAGAGGTAATGAGGAGTGAGGATAGGATACATACCACATATCATCCACAGAAGGATGACCAAATGGAGAGTGATATTCATATTTTTGATGATATTCACTAATAATGTGTTTTATAGTTTATTGGATATTAGAATAAAAATCTTGGATGGGCCATTTTTTAATATAATTATACTCACCGATCATCAATTAGAATGGAACATTTAAAAGGTTTTTAAGGATTCATGTGTAGGCCACCTCATTATAATCTAGAGGTGGGTGAGTCATCCCTTGTGGAATTATGCATCAATCAGGAGACTTTGGTATGGAAATTGGATATTATTTGATTATTAGCTATATCATTGGTTCTAATGAAATATTATGCAGATCATCAATGCTTTCCATTGGATTATTTTATTAGAAACCATGAATTGTTGAAACATTATCCTTTGTTAGCTCACCATCAGTATAGGAAAGAGGGTCCACATTCTCTATAATATAATAAACCATTTTAGATCACTAATCCACTTGTGTATGTTTATTACTTATTGGTGTTACTAGATTAAATTATTGGTATCCATCATTGTTTCCAAACATCCCATTATAATCAGTATCATCCAGATCATTCCCATTTTATGAAGTTGGAACAAGTCAAATTGGATATATAAATTTATTATGTGGATAAACTACTATAAATTATTAACTATGAGGTGAATGTTCTATGTGGGATGCCTATTTTATTTTCAAAGTACTGTGATGAAATATTAAAAATTATAATGAGACATGGGAATGTAATTCATTGTTTAGGCAGTAAACATATCATCTCTTTGTTGATCTTCATCATTCTATGTGAATTAATAGATACATAATGTACTATGATGGTAAAATAGTAACAAATTTCATTGAGGTATGTCTCTTTTTATCTTTGGTATGTTTCCACCAAGTTTCATGATTTTTTTTGAATTGATGGAGTTTTTATCATTTGGGTGAAAAAATGCCACACCATGACCATAGAGGAGGCCTTGATGTGACTATTAGGGACCTACTAATCAAGAAACAACCACCACAACTAGAGAAATTCATAATTTAGGTAGTGGATTTATAGTTATCACCTTATTCTCTTGGGATAACAGGCCTCACCATGAGCATGATCTAGTCAGTGGCTATAAAAAAATTCACAATGTATTAGGGAAAATTAATTTTGAGTTAGGCATGTCGAGATATTTGTGTGGTGAATCCAAGGTGTCCAACGACATGGTGAATGTCCACCACACCATGATTCCCATGGTATTGTCATTTACAATTTCAAATTTAGAAGGCAGTTTCTATAGAGTGATTTCTACATGTTGATGGATTATCAGGGAACATTATTTTTGTGTTTTAATTATAATTTTTACTTTTTATTCCCAACTATAAATCACAATTTTACATTTCTATATCTATGGTGACATGTCTGGAATTTTCATGAAAGATATTTGTGAATTCATTCAGTCCTTGTTTAATATTATCATAGATTTTAATCTCATTCTATTTGAGGTCATCATTCTTTTCCATTTTGTGTTGGTTCTGAATGGTAGAATCTATTTTTCATTATTGGTTATTTCATGTTCTACAAGGTATGTGACCTATTTCCTTATACAATAACTTTATAATTATAGAAAATATAATCTAATATATACGAATCAATGGATAAAGCCTCCTCTTTATAACAATAAACCCCTCATTGTTGCTATCAGTGGATTCTATTTTTTTAGTGGAAATGAATTTACAATGTGGGTGGATCTTTATTAAGTATATTCATTATGATTAGTTTAATCACCTTGATTTATATCATTTATTGATAAATGATTATTGGGGTGAGCCTTTATTTCATCAATATTCTAGAATAATTATTTTATAATATATGTGTATCCCATCATTTTGTTAATTTAAGGGGTTCTTAAAGCATTAATAAATAGTTTTTGAAATTGGTCTTCAACATTTTATTTTGGAATGAAAATGGTTTTTTGGATTTTTTTTGTGAAATTCTATGATCCCTTTGTAATGTTTTTACATATGTAACAAATGGGTGAGTTGGGTTTCTTTGAGGGGATTTAGGATTACATCATTTCATTATTTCAATATTGGTTAACTCATGGGGTATTCTCTATTTATAATGCCATGTGTCCTAATTGTTTTATTATCTGTCATCATAGGGGATTTATCCTTGGTTGTGTTCCTAAATTCTATAGGGAATATTTCTTAGGGAATTGTTTAGTGTGCAATAGTATTTATTAAATTTTTAGGTTCATGAGACCTAGTTATCCTAGATGTATGTTACCATATAGGTGTTCTGTATTTTATTTTTGAAGTTTTTTTCCTATAATATGACACAAGATTCATGATTTAATAAAAATAAAATGGTTACATAATTTGTTCATTGAAAATGTATTATTGGGATTTTCTTTAAGTGTCTAGGAAAATATAAAAATGTTTTACCATGAATTGATATAAATTTCAAAACTATTTTATCACTCCATGTTTTTCTTATATTGTGTATATTGGGAATATTTGACATATAATATTCATGGAATACATGTGTGGGATCCTTCTAAGCCTATTTAGATCACATCCGAAACATACCTTCATGTGTTTACAGACCATATTTTTTTAATAAAAGAATGGGAAAGGAGAAATAATGAGGCAGTGTTGCTTTATGTTATTTGTGTGTTAGTAGATGGTGGTTACTTTTTTGGATGTTTCCCTCATATTATGAGGGGTAACATTCAGTTTTTAAGATGATTTTTTATTATTATTATACCTAAATCAAGGATTGTATTTATTTATAGTCAGATGGAATCTTTTTTTTTTTCATTACGGAATAATTCCTTAATAATAATATTTCTATATATTCATGTCATCTTTATTCTATCATGTTTGAAATGTTATTCTTTCTCGTATTCCTTGGATTCGTGGGTATAACCACCAATCAATGGGAATATTGAATTTCCTTCTACTTTTTTCTTAGTCTGATTTAGAGACCAGTTTGTTGGGTTGTTCGATGCAGGCCATGAATATAAATTTTTGTATGATATACATTAATACAAATCCATCATTAAAAATATTGGTATGAAGAGAAAAGATCCAAAAATTATAGTAAGATTACATTAAAACATTTTTACCAAATTTCATACATGTTTAGAAATGAATTTATAAAATAATTTTATAATGTTAAAATAATTCTAAAAAACATTTTAAATAAAATATGGATATGGGACAAAAGTATTCCCGACTGAAAAGATAAATAAATTATATTTCCTTATAAAAAGTCTACTAGACTCTTGAGTATTTACATAGAGTAGAATAAAAGGAAAAATATGTGAACAATTTAAATAAATATCGTAGAAAAAATTCATAATATTTACGATAGATAGACTGTATAATTTTTTTATGAAAAACATAATCATAAACCATTGTATTAAAAATTATATTTTAACATAAAACATATACATAAACCTACCTTTGTTCATAAGAACTCTAAACAATTATAAAATAATTTAAAATTATAATATATATATATATATTTAATAGATTCAAATGAATTTTTATAATCTGAAATATGGCCTACTTATAATATTTTAGCACCATTTTATTAATTATTATTTAATAACATCCTCATTTTCGGGTGTTAACATTTTCATTTTTCATATATGATTCGGTTTGGCAGTTTTGGTACATTCCCTTTGATTGTAGTTCTATCATCTCTCAAATATTAATCACTACATAACTATAATTTTCAATCATCATATAAACTTTTAAATCCTTAAAAAAGAGTTAATGAAAAATAAATTACACCACTTCGTAGATATTTTAGTCTCTGTGTATGAACGAGTGATGTTTTCCATTTTTTGACGAATGTAAATAATAAAATGTAAATAATAATTCACATTTTAATAATCATTTTTATGATATAAATATCATATATATTCACTAAATATATCCTTTTTACCATCCATGTAAACCAATATTGACAAAAAGTCAAATCATTTTGTGGAGAAGGTTGTCCACATGAACAAACGAGTGACATTATCATCTTTCATACGATGGGTAGACAAAAAAATTGATAATATCATATAATTATATAATAAAATTTACTTTATAAATATCTTTTAAGAAAATAATTTCTAACATAATAGACAACCATTAATAATGGTGATGCAACATGAATCAGAGTGCTATGTGTAGGATGTGGTCAATACGTACGCAAAACCGATTCATTCATTCAAATTTAATGAAGAAGTGGTGAGAACTGGGTTTTACCAAAAATATTTTCATCTCCCAGTTTTTATAACAGTTAAATATCCTTCAAATAATGAGAAAAAATATTTTTAATGTTATAATAATAAATAAAATAAAAAGAGTATTGTTAATATTTATACCTCCTCTTTGGGTGACCTCGTCTGGCTTACACATTAAGCCTTGAAACATGTGTGTTTGGAGAAGAACATGTTATCAAGGAAGAAAAGAATTTATATATGACATTTTCTTGGTATTTTATTTAATTAAATTAAATTATAACTTTTTTAAATAATGGAGGATAAGAGGTGTCCTTTTACAAGTTAGGGGAGAGTCACACATTGAATTAGATAAATGATTTCAAGAATATAAGGTAACCATCATGTGAAAGTATAAAAAATTGACTTTAAATAAAACTTAATACAATATAAGGTTGAATTATGTCAAAAATTTATATTCATTGTTTACCTTTATATTTTAGTTTAATCCCCCCATTCGGAAAATACATTTTACCCATAACCATCGTGATTTATTATAATTATTTTAACAATTTATTTTGACCAAAAAAGAAATATGTTTCATTAAAAATATATATAAATGACTATTAAAATATGAAATCTTTTATATCATGTAAAATATCTATAAATTTATGTAATTAATTCTAAATGAACCGTTGAAATCACAATAAAAATACATTTTTAGAAAATTTCATTTTAAGAATGAAGAAAAAATTTACTACTAATCAATTTATTTTAAAAAAGATAAAAGGAATGTTAAAATATTTTATTAAATATATAATCTGTAAATTTCATTAAATAATTAATCAATACATGTTAATTTATTAAAATAAAAACACATAACAAGAAAAAAAAATAGTAGTTTGGAAATTGTGATTTTAAACCCAAAAAATTATCTTTTAACAACATAAAATATAATGAAAATTCCTATATAATTTTTTAAACTCATTTTCTAAAATAAAACATATTTTATTGGTTAAAATTAATTATAAATTTTAACCATAAAATTCAATAAAAACAATTTTTTATTAAAATATATTTTTTTACGATTAAAATGTCATTACAAAAAAATAGAATACATATATGTTTTCAATTAATCATTACATTTTCCTTATGTCAAACCATTATTAAAATTATTAAAAATTTATTAGAACTTATTTATACCTCCAATTTATTATAATTATTGTGATGGTCAAATTTAAATAATATTTTTATAAAATATCTTCGTTTTCATAAAACTATATGTATCTTGTTATGAAATATATCAAGAAAAATATTCTTCTAAAATAAATTCTATGGGAGTTTCATTCCCCCCTATTAAATAAATTTCAATCTTTTCATTTTGTCCCCCGTATGAAGGGGTTCATTATTAGAAAATATCGTTCCTTAACAACAACATCATAGAAAGGAATAATAAAATTTCCTTTAAAAAGTAAAAGTCAGCAACATAAAGGTTACATGAAAAAACATATAATCAGGATCCATGGAAAAGTAAACATATACATAAATTGAAAATGTATAAATGAAGTAGAAATATAATATGAAAATAATAATATTGTGTGATAGATAATATATTTAGGATAACATTGACGAACAAAAAATCATAAATCAAGGAGGGTGAAAAGGCCATCAATTATTCAGTTATGAATTAAAAAAACAAAATAATTAAATATTCAACGTCCTTTTCCATAGATTTTATGAATTTTTTTACCCCAAAATATAAGAATATATACATAATTGATTTCATAATATCCTTAAATTAAATTTCATCATTTGGTTTCATATTTCACCGAGTTTCCACCTATTTTCACCCCATATTCCAATGATGAATGAAAAATGTTAATTGTTCATGCCTAAAGCACTAAAATAAACATTTAATTGGACATATCATATTCAAATGATTAAAATATAATCCTCCCAACTCTATTTAGTCATATAAAAACATGGTTAATAGTTGATAAAATAACAAATATCAATAAACGTTCATTTTAAATATTCATTTCAATTTTTTCAGTTACCATACCCAAATATCTAAATAATTATTTCTATAAATAACTACTATCCAAAACTCCAAAAAAACATGATTAAGAAAAGGACAATTAATAATTCCATTATTAATATTTTATCATTTTAAAGGTATAATATCTCTTCTTTTATAGGTAAATAAATTTTTGTGTTTTTTGTTAAACGTCTTTTTTTGGGTTATTCTTTGTCTTAATCATTGGTGGATAAGTATTATTCAGATATAGGGATCCTTTTTTAGTTAAAATGGGAAACAGTTCTAGGATGTATGTTTGTTTATCTATGGAATTGGATTTTCTTAGGGATAGTACTTGTTTATGTTTTGGTGTGGGGTCTTCTTTTTGGTAAGATAATTGTTTCCCCAAAGTCTATGTGTAGACTTAGGGGTGTTTCGGGAGTTCGGGACATCAAACTAAATGAAAAATGAGTTTCTAGATATACTGCCTGGTTTGGGCACAGTAAGTGAAAATTGCATATAGCATCCCATATAACCCTGTAGCCATGGATAGAGTCTTTCACATGGTTGGAAAGCAATTAAGAAAACTATGTCAAATCCCTAACAAACTACATGAAGGTGATATTCCTTGGATATTGGCTCATGCACAGTTTACGCATGGTTTGGCGAAGCATGCGGGTAAACCGTGTGGCGCAAAAACTTCAAGAATGTTACAAAAATTTCATCCATAGATTTCAAGCCCAAACTCTAGATACTCCTCCATTCCAAACCCTGCCACTCTAGTTAGGAGCTTGGATGATCCAAGCTTCCAAAGGGTGGTTCACCTTTGATTATTGGCCTTTTGGAGCGTTGTTGGATGAGGATCGAAGTGCTGAGAATGTATAACCTCCCCCTTGATTCCTCATTCCAATTAGGATTCTCATCCTTCTCTCATCTCCCTCTGAATCTCTAAAACCCCATTTTTCTGGTGAGATCTATGATGGGGATTCAAGAGGTGTTTTAATCTGGATTGAAGGCTGTGATTATGAGTGTATTCATCATCAGATTCTGGTTAGGTGGTCTACAAGTTATATCCCAAAGTTTTTTTCTTGATTTGATCATGTGTGTGGAAATTTTTGTTTTCTCTTGACGTCTATTGATTAACTTATGCCTGCTTTTTTGAATTGGTTGTCTAAATGATTTTTTAAAACCCTCATAATCCTCGTGGGATGCATAGAGGAGGACTTGACCATTTTCTGTCCACCCATGGGGTGCACTGAAAAACCCGAACCATTATTTTGGTATGGTTATGTGAAGGGTTTCTGAATAATAACATGGAACCCATTTAAAATATGTCATAGTGATTTATTAATTCATAAGTGGAATGATGAAAAATATTCCTAGGATGATAAGCTCTTAATGTGTTGTCAGAAAAACATGAAAATAAGAAAATGGGATTAATGAGTTTATGTTGATTTTTAATGAATTTCTTCTAGACATGCCTAAGTGGTTCAATGTATATTAAGTGGTAAACTCATAATTTTGTAATGGAATGTGAAATGGGGTAATATGTTAATTAGATTTAGAAAGGATATGGATGAATATATTGAATGGGTTAATATATGAGAATTGTGGCACACCTAAGGGTTCAATACCATAAGTGGTTGAGTTATGAGAATTGAGAATTGTACATGAAATACATAAGTGTGTAAATGCTTGTGAAATGATAAATTGGCCAAAAGGGTAAATTTTTTGTCGTTGATAAATTTTTCAAAGGCATAGGCATTTTCTAATACACTTAAAGGGTTAAGGCACAAGAATGGGAATTTGGCTAAATGGATATGAATTGTAAATGGTAAATGTAAGAATGTGTTATAGAATAGTGTTATTTACCATGCTGTTTGTTCTGTATCATGAAATCTAATGGGATTAATGATTTTTGGTTTTGTTATGGTATGGCTGTGATGACATGATAAATACGCATATTCATGTTGTTAGGAATTGTAGTTTATTGACATGCGGTTCTAGGCCCACTGTTCGAGTATGACTGAGGTTCTATACTCCACCCAAAAATTCAAGGGTTAGGGAAGGGGATGCAGGATCTCTTCCCCAAACCATTTCATTCCACCCAGACTGAGGCTTTGATATGAGTATTATGTGTTGATGTGATATGTGTATCCTTAGTGTGGCAAGGAATTCAGTTATTTTACACCATTCATAGTGATTTATTTCCTTAGACCCATGTATAGATGACGTATATGCCTAACCCTTGGAACCTGGGATCAAAATGGATTTTGAAATGAATATGGTATATGAAATGAAATTGGGAAATTGGATAGATGTCAATTAAGTGATCTTTTGATATTAATGGTACCCAAGTTGTCCTTTTTTTAAATACCATTTATTTTATACTTTCATGCACTATCTATTAGAATGGATATTTTATAGACATTTTTGGTGGTGGCCTAGAGTTTTGTACTCACAGCCTACTCGGGCCGCCGTTGGGTACCTAAGTAGATATCATGGTTGTAGGTCTGGATAAGGTAAGAGGCCCTACATTGAGATGATGAGTTGGCTCGAAATGTACAAGGAAAATGTATTTTACATTCACTTATGATCCGTTTGGAGTTTTTTCCATTTGTTTTATTTTGGGTTTCTTTCACATTACACTACTATTATGGGATTCTATTGTTGTATTTTATTTGTGTCTTTACCCTATTTGAGAAACATTTGGTTAGTCATTTTATTGGTTGTTCATATTGTTTCCTCTATCTATATTGTGTTTTCCTATGGATTACAGTTGTAATGAGGGTATAGTCTCTCCCTGTGACTCATTAGACCCTCGCCATTAGTCAGCATCTTCTAGCATATGGGGAGCCATGCTTGAGGTCATGTGACGACTCTTCTTGGGGCACCTATTTAGTGGATTCTGGGTCGAGAATGTTACAAATTAGAATCAGATGAGTAATTTTCTCCTTATTACTATTTGGGGTTGGTAGATAAGATATTTGGACGTGTCGAGCCTTGGTAATGAGATCAGTTTGGGAGTAGCTAACCCATGTATGATGGAAACTCCAAGTCACTCTAGGTGGGAATTTTTATTCTTGAGGTGTGTTGTTTTAGGTGAATAATATTTCATTATTGGGTGATTCACGTGTTGTGTAATTTGACTAATTTATGATATTTTTCTCATTACTAGGATGGTATGACATTGTGCATTTGTGCATCATTTTATTTACCTATGTATATAGGTGTAATGAATCATCATTGGGACACAAACTAGATGGTTGTGTGAGGGATAGGGAGTAGATTTCATTTACATGAAGAATCTGAAGAAAATGGTAGCTAAAAGGTTAATGAATGTGGGTGAGTGAATGTAATGAAAATTAATAGTTATGTAATATCCTGTATAATGAAATTTTATGACTTTCTTAAAAATTTTGGGTTGTGATATATTGTAATGGTTGACACAGTGTCTAAATGAGATAGATTTCACAATAACAGTAAAATTTTTTATGAATTTTTCTTAATTTAAACTTTAAATGTGTTAAAATGGTGAGTTTAACATGTTGAAAAATGGGAAATGTGTCTGAGCGCAAGGGATCATTTTGTAAATGAATAATTGGTTTGAAGAGGTGTATATGAATGACATGTGATTTTGTAAATTGGTTACCAAATTTTGACCATGACCCACAATAGTTATGGTATAGGGTAGTGTTCTTTATGTGATGATGACCATTGGGATATAGAAAAGGGAATGATTTTTTAAGGTTGTTAGCATTAGATCATTTCCATCTGTGGGAAAATCCAATTGGTCATTCTTAGAAGCGTCAGGTGACCGATATGGTTAAAATGAGAATGATTTACTTCAAGGGTGGGTATCCTTTTTGTTGTTAGTTTGACCCTTGTATGTGTGGGTTGGGGCAGTGAGAGTACCCTAGTTTGAGAGATTATATTTGGATTGTGTGGCCTTTTCTGGTAAAGATGTGTCCTAGGTGGTTTGTTTATGGAACCCTTGGAAGGGTTGTGGCAGTTGGGTTGTGAGGCCTTGTCCTGTAATGAGAGTGTGGAAACTCTCATAGTTCATGACCGTATGGAGTGCATGTTGGACCCTAAGGATGGTCACTGGGTCTTGGTGACCTTGTGAGTAGAGACCTTATGAGTTTCATTTTAGATCCAGTAGAGGATGTTTTATTCATAGTTTAAATAAATGTGTACACCTTTGCTATGAAACCTATAGTAAATGGATGATTGTTGAATAATGATTAGTGTTCATTGGAACTAGGGTGAGAGTTCCATGTATGAGAATTTCTTTATTCGTGTCATGATATGTATGGTTTGGAGAGAGGACCAATATCTTTTCCTGGTTTTCACTATAGTCTAGAGATTTTGTATCATTCAACCTTTATGGTGACCTAAGAGAGGGATTGGTCAAGGACTATAGTGCTTTTGGGAGTGTCTCAAACATGTAGATGCTTTTCACTTTGATAGTGGAACATAGAGTGTTGTATGGTAAAGGTATGGCCGAAAGGTCTTAGTGGGAAGGTTGAGGGTTGGTGTTTCTACTCGAGTTTTGGTTACGTGATGATAGTTTCAGAATAATAAAGGGTGACCTTGTTAGAGGTTATCCCATCAGTGAAAGTACCTTGGAATATGAAGTGTGTAAGATGCCTCAGTGGTGGGGTAAATTCATATTAGGTACCACCTAGTTTTTATTAAATGGTATAGTTTTTCCTGGTTCATTCATAAGGGCACCCTAGTGTTTCTGATTGTAGGTAAGGTATGTTTCGAAGGGTTGTTTAGTATGGATGTCTAAATCACCGGTTTGGATGAAGATAAATAGAGGTCTCGATGTTGTTTTTGAGCATAAGAGACAAGGGTTGATGAATTGTGGTTATTTGATTTCGCTCAATGGTGACACATGGGGTGAGAGTGGTTGCATGTACGAACATATTTATATGATTGGTTTTGGTCGTTGGGTGTGACGTAGAGGCCACCTCAGGGTTGATGAGTTTGAATAACCAATATACATGGCTTAGTGAGTAAGTGGGTGATGGGATAAAAATAGATAAATTTTCATTTGTGAGAGATCGATGGTTTGATTGGTGTGGTATACGGTTGTGCATCTATTGATAGTCATCAAGGGCGCATAAGAAGAACTCGAGTGGTGTAGTGGATGTAGTGCCACATGAAAATTGGTTCATGGATTCTTGGAGATTTGGTCATGGAGTAGTGATGAGACTTGGTCGGCAATCACACCTAAGCGGTGGTGGTTATGTGTTGATGATATTTGCTCAGTAGGGGATCGTAAAATCCTTACCAGGTCATGGTGGCCCTCAGTTTTACATCATAAATGGATAAGTTGGAAGTGGAGTTATTAGAAAACTTTTTTGTGTATGTCAACAAGTGAAAACCCCACCCAAAATCTAGATATCATCATAGGTACATTGGGAAGCTCTGGAATTAAGCCAAGAGACCTGAAAGATATTCATTGGATGAGGGACATCATGGGGTTTTTACACATGACAATGGTATGTGTCGAGCTAGATGATGGGATTTACACCCTATATAGATTTGGGTAAGATCATGGTGATGGAATGAATGTTGAAAAATTCCATGGGTTCCATTCAAGGAAGCTTGCTAGATGTACTAGGTGACGTTCATTTTCTTGTTTTTTCAAAACAAATAGATATCCATGCCTATGTTTTGGGGTTCCTCTTGTGATCGGGTGTAATAAAAGATGGTTGAAATCCCTCATGATAGGAATGGTAACAACACTCCTAAGTTGAAGAGTGATAAGTTATCCCAAGATGTGGATAATAAAACATTGATTTGGTGTATTGACACTTCGATTCTAATGAGGAACATGTTAGGTGCATGTTAGGTCCCTGAGAGAGGCAACGTGGGACTTGGATGTGGTGACTGATGAGCCATGTGTCTTATTTGAGCTCAGGGTGATTCCATGTGATGTTTTGATGTCTTTTCTGAGGTCATAGAAGGTTGTGGATGGATTTGACAATAGGAAGTGACAAGAGGGGTTGGTTTTTATATCTCCAAAAAAGATTGAGGTCAGACTTAGGTAATTTTTCTTTTATTGTTTTTACAACATCTCAATATTGAGGGTAACATGGCTATGTTAGGTGGTGTAATTCCAAGGGTGAAGTTGATGACGGTATGGAGGGTGATAACACCGTGATGATGGAATTCAACCAGAATTCAGGGGGCAACATCAGTGGCTTCATAGAATTTTAATGATAGGCCTCAAGTCAATAAGGACATTGGGAAGGTGAGAAGGCGGTAGTACACCATAAGTGGAGAGTGGGTGCTCTGTGGAAATCTAGTCGGGGGTATTCCTATAGGAAATAGTAATCTTAAATGGGTTTGGTGAGAGTAACCCTCCTCTAGATTCATTCTGTGGAAGCAAGTACCTTCTTGGATATGATTTGTACCTTAGTGAGTTTAATTTGATCTTTGTCCTCAAATGGATAGTGTTGGAATTACCTTTTAATTGTTATTGATGGTGCAATTGGATTACAAAGCAGTGTAATTCTTCTATGGATGTTGGGGCACAGTTAGTAGGAACATTCCTGGTTATGTGAATGATGAGTCGAGGTTTGAGTGGTCTTTCATCTAATGTGGAGGGTCCATGTAACTGGATATGGTGGAAAGAGCCATACTGTATAAGTGGATTGTTGATGACTTGACTAGAGTTTTAGGTTGGAAGGACTCGAGTGGTCATTGTTGGGGTGAGGTAGCCCTGATAGAGAGCTTTGGAACAGGTTTAGTTGATCGAGTTCCTAAGAGTTTTGGGTTGTATTTGGTTTTACAATTATAGAGTGAAATAGTCAGGAAATGTGATTGAAAGGATCATGGGTTTTATTTTGGTTGACACTAGTTTTGGTCACCATTAGAGTTGGGAGAATAGGAAAACGACGCCATGTGAATTGGGTCATGAGTTGTACAGAGAGTCTGTCTAATTCTGTGTTGATTGGTTCTTCCATAATTATTTGATGTCGTGTGCAATGTTTTCATGTGTTGTGAGTCAAGAACTATTTTATCCGTTTTATTTTTGATGTTTTGGTGGTTGGGTATGGTTGAAGTGGATGCATCCTTGAGGAGTTTTCTCGTTATTCTTGTGGGTTGTGGTGAGGAGGTCTTGAGTGGAATGTATATGTCCTTGATCCGTGTTTAGTGTACTTGTGATGTTTAACCAGAAACATGGAAGGTGGGAATGGATAGGTAGGCTTTGTGGCTTGATCTCTTGTTACAGAAGATTAGTGATGCTCGGAAGAGCGGCTCGAGGAAGATCCATTATAAGGTATAGAGGTTGTAAAGCCCCAAATTTTCTTAAGGTAATTTATTATTTATGTTTTTTCTTGGGCCATTTCTTTTTTGCTAAGCCAGTGTTTTCCCCATGTATAAGTGAAGACATAGGGGTATTTTGGGAGTTGGGGACCCAAAACTGGATGAAAGAAAAGTTTTTTGAAATCATTCATAGTTTTCTCATAGTCAGTGTAAACCATGTAGAGCATCATAGGTAACCATTCAGCTAGAGACTATGGATTCTTCAAGGTTGTGGACTCTTAAGAAACCTATAAGGAATCCCCATGAAACTGTGGGAAGGGGTGTTTTTTGGTTAGTTTCTCACGCACAGTTTGTGCTCAGTTTAGAAAACCTTGCAGCCCAGAAATGTTAGGGATATTAAAAAAATGGCATCCCCGTATTTTAAGCCCTAACTCAAGTTTCTCCTCCATTAAACCCCATGAATCCCCAATAATGTGCTCAGACAAGCCAATCATCCCAAGGGTGGTTCTCCATCAATTTTTTTCCGTTTGGAGCACTATTGGTTGTGGATTTTAACCCCGGGTATGTCTAACATCCTCATTGATTTTACATTTGGAGTAGGGATCTCATCATTCTCACATCTCCTTCCAAATCTCTAAAAAACTATTTTTTCTTGTGAGATCTAGGTCAAGGCTTCATGATGTGTTTTAATTTGGACCGAAGGCTATGATTAATATCATGTTAATTATTGTATTTTATGTAGGTGGTCTATATGTTATATCTTATAGTTTTGTTCTATATTTGTGCATGTGTGTTGAGATTTTTCCTTTCCCTTATTTTGTATTGGTTTCCTTGTGTATGATTTGGTAAATTGGGTGTCTAAATTATTTCATGAAACCCTCATGATCCCTATGGGATGCATAGAAGAGTATTTGACCATTTTAGGGCCACCCATGGGGTGTACCATCATCCCATACCATGAGTGTGGTATGGTTAAGTGAAGGGTTATAGAATAATAATGTGGAACCCATGTAGATTATGACACAATGGTTGATTAAGAAATAAGTGTAATGATGAAAATTTTTCATAGGGTGATAAGGGAATAAGGTGCTACTGAAATGATGTGAAAATGGGTAATTAGGTTGAATGATATTATTTCTATTGTATAATGAATTTTGGATAGAAATACCTAAGGGGTTCAGTGAAAATTATGTGGTAAACACATAATTTGGTAATGGAATGGGAAATGTGGGGATATGTTAATGACATGTAATATGGAATAGGATGGATATCTTGAATGGGTTAATAAAAGAGAATTGTGTCACACCTAATGGTTAAATGTTATAAGTGGTTGGGATTTGATATATGGGAATTTTACTTTAAATGCATAAGTGGGAAAATTATTGTAAAATGATAAATGGGAAAGGTGGGTAAATGTTTGGTCATTGCTGAATTTGGCCAAGGTGTAGGGGTTTTTGAATACATTTAAAGGGTTAAATCACAAGAATGGGAATTTGGAAAATGGATAAAAATTGAAAATGGTAAATGTATTAATGGGTTATGGTATAGAATTAATTCCAATGTTGTTTGTTTTTTATTGTGAATTCTAATGGTAGTGAATATGCTTGACTTTGTTATGTTATGGTTTTGGTGACTTGTTAAATAATCATATACACATGGCTTGGAAGAGTGGGCTATTGACTTGACGTTCTATGCCCATGGGTCGTGTTAGACATATGCTAAAAACTCCACCCCAAAATGAAAAGGTTAGGTAAGGGGACAACGACTCTATTCCCCTAATGGTTTCATTCCACCTAGACTGAGGCATCAAGGTGAAGTTAAATTTTTGATGTGATATGTGTATACCTAGTGAGATATGGACTTTAGTTATATTCCCATATACATAGAGATATATTTCCTTAGTACCATGAATAGATAACGTATATACATAACCCATGGAACATTTGATCAAAATGGATTACGAAATAAAGATATTATAAGAAATGAAATTTGGATAAAGGCTAAGAGTTATTTAAGTGATATTTTGAATATAATGGAACCCAAGTTGTCCTTTTTTAATTACAATTTGTTTTTTTACTTTCATGATCATTCTATCAGACTAGATATTTGTTAGACACCATTTGTGGTGGCATACTGAGTTTTGTACTCACACCCTACTCGCGCCATCGTTGGGTACATGAGCTGATCTCTTGGTTTCAGGTCAGGAAAGGGTCTGAGTCCCTACACTGAGATGCTGAGTTGGCTTGGGATGAAAATGAAAAAAGGATTCATACATAGAGTCAGGACCCATTTTTAGTTTTTTCCATTTGTTTTATATTGGGTTTCTTTCACTTTTCACTACCAGTATGGTATGAAATTGTTTTATTTGATTTGTTTCTGTACCCCAATTGGGAAAAGTTTGGTTAAGAATGTTTTTTTTTGTTTTTTCATATTATTTTTACTATGTAAATTATGTTATATTGTGGGTTACTCTGGTAAAGTGAATATAGTCTCCCCACATGACTCATCATACCATCGTTACTAATTGGAAACCTCTGGCATGCAAGGAGTTGTGCATGAGGTCATGTGGCTACACAGCTCAGGGCACCGGTTTAGTTGCTTCCAGGAAATGGATGTTACAATTTGATATAATTTGGTCTAAGAGTAAACATGTTAAATGGTTTTTGTGGGTTATCAACATTTTGGGATGATATAGAGGTGGTTTATATAAATTTTTAAAAATTGGGAAGAATTTGTTCTATACAAAATTTACATGCCATGTAAATGTATTACACGATGTGAAAATTTCTCCAAACACATGTCGTTAATAGATTCAAGCCGTAAACTGGTTCATGACCAGAAGAAAATTCACATTGTGAATTATTATTACACGACATGTAATAGTCGTCTGAGATAAATATTAAAAAATGTTAATGGATTTTCAGCGTAACCATTTTTGAGGAAATACATGATGTGTAAAGGGATTACACACTATGTAATTATCACATGAATTGATTATGAGGTCTCTGCACATTTGATCATCTTAATCCTTACACTCTAGATCCTTCTGCTCTCCAAACCTAATATTCTTGAAGTGATTTTTGTCCCCTACCATTTTTTAATGTGTATTTCTTTGTCTTAGGCCTATTGGGTGGGTTTTCATTGTTTTTCATCAATCATCCATTTTTTATTAATGCTCTGGTGTGAACCTCTTCACATGGTTGGATCTAGTTTCTTCTTGAAATCTTATAAAACATTATACTTTTTAGTGGTTCCATTGTAAGTGTTGTTTTGATCATCAAATACTTTATGGGTGTATAAAACCTAACCCTATGATCTGGTTAATTTACAAATATGTGAAATAATGTGATTTAACCAACATAACATGAACATTAATTTATTAAATTATGTATTAGATTATTCTGTGGACCCCTTTAAGTCTAATTGATAGTAACCTTGATTATGCATACCCAGTTTTTACGTGAACCCTTATATATATATATATATGAATTGTCTAATGGATTAGTGTGTGTTTAGCATGACATGAGACTCATGGTTTTGCTCGATATAGAGTAATCGTTGAAACTGATTATTTTATTTAAATGGATGAAAATTTAATGGATTAAGACCAAATTGATAAATGAAATTTTTAATTGTATGATAAATCGTAATTTTATTAAATAAACATTGAGTAATATGATGTGATATTTTGATATCCATAATATTATGACATGTTGTGTTAAAATGGTGTAATGATGTAATGCTTATAGTCACTCAAATCTACCTACTCCAATGTTTTAATTATTATATTTAGTGTGATATACCTAGTCCCATGATCTAATCTATATATTGAGAAGGTTATACCTAATCACATGCTGAAATGTGTGTAAATAGGGTTTGTACTAGATTTGTTGGATTTTTCATGGATATATGGTTCTTTATAAACGTGTTTGTGCTACAGGCTCAAAGATATTCTACCTTGGTATTTAAGTAGGTTTATTTATGTATAGTATTAGTTTATTAAATAATATTCCTATTTATCATAATATTGTATGAACTTATTATTATAATTTTTAGAAATGGTGGTGTTGACCAACTGAGTTTTACCACCACCCTATATAGTACACCATTTGAACCCTAATTAGAATACTTGGATGCATGTTTGGATAAGAGAAAGGGACCTTATTACTGATTATTGTTTGTTGTATGGGCTAGAGTTTGGAGACGATACCAACCTTTGGATTGGGACCAATGTTTTTTGAGGTATTTATGTTTTCTAAAATCGTAATTTTTATTTATTTTTGGTTGAAATATAGATAAATTTCTTCCAACCATTATATTTTATATTATTATTTGATTATTTAGTTTCTCTTTAAATTTCTCGATTGTATATTTTGTTTTTTTGGTTGTTTCCAGTACACATATATTTATTTATATTTTTAATTTCTTTTTTGTTTTATCAATATACCAGGTGGTATAGTATACCCACAATAAATATCACACCCTTGTTTCTTTTTTGCATCCTTTGTTATATATGGAGGTGTTCTTGAGGTATAGAAACAAACCCAACATAGCCAAATGAGTGACTGCCAGATCGATGGTTGTTACAAAGTGGTATTACAGAATCAGGTTTTTCTTATCTATTTACTGACTATTTGAGAATTGTAGAAAAGAGGCTATAATTATTTATGGACATTCTAATGAGCTTGTGGATGGGATTATCTCACCCATAAAATGGGGAAATCAAATTTCTTAGGGATCTGATTATAGTTCTTGATGTTCACTTATTATAGTTTATGTTATTACACCTTCTTTCATTGCATGTTTTGTCATGATATTATCTTGATATTTATACTCTTGTACCAGAATGGTGCGAGATGAGTACAAATTCATCATAATAGGCACATAGGGATATATATTGACAGGCATTTCTCATGATAGAGACATATTTATTTCATGTTATATGTACTTCCTATATAATCTATGAAATGAGATATCTATTATATCTAATAAATTAAATGAATAATCAAATTTGTCAAACTAAACCACTTGTAATCTATGTTTATAGTGACTATGAGAAATGTACTACTGTTTTTGTCATCGGTTGTGGTTGATATTATTTTTATAGCTAGTGTTCTAAGATGAGTTGTTTTATTCTAGAAGGAAGGAATCCTTTTCCTTTGCGAAATGAAAATTAGGAGAGAGTAAATTAGTATGCCCCTAAAATAGATGAACCACAGTTTCTAGGGGATCCTAATAATTAGATGGATGTTTAGCTTCAGAACAACTTCTTTAGGGGGATATGATCCATGGAATGGGAAACTATTCGCATGGTTGCTTTGATATTTGAGTTGTTGGGAGAAGAAAATTTATAGCATCCTCTAACATTCACTGGGGAGGGAGGCCCACAGGTAACCCATATCTAGATTGAGTCAGTCAAGATGATCTTTTTGAACATCGAGACACCAAAATATATGTGGGGTAATATTTATGAATATATGCTATGTGGACCTAACATGTTTTGGCGCGAGATTCTGGAGTCATTTGGGTAATTGGAAGAGTTATCTTGGATGGACTTATAATATATTTTTTTAAGACATTTATATCCACACCAGAAGAAAAATAGTCTTTAACGTCAGTTTTTTTATTATTTTAACATCAGATTTTAACTGATATGTATGCCACTGATGTATAAATTGAGATTCTTTATGTCAACTTTTATAAAATGATTTCAAAAAAAAATATCTTTCAATATTCATTTTATAAAAAACAACATTGAATTCCCGATTACACATGGTTTTTGACAATGTTTCATGAAAAATAATGCTAAAAACCATCATATATGAAATTTAATGTTGGGTTTTTTTATGTAATAATGTTAACAATCATTTTTGGAATCAGTTATTTAAAAAATTGATGTCAAAAATGATGATCAGGTTTTAGATAATTCCATTAGCTTTAATTTTACATGTCATGGAGCTAAAATGGATTTATAGATCAAATGTTATATTTGTCAGAAGTTGGAATTCTCTATGTTTTGATAGATACAAATCATTTCAAAGAAAACATGAGAAACATAAATGATAATTACAAAAACCAAATGAAAAAAATAAAAAACGTATTTGAATTATTTCAGAAGATTCTAGTAAATCAATATGTTGTTTATCCTCAATTCTCTAGTTTTTAGGGAAGAAGTCATGCGACAATGAAACCGGAGAATGATAATTAATTTTTCCAACTTTATTATTTAATCTAATATTGATTTTTTATATTTTTAACTCGATGGTAAGAATAAAAGTATCATTATTTTTTTCAATTAATGAAGATAAAAATAAATAAATTACATTATTAGAACACATATCTTGTTCAAATCATCGACTGAATATGATTTGAAAAATTGATTTAGTTGAATAGGTTGAAAACGATGGACATGGGAGAATAAAAAATTTTATATAGTAAATGGAAATATTTTAAAAGGCGTCATATTAAAATTTAGGATTATTTTGATAAATTTAACGTGTATTGTGAAAAAAATTTAAATATCGATCACGTGTATCTGAAATCTTATTTTTAACATTGGTCATTCTGAAAACTGATGACAAAAAGTTAGTAAACCCAATTTTGGTGTCATTTTTTATAAAACACTGACCACCAAAAGGGCTTTCAACTTGTATCTTGTATTATAGGCTTTTATTTTTAGTGGTCATTTATATCCAATGTAGTTATAGATAAAAATCTATGAATGTTAGATGATTAACCTCTCTAAGAGATGTCTTAGAGAAGAACAACATTAAAAGGTCACACCTTTTGATATATTACTCTTTTTGATATAAATGACCACTCCAATCAAATTATATAAGACAAGATACATATTTAACGTCCGTTTTGACTTTAGTTTTTGGGAAAAACGAGGCCAAAAGTTAAAGAAACTAGCTTATGTTTTCAGTTTTTCCAAAAAGTCAATGTAAAAATGGACATTAAATTTGTAGTTTTTCTTTTAAACTTTGATATGAGTGGTCATTTATATCAAAGAGAGTTATATATTAATTTTTATTACCATCTAAATTTTGACATCTCTATGACTTCTCTTACGGATGTTCAACTTCCAACATCCATTACTTTTGATCCTTAATACGGTCTATTCTCCAATAATATTCAATTAGACGTTTAGAAAAAATATTAAATCATGGTAATAAAATTTGAATCCTGTTTTTGAAAAAAAACACTTGATGCCAAAAGCTAGGTTTTGTTAACTTTTGGTGTTTTTTACTAAAACTGATTCCAAAAGTTAATAAAACTAGCTTATATTGCCAGTTTTTCAAAAAACCAACAAAAAAGGACTCTAAACTTGTATCTTGTCTTGAATTTTTTGATTTGAGTAGTCATATAGGTCAAACTGAGTTATAAAAAAAATTATGACCGTTTAAATTGAGACGTATATAAGACTTAACTTTGAGAAGTTCAACTTCTGACATCCATAATGTTTTGGGAAAACAAAATCTTTTGAATAAGAAAAATATTGGTAATCATATTTAATGTCAATTTTTGGAATAATAGGACGTCCAATGCTAGGTTCGGTTAACTTTTGCCTCAGTTTTTTCTAAAACCAATTCCAAATGACAAGATCACTAGCTTATGGCCTAATTATTTTCAAAAAACCAATGTCAAAAGGACTTCTTATTTGTACCTTTTCTTATAATATTTTATTCGAGTCGTAATTTAGTTCAAACAGAGTTATATATCAATTTTTCTGACATTTCCAAGTTATACTTCTCTAAAAATTCTACTAGATAAATTCAACTTCCAACATCCATGACTTTTGATCCGTAAGATCATTTTTTCTTCAAGACCAGTCGATTCAATACTTAAGAAGAATAATAATTCTTGTTAGTCATCTTTAATGTAGGTTTTTGGAAAAAAATAAGGCCAAAATATAGGTTTTGTTATCTTTTGGTGTCTATTATTATGAAACTCTACGCAAAAAATCAGTAGTCTAAATTATTCACCGTATGTTTTATAAAAAACAGATGCCAAAATTTCTCATGGAATATTTTTAACGTCTGCCTGTAAGAACTGATGTTAAAACACCGATGTTATAGATTATTTTTTTAATAGTTACAAATATGTCGATGGTTGAGAAATCTCAAGAGTTGACGTATCTAACATAGGTGTTCATGTAAATGATGTACGACATTGAAAATTACACCAGACCACAACATATTTCTCCATCTATAGATTTTTATGAGAACATTGGGATGTGGAATATTAACTACAAGAATCATTATAAGATAAGTTCAAATGTGAATAGTTTTTTTCTGAGTATATTTCTAAACAAAATGAATCAGGTACACATCAGATAATGGAAGAGAGGCCCTGATCAGCTGCTTGGATATTTCTTTAAGGAGAACTAGGAGCTCTTCTTCTGGTGGGAAAGAAGTTTTGACATGAATATTATCTCCATGGAATCGATGAACAAAGTAGTTTGGGTAATGGGAAACCATAATATTGTCATGATTCATTTTAATTGTTTCATTATGGAAAGTTGGTCCATAAGTGGCATTAGTGTCCATAACCTACTTTGGAATGATGTTTTTACATCAATATTGTCCACTATAGAAAGTTATGTAGGGGTACAAAGTAGTATATTAGTGGAAAGGAAGTAGGAATGGTATCCCAGTTTGGAATAGAGTCAACTACTCCTCCACAAACTGGTAGTTGAAGAACCATAGGGTGTTTAGGTCAAGGCCGAAGATGTGGTACCCCAGTGTTTGAACTACCATACTAGGAAGATGGAATAGATCATGGGATTCAGGGTAGAGCCTTTGACAGAGGGTCTACTCAACATCACATTTTGTAGACTACTTTGACAATTTTGGTTGTTGAAATTTATAATGATAGAGATATTATACCTGTGTCATCTACACATTATTGTTAATTTTTTGATATAGGTGTATCAAATTAATTTTAATCTACTCTTTTTTAAAATGATTTGGTATTGGTTTCTGAAAACACGGGTAGAGTTTTCACTATTTAAACACTTTTGGTAGTGCATTCAGAGGATATCAAATGTTACAAGGAATGTTCTTTAAAGATTGGTGGCTATAATTTCATGGGGAAATTGTTTGTCCTAGAAATGATAGGCTTAAATGTTATTAATTGTATGTATTGGGTAGTTCTATACCATGATCATATCGATTGTTACTAGAGGAGATTTACCTGTAAATTTCCAGAAGGAGGCAGCTATTCTAACAAGGGTGAGTGGGATCTTAATTCTTGTCTTGTTGGACATATTCATGGAATATTGTATTGACTCATAGATCTAATGAAAATCCTTGTTCTAGAAGATGGTGGAATGCTGTAGTAGTCATTCCCTCTAGTGGTAGAATAATTTAGGATGTTTTTCAATATGAGTGCTTCTCACTCGAGCGAGAGATCATGTTCATGTTAGAATAAAATTTAATTTTTTCCCACAATATAGAATGTTACCAGTAATTCTTTGGGAGTTGAATGATTATTGAGGAGATCTAGAATATATGGGTTTCATATATCACAATAAACCTCCACGGGGTTCTATAGTTCTTTTCCCTATGAATTATAAATGCACCTTGAGATTCTATGTGGATTATCATAGAGTGAATGCGATGATGATCAATAACATGTATCCTATTACATGCATTGATGATCTCTCTGATCGGCAGAGAAGTGACTAGGTCATCATTAAGATCAATTTGAGATCATGATGCCACCAGTTGAGTGTGATTCAATCAAGCATACCTAAGACTTCTTTTAGGTGTGGTCATGGATTGTATTGGTTTATAGTGAAATCGATTGGTTTACAAAATGAACTATTTATATTCATAGCTTTGAGAAATGAGATATTTAATAATTTTCTAGACAAGTTTCTGGTGGTATTTTTTGATGACATTTTAGTGTACTCTAAGATAGCATATGATCATGCCAATCATATTGATATCTACTCGATTAATTTTATATAGAATCATATTTATTCCAAAATATCTAAATGCGTTATATGGATTTATAATGTGAAATTATTAGGTCATGTTATCTTAGAGGGTGTATTTTTAGCAGGAATAATGAATTTTTTAGTCATGGGATAATGGGAGGTAACAAAGAATTTCTTCGAGATTCATATATTTGTATGTTCAGCTGGTTATTATTGGTTTTTTATGTAGTACATATCCTATCTTGTCGTACTAATGTTTAGGATGACTAAAAAATGGTTGCAGTTTGTTTGGTTATATTATTGAGAGAGTTATTTGTACGAGGTTAAGAGAAGTATGGCCTCAGTATCTTTCATCACATTACCAATTCTAGTTAAATCATACACTGTTTATTTTGATGCTTCTGAGGTTGGACACAGATAAATTCTAATGAAGGGGGATAAATTTGGTAATTATGACTCCAAACAGTTGATACCACATGAGAGGAACTTACCTACTCATAATCTAGATTTTTGAGTGATAGTTTTTTCCTTAAGAATATGGAGACATTTTCTTATGGGATAGACGTTTTTGGTGAACACGGGCAAAAAAATCATTAGACATAACTTTTCCCCGTGGGACCTGATACTTCAAAAGAAGAAGAGGTTCCAGTGTCTACAATATTTATACATTGAGTATCCTTATACACTAGGAAATTGTAATGTTTTTTCTAATTCTATTAGTTGGAAAAAAATATGGTGGTTATAAAAGAGTCTTATAATGAGTGAAAGATGATGGAACTCTTTCTAGACATGCATATAGTTGTTCAGAAGTTCCAAACCTATGTAGATATGACATTGATATAATTTATACCTATCCATTTAGATGTGATAAATAAAATGAAGTTATTTGATCCATACAAATTAGTTCTGAGAGAAATATTATATGGGTGGTAGACCCTATCAGGATGGTCGATTAAAAAGGAAAATAATTTTGTTTTTGTGTGAATGAGTATGGGTTCAAAATGAATTTCTCAAGGAGTTGATGAGAGAGATTCATTTTTTAGATGGGAAGTACATCCAAGACTAACAAATATGTGTTATGATATATATAGATTGTATTGGAGGACATGAATAAAGAATCTGTTAGTAATATTCTTGGAAATTTGTTTCACCTATCGACCAATGAAAGCCAACCATCAGAGGATATATGGGTTGTTATAGCCTCTTCCCATTATATAGTGGAAATGTGATGATTTCACTCTAGATTTCGTGAAAATATTACCCACTAAAATTGATAAGAATGATGCATTTTGGGATATCATGTATTGACTGATGAAGGTATCCCACTTATTTCTTATCAGGGGGAGGTTCTAATTAGATGATCTAGGAAATATTTACATGAGAAAGGTATTTAATTTACATGGTATTCATAGCAGTATAATTTCTAACCATGATCCTCATTTTAGATCAAGGTTTTGGTAGGTTCCTTAGAAGGTGATGTGATTTCTTGTTCTTCTGAGAATATCCTATCATCCTCATATTAACAGTTAATCTAAGTAGACTATTCAGGTTCTCGATGAAATGTTAAAGGAAAATGTTTTGGATTTGGGTTATTTATTGGAGAAACATAGGAATCTTCTTGAGTGTGCATATAATAACAGCTTCCAAGAATAGGTCCATAAATAACCATTCAATGATTTTAATGTCAGGCTATACCATTTTCCCATTTGTTTTTGATGTTATGTGAGTCAACACTTTCTTCACCTAGTCTTGTGAAAGTGACATCTAATCAGGTTCAGTTGATCAAGTGCTGATCAATAACTTAAATGAGCAGATAGAAATCATACACTAACCATTGAAAATGACGTATAGTGTTTGAGGATTGTCATCATGTTTTCTTTTGGGTGTCTCCTATGATGGAGAAATTTTTTATCAGGATGTAAGGGTAGTGAGTACCTTGGATTTTCAGGCCTTTTCAGATAGTGGATATCATCATCCCAGTGGTGTACTGATTATCCCTTCTACAAAACTAAAATTTCATTAATGGAATGTTTCAATGACATAGATTTAGAGATATTATCTTGACCCATATCATTTGGTATATGTCAATGTCATCATGATTTGTGGTAATGAATCTTTTTAGGAGTATCTAATACAGATTATGGACCATAGTGAGAATTATCTTCTGGTTGGGGTTACACATCTGTTTTGAGTGTTGTGGTAGCATGGGTTTTTTCAGAGGGAATTAGTGATAATAGTGGCTATATATATTCACTAGGACCCCAATATGATTCTTGGAGTATCTCAAGGATGAAATATTATACAGTTCATAGGTTTTAATATTTTTTTTATGTACATGCTTCTTTTTTTCATTAATCATCAACCATTTTGGTTTTTTATTGTATTATAAATTTGTGGTCGATTCTTTTTTGGAGATGAAGAGACTTTTTTTGGAGAAAATGACTTAATTTTTAGGGGTATTATAATTAATAGATCTTTGGTATAAATGTGTTAAATAGTATATAAGTGATTTACAAGGTTTGGGAGGATTTGGATGTGGTAGGAATCCTTCAATAAAAACTAGACTAAAGAATGTTTGTGAAATATTTACATATTATGTAATGGTATTTCACAATGTTTAAATGTCCCCAGACACATTTTGTGAATTGTTACATGATGTGAAACTTTTCACCACACTTAAATAATACACCTCATGGAATATTATTAAAGGACACACAAAATATGATTGGGATAAATATTAACCATGTAATTTGGTTCTTTCTATGAATTTTAAAAATGTGTAAAATATTGAGATTATACAAACATAACATGATATTTAATTAATGAAGTATTGAATTGGATTATTAATTTGATCACTACAGAACCAATTTATAGTGACTTGTATTATGGCTACCTGTTGGGTGAGAGACCCCTTGAATATATATATATATGAATTTAATAATGTATTAACATTTCTTTAGTATGAAATGGGATTTATTTTAATGTTTGATATAAATTGAAAATATAAATGGATTTATGTATTAAAATAGTTGGTGTGATAATGGAATAATACAAAATATATATTTGATATGTATAATTGAATGATAAATGGTAATTTATAGAATTAAACATTGATCAATATGATGTTATACTATGATATCCTTATTGTTTTGACATATTATGTTAAAATGGTGCAATACTTATATCGATCAGGCTTGGCCTAGTCCCATGTTGTAATTATTATATTAAGTGAGAACAACCCAGTCCCATGTTTTAATGATTATATTATGTGGGAATAGACCAGTCCAATGTTGTAGTTGTTATATTGTGTGGGTATGGATTCGTCTCACAAAACAATTCTTATACTGGGTGGGATCTGCCTAGTCCCATTCACTATTGAATATATATTGTGCGCTATACCCATTCCCATGATATAATACTTTTATGGAGAGAGCTCTGGACAACCCCATCATGAAATGATTATATAGATTACTTGGCCTAGATTTTTGATATTTTTCTATGGATATATGGTTATTTTTTTGGGATGGTTATTTTATGTTATTATAGATATATGGAATGGATTCAGAGTAAGTTGATTTATGTATTATATAAATTTATTAGTTAATACCCCTATTTATCTTATTTTTACATGAACTAATTATCATATTAGTTTTTTTGGACCCAATGGTGTCAAACTACTAGGTTTAACTCACACCCCATTCAGTCTGTCATTTAGTACTCAAGAAGATAACATAGAAACAGTTTTGGACAAGGGAAATGATCTTTGTTGTTGATTGTTTATTTTTAAATGGGTTGGAGTTTGATGATGGGACCAACATGTGGTTTAGAACTGGGGTCTTTTGAATTATTTGTGTGATCGGATTATTTTATTTGTATTTATTTTTGTATGATATATAGATTCAAATTCTGCTTAAATTTTTTATTTTCATATTATTGGATTATTTTTTCCTCTTTTTTCTCTCAGTTGTCTGATTAATTGTTTCTAATTGTCTCCATTACTCTAATATTTTTTACATTGTTCATTTCAGTTTTATTGTTTCAATATACAATGGTTACATTCTCCCCATAATAAATATAACACCTTAACCTATAGTTTTCAACCACTAGTGTATATGGAAGTGCATTTTAGTTCTATAATTAACAGAATTTGGCCATTATAGGAAGTTCCCCATCAGGGGATGTTACAAATTGAATATTGAATACATTAGAAAATAATATGTTCCAGGAGATTGTAATTGTTTAGTGTATTTGGAAACTCTATTTGTAATAATCCAATCTGTGGAATGACATGTAACATATCTAATAAATATAATGTCACATAGTAAACTTCATTGAAATACCATACTTAAAAACATTCTTCATAACCTTGGAAAATGGAAGATAGGGAAGCGAAATATTAAATTCACAATATGAATAAAAACGGGTGAAATAAATCAATGATAAAAAGTGGGTATAATATAAGAGTATGATTAACACCATGATAATTTATTGTGTATTTATTTTTTAATAAATTCAATCTCTTTAATAATTCCCAATTCCCACAACACTAGGATTGCATGTAACCCAATACTCTAATAAAATATTGTTATTTAAACATGACCATTATATAATGGTCGTTAAAATAGATGTTATTATTTATAGTGAATAAATTATAAAAAATTTATGTTTTACACATATATAAAATATATTTAATTGTTATATATTTATTGGAAATAAAAAATAATAATTTGAATGAGAAAGAAAGGGTTTTGAAAAATTATATTTTTATGAATGGAATATTAGTCATGAATTTTTCACATTATATAAAACTAATTTTTAACAATCTTTTAAAATTTATTTTATAAAAAGAAATTAATTTGGAAGTCATAATATATAAATTATATTAGGATGAATTTTTTTTTCTGAAACATTTCATTTTGTGAAGAATTGAGAAAACTAATGAATTTTAATTTAAAATGTTTCTTTGTTTAAATTGTTCATTATGATAACTTATATTTTATGTTTTTATTAAAATAATATTATTTAACTTATATAACTATTAATCAAATTTTTGTCATTTATATCATTTTTATATTAAATTTTGAGAAAACCTTATAAAGGTATGATCATTTTCTATTTGAAAAAACATATTTCTCCTCACGTCTATGGGATTAATATATTTTATTTCCACTTATGTGAATTGAGTTTGGAAAAATGGATTCAATATTTGGAATAATTATAATCCATATTTAATACTAATTTCAACTTAATTTTTGACCAAAATGAATAGTAAAGACAATAAAATTTATTTATTGAGGTAAAGGTAAATAAGGATTTACATGGTGTTCTGGTAAATAAGATAAAGGCCAAATGAAATAAAACTTATCAAAAATATAATAGATGGAAATATTTCATTACTATAATTTCTAATTCTCAAGAATAATCTATTTATGACCTTTGGTAAAATTAAAAATTTGGGTACATCTTTTTCTTCCCTATGATTAAAAGTGCTACCTCTTTCCACTTATAAAAGGCTATCATCTATCATCAATTATTCATAGCCTGAAACCCTTTTTTATCGGTAAGAAAATTCAAAAATAAATTAAAAACATCTAAAAACTCATCATAGAATCGTTATATTCAAATCAAGTCTAACATAGGAAGTATTTTTTGAAAACCAAAAGAGGATACTCAAAGATGAGATGATGTCATTCAATGAGAATTTTAATATTTTTTCTTCTTCCTCATCATTAAATTATTATTAAAACATAATTTTATAATGACTTTTTTATCTTAAATAAAATTATATTTCGTTAAGATATGATCATGCCCTATAAAAATCTTTACTACCATCAGATTAGTTAGGAAATCATTACTCGTGTGTACGGTAGTCTTCCACCTCACGAACCGATCACATTCTTTTTTCCACTACTACCTATCATGATTTGGGATGATAATGGATATAGAGTATATATATATATATATATATTATATTTATAACATATTTCTACCTATGGAGTCATTATATCATATATACATTTTTTTACATTCCATTCCAAAGGGGATATGATATCGTTGCACGTGTGTTTTTAAGACTAACTCCTTGAAAAGTAATGTGATTTATTTTTAAAAAATGATTTACATGGATGGTGATATGGGTAAATATACGGATTATATGTGATATAAATGGAATAATAATGATAGTAATAAAATATTTATCATTCATTAAAGAAACTATATCATTGGATTTCTTACCTATTCACACACTTAAAGATAATAATATCATTTGTGTACATGTGGACTACCATTTTCACGAAGCAATGTGAGCCTTATATAATCTCCATGACACATGGAACATATATATAAATATATAATATGGTATTTCCTATATCATAAACACTGTGATATGTACATCCTACCACCTCTATGATCGTAACATTCTTCATTTCTCAAAACCAACATTAATTATTGGTCTTAAAAGTAAAATTGATATAAAAATATCATAATTATGTCATTATTATTTATTTGGAGGCGATGTAACAATATAATATGCAGAAGAATAAGAACATTAGTAACAAATTAGGAATGATAAAAAAGAAAATTAACACCTGAACCAATTGGAATAATTATTTTTTATTTATAAACTGATGATAAGATGTTATAAAAGGATCATATATGATGTTGTATAAATTAATACATTAATTTAATAAGTTAATAACATTTTTAATAAAACTATAAATAAGGTTAAATAATCTTTCTAAAAAAATTATTGTCAGGTAAAGGATTCAATATTAATTTCATTTTATTGTGTAACCTTTGTATGTTATGCACTGATTTCATTTTTAGGGTGTATACACAACCCATTTCACAAGTAATATCAGGAATAATTCATAACTAATGATATATTAATTTTATGTTTTAATTATTTCATCTTAGTGGATCTGACTAAAATATTACCATGTGTTAAGGGATTTTGTCTAAATATTCCTGCATTGAGGGATTCTATAGTGTTATGCATTTGACTGTTTTTATATAGTGTATATACTTCCCATTTGAAATGTCGATTCAGGATTCATAAAATATTTTTTTTTTCAAATTGAATTATTTCATCTGAGGGGATTTGACATGAAACTTGAAAAGTTGTAAAAGTTATTATACAATCTAACTTTTTTTCCAATTTTAACATTCTCTTGAAACAATAACTTTATAGTAATCAATATCAAATTTTCCTCACATTTAAATATAAAATACATATTCTTATGTGTTGTATATGATTATAAAATAAATATAATACCATGTATTCATACATTGTTCACTTTAAATTTAATTTGATTAATTAGGGATAGATAGATAAATTTGTATCCTTTACTCAATATAGATATTTAATGATAAGACACACTGTTCATGAATTAAATTAATAATTTATTATATTACGTTTTATTTGGAAATGTATAATTGTGTGGGGGAATATTATTGATAGCCCCTTGAGTCATTTATGGGTCTCATTAAACAAATCAGTTGGTAAAACTAGATGAGTTTATAAACAATAGTTTCAAATTAGTTGGTCAAACCCGATGAGTGTGTACCCATATAGTTTAAAATTTCTTTTAAAATTTCTTGACTGTAGAGAAATCATTTTTTTAAAAGATAATGTCTAATAATTAATCATTTAGTTCATTAAGAATTCACTTATTATGATCCAAGTTATTTTTTTCAATGATATTATATCTAGATAAAATTCATTTGGAGTTATTAATTAAATGATATTGGTTTTCAATTATTTATATTTAAATATAAAATATGAATTATCCAGTTATGGTAGTCAACTTATTGATTAAGGGTCACATGTTTTCAATTATTTATCTTTAATTATTTATTGTCATCTATGATATTTTTCCAATAATATTATATGTGGATACAGTTCCTTCATTAGTTTATTAATTACATGACATGCGTGTTCAGTTATTGACATTTCCATACTGATTATACTTATTGATTCATGGTTGATTTCAATATTTTTAAACCTTACTGGTCATTTGAGCACAAACTTATTTTTTTTATTTACTAAGGATATGAAAAAGATATCATTGATTGTGTTTTCAAGGATATATTTCATTTTATATTGTTATATATTATATTTTATTTTATATTCAGAATGTGAAATGCGAATCATATATGTATCTATTTCACCAAAACAACTAATCTAATTGGACCTTCCATATTGTAATATTTTATTAGTGCTAATTTAATAAATAATTCACCAGTTTTTATATTCTCCGGTTAGGGATAATGTAGTTGGTATCTGAGGATGTTTAGTTGAAACATCCAGAATGGATTTAGGTAAAAATTGAATAAGAAACATAATCCTATGATAACATTAGTGGAAAAGTATATAAAAACATAATTTTTTTGAAGAAATGTATTATGTGGGTTTTATTATAAATACATCCACTTATAGAATTTACGAGTGGACGTGGTTCAGGAATAGAGATATCAAGGGGTAATATCTTGGAAAATGGTGAATTAAGCTTCACTCAATCATTACTTGGTGCATAACTACAGGCCTTCCTGCACACCTTGTTTGTAAATCTCATGTGACATTGTTAGGATAATTCAAATACTTATTACCAACCATTATGAAGGATTTGAACATAAATATATCCATAGTGAAACCAAGTTTATGATGAATAATTTTTTTAAATTTAAGATAAGTGTTACACCATATTAAGAATTATACATTATTATTTATAATTTAAAATATTATGAGCTAATCTATTAAATGTAATTGTTTTGAAATTGACCATTGATGGAAAAAAGATATCAATACTCATTGGCAATGTTGATATTACCCTTCTGGGGATGCCAATACAGCTGGTACTAGAACTGATAATATTTTGGAAATATTACGTTATCTTAATCATGGTTTGACAAATAACCTTTCTAGGATAGAACAAACTATTCCACAATTATATTCTCCCATATATGATAAATTAATTTGATATAAACCTCCATCATTCGAGTGGATTTTCTAATAAAATATTATCTGAAATATGGATTATGTAGGAAGAGAAGTTATTTATGGTATTGGGATGTGATGAAAATGAAAAGGTTAAACATGTATAATACTTTATCAAATAAAATGGTTATAATTGTTTTTTATTAATCTAAAATACTAAAGAGGAATAGAAAATAGAACTCATGGAATTAAAATCATTTAAGGAGACATTCTTTGATAAATATTTCATTCATGAGCGTCAAATTATGTTAAATAGAGTTTTCCATATCATAAATAAATAAGATGAATAGGTGTCATACTGTATGAATCAAAATTTACAAAGATATCATTGTATGGTACAAGTTACATATGAAAAACAGAGTGTAATAATCCCAATTTCATTAATGAGTTCAAGTTATGTCTTTGATAGAAGATGGCAACTCATGGTTTTTCTTTATACGATTGAATAATTTTATGTTATATCATGTTATAGATTTTTTTATCCATGCCATATTGCTTAAAAAGGAAGTAAGAGAAAATTATTATAGAACAAAAAAATAGATAAAGGGAAGACGGAAAATAAGAAATTTTCCAATATGTGAAAATTGAGAGAAAGAATAAGCCTATTACTTTCATATAGGTTTTTAGAGTTTCTTATAAGTGTGTTGAGAAAATAACCCATTCAAAATATTTTAATGGAAATAAATAAATTTACAATGTGAAATAAATAAACTGTAAGGATATGATACACTATACAAATGAATTCACTAAACATGAAGGGAATATACCTCAGAAGTAGCAAAGGGATCATGGTCAATATAATGCTATTGATACAAAAAAGTGGAATGATTATTGTACTTGTGTGTTTAGATCCATGAACTACATTTTCAATGTATTTTATCGATCAATGTTTATTTATTATTATCATGAAACATATAATTATTTTATTGAAGTGTTATTTTTTAATGGATATGAAATCATGCATTAAATGGTACAAAGAAAAGTTATTCAATGTAATGATTGTCGTTTAAGAAAACAAATGATAATGGGAAGATAACCCTTAATATCTACTCTACATTGAGTTAATAATGATAATGATACGATTATAGGATAACATTAAGGACCATAAAATTTGATTCGGATTTTATGGTTCATGTTATCATTGATGGTGTTTACAATATATTTTTATCTATAGAATATTTTTGAAAAAATTAATATTTTTCTCGAAATAATTCATTTTTTAATTATGGTTTTACAATGCCAAATTTATTTAAATATTTTTAATGTGACATTAATAAACAGTTTATATTGTATACGGAATATAATTTTGATTTAGTAACCTTCCTTCTAAATTTTACTGGGCCTTTTTTTGGATGATCTTTAACACCAATGATTAATAAAATTGATTAGGATGAATGGTGGGTGTTAGTAGATATATTTTTCTAACCAAATTTTTTATGGAATATATTGTTACTCTTTTATAGATCCCATGATTCGTTAAAAGATAATTTTAGTTATTTGGAAATATAATTTCCTATAAGATTTTACTTTATTAAAGTATGAGGTGATGTATAAATTAGTCAAAGCACAACAAGATAATGGGATTATTCTTATGAAATGAAATAAAATGAAAAAAGTATATGTTCTTTTGAAAATTAACATACATTAGAAAATGGAAAATTAAATAATATTTTTTCCTACAATCATTTTTTTATGACATTAATGATATTTTAAAACCTCTAGGATATACATTTTCTCTCACACTCTATTTTTTATTTTATTCTATTTCTTTGTTTTATCTTTTTAATCTTTTTTCCCACTCATGTTCAGGGTGTTCCAGATTTATATGTGGTTTTTTTGTTTTTTGTCTGTTGCATGGTTTTGGTGCGTGGTTTAGAGTTTACCATGTGAACTCTTGGTTCTCAGTATTCTTTTTGATCAAGTTGAACTTTCATGATTTTAATTTCAATGGATAATAACAGATTGGTCCAAACCACGAGGATCCAAGTAAAAAACCACGCGGATACACATAGAAAACCATGTGAGTCCTTGGGTGTTTCTATTTGATGGAACATAACCTATTCATGGTTAGGAATATTATGTAGAAGGCATGTACAATGTTATGAAAATATGGACTAAACCATGTCACACTATTGATGCACAATTTATAAAACTATGTTTCTAAACAATGTGTTTTCCAAATGTGTCCAGTAAGGGGCCGAATGGTTGGTTCACAGAGTGTGAAACCATGAGAACTAACTATTCACAGTTCCCAGGTCACTTAAATTTTGATTTTATTCTTCTACCATATTTTGGATTTAAGCCCAATTCACTCTATTCATCCTCTATTCAGTACATATAAACCAAGGAGGCTCTTCCCCTCTCTCTGACACATCCCAACTCCTTTCTTTGATATTGTAAGGGGATTCCTTCAATATTATGTCTTTATCTTCATGTTATTTTATTCATTTATTATTCCTATTTCTCCATCTTCCACATTCTCATGAGTTCCCTTTATTCCTTGGAATTTTTGATATAGGGTTCATTTTTATTTAGGTGTTAATTTGAGGTTTTTTTGTTAAGGTTCCAATTTATTGTTCTTTCTCATTGGAACTGTCATGGAGTTTTTGTCAGTGGGTGTTGAAGAAGCACCTATGGATTTAACAAGGTTTTCCTTTTCACATCCCCATTAAATTTATGAATCATAGGTTTAGTATTATTCACACATTACTTGGATATTAAATAATGATGTATTATTTTTAGAAAAATTGTTTGATATGAAATGTGGTGGGTTTATTTATTGTTATGAATAAAATGGTATTTTTTTTATTCAGATACGCACACTAAGTGATTGATAAATTGACCAGGTGACCTTTTCTTGTGGATTGTGGTTTTTAAAGAATGGTTTGGATTTTGAAATGTATTTGTGAAAATAAAAAATATTATTTGGGATTATTCAAAATGTTTTCCATGTTTTTTTGGATTTAAGTAGTGTTCTGTGTTAAGAATGTGAAAATGTATTGACATATGATGGAAATGTGTCAAGTTTATTTTTGAAACGAGTGATTTACAAAAGGTGTTTGAGGCCCATTTGTAAATTTCTTGAAATTGGTTGTCTTGAAATATATCCTTGTATTATTCTTTTATTTCAGTTATGTTGAATATTGTGTGAGGTCCATGATGAGAGGCTCCCTTGGGATAAAATAGTTGAAAGGCCCGAGATTGTTCCTTGGAGTGACATAGGGGTAACCTGTTGTGTGATTTACTTATATAAGATGTAAATTAATGGGATTGGTATCTTGTTTGGAATTCTTGGATAACCCCCAATTTCATCATTACAAAGGAACCATGCATAACTAGCAGATCTATGGTGAACGGTTGATACACTAGAATATAATTTCTCTACGGATAGTAGACATTGTCGTGGAAATTTATTTTCTCATGGATAGATCCCCTAGGTCATTCTAGGTAGGGTGTGATCAAGCACGTGGTAATGTTTATGTCATCAGGTGAGTCATACCTTTGGGATAAGTCAGATGTGTGTATGTTCTATATATTTCAATGATCTTATAGGTTCTCCATGTCGATAGACACATAGTTATCTACATTGGATGATTGATAGGCATCCTCGGTGGGTACTCTTACATGTTATTTTTTTCATTTCCCTTATTATATGATCATTGTTTCTATTTCCTTGTATGTGGTATTTATTTATTAAAAATGATGTATTTTATTCAAAGGATTATGTAATTTTTTTTGAATTTTGTTTAAACTTCCCATTACCATTTTTAAATAAAAAATCATCCTTATAATCAAAAATGTGTGTGTCTTCATCTTATAATAGAACCTGGATTTGAATGAGAAAATAGAAATTAACCATGATTTGTTTTAACGTTAAAATGTGTAGAAAACATAGTTTTTTATGTTGTATTTCTGATTTGAAATTTATGTTTCCTTATTTAAATATATTTCATTATGAAGAAATTTTTCATGCACACCTACTGAGTTTTAGGAGATAAATCTATATTTAATATAGCTTTATGCTTTTGGTGTCAGTTTGAGCTTGGTTTCGATTACTGTGGGTGATGGTTGGTTTTAGGATTCAAGAACGACCACTAGGGTCACATGGAGACTTAATGGTAATAATTTTTAATTGGGTTCTGTTGTTCAGTTTATAGAACTTTTTGTTTTGTATAAATGATATTCAATTTGGTAATTGTATTTATTATGGGATGTTATGTATATTTTCGATTGTTAAGATTATTTTTTTGGGAGAAATAATTCCCTTTATTTATCTGTTGATTCTCTAGCACTAGTTACTAGTTCGCGAGGATCAGAAAAGCCTACCAGTCATTGCCTTTAGGTAATATGGGTGACTAGTTTGGGGTCAACCCAATTTGGTTAATGTAAAAATGGTATCAAAGTAGGTTAGTTTATTTAGAGGACCTAGATTTCAGAGTCCCCTTTATTATTTGGTATGTAAAGGAAGATTGATTAGGACTATTGATGTTTGGGGATTTCAGTCGCTTTACCCTACTCAATTAAATTCTTATTTTCCTAAGAGTGTACCATAGTGGCACAACATAGGGTCGATCACAAGGAGGCCGCTTATACGCACTATATTTTCAATTGTCACTTTTTAATTTAACTAATATAAAACTAACATATATAATATATATGGGGGATTTTGATTATGAAAATTAAATCAAAATGAAATATTAAATCTACATTATCAATTAAAATACCAAAGAAAATCGAACTGGAAAGAACAAGTTAAAGGTAGCAGCGGTGGACAAACGTTGATCGTTGGACACTCCCTTTAACATTGTTTACGGATATATTTTCATTAAATTATCCAATGTATACCTCAATACCTCAAGGTATACACCTAAATAATCTAGATACCATATTGAAACCTCATACATGGGTGCTGATCTTCTAATGAAAGTGTTCTGATTACCTGAAGACCTCCAAGTAACCAAAACAGGATGAACTCATCGTGCTCAAAAGCGAGACATCGCCAAAGAAATTTAAACCATGAGTAAAACCACTTTAAAATAATTATAATATAAGAAATCTAGAATAATTTATAAGAAATTGAAAACACGAGAGAAAAAGACCTCATTCATTCATGCAAACAAGTTCCAGGATAGTTTAAAAGAAAATATTTTACAATGAAAGCACAAACTCAAAAAGGGAAATGTCTTCGGATCTCCGTTTCCCACCACCACTTGGATTTAGCCCATCATGGCTTGATTACATCATGTAATAATCCTATACTATTGCTCTCTCAAGCCAAACCCCTTTGTGACGGATGGTGTGGGGAAGAATGGAATATCTTGTGAGGTAGGAGCTCCCCTCCTTTTATAGACAGATTTTATCTTCACAAATTTGTCGCTTTTTAGACCCATTAAATGGCCGATTCACGCATTTCCCTCTTCATAAATATTGTTCATCAATGTCTTTTCCGTCCACCCTCAAAATTTCAGATTAACTGGACGCGTATTGAAGGATTTATGGTTTTTCTATTGAACATAGATTTCTCTGGATGAAACTTCCTGGAAGCTTCCTTCAAAAATCTATCACTAAAAGGCCATTATAAAGGATTCCAAACGTCTTGAAATTTATTGAGGAGACGCGACTTGGAGTCCTCTGTCATATCCAGGTAGAATTGCATCATTTGGAGTAGTGTATGCCGAAATATGCTTCCATTAATATGGTGGAGTCAATGCAGTCCTCCCAGAAAATATTGTCAAATTCATTGATTTTTTTGGGCACCATTAATATCTATTCAATCCCTGGTCCTGAAAAAAAGGTTGAAGGAAATAAAATAAGCGTTCCAAAAAAATTCGAATCATAAAATTTGGAAACATATTTTATATGAAATGACCAAAATACCCATGTGATAAAAATCTGTTAAAAATCCAGAATTAGGCCATTTTTGCATTTAGGCTCAAAATAACACCAAAACCTAAATATGTAACAATTGCCCATTAAATAACACTATTGTGGGTTTATAAACATTAAATTACAGTATAAAATATGTGAAAATATTAGCTTCATCAACTATGGAAACCTGGGTTTTAGTTATGAGGTAGTGTTTGGCCTTCATTTTCAATTTCAAGCCTTGGGTTTCTAAGGGAATTTGGATTTTGTTTGGTTTCTCTAGTCTTTGATGGTTGTTTGATGTTTGGGATATGGAATGTGAGCTAGGAAAATGGCCTCGATGAATGAATAGGGAATTGAAATCATTGTGGAGCCAAGGAAATGGATCAAATAGAATCCATGCAATGGTGGCATGATTTTTATATGGCCTCCAACCATATTGGACAAGTCACCATTCGACACCATTGTACCATTGTGAATTGTTTTAGGTATTCCCTGATTCTAAAAATTGGTTTGAAAACCATTGATTTTTAATCATGGAAATTGGATTAAATGTTGTAATGATTTGGTTTTGGGGAGAAAAAAATTGACTTTTAAAATATATTTATAACAAATATTAAAAAATGGATTTTTATAAAATAATTCCTGGAAAATTGGGATTAGTTTATCGATATTGAATATATTTAACTAAAACCTGGGGTTTATCAAAATTGATTTTTAAGAAAACTGGAATTTTTTCAAGGAGGGTTTTACATTTTTTTGAATGGGTTGAAATGAGTTTTTGGATAGAATTCATGAGATTTATATTTTTAAATGGAATGAAATGGATTGTAGTGTGGAGTTTGAAAGTGGATTTTGTTTAGTGGTTAGTGGTGTTAAAAAATGGTTTTTGTGAATTTTAAAATGGATATTGGTTTTGAAATGCTTATTTTCTAGGAAGAGTGTTTGGAGTTTTTTTAATAGCGTTGTGAAAATTAAAATGGGAGTAAAATTGAGAAGTTGAAAAAAGGGTTGAATGTTTTATTTTGGAAATTATATTTTATTAAACAGTGGTATTATTATGAGATCTCATATGTATGAATATGTGTATGAAGGTGGATGGTTGATGGAATGATTGGTTGTGTGCTCAAATTGGGATGAGAATATATGTGTGTGAGGATCCATGGAATACCAATGGTGAAGTTGAAACATCCAATGTTTTTTCTTTTCAAAAGTGTTTTTAATAGGAAAATATTTAATGTTTTAATAACTGGTGATTGTTTTCTGTTTCGTCATGTGATTTGGGATTGTTGTTTATGTGGTATTTTTAGTTTGTAAATTATTGTTAATTAATCGGTTTTGATTATGTTATTTTTTATCATTTCTTATTGTACGTCCCCACCAATTATTTGATATATATTCAAGGTGAATATATGACTGGATCATTGTTAGTAGAACCTCCAATTGATTAAATCGTGGATTTCCTTCTTCAATTTTTTAAGTTGAATCCTCCTCTCTTTTACGGTCAATAGGGTCCTCTTGAAGAAAAAATGTGTATGAAGAGAGTCTAAAGGATATTCAGTTTCCCTGAGTTATTTGAGTCTCTAAAGGTGATGTTTTATACCTTTGTGATCTAATGTCTGGGTTGCATGTGGTGGAAGTTGGTCATTTAGACCACGCCTAGGGATAATCTTATATGGGAGTTCACTAAGGCATTGTTCATTCAGTATTTTTTCACAAATGTAGTGAAAGTGAAGAAGGGAATAACGATGTATTGTCTACTACAAGATTATATATCTGTGCTGTCATTATTTATTATTTTTTAGATATAATTACTTACATTATAAATTGGGCTACATGTGATCCATTAATGTCTTGCCATTTTGAGAAAGGAATTTTTCTTGATTTGAAGTTAAAGGTGTTAGAGATTGGTCTGTCCTCCTTTGCCGATGTGGTGAGTCAAGCCTTTAAGGTTGAACCAGTGTTAGATAGAGTGGTTATGGTAGTCCAAATTCCTCTTTTCTCTAGAATTAGTGAAGAGTATTATAGTAAGGATATGTGTAATTAGCATGAATCTATTGGTGCAGGTCGTGGAATTAAAATTTCATTAGATTTTCTGTTAGCCTTTATTAAGCGCATGATCATGGTGTGTCATCAGGGCGGAACGTTGGATCATAAGTAGATGTCATGTATGAATTATCCAAATAAATTTCATATATATGAAATCATAGTTCATCTATAATAGTTCTTTTAGTGTTTTTATACGAACAGACATAGAGCCTGATCCATCTCCCAAAAAAACCCTAGACCATTTTCAAAAGTAGTGTGCTATTTTTAGATCAGTTTAAATTTCATTTATTCTACCCTATTTTTGGGTCATCATTCAATGTTTAATTACCAGTTCCATTTTGTGTTCATGAATGCTCCCCATATATTTATGTGTGTGAACTAGTGGAACCTATTCCCAAAATGTTTTTTGTCAGTTCATGCATTTAATTCAGCTAACCATGCTGTTGTTTTCTATTAGTGTGTATATTTAAATCACCTAGAAATGTTTTTGATGTTGTGTCATAAAAAGGTAAATTCACGGTTGGAGGATACTGGCTTCTCACATTGAGGTAGTGGATTTCTCAATACATTATGGATCCAACCCCAGGCCCTGAGGTGAGGCTTGCATATAGTTAGGAGTCGCAGGGTTGTTGGGGACCTTGGTCTAGATTTTGTCTTAAGTGACGAAATGGGGGCAATTAAAGTTTCATGGTTGTATCTTACACTTCTAGGAAGGACCTAATTTTTTAAAAAAGTTGTATATGACTCAATTACCCGTATTAATTGTGGTTTGAATTTTCTGATTTGGTAATATAAATGTGTGGAGGTATAATTTTATTGAAGTTACACTATTTATTCTTTTTCAGATGTGAATCTTATATCAGTTTTCCTTGTGTGGTTATCCTTTTCATATTAGTTTTGTCTTTGTTTTGTGCTCACCTAGAGATGATTGTTTCTTATAAATATGTTTAATCAAGTTTGGTTTTTCATGTTGGGTTTTAGTTACATTCATCACCCCCCTAATGGGGGGGGGTGGTTGGAATATGTGGAGATTTCCTAATTTTCCCTATATTTGATAATTTGAACATAATTTATGAAATCATAATATAAAAATTATATTTGGTGGAATTTTTTGTTTTTTCTGTAACGTTTCATTTTTTGATGAATTGTAAAAAATACAGAATTTTAATTGGAAACTATGATTTGATTTAAATTATTTATAAGGATTATCTAAATTTGGAATCATATTTAATGTAAAATTAGTAAAATTATAAAAATCATAACACAATTTTTTTCAATTTAATCATTTTCATACTGAATTTTGATATAATAACTTTCTAGAATTTTGATGATTTTCTCCATGAAAACATGGTTTGTCATCACATCTACAAGATTAATATTATATTTATTTTTTCCCCATATATGAATTTCATTTTTAAAAATGGATTCCATATTTTGAATCATAACAATTTATATTATATAATATTTTAAACAAAATTATTGTAAAAATGGAATACTGAAAATAGTTATAATTGATTCCTGTATATAAGGTAAACATTAATTTACTTGGTGTAAAAACTAAAAATAAAAGGGTTAAAAGAAAGAAAAATTATCTAAAATATATTATCTTGAAAAATATAGACCGTATAATTTATAAGTCTATGTAATACTCTATTTTTTACCCATTTCTCATATGAATCCCATTGGTACACATTATTTTTCTCAAATATTTCAAGTGTTCCACTCACCTCACTCATAAAAGGACACCCCTATCTAATTTTATTCAAACCATAAAAACCATTTTCTCTGAACAGTCCTAATCAAATAACATCACAAACTTCCTCTTATCATTCATGAAGACTTATTACAGGATGAAATCAATCCTGGGAAGGATTTGTTGCAAACCAAAGGAGGATACCTGAAGAAGATGTTACATTCATCAGCCAGCATTCTTATTTTTTATCTTCCACCACCTCCTTAATTATTATTAAAACTATTTTATATAATAAAATAAGAATCTTACATGTTACAAGATTTTTTAATGAAATGTATATGACCTAATAATACCTCCACTTTAATAAAATGGGTAATGAAATCAGAATTCATTTATACGATAGACTACTACCTTGCGAATCGATGTCATTCGTTTTTTCCATTAGCACCTCTCACAGTTTTGTTTGATGATTGATATAAATTATACATATTATATTTATATAAAAATTATACCTCATGTTTAATTATTTCATATATAGTTCATTCATTCCATTATGTAGGGGAAATGATTATGTTGCTCATGTGTCTGGAGGACTACCGCCTCAAGAAGCGATGTTGTTTGTCTTTCACTAACACTTTACATAGAACGTGATAAGTATAAAGTTAACTATTATATGTGATATAAAATTAAAAATTTTGATATTAAATAAATATTTTGTCATTATCAACATATAATATTTCATTTTATTTCTGTCCTTGTCACTCACTTATTAATGAAAATATAATTCGTGTACGTGTGGACTATCACCTCAAAGAGGTAATTTGACTCTCATCATATCACCACACCACATGGATGATATATATAAGAATATAACATTTCATATATAATATTATAAAAATTATTAAAGGATAAAATATTACTTACCTCCTTTCCATAATGATCATTGAAAAAAAAGAAATATCACTCATGCATACATATGACCTACCCTCTTCATGATCAAAAAATACATATTTTCTTAAAACCAACCTTACATTTAGATCTTGAAAGTAATTTTGATTCAAAAAATAAAATAATAATTTAATAATATTTTTTATTTAGTAGATGATGGAACAATATAAAATTTGAAAGAACCATAACATTCCAAATGAAGCACAAATGAAAAAAATGAAGAACTTGACACCCAAGAATAACGAAAAATATGAATGATTATTAAATAAAGGAATATAATATATTATAAAAGGAACATATATGATATTATAAATATTAATTTTTTTCTATAATAAATTAAAAACATGATTAAAATAACAATACAAGGGGTTAAATCGCATTTAATTAAAAGGAAGTGTGAGGTATGGGACTTTGTCCCAATTTTCTTTCATTGAAGCACCTTTGTATGTTTCGCACCAAATTCTTTTTTATGGTATACACATTATAAATTTCACATATATCGTTATTATTTATAAAACATTTATGATATATTATGTATCAATTTAAACTATTTCATCCTATTGGATTAAACATAAATATTTCGAAGTGGAATGTTATTTCATTTTAATTTCCCATTATTAAGGCATAATGTAATGATATACACCTAATTAATTTTATATGGTGTTTATACTAATCATTTAACATGAAATATCATCATTCAATAAAAATTCATGGTATTTTATATTTATATTAGAATTATTTCATCTAATGGGATTCAAATCTAAAATAATGAAATGTTAAAAGTTATTATTCAATCTCACATTCATTTATGATTTTCAACATTCTCTAGAAACAAGAAAATTGTTGCGATATTATTTAATTGGCCATTAAATTTCTCTAAAATATAAATTTTTTTTATAATGTATATTATTATTTCATAAACTATATTCCATTTTTACCTACAGTTTCTACTTTGAATGTTATTTGATTGATAATATAAATATAAATAGATTTTTTACATTGCCCAATTGAAATATACGATGTTAGGGAAAATTGTTAATTAATTAAATAATTAATTTAATATATGAGGAATGATTTGGTCATCCAGACATAGGTTGGCCCATATTACTGATAGAACCTCGATGCATTGAGAGGTTTAATGAGAAAATTAGTTGGCCAAACTATATGAGTTTTTATAAAGTAGTTTTAAATCAAAAGGCCTAAATAGACGAGTTTGTACCCACTAGTTTGAAAAAATACTTTTATTTATATTCATAGTATATTTATCATATATTAGTGACATGTTGTCCAATAATTAGACATTTCATTCATTAATAATTCAATTATTTTGGTCCACGATATTTAATTAATGATATTATATATGGATGTACCTCATTCACAATTATTGATAACATTGAATGTGTTTCAAGTTATATACCATGAAACATTGATAATTCCTTACACAATTAGGGTATTCATGTTATTTATTTAACGATTTTTTGTTTTCAGTTAATTTCCTTTCCATATTGATTATTATCCTTGAGATTCTAGCATTTATATTATCTATGGATGCACGTCAATATTAGGATATTGATTATAGGTCATGTGTGTTTTGTTATTTATCTTACCATATTTATTATTATAATTGAATAATTATTTCTTCTACTATATTTATCCATTACTAGGCATTTTTCCTCAACATTATTTTGTTTCCCTTCCATAGGTATATGAAGAAAAGATGTTTTAATGAGTATTCAAGTATATAATTTATTTTCTATTGATATGTATTGTGTTTTATTCTTTATGGCCAATGTAAAATGGGTATTACGTATATATCTATTACTCTAAAAATACAAAGTTAATTCATTCTTCCATATTCGACCATGTGTATCAATTCTAATCTCTTAAAGCAGACACCATCTCTAGGCTACTAGGGTTGGGGTCACTACAATATGTGTATCACAACTTGATCCTAAAATAAAATAATCATATAAAATAAATTAAATATAATTAATCATGAATACTTTATTAATTTAACATACTAGGATTATATGATTTTTTTCAAATTTTATTTAATTCCATCAACATCTTATGTTATAACCAACATCAAGCTTAAACCGACCATGTAATATTTTTATATGACCGTTATAACCTATCCATTAATATGATGGTATGAATATAAATAAACTAAATATAAAATATATAAATTCCATAATAAAATAAAATAAAATTTATTTTCTAATTCTGAGGAAACAAGCACCCAATTTTTAGTGAATTCATTTTATTCTTTAAGAATACATTTTCGTCACAATTGAAAATTATTTATTTTTATAAGAGACATTTATGATTTTTTTCTCAAAAAACTTTGATTTTTTATTCTATAAAAAAAAATACTTATTAAATAATAATTTCAGAATTATATTATAGTAACCTTTCAGTTTTTTACATAATGATTGTTTTTCCAAGGAATATTGAGAAATATGGATTTTTTTTTAAAATTGTATTTTTGCTTCAATCATGTAATAAGTAGTATTTTTTAAATATTTTCCATGTAAAATGATATCTACCTTATTTTAAATAATCCACTTATTTTCAATAGAATTGTATTTATGTTTTCATGTGGCTAATTTTTTTATAATTAAAAATGCATATTTTATGAAGAAACAGTTTTAATTAGAAAAATGTGTTTTTATAAAAAAAATATAAATTGACAATTTTTTTTAAATATATAAATTATATATTTGATAAAAAAAATTTACATTTATTCAATTTTTTGTAGGTATTGTATAACCATAGACTGAATTATAAGCATAAAAATAAATTTATTTTTCTAAAAGGTTTTTTTCATCATGTGTTGCACACTTATATTAAAATGAATTTAATCCCCTTATAGAAATATAATTTGACCAAAAAAAATCTGTATTTTTATTCATGGGGTGTAAATTTGTTAAAATGTTTTGTTTTATATTTGGCCAATATGAATAGTAACAGAGGTAAATTTATCTCCTTATCAAAGGGAAAATCTGGTTAATCCATGTTTTCTGTAAGTGACTAGGCCAAAGGTTTTCGTGTTGATTCCTATACTATGAATTTAATTTGACCTCTAACATCTTATTTTTTAAAATATAGTTTTCAATGGAAACATTTCCATGAAATTTACCTATTTCATATTTTTAATAAAGAAAGATACAACCTATCACTCTGTTATTTTAAAAAATCACATATGCTTAACATAGGGACAAAATAAAGTGGTCAATGAACTTTAGTCATAATTTTAGGAATAAATAAATTATCATCACAAACGTAATTTATTTAAATTTTTATTATGGTTAATTAAATACCTTAAATGAATTTTCATCACTTAGACAATATTTATTCAATTTATAAGAAAATAAAATAATGTATTTTTTAAATTATAAAAAGGATAAAATTTTAATTATTTAAGTTTCCATAAATATTTTATCGATCAATTCGATATATAATGGTGATTTGAAATTATTATAATTAACTATTCATTTATTCACGATTTATTTAATTTCAAATTTAATGAATGCTATTAAAAATAGCATTAATGATATTTTATAATAAATAATATTTTATTATATTATTTCAAATTCATAAAAATAATTTAATATTAAATTGGATTAATATATGGTTTAAAATATAAGAAATGGCCTATTTGTGCGTTATTCTTCATTTTATAGTAACATCATTACCCTTTAATGTATAGAAAACATTAATATTATGAAAATTTTAAAAAGGGATAACTGGAGGTTAAACCTAAAAGAAAATTTTGATAAGAAACTCAAATAATTCCCCAAATTTTATTTGATTATTTTTTTATCCAAATATTATGATATAATATTATAAATTTTTATCTATTTTGTGCATCAAAATTAATTTAGATTAATTTAATATTTGATAAAATTATGAAATTTCCCTCACCTAAATTATAAAAGGGAACCCCTTATTTCTATTTTTCACACCACATTTATTCATCTATATTAACAAAATCCTACAACATTATCTTCTGAAATACCCTATAAATATTATAGTGGTGTAATTATTCCAAAAAAATCTAACCCTAGGGTCCTTAAAAGGAGACATAAAGGATTAATATCAAAGAATGGGATATCATATTAAGAAGTTACTTTATTTTTAATTTTTCTTTTATCTCTTATAAATCAATTATATTCATCATAAAATAATAACCTCAGTATCATAAATATACTTTAATTTCATTATTATTATGAAGCCAAAACTCTCCACCCACATTTTCATCAAATGATTAGTGAATGTATCACTCATGTGTATGTATGACATACCATATCCACGTAGTGATACAATTGATTAAACATATCCTTATTTTGTGTATGGGTATATTTATGGTTATAACATTTATATATGATACCTATGAAATAATTATAATTTTAAAATGATAATATAATATCTAAATTATTACCTTCAAAACCATTGAAAAATGATTTAATCACTCGTGTGTATATTTTGAAAACCACCTCCACAAAGTGATGTGATTTGTTTTTAATTTCTATATTATTTGGAAGATAATAAGGTTCTATTTAATGAATATAACTTATATATGATATAATAATGAAGTTTCATTTTTTATTTATTATTTACCATTCTTTTGTTCCATTTATCTAGAACTGAAGACAACTTTCATTTGTATATATGGCTTACAGTCTCTGTGAACTGTGTAATTCATTTTACTGTATATAATTTTATAAATGACTCTGGAAATATTTATAATGAATATATATGATATTGATATCATGATTACTTTTTTTATATTATTTAACCATTATCAATGAATATTAAATAAAACCATCAAACCAAAACATCAATGAAAAACGAACGAGATATCATCTAGAACTATGATTTCAATAAAGAATATTTAAAAAATGGGTGATATAAAGTTATATGTGGTTAATATATAGTATGTTAGATAATATTGTCCTTATTAAATATATTTATATGTAATTTATATTTATTTTACATGAGGTTACATTGTATATGAAGGATATCGAACCTAATGTAAGGTATTTTCATCTCACATTTATTTTTTTGAGAAAAATTCCATATTCACCACTTGTTTCATTTTTATGGTATATGTACTACCCATAAATGTAATTTATATTGATAATAATAAAATTTATGTTCACTTACATATTAGAATAATTTTTTCCTTTAATTTTGTTTTCATTTTAATGTTACCGAAGTAGTTAGGTTTTGTGTAACAATATCATTTTTTATCAAGATTATTGATGATCTATAATGAAGATAAAATATTATGATATAACAATAAAATAACTCATGAATTTTATTCTCCAATGTTTGTTTGTTGATAATTATTTATTTCTATTCTTTTTCCTCAACTTAAATACTCAATATACTGAAAATATATTTTTAAGGACAATTAACATTATTTTTCTCATAGGAAGAATAACCATTTTCTTCCATATAAATCTTTTCGATAATTTTATAGTTTTCTTAAAAATTATAATATTAATTATTAAATAAATTTAAATATATGATTTAATTTTTTTTGAAAATGGAATTAAATTAATCTTCTTTTTATTTTCTAAAAGTTGTGTTTTTTTAATTTTTTCAAAATTTGAAAAGGTTTTATTAATTTAATATATTTCACAAGAACATAATTTCTAACCATAATGACCTATAAATGGGTTTAATATTATATTAGATGTTTCAATTTTTATTTTCAAAAATAATTCATTCCACAATATTTAAAAAAATCATTTTTATGGAATTGATTTCAAAATGGAAACAATATTTTCCAAAACAAATGTTTCCATTTTATTTTAAAAGTAAATATATTCATCAAATATGATTTTTCTTTATATAACTTATGATTTTATAGGTATATGATCAAAGGATTACATACATATTCATTATCTGTTTGAATTATTTTTTTATAATAATATGTTTATGAATGTAGTACCTTTTCCATGTGTTATACTATATTAAAGTGAAGAAATGTTTCTGAAACCCATTTCATTTCCATAGGTTATTCCATGATGAAATATTTATGAAACTCATTTATTTTTATGGTTTATGACATTATAAATTTATTAGGATATTTTGGTACACATAAGTATGATTTTACTCATGGTATGGTTTGGACCTATATCTCTACCCAATGCATTGGGTAAAGAAGGATAACTCAAGTGGTAAATATATTAGGGATATGGATAATTTTATATACACAATTATATTCATTCACATGGATTTAATTTCTATAAAATTATATCTGGACATATATTTCATGTTTGTCGACTTACGTGTGGACATGGATTCTGTGTCCATAATATTATGCATGGAACAAGATTTCACGTCTATAAGATAATATGTGGACTTGGTTTCATGACTATAAGTTTATGTGATTCCCAAATTCAATTTCCATAACTTAATAAGTGAATCTATTTCTATTTAAACAATTTCACAATGTAACAATATTATTTGTATTCTACAATTCAGGTTATGTTCAATTTTTTCTCTCATGGCTCATATTCATTGAAAAATTTATTATTAAAACCTTATTAAATACCAATAACTTTTCCATTATGGATGATTATGTTATATTATCTTCTGGTTATGGTTTCTAAATGTTATTATCATGTTCTCATACCCATATTCTAATGTAATTGTTATCTGATAATTGATATCAAATTTTTTTCCCTTACTGAGTTTCTCATCTCATCCTTTCTTATGTTTCATTTAGCCTCTCATGATCAATGGTTCATGTACTTTATAAAATTTATGATTACTATGTGGGAAGATTTCTGTTGGAGATGTATATTATCTTTAATTAGATTATCGTGTATCTAGTTTCTGATGATATTATACCCTTACAGTCCTCTACCATGTATTTGTGAAATAAATTAAATATTCATCTAAAAATTTATATATTATATATGTGTATCCCGATCCATTAACGTTGGTATTAGTGGATTGGATTAGTCGATCAAATGAGATTAATATTAGAATGAATTATTGAAACACCAGTGGATTAGTGTTATTAGAGGAAAAAATGCAATTTTTTTAGAGTGATCATGAAAGACCTAGTTTAAACCTAAGGTGAGACATTTCGATCTAGGTGACACTATAATATGTTCACTGAACAGGTTCACCACATGACCTCATGTGTGCCTCCCTATATGCCAGATGTTGCTGACTAGCAGTGAGTATCTAATGAGATAATTTGGGATATTATACCATATTTACCAGAGTCAAATAATAACTGAATAAAACATAAATAATAACCAATTGATAATAATAAATAACCATTCATCAAAAAATTATTTCGATAAAATGAGTACAATCCCACAGTCATACAAATAACAATGTCATTTCATGTTGTTGTAAAGGAATATAAGAATCCAAAAATAAATATAAAATAAAATCCCCAAAATGGGCCTCAGTATCTAGTCTAGTTCTCTTATCATTGCCTCATTAAAAATCACATATCAGAAATATATCATTGGACCGTTTCCATTATCTTGACCTATAACCTTGAAGTCTTCTTAGTTTCCCAATGATGGCCCATGAAGGTTACAATTATAGATCAGTAGGACACCACCAATGGTGACTAAAAAATATCCAGTCTTATATACTGTATGCATGATAATAGTGAAAAATGGCATACCTAGAATGATAAACTAATTTCATTATATGAAATTCTATAAATAAACCATGTCAGTTCTTAGTTGCAAGTGATAACCATACACATGAAACCTTATTTAATCCATTCTCTTCACCTAACTAATAAATAAGGGTGTCAAGAACTCTTCATCATAATTTAATTATCTTATCAAGTAATTTTGACAATGTACCTTGGAGCCTTAGTCTAGGCATCTAACTCATTTCCATATTTTAGGAGCTTGGAGCATCAATCTTCCAACATAAACAAGGTGATAATATGGTGGGTCTATGTAATCATTCCATATTAACCTAAGGGATAGGATCTAAAATATAATTTCCATACCATACCAATTATCATTTATTCTATTTTTCATCATCATTGACCTTTTTAACAAACATAAACAATAAGGATGACCTATTTCATTTTTCAATAGCTCATGGATCATTAAAATCAAAATCATTTTATCAATTAAAAATAATTCCAATTATCATTTATTCATTTCCATCACCATTAAAAATAATTTCAATCCATTTTATATCATGTATATCCTCCCTTTAACCATTTATTGTTCCCCCAAAGATACATCACAACCCATTTAGCGATTCAAGTTAATCCAAACAAAAATTTATTACATGTAACATAATTACCATAGTTACTTTTGTTTTACACTCTAAAGATATTAAATTATTTATCTATCATATAAATTACCACATTAAAGGGATTGGTACACCCCTTGGGTGATAATTGGATGAGTCTAATAATCTTTAATGGATCAAATGAGGATCAAGAGGGATCCAACACACCATTCAAACACCCAATTTATCATTTCATTCCAATAATTTAAACTCATAGAATAAATGAACTAAATTAAAACCTCATACAAATGAATAAACATAACAAATATGTTACATAACTTGTAGAAAAACTACCTCAACATTGTAGGCAACATCTTGCTCAACCATGGCCCTTAATTCCATAAAATAGTATTTAAAATAGAAACATAGAATCTATTTGAAAACCTGAGTATAGTGTATTTAGAAGAAGAAGAAACCTAACACCATGGTTCTTAAAAAAAATTATAAGTAGTAGGAGGGGTAAAATCACCCATATCTTTTATTTCCAACGAACGATGCTTCAAATGGCTAAAAATCGAAAGAGATTAATCCTTTGGAATATTGGGATGATGTAATTAAGAAACAATGGTTATGGAGGAGGAATATGGTATTAAAATAGATTAAGAAACATTAATCCTTGTGGATTAAAATGATCCGGTTTTTTCTTTATAAAGCACACAGATTATCTATAAAGTATTCATTATTGGGTTTCAATTGTACCTCACCCTATATCAAAGAGGGGGCCATGGTTGCGTTATTTTATAGGTAGCATGAATGAATGGAATAATAGTAAAGATTCCATGTTTTGGAAATTTTCTATGGACACGTGGTTTTTTATCCCCTTACACATTGTTTCAACCATGAAACCTCCACCCATAGGCTACACAGTGAACATTCATGGTTAGTACTAACGATGCACCAACTATGTTCCTTTTATAGTAAGGCAACTTTTCTACCTAATTCATGTACAGATTACCAAGGACACCATTAATTCCCCTTATATTTTATGGTAGAAATTTAATTAACCATTACAAATGAAGTTAAATCAAATTTTACACAAAATATACCTCCTCAATAGGTCAGGATCTTACAAACTACCCACCTCATAACTGCTCATCCTCATGCTACTCTCACATAAATCACTAATATCCTTGGTAAAAACGACATTCTAGAATAAATGTATATCCACTCCTCTTTCCCATGTTCCCTCCGGAACATGACCATGCTGTTACGTCATTTTAACAAATGGAATGGTCTTCCCAATAAGATTCATCTTACAATGATCCATAATACGAGATGGATTATCTTCAATGGATGCATCAAACAAAATGTTAACATCATAAACATCTATCACGTGATAATGGGATGGGTGGTACTACATTATCTATGACACAGGAAACAAATCATGAATAAAAATATATTATTTTGGAAGAGATAATCAGTATACCAACAATCCGATCATCTCCAAAATAATAAACTACCCCACGTATCTAAGAACCAAAATCCCTTACATCTGAATCTGATAATGGATGAACCTCGGTAAAACTCGAAAAAAAACATGATTACCCACTCTGACATCCATTTTTCAAGGATTTCAATACAAATATGAATTCTTTATACTATTTTTTATAACCATATTTTTTCAAACAAACTAATCAGGCTCTAAAGTCTCCTATTTAATAATCAGTCCCCACAACTGTGATTCTCCCACATCCATCCAACATAATCATGATCTAGATGGCCTACCAAAGAGTACCTCATTGGTTCCTTATGAATAGTCGCATGATATCTATTTTTATAGTAGAATTCAATGAGTGATATATTATTCTAATAAGATCCACCAAAGATTATGATCCATGCCATAAACATGAATTCTAGTAATTTGATTGTACCTTTAGATTTACCACTTATCTATAAGTGAAACACCAGGCTAAAATGTACCACAGTAATTAGTTTCTTCTGAGAACATATCTATAATAACATAGTGAAATGTAAATCATGATCTGAAATAGAACTTTGAATTACTCAATGAGAATGTTCTATATTCTAGATGTATAGGTCACCCAAATGGTGAACATGAAAAGTCTCGAAAATTGATAAAAAAATAAGATACTGTAGTCAACTGACCAATAATATCCCAAATTAACTTATTCTTAAAAGGAATTACTAGATGTTCTACCACAAGATTCTGAGAACATCATCCCAATTCTATTCTAGAATGGGAAACAATTTTAAATATATTTAAGATCACCGATGATTGACCTTCACAAGCTAACAGGTGTAGCATCTTATCATGAAATCTGCAATCTCCTGTTCCTTTCCCAACCACCAATATTGTCTTCAAATATCATGATACGTTTTTATTGAAAATAGGTTTCAAATGCCAAATCAATGAATTAAATTCAAGAATCATATCTTCCCATATACATGTATGCACAAAACACATCCAATAATGTAGATAATCACATCCTCCTTGATGGTTGAATCAGAAGGAGGATCCCCGTATTCATAACTATCCCTCAAATCCATACATTATGATTCCTCATACTAAATAATCATAACATGATTTAAAAGTTATCCCCCAATAGACACTAAAATGAGTGGCATGAACTCATGATCCTCCAGGACACCTAGACGAATCTCAAAAAGTAAATCCAACATCTTCCATATGGAACTGGATTTATAAATATGTTTCTTGAATTATAAAATAATTCATCCACAAAACAATATCCCTTACCAATTGTGTATGCTTGATAATCGTCAAAATAGTGCATGTAATGAACATATATCCACTATTTAATATTCAATCTTTTTGGGAAAAGATTGAATATTAAATGCACTTATGGTAAGGATAAAAAATATCACTCAAAATATCATGACACCATGACTTTATGGCATAAAAATCTACACCCATCATGATATTATGTGTAAGACAGATCCATTCACGTGGTCTAAAATTCTATAATCTATAAACCATGACTCGATATCGCTAGATCAGTGTTTCCATAAGTACAATATCAATTTCATTACAAAAAAATGTAAATACTCACCTGAATGGTGTAAGATCAAGATAAGTACAATGTTAAAATGTTTCATCTTCTCTAAAAAATAATTCTCATGTTCTTTTGACAACTCAGTCCTTATTTTCATATTTTTCAAGTGTGAGAGTTATGCTGCCAATAAATGTGTCTTTGATGAACCTTAAATAATATCCTTTCAATCTCAATAATATTATAATATAAAAAACATGTGTGGGATAATCCCATGATTAAACTACATGAACCATCTCTGGGTCTGTAGAAACACCTTTATCTGAATTGTATTGACCTGTAAAATGTTCATTTTTAATCAAGAAATGATACTTTGATAGCTTGGAATAATGATATTTCTATCTCAATGTACTCAATATGATTTTGATATGTGTCTCATGATCAACATGATCCTAGGAGTAAAACATGATTTCATACTAAAAAACAACTACCAATTGATCCATTTTGGGGTAAAAGATTCATTTCCTCATGATTATAAACATAACATGAGAATTCTTTATCCCAAATAGCATTACAATTAATTAATGTAAACCATACATGATTATTATAGATGTATGTGGTATATTATAAAGGCTCACACTTATTTAATGATACCCTAAACTCAAATATATCTATAAGAACATATAAGTACCCATTTTAATTTTGGAGAAATCATTGATACAAGGAAAAGTATGTTGAGTATTAATTTTCATATAATTTAGCTTGTGATAATCAACAGACAATCCCAAAATTCTATCATCCTTCTCTAGAAACAGAATTTGATATCCCCAGGGTGACATGCTCTGATGGATAAATCTTTTATCCTTGAAATCGTCTAATTTTTTATATTCTTTGAGTTATGGTAGTTCTATTCTATAGGGTGGAATAGAAATGATCTCATCTCTAAGAATAACCTTAATTATAAACTCAACCTCCCTCTCTTAGGTGGAAGCCCTAATAACTCCTTTAGAAATAAACCCTAAAACTGATCAACCACAAGAGAGAAGGAAATATTTTCAAATACCATATCATTTAAAAAACAATCACAACATGGCATGTTGGCTCACCTAGTTGTCGAAGAATTTTCCATGTGTGTCCTGCGAATATATTTGATTCCCCATGATAGAAATAAATTTTAGCTAAATGAGATGTGAAACACACTCATTTCTGGCAAAAATCAATATGATAATGGTTTGTATCCAACCAATCCCATTCTAGTATCATGTGAAATCCTATGCGATTAAGATCTCAAATGTGTAAATGGGTAGGTTTCACACCAAATAAAATGGTGCAATCGTTACTTTAATAAATACCTTATCCTCACACCCAAAAAATAGAGTTTATTTAAATAAACCCAAATATATATTCTACTACCATACCCAATACACACACAAATTGGTAATATATCAATGAATGTGAGGATAATTTGCCAAATAAATCACTAGAAAGGATTGGGTATACACTGATACTAACTCAGATATTCAACAATTTATCCCCTCCATAATCATGTGAAAGATGAATTGTATATAGCTAATCTATCCTTTTACACCGATATCCTACTTAGGTCCCATGCGCTGCACTACCCTGTTGATATATTCTCAGTATTTCTAAACCAGATGTCCCCCACTCCAACTGGTATGTCCATTATAACACCAAATTCCTATATGTTATGGGGTAGTAGACCCCCTCACAACACTCAACATCGATCTTGATCCCCATCGCATCCCATCTGTTAGGGGTTCCTCCAGAACCTCTGTATATGTCACATCCTTCTACATGGTCAAAACATAACTTGTTGCTAGGGAAACTAACCATTAATATTTCCCAAAATTCCACACTAATATAAGAACAAATAACTATTATGATGAGTGGATGATCCTCTCTCTAGAATACTCTTCCCACCAAAACCCTAGTGAATGATCTCAAAATGACACTACCAACTATCATATGTCATCCCCCTTAAACACCCAAATAAAACCACATTTCCACCACAAGTATCCTCTTTTAGGATCCCTTAAAAAATTATGGGATCATCTACCACTATAGTGTAATTAGTTAATCTAACGAACTTTATCTGGTACTTGGTATCACATCAAATGTTGTCCTGAAAACATATCATTATCGATGCATCATCCCCTACCCATTTTGGATCAAATTACATTAAGTTGAGGAAGTGTCTAGAATAATATATCATGGAAATAGTCCTTCGAATCAACCTCATAAATATTGAATCTCTCTCCAGACTCAGAGTCTCTAGATATAAATTTTCAAAAAACATTTCCTTGAAATACTTTCCCAACATACCATCTACCTGCTCATTATGAACCAAAATGTCCCACCAATACTATACTGATCCTAAAAACATATATGATTCCAACACAACCCTCTTCTAAGGATTATTCTATAATTATTCTAGTATCATATGGATGGATTCACTCCAAAACTCACTTTCCATATGTCTACCTTCCCAAGAAAATATCCATGGTTGTTGCAATAGAATCTCTCTCATCCAGTCAAACATACTCAGCATGGCTCCCCTGCGAGCCTCCCTATAAATGGATGAAAATAATAAAAAATATTATAGAAAATATATTCCACCTATTACCCAGAATAAATGAGGTCCCTTTTACCACCATTGTAGCTGAGTTTTCATAAATTTCCTCCTATCATCCAACTAGTAACCATCAATGTGGTGATACCTATATAGAATTCCAAACACAGTTATCAAAACACAATATATATAATATCCATAGTTTATAAGAAATATATCTCAATACTTACCAATAAAAACCTAATCCAAATATATATCCCAACATATATTGTCATATATATATATAACACTATACTCAACCACCCCTATCACAAGCCTTCTCTAACACATGGGAATTAAATATTACATGATCACAAACCTTTTATTCAAAATAATTTCTTCAATTTAACATAAAGAATTACAAATAATTATAATTTATGAACAATTTAACCCATTAAATTTATCACTTTTCAATTTATTCCATTTTCATCTTCATTATTAGGCACTATTTTCATAATGCATCAAGTAAACCTGAACAACATTTCCAATTCTCCATCCCAGCATAACCTAATTTTCCTAAGTAGTTAATATGATGCAAGAAACTTAATTACTAAGTGTATAAAATGTTTTATACATTTAAAAATATTGTTCCATACTATACCATGAATTACACCTTATAAAATTGTAACATCACTCAACAAGTGCATCACCCAAGGTGAAATAACATCCAACAAAAATAGAAATCAACAAGAACTAAAATCCCACCAAATATACATTGGTTTTTCCCCACACATGACTTAGCTACTCCTAAGTGATATCCCATATCAAAGGATATATGCATCCTACACTATTTTATACCATTTCCAAATAATATAAATAGAATAAAAAAATTCTTATGATATAACATTGTAATGTCACTACCCATGTGCCATTATTGTCGGTGCCCTAAGTCGATTGTCCACTTAACCACATTCATTCCTCCCTATATCCCAGAGACTACGAACTAGAATTGAGGGTTGTATGATATTCAGGGGGAGATTATACACACTTTACTAGATTATTAAAATATTGAGAAAAAACATAAATAAAACCCATTTAACAATGAAAGAAAACCATGAATCCTACATTCAATTCCCCAAAATGGTTACATGTCCACAATCATAAAAACAACCAATCAATGTTTTTCTAGATTCAAGTGACATGAGAATCAAAAAAATTAATATTCAGTAGAATCTGAAAAGTGGGTCTCCACATATAGTGTGGTTCCCTCATCAATGCTCCATCAAAAATATATTATTATCAATCTAATATAGGAAACTTTCCTTTATCCTAACCTATGGCCATGATGATTACTCGGGATCACAACAACAACCCAAGTAAGGTTTTAGTATAACCAAATTGGCCACTATTTGTGGTGTCTATAAAATATCCATTCTAATACCATGTCTGCAGATGTCAACTAAACAGTGAAAAAGAAGAAAATTTAGACATGTTGCATTATTTGAAATTCTATTTACTAAAAATCATAGTTATTTGTCTTAATTGGAACCCATAGATATCAAACCATATTTGGACTATATATTAAATATGATTACTATAAATGGGACTCAACCACATTATACCACAAAGGAATTCACTTATCAAATTATTTTGATAATGTACATTATAGAATCAGTATAAGTATCCATCTCATGAACATAGTTTAGTCTATTGGAGCTTAAATAAGACATCTTAAATCATGAGATACGTTGGAGGGTATTAGAGAATCATTCTAGACTATCCCTAGGGAGACGATCATTGGTCAAATTTCAAAACCATACCATTTATCATTTATTCCATAATTTATCATTAGTGAATTTTTAACCACTAATAACAATGATGGTGCACATTTTCATTTATCATAACCCCACGGATAATTAATTTGAATCACATTACTCAATACCAAATCATTATATATTACCCTTTATCGATAGACAATTTGATTAAAAGTTCTTTCAACAAATATTATATCAAGGATTTTCCCCCTTTAACCATTAATCAATTTTCCCTTAGATAACTCACGCCACAATAGGCATTAAAAATTAATCCAAACAACCCTTTATTGTATTTTAACATTATCAATTGGGTTACATTTGGTTTAATATCATAAAATATTCAATTCAATATCTCACATATCAATTCTCATATTCAATGGAGTGGCACACCCCATGGGGGAGTATAGGCTCATTCTAATCATCCTTAGTAGATCTAAGGTCATGAGGGATCTAATAGACCATTTTAGTAACCGATTTTTCGTTTATCACAATATAAATAAATTCATAGTAAAACATCAAATATCACATCCACATAAACATAAATAAATATCAATACTATGGGGTATAACATGAGTTCCACCTACGTCATGTTCATGGAAAACCTCTCACTAATAAAAAACTATTTCTCCGAACATAATTATTTTTGAATGATCAATCACAGATCTACTATAAAACAAGGGTTTTGAGGTTTTAAATGGATAAGAAACATCTCACCATGGTTGTTCCAGAAAGTAAAAGGAATATGAGAGGTTGACTCACTTGGGGTTTTTTATTCATAACAATTGATACGTCAAATAAATATGAATTGATCGAAGCTGATTATTTAGATACCTGGGAGGATTTAGTTCATAACCATGGTTATCAGAGGACAAAAGGGAAGGGAAAATGTGGTAATAAATATTAAATTCTAAGGGAAAAAATTTAAGATCCCCTCTTTAATGAGTCACTCAGTTCGGCTGCACAGTTTTCCAAACTAGGCATCGACCATGTGCTACTCATTGTCACAAAGGGGGCATAGGTTAAATTATTTTAAAGGATGATTTCACATGTTTAAAGCTTCAAAAATTCAATTCTTCTAGATATATCCATGGGATCATGGTTTCCAGGCTCCCCTTGCAGGATTCACTAACCATTCACCCTCCCCTAATAAGTTTAACCATTAAGGGAGATGGTTAGAACTAACACTACACCAACCTAGTGACCCGCACAATAAAATTTTTTGTTTTTCCTATTTTAGTTCTATAACCCCTAAGATACCCCCTAAGTTCGCTTGTATTATCATGATCTATTTCATTAACCATTATAAAGGTATATTGATAATAATTTAACACAGGAAGACACCTCTTCATTAGGATTGGATCATACATTAGGTGAGCTTTACATATAAAAAAGTTACATAATTTAGACATAATATAATTTATTTTTCACAATTATATGGTTTAAAACTATCATTATTATTGTTAAAAATTTTATTTTTTATTTTATTCAATGTCCGTAACCCAATGAAATAATTTTAGTGTCATATTTTACGGTTAATGGAAGGATTTTCTCCAAGAGTGACCATGTGAATGAGAGATAGAATGTTAATCCCTATGACTATGGATAATCATATATCTGATTATTTGATTAAAAATTTCATCTTCTGTGAGTTTCTAGAAAAACTGTATAAGAGAAACATTGATTTTCTTGAATACCATGGAGAAATTAATATTCAACTCTAAACATGTTTAGAATGTTGGGAGATGTACTCAACTGAATGCTTCAAGTAATTGGAAAATATTTTCAATTTCAAAAACATGGAAAAATGAAATCTAATTACTGAGGAAAAATTATATTTTTAGTTAACATAATGTATGATAATAGTGGTTTCTCTTAGGTATCCTTGATAGTTGAATGTTTTAATTATAGAATTTATGGGCATTATGAAATTTCATTTTCTAAGTGGAAATATTGAGAGGATAATTACTAAGGTTGTATGGGTAATGGTATTACAAATTATAATGATGATTATGATGAGACTAAAAATAAAATAAGAATTGTTTGGTATTTTTAATAGTAAATCTTATGTGAAATGTATGAAGTGTAATTTCATTTTATGAACATTTAGACATGATTCATGATTCATTTTATTGAAAATATGTATTAGGGTGCAAGGTGATGAAGCTTGGTTGATGGGTTAAGAAGGAAATGGAATGTTTATAGTGATTAAATTGTTAGATTCAATAATTATGATGGTTTTTTATGATACTAATTATATTCTTGTTATAATTATAGTGAAACATAAATTAATTTTTTCATTTTAGTATTACTATCATATATCTAGAAAAATATTTTGAATAGTTCTAATAAAAAAAGTTCATTTACTTGCGAGGTAATTTTACTAGAGAACACGTGATTAAGGGGTTGATGAATCTTTTTTCTCTTTTTTTTATTTAATAATGATTATTTTGGATGAATATATGGTTGAAAGTGATGAGAAAAAATTGATATTATTGGTAACATAGAAATTGGATAGAGATTTATTTAAAAAAATATTTTGGCCAGCATTGATATAGTTTATTTTTTTTTAGATTTACGGAATGTATTTAATAGTCTTCGATTTTATAAAATGAATGTGGATTATTTTTTAACATATATATTACATTTAATAATTTTTAGATGTTCGAGTTATTAGTGTGTTTTAATATAATACATGATTAGGGTATTAAAACATCAGAAAGTGACTTAATGAGCAACATTAGGTTATCTGGAGAGTGTCTTATGATCTAATCATTCAATTTTTTGGTCTATATTTTTTTAGGCATATTGTTGTGGCTTTGTATGGTTAATTATTTATGAAAGACATTATTTATAACATTTGGGGATATTATTGTTGATTTAGTTATAATGTATTATATGAGATAAATATTTTTAATATCTTAGGTTTCTAATAAATATCTTGAGATATTGGGAATGAATTTCCATTATTTTATGGATCTTATGAATTTTTAAAAGTTAATTTTAGGGCTTCAGTTAAGGAAATAATCATGGATATTTATTTCATTGAGTAATAGTTGAAGTAGAAATTAGTCAATGTGAATATAAAGGATAAAATTATGATAATGACATGGAAGGAATTCCGGCATACTCTATCATGATAGTAAAATAATCAATCAACATTGCAAAATGGATCATGATATAAAATTTTAATCTTTTACTATCTATTCCAATGAATCGATAGTCCCTCCACTCATAACATATTTATAGTTTCTTGGAGGATACCTTTCTCATGACAATATTCTATATCATTCTCAATCTATCGATATGCCGTTTTTCACTTCTATATCAATGTTTATATTTTCCACCAGTGTCTTCCTACATAGAAACCTAGTAATGGGTTATTTCAAATGACCTTTATACTTCCCTTTCATTTGTTAAGAGGGTGTTTTACTAACCTCTTTTTAATGTGGTCTTCCAAAAAAGAATTTTCAAATGTCAAACCCTTGATTACCAAGAAAAGATTTAAATTGGGAGGAATTAATGTCTAAATGAGAGTTAAAATGAAATACCATAAGACATTAGTAAATTCTCTTTTTCAATTTAATTTAATGTCTTATATACCTTGTTTTTCAATCAACACCAAACCTAAACAAACTAAGAAATATAATTATATGTTTGTTATAATATAGAAAATATATTTTCAATCCATGGATATTAATAACCACATTATATAATATATATATTCCTTAATCACTATATATATTTTTTAATTCTCGCTAAATAAGTACTCAATTTTTGGTAAAGCCATTTTATTATCCAAAATTATGTTTTCATAAAAAAGATTTTAGTTGATTTTTGTGAGATTATATTATAAATAATTTAAATAAAATACATAAATTATTTTTTAAAAAATTATATCATTATTTAAATCATCATATCAATGTATAATAAAATAAATTTTCAGATATTTTTGAAAAGATAATTTTTACATCATGTTGTGTATAATAATGATTATTATGGAAAACTAAATTATTGTTTGAAGCCTGTAAAAAGTGTATGTTTTTATATTAAATGATTTAATTATAAAATTAGGTCTATTTATTTTAAATATATCAATTTGGATCACTGGATTTAATTTAATGTTTGAATCTAGGAAAAAAAATTATATACCTAAAGAAATTTTTATGTAAAAGTGTTTTATGAGTGAAACATTTTTTCAGATAGTGAATAAGGAAGAAAATTATTGATGAATAATTTTAATTAAATTTATATAAAATATATTTAATAAATTATTTAAAAATTCATTTATTATTTTATAAGAATGGGATAAGAATAAACCATGATTTATCTTTAAAAATGTATTAGATCTAAAATACTTTTATCATCGAGTTTTCTAGAATATTTTGAAATGAATTTATTCAAATTTTGGAGATTTAATTTTATAAAATTGATTTCATATTGGGAATAGGGATGTTATATTTTGGTAAATATTATCCATTTATTTTTTTCAATATTAATAGTATCAGTGGTAAAATATATCACATCGGTAAAGTGTAAATCATGTTAATCTAGGGAAAAATTAATTGATAAAGCCATTATTTTTCATCCTAAGTTTCATTTATTGAAATTACTTATACCTTTAACAACATATTATGTTGATATATTTATTTAATGGAAAATTTTCTATCAAAATGACCAATATAACATTTAATTCAATGAATGTTATAAAATGTAACTCTCTTAATTTTAAATATATCATATCAGTTGACATTGTGAAAAAATCAGGCGTGTAATGAATACTAATAGTAATATTGTAAAAAAATGAAATTATATTCATGTTTTAGTTTGTTTATATTTTTTTGTGATTAAATAATTTCTTTAAATTCTCATGTAACACTAATACTATATTTAATAAATTAACAAAAAATAAAACAAATGAATTTAATTTTTTTAAAAGTTATATAATTTGAATGTGCTAATGTGACCCAAAACTTTTTGAGCACTATATGAAATATTAGGGAGAATAAAAATAAATATTTTATTTATCAGTTTATATTGATGTATTTATTTTCCAATTGAATGAATTGTGTTTAAATAATAGTAATGATATTTTAAACTATGCAATATTCTTTTAAAAGATTTAAAATTCATGAAATTCATAGATTTATCCAAATTAATGAGACATGGAAATATATATCTTCGTTGTTACATTAATTTTTTGTTTTTAATTTTATACTTTCATTATTAAACCTTAAATGGAGGAAAACCTTGATATTATAATAATTTTCAAAAGACATACCCGAGGGTTAAACCTAAAAAACACTAGTAAAAACCCCTGAAACGTATATAAATTTTATTAGATTGGATAAAATAAAATCATAATAATATAAGTTTATAATTTTATCAATTATTATTTATTTGTGATTCATAATAAATATATATTAATTTAATATGTTATAAAATTAAAAAAAAAATACATCGACACATTTTTAAAAGGGAACCACTTATTTCTCTTCATTACACTACATTGTATTTCACATAAAAACTAAACCCCAATGAAATAATTTCCCAAATTCACTACATATTATAATAACGTTATGTACTTCAAAAAACACTTACCCTAGGTTCTTGAAGAGGACACCTAAAAGTGTTGTTTCAAAGAAGGGGAATCACCTTAACGGGATATTTTCTTATAATTAGTCGATTATCTCATTTTATGATTTCATAATAATAATAAAATAAATAATTATGTATGATAAATATACTATAATTTTATTATCATTATTCTGAAACCTACACTATCAACCCCTATTCTCATTAAATGAGAAATAAAATTATCTCTCATGCGTACGTACGACTTACCGAGTCCACATAGTGATACGATTAATTAATCATTGCCTTATTATTTTGATATATATTTTGAATAATTTAATGAAGATATATGCTATTTATTAATCCATTATACATATTTGACGATAATATCAAATATATCTTATTACGGTCGAAACCAATAGAAAACTATTATATCATGCGTGGTTACATATAGACTAGAACCTTGACAATGTGAGGTAATTTTTTCCCATTTATGTTTTATTCTTAATGTAATATGGATATATTTAATGAATATATAGTATAATATTATTTAATAATTATTTTTAATGGTGATTTATCCTTTACCTTTATTTTATTCCATCTATCAAAACATGAAGATGACATTCTTGCGTACATACAACCTACTATCTCCATGAATAGTATAATTCATTTTTATCTATAATTTTATTAATGAAACTAGACGTTTATATAATTAATATACAATATTTTTATATAATGATTCAAATTTTAGATATTATGGAACTATGAATAATGAATGGGGACCAAAACCATCAATCCCAAATATATATAAAAAGGAAGTAGATATCCTTGAAAATAGTGATTTCATAAGATAATTATTGACCAATGGATGATAAAAGGTTATAAGTAAAAATTAATGGTATGGGATATTATTATTATTATATAAAATATTTTTAAGAGATTTGTATTTATGATACATGAGGTTTCAATACGTATGAAGGAAATTGTACAGAAGGTCAGAAATTTTCATCTCACTTTTATTTATATGAGACACATTCTATATTAACAACTTAATTATTTTTGCGGTGTTTCTACTTCCCATGAAGTGCTTTTATGGTGTTTCATATGAAATTAATTATTATTTACAAATCCATACACATTTCCCTGCTTATGTTATCAAAGTGATAATGGTTTATCTTAAAATCTAATTGTTTGTTACAATTATTTATTATTATGTTTTCGATGGTGAAATATTATGAACTTCTACCCATGGAAATAAAGAAATATATTTTCCTATGGTTATATATTTATAATATGTATTTACCTTTATCTTTCCACATCTTAATTAATTATTATACTGAATATCATTTTTTATTTAAAGACAACATTATTTATCTCTTCTATCAAAAAACATTTCTCATCGATAACCCCATATTATAAAAATATTTCAATAAAGGTATATTGAATTATATTATTATATATTATAGTTATTTATACCAATGATTTACTTTCTATTTTTTAAAATAATATTTTTCTCATTTTTTGGACAAGTTTTTTTTAAATTTAACAACAATGTGAAAGGAATGGTTTATTTTAACTTTTATAGCAAGAAACAAAAAAAACCTCTATCATGAATTATCAATGATTTGAATCATCCTTTACAAGTTTCCTTGGATATTTTTAAAGAATATTTTATAATATATTTTCAAAAAGAAAATATTTTTTGTTGACTCCCTATAAATGAACATCAGAGTATTCAAAAGGAAATAAATACATGAAAATGGGTCTTACGATCACTGAAAAATAAAAGGATGAATAATGATTTGAAGACCCATAGATCATGTGAGCATCCGGGGAGGCCCTTGGGTATGTCCACGAAACCCCATTTTTTTGGATCCGTAAAGAAAATGGATGTATTAGTCCATGAATAGATTATGCATCACCAAAGTACCATTATTGGTTATGTGATCTATCATCAAGAGGTAGAGTAATTATAATTTAAATTAGTCATATAATAATGTATTACAATCAACTATTGGAAAACAAACAAAGGAAATAAATATAAGTGGAATTAGAATAATCTCGCGGTCATAAAATTTATGCAACACACTAAGGAATTTCTCCATAAAGTCTCATAAGACACTATGAAAAGTATACTATATCCCATGAAGTGCCTCGAAAAGACATACTTGCCTCATAACATATCCTAGGAAAGGTTTCATGTGTTTTTAGAACACCATTAAATAGGCATCTCGATATTAGGAAGTCCATTAGATATATCAATATGACCATATTTAATTCCTCCAACATGGATGAATAATTTAAAAAGTAGTCATTAATTGTAAATAACTAATAAAGCAGTTTTTGATAGGATGGACTCGCATTCACTAAAAATCAGGCAATGTCCTTTGATAAGATCCATGGAACAGACTTGTGAATATGCATGATGATGAATCCCTTTACTAACTCTAGCATAGACATGTGAAATATGTGGTGCACAATGTGAAGGAAAAATGGGGTAGTGAGGCCTTTAATTTTCCCACCCACCAACAAAAATTTCCCATTGACAACGAGGAGAAAGAAAGTGGACAAACCACTAGTCACTATGTTATAAGAAACTTATGAGTCCTTGAATTGGTGTAAGAATTGATTTTATAGAGTGGACGATCTCATGACTGGTAAAAAATCCCCATCAGGTAACATCTAGTGTATAACATGATAAATCATTATCCATGTATAAAAAACTTCTATTGATCACTCATAGATCTTTTAATGGTCTTTTGAAATGACACACAAAAAACATCCCACACATTTTCTAGATTATGCGAGACACAAAATAACAAGGAAATGAATTATTCTTATTCATTCATGATATAGAGAATGAATAAAGACTAATGGAGGGAGTTTTATGAAAAGATCAAATAACACTAACCCACATAAGCTTCACATGAACCATCCATGACCCACGACATCATCATGAAAAGTCATCCAAATCTCATGATGTAACTTCAGTACACCATTTGGGTCTTGTGAAGTCCTATAGACATGTCAAATAATGTAATATGGAATCCCCCGAACAAGCCACCTATGTATCACAGAACCCTTTGGAATCACCATTGAAGCCTCACGATGTCCTTCAGAATGGTTTTCGGAATAATATGGGGGCACCAAATCATTTTACCAAAGTATCATGGTAGCACTCAAGAATGTCAACAGGCTCCTAGATGTCTTCTGAACATGCCTTATTTTTCTTCTAATTTCCCCTATACATGTCATCTAGGGAATGAAAAACCCTCCAAGACATTTCACATAGACTCTCACGTCAACCGCCATAAGTATAATTCAATCCTTATGATGATTTCTATGTATTTAAGCGAGAACATGTGACACCCTCTAGAAAAGTCGTAGAGGTTATGTGATCGATGCCAGGTATGTTATCCTTTATAATGTGACAACCTTAAAACATATCATCTATATTATGTGAATTCTCTTAGGAATGTCAAAGAGATCATTAGATTATCTCTTGATATACAAGGTGGAGACTCTCCTACATGTCAAGAAAGTAATCAAGGCATGTCAATCTGACAATAAATGCATTCCAGGTTGGCACGATGGTCAGGTCAACTAGCTAAACCTTATAGTGTTAGCCCTAATTAGTCACCATATATGAGATGCCCTAATCATAACTGAAACATTAGTGCATAATCCCTGATCAAATTAACATCCAAAGTGATTCCATAGTACAAAATTCCCACATCAATATGTAATGATAATGTTCAATTTCCATCACCTATTTCTCAAACCAAGAATAGATCATGTGGGATTAAGGACTAGTAATAAAAAATAATTTTCACAATACACATCCATCATGCTAGGGAAACCTCAGAGTATAAGCCATGATCAAGTGAACTAAGAGGACTCTGATTCGTTCAATAACCAGGATAAGTAGGATGAATTGATGAGGCATGATCACAGACTAAAATGGGCATTCAACTCAAGTGTATGTCCCATTATGTTTTCCAAATTTCAACCATCAAGACCCAGTCATTCCCATGGGTATACCACTCTTCCTCATCCATCATCGGACTATGAAATCAAGTGATCTATAATGATTAAGATTCCTACCATAACTAGGATACGTAGGATGCCTTCCAAATACCTAATCATAGACTCAAATTGGAAGAAACCTCAAATGTAACTCTCTTTATCCCTATGAAATTTCAACCATTCCAACCCAATCATTACCATGGTCTGAAAACTCTACCTCATCCATCATCAAACTAAGAAATCAACTGAAATATGATGAGTTTGATTCCTCTTATAACTAGGATACACAGAATGCCTCCCTAGAGCCTGATATCTACACTCAATATATTGGGGGTTGTCTCAGTACATATATCCTACACCAATATGTAGCGATTCTTATAACCTGTTACCCATTATTTATCCCACCAATCGTATCTCACATGACCTTATGAAATTGTAGTAATCATATCATTCACATCAGGAATATACATCATTTAGTGAAATGTTATTATATGAGACCTGAATGGAATTTTGAAAACCTCCCCCATATGAGGAAATATACCTTTGTAATAATTCCAAGGGAATGCCTAAATTTTGATAACTTTGATTATAATAATAAATATGATACATAAAATTCATTTCCAAAAGGTCTGAGCTCAAATAGGCATCCACCTCAGTGTAATTCCTTCATGATTTTGACATGTCAAACATTTTGACACAATCATTGACACAGGTTGTAAATTATACCTCATCGATTAGTGGATTGATAAACTAAAAGAACTACAAGAAATACGATCCTCCCCATATTTCGTCTATATAGGGAATCCCCTTGGGAATTGAGACTGAATAATCGGTGCCTTATAGTACTCATATATATTCCATTGTCATGTTGTTAAACTCGATGGGTTAAACAAGCTATGTCGGTATCCATTCCCACCATAACATGGATATGTAAGATTACTCATAATAGCTCAATCCCCTCCTTGAAATATTAACTACTGCATTGCATGGAAACACATTCCAAATATCCAGGTTATATGGATTTTGAAAATATGCATATTCTCATTAATGGGAAATGGATAAATAACCTTAGAAACATATAGATGGATTCACTAAAGAGACCCTAGTATTTTTCATAAGGAATAGAATAAACCTGTGATCATTTTATAGTGTAACCAGTCCCACATTGGGATTTGGAAGATATTTCTCAAAATATCGTAAATCTATAAGATTATCATAAGGTAGGAAATAATTCCCCCTAAAGGGTGCGATTATCTCTATTTATCATCCACTCAGCCAATGCGAGTACCGAAGATGCATTCACCTTGAAAACCCAAATGAATTACTTCCCTTAGAAATTTAGTCTACACTGAGTTACAGATGGGAGAACCATTGGGATTTTCTTGTAATAGTTACAATTGTAACCTAATTTTCATGATTGTGCACAACATAAACCCCCCAAAATAAACTATCAGGTCAAATAGATCCCACTTTAATGAGGGTTCTCGAAGAAATCCTTTTCCTGATAAATAGGAAACCTGACATTAATATCTGAAATAATATAAAATTTTTTATTTTCTATTGGGTCATTTTCTATGCACCCAATATGTAAACAAAAATTGTGAACTTTATGTTAATCTCTTAAATAAAAAATCATTGGTTATTATTTATCTGGCCATTTTGTTTATACCCAATATGAAAAAAAGTGGAAAACCTTATGTGAATCTCTAACAGACTACTTTGATTTTAATATCATATGAAAATTAAAGAATTAAGAGTAAAACTTTCACATAGATAATCATCTATAAATGAGGTTCCCATGAAAGAAGTTCGTACACTGTTTTATAAGTCCAAGCAATCAGAATGGATGAATCTAGAATAAATGAACAATTGTTTTAATGATGCATATATGATTGATCATATTACGCCTATAATATTTCACTAATAGGTAACCTTGTTATTTTTCATCTATGTAACTATAGATACTACTTTTAGAACCATGATTCAAGATAATGTCTTCACCAGCCTGTGATCACTTCAGAAAAGCACCTACGGTTGCAATTTCTATGGGTCAAAAATGATCTCACATACTCAATAGATCCTATGTTAGGTGATAAACATGAAGGTCAAAGAGTAACACTTATGTGGTACAATCTTGACCTTGGAATCTACCTGTGAGTTTATCCATGTATAGAAACAAGTGAGTCTACATCTCCCATTGAAATATACATCATCATTAATGGTCCCAATTACCACAACTTACAACTTCATGGGCTTATCCATAGAGTGATAAAACCAACAAATTCAATATCTGATTATAGTGGACCAAGGAGTTAAATATAGATCCCTTCCATTTTAGGTGTTTTTGAGGAGGGAAGAATCAAACACCATTTCTAGCACCATCCCAACGGTACCCACCAGTCACCTGCTGAGGGTACCACCCGACATGATGCCGCCTCTGACACACATGAACTAGATGAAAGAAAAGTACATCTGGTAAGGTTGGTTCTTGATAACCAAGGGTGTGATCATAAACCCATTCCTACTAATGATGCCTACTGGTATATTCCAGTGGTAACCACTGAGAAGGGTCATATTACAGCTCCCTTGCAATAAGTATGTGGTCATATTCCCACAGAATCCATGTGGGAGGTGCATATACAAAACCCCACACATTAATCCCATCAACATAATCTAGTGGTACATAGAGAAAATGAGTGTTCACATATTTCCATATCAATAAAATATTTCTTCCAGTATATAGTGGGGATGAAAAATTTGAATCCATATATCCCTAAGTACACTTTCGAAAAATGATGATATATTTTTTCAACAGCTGAAAATATCCATCAAAATATTTTGGAACTATTACAGATCAGGGGATGGGCATGTGTTTCTATCCTTATAGTCCGTGAAACTCAACACTGTAATCATTACAAATAAGTAGTTGTACAAAAGCAGTATCAAAATGTTTCTCCCATGCTGGAGTATTATCATCATATTTTGATAAAGGGCATGGAGTTGGTCCAGGATTATAATATTATTCCAATTGAGGCTCACTAGCTGAGAGAGGTAAATTCCATAAGATAAGGGCACATGAATATTAGAAAGGTTTGGTGGCATATCTCAATATCCCACGATCTGGCACATATCCATGTTTTGGATGTGGATGACCAAGTGATAGGGGCACATAACCTAGTACATGCTCATATTCTTATCGAAGAAGTCTTGTGGCATAATCTAATGTCCTAGGATCAGGCACATATCCCAATTATAGCTGGGGATGACCAAGTGAGAAAAGTATAAGCCTCAGGACATGCTCAAATTCTTATTAGTGAATATTCTTGGCATATTTCAATAGATCATAGAATCTATACATATATTCCTAATTCTTTTAATGAATTATTATTCCAACATCATTATATGAAAATAATATAGGGGGCATATATCGCTTCCCCCATTCCAAAGGTCCATCAACATATTCTGATAGGGAATGTATATTCTATCATGGTTTATATTCTTGTTCTAACAGGGGATCCCAATGTGAGGATGTAACATGCCTTTGGGTAGGCTCAATTTACTACTAGGAAAGGCCAAAAACATATCCAAAGGGCATAGAATTAGGATCATATTCTCATCGTAACTATGGCTGACAAAGTGATAATGGAACATGCCTGAGGATTGGATCACATTTCTTTCAATAATGAGATAGATTATTGGAGTTTTCTAGAAAATTCCCAGTAGTGGGTATATATTCCTACTACACCGGATGGTCATAAGCATGTGTCAGAAACCCCCATACATCAGGATCATATCCCTACATGGTTTCAAAAGGTAGTTCAACATATTCCTTCCATGACATAGACCAATACCCTTATTCCCAATTAGCATAATTCCAGTGTCCTTGAGGCCATTTGAGATATATTCCAAATTCCACAAGGATCTATTACCTCATAAACTGAATAAGAATATGATCATTACCATGATAGTCATCCATGTGGTACTATTGGGATGGATCATAGGGAATCTAATCTATACAACCATCATTGTCAACATCCCCATGGAAAATGAAATCATCCGCTTTTCCAATCACCTCAATAGGGATATGTGTTTAAAAATATGACATCATTTTATAGCAAGGTGATTGAAACATCATGGACAACTATATATAGTTCCCCATCAATTTATACCAGTAATTCATTCTATTCAGTAGGCGACCTTAAGAATAATCTTTTATAGTCTAAACCCGTGGAGGTAGGAATGTATGATGAAGAGGAGGATGTCATTGATATATGGAGAGAGTTATCTAGAAAAAACCTCCCTATCATGTTTTGGCCCTTCTCCAATTCTGTCTATGTGATACCAGATGAGCTATAAAAAGATGTCATGCCTTGTCTATGAGAAAATATATGGGCTACTCATCAATGAGTAAAGGCTTGACATATCCATTTTCAAGGATATTATTTTCACCTAAAAAATCAAGATACTATATTTTCACGTAATCCGAAATGCTATATCCATGGACTTGAATCCAAATAAGAAAAATCAAATTGAAAATCTGCAACAGTCTGGCTGTCATTTCACTATGACCCATTACCAGCTGATCTCTAAAAAAAAATTTTCATTTGTATTAGATTATGGGTAATTTATGAAGCCTTACACTTTTCTATACACCTGGAACAATAGAACCCCTATGATTCCATGTCATGTAATATAATAAACTCTAGAAAAATTAGGGGACCTGGTAACCCTCTATCCAGTTTGTAACTATAATAGAATAATCCCCCTTCAAGGATCCATATAGATAAAAAACTGATTGAGAGGGTATCCAACATGACATAAAATTATTCCCCTCGAATAAATGAGAATGGATTTCAAACCCACAGAAAAATTTTGTGATAGTATGGAAAACACACCATAAAGAATGGTTCAAATTAAAGGATTCCATTACACCCATCTCCTATGAGAGCACAACTGTGTCAATTAAAATTAGCCTCAGTAGAAACTATCATCGGAGCAGTCCAGGAATAGAGCCAACCCACTAAGATGGGGGAATATATACCACCTCCTCCAACACTCGGATAATCAACTCCTACGAGGATTTAGTACATACACACAATAGATAAAAATAACCCCTAACCCAATTGGCTAGGGAAATTTATATCTCAATCACCATTTCAATGTTCAGCATCCCTTAAGATTGTCCTGGGGGAAATAGAAAGGATTCTAGTTTACCACCATTCTATTAGAATAGAATAATTTATATCCCAGTTTCCATACCAAGAATCATCATATCCTCAACTCGAATAATTTGATCCTCGACAATAAGATTAGTCAATTCCAACTACAACTCCAAATAACCCTCATCCCTAGGACATATAATTTTCATCATCATCATCACAACAAAGAGAATCTGTCAACCATAGGTTGGGAGGACAAGTTCAATAGTTAGCATCCCACCCATTCCTCCCACTGCAAGATAAACCTATAATATTCGAGGATTGTTCAACAATCATGGAAAAACCCATTAGGTTCATTATTCATAGGCAGATACATGAGAAATGTATGGTGAAGGCGATCCAATATTGCTGGGTTCATTACTCAGAACAACCTTATATGGAAAGGATTATGAAGAATGACATTGATAAATGATATGCAGAATCAACCTAGTGCTTCGAAAGTAATATAACAACTACAAATGCCTAATATTCAACTATAAATTCCATCACTATTAATATGGAAGATGTTGTGGATCATGAAACAATTTTAGAGGGTCAAAAAATGGAAAATATGCCCTAAGAGGAAGGTGATATAGATAAACCAACCAAATATGCATACACCCAGAACTAAAGAAGGATCCAGAATATGGAACCTTTGAATAATGAGCTTCTACCACCTAAGTGGAACAATTCAAAAGAAAAGAATCAAGGTTTGGATACTTCCCAATCACCACCTAGAAGAGTTTAGGTTCCTTCCATAGAGGATCATTTTTCACAACGTGAGAGTAAATTAAAACTATATGAAAGATCAATGTGGAGATATTCATGGGTAATATCCCCACTATGTATCATCTTTAGGGTAAATAGAATATCCCTCCTCCCATTAGAGACAATCCAACAGTAAAGGAATCATTTGAGCATCATACATACTATGGATCTAGGCATCTAATATACATAGACAAGGATGTCATAAAGGATCATGGTTTCACTCCATTGTGTCGAAGAACTCTCCCACACTAGGGAAATCATTATTTCCTAGGAAGAATCTAGAATCATCACGTGATAGAGAAGAAACACCCACATCCACCCCTGCCCAATCTTCTTGTATGGGAGACATCTCAAACAATAGTGCCAACAGAGATAATTTACTTAATTTAGTCTCTATACACAAGAATGGATGAAATGGAAGGGAGATGTCCACTTGTAAATCCTGAGAGGAAGTTATATCCTTAGTGGGTGGATGAAACTTTGTGTCCACCTAGTTTTGGAAATCCCACCCTCTCTACTTTTGATGTTGCAAGAGACCATGAAAAACAAATAAAAAATAGCATATGCTAATTTATGATGATGATTCGCCATTGCGATCAATAGGAGGAACAAAAAATGTGGTGTTTTGTATATACTCTGATAGGGACAACCATTATTTGGTAAAGAAATAATTAGGTATGATATGTGGTAAGATGGGAAGAATGTATTCATCTGTTCCATTATTGGTACAACTCCATGTTTAAGAAAACAATAATCATTTCAATAATAGAATTCATGTAATATAAAAAGGGTTTAGGTATCTGACTTCATAGAAATGTGAAAAATGTTAACCAATTCACTCAGCATCCCTCTTTCACAAGAGATAATACCATAACTCTATATTGAAAATCTCAAGGATGAGATATAAACACCTCTGATTCCAATGGATTATCAAGGTGTATTCCAAGATTTCATGTAAATGGTTAAAAATATGGAAGAAAATATTTAGTGAACTCGATCTGAATATCCAATCATTCCCCTAGAATAGCATAGAATTCTAGAAAAATGAGAAGCTGTAACTGCCACTCTCAAGAAAGATGTGGTGCAAGTTCAAGCACCTAGATGTCCTTGAACATCCCTACACCACCTGTTGAGTGGAAAAAACCATATAATATTCCTCATCCATAAGAAACCATAGATCATGGTTTCCATGTATTTGAAGAACTGGTGAGAAATGCATACTCTATATAGAATGACAAGCCCTAGGTTATTTCCTAGAAGGTATGGATGATAACATAATTTGGATCCCATAACGTTGGAATAATTATGAGGACATCATTGATAAATGTTCTGACTTCTACCCATTCCATAGATGGATGCGTCATAATATATAGGATTGATTCTTTTTTGAAGACGTCCTACAAGGAATTTTTTATTATAGATACGTGGAGCTAGAAAAATCCCTAGAGAAGGTGGCTTCAATAACCATTGTTTTCTCAGAAGAAAATTTTGTATTGTAGAAAGTTACGGCCCAGTTTGCACAAATGTTCAGAAAATGGGTGACTCAAAAAATGGATTTTTGATTCCATACCACCTGGAATCCAATGTTGAATATACTTTCAATTGCTCCACCATCTAAGAAGGATACATTTATTGTGTCCCCAAAAGGCGGACATGATCATCAGAGGTTTCAAATAACATAAGAGGATGAATCATATACTCTTCTCCAAAAGAATCCCTAACCCTTCTATATTTCATCCCTACAACATCTGAAACATAGGAACTTCCCCACTTAATAGAATCCTCATCAGATGATGAGATAATATCTATTTCTATCAATATGGTACATTTGGAAGTCACCCTCTTAGATTATGAACAAGTCTAAGAATATGAGTTAAATTCATATAACCAGGGAACGAGAGGCCACATGTTCATGATTCAAGGATACAAGGGACATCATGGGAATTTTCAGACCATATATTTTGGTCTAGTAACAAGAGAGGACATATATTTGACTGATACCCATGGGCAGACATTATAGTAAACCCAAATAAAGGCATGAAGGTGTTTCTAGCTGTCATCCACACCAAATTATCATCCATGAACGTCTACTGGGGGTTCAATTATCTTATCATCCTAGACAAAATGGAAGGTTTTCACGACCTATGACACTAGAAGAATATTCTACCAAAACATTTGCATATGTACCAGGATCATCCACAACAAATACCTTAGTTCATGAGCCAAATTTCTGGGATCAACCCCATATCATGAAGTACTAACATTGGGGAAAAAATTAAGACATTCTATAATAGCTGGAAATCATCCTGGAAAAGATCAATACATGATGTTCTTATACATCCAAAAGAACTCACGAAGTCTCACATTGAATCCCTCTAGAGTCCACAAAAGTTGAAGACAGAAGGCATTGAATCGTAGGTTTATCGAGTAGATACTATGCATCATAAATTCTTGTCACCATATCATTCACTAACTGTGATTATTAAGATGTCATCTAAGGGAACATGAAACCCCTTTCTGTATTAGGAAGACCCAATGATGTCAATATCCAAACGAAACTGATTGATAATGGTACCGAGATCAATGTCATCCCAGTTATAACCCTCCAATGTTTGAGATATAGTGAGGGAGACCTATCCCCCATAATGTGTTACATTCAAGGGTATGATAACCATGATAAAATACCACCTAGAAAGATGAAACCAAAATCCCAGTATGGGGAAATAACATATAATGTTGAGGTTATGGTTATCCAACAAGACCACCCAAATAATGCCCTTCTTGTAATCCACTAGATTGAAAATCATCTGGAGGTACCTTTGATATTCTATCAGGGTTTGAAATATCCCATTGATGGTATGATCAGAATATTATACGGTGACAGTACTTCCATTGAAACTCACAGAGACACATTTTCACAAGAATTTTTCTATAATAGGGGAGTAAAAAAACCAATGGTTGATGATGATAAATTTTTTAGTCCCTAATGGATGGGGGGATGTCCCTGAAAATCCCTAGAGTATTCTCAACATAAAATATGTGCTCCCCATAATTCAGGTTGAGGTAACATGTCTAGTCCAAGAGGTCTAATCCCCTTATATCCATAGTGATAGTGTAAAAATAAATCTTCATTGAGATCACTATAAAATATCTCAAATGGTATGGGATGATAATTACCCTTCAAATGGACTCTTTAACCATATTAGTTATTGACACGCCTCGAGATTTCTATATTCATCTGAGAATACCTCTATGAAAGCAGAGATAGAAGTAAATGAGAATTCCCTCAGGAACACCCCTCTAGCATGAGAGGATGGTTTCTCCACCACCATTGGTAATATTAGGATGTTAAATCTAGAAATTGAAGAGGAAACATGATCGACATTTATTAGGGCCTCCATTCCACTCAACAATAATTTGATGCATATTTCATTGCTAACGAAACATTGATATGTGTTTTCTAGGAACTATACTGAAATGCCTAGGATAAATCCATATGTGGCTATGTACCATCTCGGACTACCTGATGAGAATCTAGGAATCATATAGTAATCCAAGAGGATGCACCCTTCTTATTCCACTAATTTAGAGGGGGAAGTTGACATGTTAATCAAAGCCAACTTTTTTCAAGAAGTGAAATAACCAAGACGTCCCACCAATACCATCCCTATCATGAAATATAATGGAAAAATTAGGGTCTTAATTAATCTCATAGAACTTAAATATACACTTCAAAAAGGAATATTTCCCATTTCCACCACATAACTATTGATCATTGAACTGCTAAATTCTATGAACATTCCTTCTTGGACGGGTAGTCAGGGTATAATCAGTTCACGATGGCCCCTGAAGATGAATAATCCAACGCATTACGAGTGCCCTAGGGGATATTTCTGTCATTTGGGTCATGAAATTTGGATTAAATAACATGGGTGCGATATACCAATGCACCATGCATTATATATTTTGTAAATTTCAAGGAAAGATATCCAAATTTTATGTAGATGCCTGGTGGTTAAATGATGAAATCAAAGTACTCACTTCATTGAAATGTAAAAAAATTCGATGGCATAGTGTAAATATAAATCCATTCAAATGAGATTTGGTTGTAAAATAAATGACAATTCATAGATTTTTATTAGGCCATCATGACATCAATTATGACACACAAAAGACTAGTGCTATTTTAGGAATTTCACCACCTAAAAAATCCTAAATAATTGAGTGGTCTACAAGGGAACCTCACCTATGTTTGATGATTCATATAAAATTTGGCCCAAAATGCTCTCTCGTTCACCAAGATAATGAAGAAGGGAATCTCTTATCAATGGTACAATTATATCCAAGAATAGTTCAATAGTATCATGTAATACATACTCCCCAAACATGATCTGATTATATGGTTGGTGGGAGGCCATTCATCATGGGAATTTCCTCTGCGGAGAACTCATTTGGAATCCTCCTTGCACAATAAATGGTGTGGGATGTTAGAATAATATCTATTACCTCACCAAGAAAATGATAGGTAATGATATCAAATTCATTAATTCCATGAAGAACATCACAGACTCATATTCCTAGTGAAGAATCCGATGAATTACTTTTAGTACCACAATGTTTTTTTCCTATCTCAAATTGATCCACTCAAGTACATCCACAAGCACCCAATTCTGACTAGGTTCTTGGCCCAATGTGTAGTCATTCTGCAGTAATATGACATTCAGTTCACATCATAATATTAAGGGAAAGGGAAACCTGAAGTTTATTTCCTCACAACACATCCTTCCATATAAAATACATATAAATACATAAAGATTCTATATTATGAGTTGTTTTATACATATGACACTCCCCATACATAGGAAATGTACTTTTATGGTGCCTCATAGAGTCCCACCGACATTAGTATGGAAATACCGAGACACAGTCGGGTTGTTATAGGGGTTGTGTTTGTCTCTCCAGACAATGAATTTTTTCTATACTCTTTATCATTTCCATAGGTTCCATAAATAATGACGAATAATACCAAGCCATCATCATTTTGTTGGAACTAGCACCAAAACATGACATAGCAATCCTAAATATAAAAGGGAATTCAGAAATAGTGATATAGTAGATCAATGGTGAATATGATATTAAAAAGGACGAAATAGACCCTCTAACATTCAATGTCAAGGGACTGATGGAAGATTTCCCTTTGTATCCAACATTGCATCATGTTCCCCGATAACATAAATTTTTTGTCAACACACTGGCTAATATAGCCACCATTCTAGTCGACCTTGGTCATGAGGAAGCAAGATTGAATATCAAACATAAAATAATGGTTTCATTAATCATAATATGTGGCATGGAATAAATCAATTAGGTCAAAACAACCTCAGATCATGACGGACCAATGACCACTCTTGGATGGATAGAGCCCATAGTAGGATATCTCTAAAATGGTACTCTCCAAAAAGACCATAACATAATGGAATATATTAGATGATTCGAAATAAATATCACTATGTAACATGATCAAGATGATCAAAAATTGATATACATGTGATTATTTGACGTAATCCTTCCCAGGTTCATAACAGAATGATATATTTATACCATCATGGAAGAAGTCCATACTGGATCTTGTGGCACCCATCAGTCTAGGACTGAGCCCTCCCATAAAATCATGAGTTTGTTGTATTAATAGAAAACAATGATACAATACTGTGAGGAATTCACCATGATATTTCATGTGTTCTAGGTCCAGGAAAAAATCATCCATTATCCCCCGTAATGGCTACTAATTGCTAAATATTCCTCGCCATTTTTTATTTGGGGAATGGATTTTTTGGGGCGATTTCTTCAAACCACAACTAAGAAGTTTCATAACTGCTATCGACTTATTTTCAAAATGGTATAAAGAAATATACCTCATGTAATCTAAGATTAATAATAACATCAACTTCATGGAGTCCCATATCATCACTAGGTTTGAGGCCCCTCATACAATGTTGATGGACAATAGCCCCAAATCCAGTTATATGAAGTTGATGATACTGTAATAAAAGTAAAATATCGATTCCAATCACTTGTCTCACTATATTGCAGTGAAAATTAAGTAGATAGAGTGATTAAATAAGACTCTATAAGAAAATTTCTTGATGGTGGTGAACAAGGATAAAATTTCTTTTCCAGACAGGCTTCACTATGCATTATGGGTCACCATACCTCCTTATGTACCAATACATAAGAAAAATGATACACATTATTGTTCAAGACCGAGGTAGTGTTAACAATAGAGGTCTAGTAGCCTTTTATTGAATAGATATTTATAGAAAACCCCTAGCTGATGAGAAATCACCATAGTGGTTGGATGAATTGGAATGACTAGATAGGAAAAGGATGTACAAACTACACAACCTGGAGGTCCATTAGGATCAGACCTCATAATCCTTTAATAAAAATGTTCTCCTTTGTTCAATACTCTATGAGATAACTAGTACTGGCTCTCAAAACTCCAATGATATTGGAAAAAATCCTCTAAAGATACAACCCAAATGGGAAGGGCCTTACATCACACGTAAGGTCATTCATAATGGAGATTACACACTAGCCTTGATGGATGGCGTGCATTTCACATGAACCACCAAGACAAGATTTCTCAAAAAATACACTGTATATCAAGCTTTATATTGGAATCCAAAATAAAGGTAACCCCTCCATTCATCCTTAACATATGAAATAAAACTATACGGATTTGTTTCTACTATAAGACGTAGAAACTTTGTGGCAGATGTAATCTCTGCATGACATTAAACTACACAGGTTTTCCAGAAATATATACAAATTTATTTCTACTATTACATTATATAAAGTTACAACTGGAACTCTAGTCTTTTGTCTAGATACAATCTTCCTTATCATTTTTTTCACTTCATTTGATCCATTTACTTACCACAGGATGTTAAATTTCATAGACAATGTCCACTCCACATTAAATTATACATAATGGGATCTATATGAACTATGTTTTGCTTGAATCATATTTTAAATGAGAATCATAGGGATGCCGAGAAAATATTTCTATGTCAAACCACCGCATGATAAAAATTCCACTGTCATGTTTGGATTTCCTCTGTATAGTTAGACGATCGCTTTCTATTAATTATTTTTCACACTAATCACAACACACATGATCTTAGGAATTACAATAAGTGCTTCTCTATATGAAGAAGGCATGAAATAAAATGAATGGTTAATCACAGTCCAAAACGAAGGACCATAAAATTTATACGATGAGTCCTTCCCACATGATGTTAATCTTTAAATTTATTGTCTTTATCAAATTACATAAAACTACATGATTTATTAAGAACTAAATGTGGATTTATTTCATCCATAATAAGATATATAGTGACACATGGATCTCTAATCCCAGGCCCAACTATATAAATCAATGGAAACAATTCCCACCTCATTGTATGGTCTGGACCTTTGAAGATAGAGTATCTCATTCGAGAAAAACCTGTGACTTAATTAGTATCCACACAAAATATAAAATGATACCTAAATTTGAAATTATGGTCCCATCCACAATATAAAAGTGACAGAATACACTGACCTATTTCTGTATGGGTTAGTCATATGTTGGAAGCTCTATTTTGAACTATGTATGGATTGATTCATAACACTATGGGATTCATAGTGACAAAAATAATTCCATTCATGGTCCCAACCACAATAATAACATTTCATTTTGGGGGGCCCACATTCTCACCACATTATGTTAAACTACATGAACCTTCATAACTAAATGTGGTTTTATTCTCATTTTTGTTAGATAGATAGTGACACCCAGACATCCACCTCTGCACACAACTGCAACAATATCGTTCTTTCACATTAGTCTATCTCCACCCTTACCACATGGTGTTGAATTTCAAGAGAATTTCCTAAACACATTAAATTAAACTTTAAGGAAAACATCTTGGTCAAATTAAATTAAAGTTGGAGGACAAGATTACCTTTCTTACATTAAATTAAAACTAGAAAAAAAATATCATTACCACAAGATGTTAAACTCTATGGAAAATGTCCTTATAATGTTTTGTAAACCATAAATAAAACATGAACATATCCAAAACATGATTATAAAATGTGAAATCCATCACCCATCATCATCAATTATAAATAGACTATAAGGGCCTTACCTCATTCATCCAGAGTACAAGGTGCTTCCACCATCCTTTAAATTACTTTAATGAAAATATGACACTTTATGTCCTGAGCACCTTTGGTCATCATCAAACTTTTATAGCCCTTTGAATGAAAATGACATCTCTATAATTCACCATGTTATTAATGAAAATGGCCTCAAATCCACCAAATATAGACATTCTTTCCAAATATAAAAATATTTATAATTATTGTGAGCATGACATAACTATAGAGGAAGCCAACACATCAGCCTATTTTGGGTTATCCCCGTCATGATTGACCCATATCATTAAACATGACTTGATAAAAAGTATCCATGATTTAAAATACATTAATATCTTACTAAAAAAGGTTTTGGAGTAATCATGGACCTAGTAATAAATATTAGGTCTTATATAACATCCCCTATATTATCTATATTAGTGTCATGTCCTTAAACTGCCTACACTTCATTCAATGTTTTCTATCCTTAAACACTAGCCTATGTTGTCCAAATCAAAAAACCTTAAATAAATAGTGAAAGAGAAACAAAATGTGTATGTTTGAAGACCTAAAATTTGTGTCTTGAGAAAAAATCAGACTTTTACATGCAAAACTACTAACCTACAATGTTTAGGAAAAAGTTAGAGTGAAAATATAGATGGCGTAAATTTTGTAGGGAGGAATTCATATCCAAAGTAAAAGACAATCTATGCTAGAAAGATCCCTGGTCTAGAAAATTTTCAGAGTAATAAGTTTTCATATTGTCTTGTCATGATAACGTGATCACTCGGTGATAGTACAACTTTTAGGTTTCTACAACCCTTCATGAATCTTACATTTTCCATGAATCACACATCACGAGTTAAAGTGTCTAGGATTATTACAAAACATTAATATACCATATAAATAAAAATAGATATTTATAAATGGAAATTCTATTAATGGAAACAGGATCATTCCCACTTAGTAGAGGTATATTTTCCTTGAATAAAGGGGTTTCATATTCTAATTATCATGACATCACTATAGAGGAACCCAGCACCTGAGTCTATTTTGTGTCATCCCCAGTATTATTGCCCATATCATTACTCCTAACTTGAGAAATTTGTATCATGACATACAATATCCATAATGGACTATTTTATAGGATTCAACACTATAACGACCTGACCCCAATTACCCAAAATTGGTGCATTATTACATAACATTAGCATGATACAAGGAATCATGTCCCGAAAGTCCAATCAGTTTATTAGTCTTGGAAGTACTAGATAAATATATAATCATTACATTACATCATGAAATAAAAAAAACAACATTGTTTCGCATTTGAACACTCTTATATAACCTAGACTATTCTTGTAGGTTAATAATAATATACATCTTTTAATCCTGGGAAAAATAAAATATAAAAAAGGATTGAGTTCAGATGCTCAGTTTGGGTTACAATATAGCAGAAATAGTCATAAATAAGAGTAAACATTTAAATCAATGTATAATTCTATAACACAGTTATTTTAAACTAAAAAATTAGTATAATATGGCCAAGATAATTCGAATATTTCCATTTACTTATTCACATGAATATTCAACTAGTCAAATAATCACATGTAATATCAATAGCCAATTCCATAATGACGGAATGCATAATTCCAAGCATCATAACCACATAGTCATGGCCTAGTGCCAAGACTACAAATAAAATTTTTCGAGGCCTTATGCCAAGTCACTAGTTTGTCTAATGATACCTACTGATGCATCAAGGAGCTATAGCGAGCACCACCCATCACATTCTATGTCCAATGAATTCCTTATATGAAATGTTTTAAACATAACATAAACATTCGTATTAAAACTAGCTTACGAAATGTCAATACTTTATCCATAAACCATGACTGGTATTAAAATAACACATCCACAATCAAACATATCACATAAACTTCAATAAAGTATAAAATTTTTGTATCATTATAATTCAACCTCCATCAAGAATAATATCTCGTAAAGGTATTTGACATATTTGAAAATGATCAAGCAAAATGTTTGAGAGAAATATCTCATTTCCAGGAATACATTTAAAAGTATCACTATTTATCAAGAAGCTATTTAAAATAGACTTTTGAACCAAGGATACCCCTACCATGTTGAATCTTATAAAAATAATTTCAATTCTAAAATATTTATGTCCATATAAATAAAACCTTAAAACCATTTTTAAAACATGTACATTAATGAGAATGGTTAAGAAGAATAAATATTTAAAACATATAAAATGATATTTTAGTTAGAGTTCCTGACCAAATGAGAGATCCTTGAATACAAATAATTGAAGTAGTAAAAATTTAGTAATATTATGAGAAAAAATGGATTCATGATATACTATGTAAACATACATTATATACATTAAATAAAAGTTAATTGGCGCATAACAATAAAGAAGTCTCAATGGAATGTATGTTTAGATGAATTCATCTATAAAGATCATATCCTTAAGTTTAGGATTAATAAATCACATAATTATTTGAGAAAAATATAAATAAACTCAATATGATTGAATATTTAGTGTAAATTTATCATATGACATTCACACATATTGTTGTAAAATGAACACCAATGACTTTGTTGTTTAACTGAATGAATATAATTGAGTTAAAATAACTCTTATAATGTTTATAACGATGACTTGAGAATTTATCAATGGAGTGATTGTGTGTATCAAAAGTATATCAAGAAAATAAGAATGTGAATTAATAAATAAGTAAATAAATAGTGATTTCACACATAATATTGGAGTAAAGTAATCAATGAAGTATGCATAAATCCTAATGAGGGGAAATTGAAATTTGAAATTATCTTATAAATTTGGTAATATACGAAACATCCACCCCATGAAAGAATTATTGTAAAATGAATATGTTAATAACCATAAATTAAAATATATTAAACAAAGAATACAATCATGCGAACTATATACACCACACAAAAGGAAATAGTAAAAATATATCATGAATCTCACGGGAATAAGAAGTGAGATGAAAACCCATTACCATGTTGTAATCAATCAAGTCGTATGAACAAAATTTTTAAATCCAAAAAATTTATTACAAAATTCCATGAATAATTGATAATCATGATAATATATATCAAATGGAAGTACACAATATGCCACATGTAATAAATAAGTGGTGAACAATGGAAATCTCACGGGAATAAAAGTAAGATTAGAAACCCCTTACCTTGTAATTTTCCTTGGTCAAAGGTACAATTACATCATGTATAATAGTTAAATAATTTTTATTAAAATATAAAATAATTGTATACATAAATATGATATCATATATTATCCTCTAATAATTATTTCCTAAAAATATTTTAGGAGTATCATTGTTTCGGGTGTTAGGTGATCTGTTTTACTTTATATGCTCGGTTACGTAAAACATGTTTGTTATCGATAGTATGTATTTTCTTCATATAAAATATAATATTATATTCTTAATAATTAATTTTAATCATAAAATAAAAATTATTCTTGAATGATTACGATGGGGAATGAATCTCATCACGGCCGTGGAGACGGTAATCCATACATTCGCACGAGCGACAATATCATTATATTGATGGTTATATCGTTTTTAATTGGATAGTATATCATATATACATAATAATTAACATATTATATTTATTATTTAGATTATTTATTCTCATTGTTATAAAAATCCAAATAATGTCGTGTTTGAATAACAAACTACACCACGACGTGGAGACGGTAAGTCATACGTACGCACGTAAGACGACTTCTTCATTATTATGATTATCAAAATAAAGAATATGGTTGTTCCAATTTTAAAATAAAATCATAGTATATATATGATATGGGATTTATTATTTTATAATCAAAACAACAAATAAATAGGAAGTGGAAGAAGAAAATATCTTGAATGCGGTGATGAAATATTTACCTTTTCTTCAGGATCTTCCTTTTGATTGATCAAGAGGGATCCATAGGATGGAATTATGAACAAAGTAAGGCATATATTATTAAGGTATGGATATTGGGAAGATATTTGGGCTGGGATTGGCTGAGGCAAATGGTTTTGGAGGATTTAAATTCAGAGATGGGGAAGTACCCTTTTATAAAAGAGGTGAGGGTCACATTAGGAAAAGTTTGAAATATTTTCTTATAATGAAATAATTTTCAGTTTCTAATGGATCCAAAATAATTTATTTTGAGTATAAGGTGGTTGTGGGTAGAAAAAATCATAAAAAATAGGTTTTAGACAATTTTAGGTCACCATATTAACATTATCATTTAGATTTAACTCATAGTTAAATAGTTTGACATTTATCATGTCTTTTTTTATTTTTACATTATATGTTTAATAAACATACAATAACAATCCATGATAACCCAAAGAGGTTATTTATTAAAATATATAACTATATCTATGTTCTTTGGCCAACCGTCATATTTTTAGGAGTATTATATAATTTAATAATATAATATTTGTTTTAAAAACTCATTTTTGTCAATTTTGACAGTATTTAGTATTTGGCTTTTCTGAAAGTCATCACAACTTTTTTACTTAGAGAAAAATACATTTAACAAACCATAAAATGTAGTATTCACCTATAAAGTTAGTTTATGTCATAAAAACCTTGAAATTATATTTATTTTAATATTTATAAAACCATTTATTTGATTCTTTCATTACTAAGGTAATTACTGCATCATCATTGTCTTATAAATAAATTTTATTATATAATGTCTAAAATTTTTAAATAAAATATAATTATGAAGGAGATATTTTTATCTTTTTAATTAGTATTTATAGTCAAATGGATAACTTATATAACCCCATATAATTGTTTTACTAAAATATATATGATTATATCGTTTTTGTCATTACTTTAAATTAATTAATATAAAGTGTCCTTATCACTCTCACGTGGATCCATGGGGTCCCAAAATCGACCCAAGGATACACGTGGTCGGAAATATATCCACCAGAAGGAATAAGACACATGTTAGGATAATTTAATATTATTATAATATTATTTTTTACCCTTATTTAAGGGAGTTACCTTTTAACCACGGTAAATAAAATATTTACCGAAGTAATTATTCATAATGTCTAAAAATTAAAAAAAACTATTTAAACAATTTAGACCTACTGATTCCAAATATTTAATCCATTTTTCTAAATTCAAAACACATAAGTGACAAAAATTAATTTAAAATTAATTCCCGTTGTCAAAACAAAAAGCATGTTTTTATTAAATAAAAACTATCAAAACATTGAAAATTTTTTATGTATAGTTTAAATGTTAAATTACATATAATGATCTACATTTAATTAAATTATGAAAATTAAAATCTAATTATACTTCAAAAGAATTCAAATTCTTAATTCAACAATATAATTTATTTCGATTAAAAAAGTTTTTTCAATTGAAATTTAGTATTTTTCAGTATTCATCAACATATCATAGTTTAGAAAAGTACCAAAAATTTATCCAAAATAAATTATTATGTCCCTTTTTTATGTAAGAACTTAATTCCATTATATTGATTATATAAAAGTGTCAAATATTGGTTTTAAAAAGGGTTTTCTAATAAATGGTGTTAAAATTGCATTTTTTAAAAATACTTCTTTTATCTGGAAAAATTAATTTGTTCTTATATTAATTATAAGAAACACATAATATGTATTCTAAAATTATATGGAGTATATAAAATTCAAAATTCAGTTTATAATATTCATAACAATTTTCTGAATTGCTAGTTTGGTAAGTTGTGGTGTGATCTAACATGTTGTTTCGTATAGTGCAATCTATTTAATTAATTTAAAAATAACTTACTATGAAATCTTGGGGTGTCCTATTCTTTTCACCTTTTGGAAATTTTTTCATCTCAATTTTAAAATTGGGATTAGGAACTTCATTGAAAGTCATAAATCGAAAAAATAGTCAGTAAAAATATTACTTTAAAATAATGATTGGGAAGTACAAAGGTCACCCAAGATAACCCATACTAGGATTCCATGTAAGAAAACATGGATATGGATGATAAAATAAGTGTCAAGTTATGATGGAGAGTGATAGAAAACATTATCATGATAATGTTAACAATAAGAAAACCAAAAACTTGTGATGGAAAAAACATACATTAGTTTTGTAGTAGGAAAAATAAACGGACAAAAATTTTTGTTTTAAATTCCATTTCATAATGTTGAGGAATTTATTTATGAGATTGATTAAGAACATAAAGATATATACTTAAATTTTAAGCAGAGTTTCATCCTTTAATAATCTTCTACCACTAACTCATATTTTTTTCAAACAATGATTATTTAACATGACTTAGTCACACTTGAAGCACTAGAATAAATATGAAGACAATCACATAATCCATAAAGGATAAACTATATATTTACCTTGTATTTAGAGATTAACCTAAACCAAAATGTTCAGAACAAGATTAGATGATCCCAAAAAAGGATAATCCTTTATATAAGGAAATACTAATCTTAATTTCTAAAATAACACCAACAATACCCAACGTTCAACAAATACCATTAAATAAAAAATTGTCTTTAAATTCCTTCAGTATAATCCAAAATAATATTGAAACCCAAAATGTAGAAGAATTTGATTATGTAGTCTCCCACATTAAATAGTATCTCCAAATATCATCTACTACCCATTAACTCAGATACATGAATGTAATTAACCGAATAATATATTCTCTATGATAGGTTAATATTTTCTATAAATAACCCAAATCACTATAAATCCACAATAAGAACATAGATAAAAATCTACCATTACCCCTCAAATGAAATCACATAGTATATTATTTTCCTTAGGCATATAGTATTCCCAACAGAGTGAAAATCTTTCAAAATAACATTTATCACTTAATCTCTATATCATTTTTCTATACTCAGGATATAAATTTTATAAGACATAAGATCACAAATAATAATTTTATTGATCAGTAAAATCATTTAACTAAAAAAATTAGTCACACTTACCAAGGTCATCACATAGTCCAGTGGTAGGTGATAAATCCCAATCACACTCTGGTTGTGGGTTAGATTCCCAACACATTGTCTGACTTGACAAGTTGTAACTCAGTTTGATTGTTTTCCCTTTTCAAAAACTATATTTTATAACCTTTCCAAAAAGAGAAAAATTCTTCAAAAAAACCATTACATAATTTCACCACAAATGTTATCTCATACTTCTCATTTTAATCCAAAAATTTATTAACTTTTAATTTCCTCAAACTCAAGGATCATATAAAACCAGGTGGTTATTTATTACTATATCAATAATAGAAAAGATAATTCTTCCAAAAATAGAAATTTCACATAACAAACTGTAGGGTTACATATACAAGAGAAAAGTCTTCCAAAGTAATCCCATAAACAAAGAGCACTAATACTTTTTAAAATAACACCATACATTGATTTTCACATAGGTTCTTCCATGACCAAGTGGTAATCCTAATGAATAGTGCATTCACACAGGTAATGCCCAGGTCCCTTAAATTTATGACAAATGACTGTAAATGGATTATTGGGATAGTTTTTATTTTCTTCCCTAATACTCTTCATTTTTTCTCAGCAATTAATTACTTTATATCCTTAATTCCAACACATAAATCATTTTTGTTACATTGAGACACTTTCCTAGGAGTCCCCTTCTACATTTCCTGTATAATGGAAATTGACCTTTATTTTCTCCATGGTCTTCACTACTAGAGCTCTTATCATTCACTAACATTACCTTGATTTTTGAGCTTACGAGTTGGTTAATATATATGTTATTGATAATGTATTTGAAAAACTAATTCGGCATGAACATGATATATTTTACACCTATAAAAATTCCATTTAATTTCTCATTCCCACCACCATTATTACTTTGTACATAGTGTTCATTGTTACTATTACTTCCTTGGAATCCAGCTATTGACTAACACAATAAATTATAGTGTGAGTAAAAATATCATTTAAAGAACATCATAAAACCATATTTTCAATCTAAAACACTTTAGGATTAAACAAGTTTATTTATTCTCATGTTATATTAAAATCATTCAAGTAGGTTTGTAACTATAATGTGAATTATCCTAAGAATATCTCCTGAGAGTTTCATAACCAAGAGTGCATCAATACTCGTTATCGTGTACCAGGATACCCCGGGTCAATCCCGAAATTCCTTATCGGAGTTTTCACTCCTAGGTTCATCTGTTCTACAGCCACCTCTACCTGCTCATATCCAGACATGGATCTATTTCTTGGAAAACCCACATAATATTTACATTACTATAATTGTTTGATATTCTTATATACTAATCCTCAATGTGTATCTTAGTATAGTGTTTCCTAAGAAACGTTTTTTTCTAAATCAAGCTTCCAAGGTTTGTACTAAACTTCCATTGACACAAACTGTAATGCCTCTACCCCTATTACCCAGAATCAGTGAATTATTACATTAAATTGGCATGATAAAAAAAATCATGACCCGAAAGACCAATAAATTTAGTATCATTGGAAGTACTACATACATACAAAAGTTTTACAGTGCATCATGAAATAAAAAAACAACGTTGTGTCCCCGTTGAACACTCTTATATCCCTTAGCCTATTCATATAGGTTAATCATAATATACTTATTAGAATCTTTGAAAAAATAAAACCTAAAAAAGTGGTGAACACAGATGCTTAGTAAGGATAACAATATATAGGAAACTATCATAAATAAGAGAAATCATTTAAGTCAATATATAAGACTAGAATACAAGCCTTCTAAACATAAACTTTAGCATAATATGGAAATGATAATTCAAATAATGCCATTTAACTATTCTCATGGATATTATACTAGTCTCATAATCACATGTAATATTAATTTCCAATTTTATAATGATGGAATACATAAATCCAGACATTATAACCACATAGTCATATATTTAGGCACAGAACACAAATAAGATTGTGTCAAGGCCTTGTGCCAGGACACTAGTTTGTCTCATTAGACATACTGATGCATTGAAGAGTTAGAGTGGGCTCCACCCATCACTTACTAAGTCCAATGAATTCCTCATATGAAAAGGTTTTAAAATAACATAACAATTCATATTAAAACGAGAATACGAAATGTTAATACTTTATCCATTAACCATGAATGGTTTAAAATAACACATCCATAGTCAAACATATCACCGAACATTAAATATAGTATTAATTATTTATAGAATAATAAATCAACCTTGATTAAGAATAATATCCCATAAAGGATATTTACATCGAATAAAATGATCTGAAAAAATCTTTTGTATAAATATCCCCTTTTATAGAAACATTTAAAAGTTTCAGTATTTATCAAGAATCTATTTAAAATAGATTTTTGATCAAAATTTACCCATTCCACTTTAAAAAATTTCAGATTAATTTCAATTTTAAAACATGATATTCCATATAAATAAATATTTAAAACCATTTTTAAAACAAGGATATTATTTAGAAATATTTAGAAGATTTTTTTTTGAAAACATTTACAATGATATTGTAGTGATATTTTCTAACCAAATGAGAGGCACATGAATACAAATAATTGAGGTAATAAAAAACTTTTAATAACGTGTGAATAAAGGGATTCAGGATATACTATGTCAATGTACATTATATATATCAAATAAAAGAGAATTGGCACATAACAACAACGAAGTCTCAATGGAATGTAAGTTGAGATGAATTACTTTATAAATACTCTATCCTTAGGTTAAATATAATAAATGACATAACTATGTGTGAAAAATATAAATACACTAAATATGATTGGATATTAATTATAAATCAATCATAGGACATTCACACATATTCTTGTAAAAACAATACAAATGACTGGGATGTTTAACTCAATGGATAGAAATTGAGTTCAAATTACACTTATCAAGTTTATATCTATTAGTTAAGAATTTATCAATGGAGTGATTATGTGTATAAAAAGTATACCCACACAAAGGGGAGTGTAAATTGATACATAAATAAATAAATTGTGATTTCACACTTAATCATGGAGTAATGTAATCAATAATGTATGGGTAAATCCCAATTTGAGAAAATTGAAATATGAAATTCCCTAAATGATTTGGTAACTTACTAAACATAAACCCCATGAAATATTTGTTATAAAATGAAGATTTAAATACCCATAAATTAAATTATATTAAACAAATAATACAATCATGTGCAGTACATACACCACACAAATGAAAATAGTGGCAATATATCATGAATCTCATAGAAATAAGAAGTATGATGAAAACAATTTACCATGTTGTATTCAATAGCTTCGTACGAACAAAAGTTAATAACCACCAAATTAATAATAGAATAAAATGTATATATATAGAATAATGTTAATATATATCAAATTGTAGGTCACAATAGACCACATAAAATAAATAAGTGGTGAAAAAAGAAAATCTCACGAGAATAAAAGTGAGATAAAAAAACCCTTTACCTTGTACTTTTCTATGGCCGAGGGTATGTTAACATATTTTATAATAGTTAAATAATTTTTATTAAATTATAAAATTACTATATCAATAATTATAATATCATATATGATCCTCTAATATTGCTTTGTTAATAATATTTTAGTAGTATCAATGTTCTGGGTGTTAACTGGTCTATTTTCTTTTATATGCTCGGTTATGTAATCCATGTTTGTTATGGATAGGATGTATTTTTTCAGATAAAGAATTATATTAAGTTCCTAATAATTATTTTTAATCATAAGATGAAAATTATTCTTGAATGATTACGATGGGGAATGAATCTCATCGCATTCGAGGAGACGGTAATCCGTACGTATGCACGAGCAAAAATATCATTATATTGATGGTAAAATCATATTTAATTTGATGGAATATAATATACACAGAATCATTAACATGTTATATATATTATTTACATTAGTTATGCTCATTATTATACCCAGACAAATAATGAAGAGTTTTAATAACAAACTACACAATGACGTGGAGACAGTAAGCCGTACGTACACAAGAATGGTGACTTTGTCATTCATATGATGGATAAAATAATGAATATGGTTGTACCATTTTTATAATAACATCAAAGTATATATAATATACTAGAGTAATTATTCTATAGTAGAAACAACAAATAAAGAGTAAGTGGAAGAAGAAAATAACTTGAAAGAGGTGATGAAATATTTACCTCTTCTTTGGGTTCTTCTTTTGATTTGATCAGAAATGATCTATTGTTGGGATTTATGACCAATGGAAGGCCTATATGATGATTTATGTAATTTTGGGACGATATTTGGGTGGGGGTTGGCCCAGATAAATTGCTTTGGATCCGTGAAAATAAGAGAAGGAGAAGTACCCTTCTATAAGAAAGGTGAGGGTCACTTTGGAAAATCTTGTAATGTTATATTATAATAAACTAATTATAGGTTTCTAGTGGCTTAAAAATTATTTATTTAGAGTCTAAGGTGTTTATGGGTCTAAAACATCTAAACCAATAGGTTTAGACAGGTTTTGGTCACTATATTAACATTATCTTTTAGATTTAACTGTTAGTTAAATACTTTGACATTTATCATGTCTCTTTGTATTTTTATAATATATGGTTAAAAAAATTACTATAAAAATCCATGAACACCCAAAGTGATTCACGGTTAATATATATAACCTTATCTATGTTCTTTAAAAGAACAATAGATTTTTAGAAAGATTATATAATTTAATAATATAATATTTGTTTTAAAAACTCTTTTATGTCAATTATGACACTATTTAATATTTGGTTTTTCTAAAAGTTATCCCAAATTTATTTATTCAAACCGAAAACATTGAGTAAACCCTATAATGTCATATTCATTTATAATATTCGTTTATGTTATAAAAAAATATAAATTATATTTATTTTAGTATTTATAGTACCATTTATTCGATTCTTTCATTAATAAGGTAATTACTGCATCATCATTGTTTTATAAATTAATTTAATTATTTAATGTTTAAAAGTTATAAATAAAATAAAAATATGTAGGAATTATTTATATATTTAAATAAGTACTTATAGTTAAAATGATAACTTATTTAATTAAATTTAAAATTGGTTTTACCAAAAGATATATGTTTGTGTCATTTGTTTTACATTAAATTAATTAATATAAACTGTCATTATCACTCTCATGTGGATCCATGGGGTCCAAAAATAGACAGAAGGATGGAAATGGTTAGAAATTTATCCAAATAATGTAATAAGACACATGTTAGGGTCATTTAATGTTATTATAATATTATTTTTTATCCTTATTTACCCGATTTAACATTTGACCATAGTAATAAATTATTTACAGAAGTAATTATTCATAATTTTTAAAAATAAAATTTACCTCTTTAAACAATTTGTAAATAATCATTACGAATATGGAATCCATTTTTTAAAATTCAAATAAATTATGTGGAAAAAAGTATTTTAAAATTAATTCTTGTTCTCAAAACAAAAAACGTGTTTTTAAGTAATGATAACTATTAAAAGATTGACACTTGTTTATGTCCAGTATAAATGTGAAATTACATACAATGACCTAAATTTTATTAAATGATATAAATATAATCTAATTATACTTTCAAACCATTCAAATTCATTATCTAACACAATTTATTATTTCGATTAGAAAAGTTGTTTTCAATTAAAATTTAGTATTTTTCAGTTTTCATCAAAATATCATATTTATCAAAAAAGTACAAAAAATTTATCCAAAATAAATTTTTATATCTCAATTTTAAAGAATAATTTAATTAAATTAAATTTAATATATAAAAGTGTCAAATATTGGTTTTAAAAAAGGGTTTACAAGTAAAAGGTGGTATAATTTCATTTTATGAAAAATAATTATTTTATCTAAAAAATGAATTAGTTCTTATATTATGACTAGGAAACATATAATATGGATTCTAAAATTATAGGGAGTATATAAAATTCCAAATACAAATCATACTATTCATAACCTCTTTTTGAACTGCATGTTTGGTAAGTCATGGTGTGTTTGAACTCTGTGTTGCTTGTAGCGCAAGATATTGATTTTCTTTAATGAAAATAACTTACTATGAAATATTGGTGTGTTACAAACACTCTTGTTTTTTGGTAACCATGTTTTGTAGACTTTTTCAAAGATGGACTACAACATTCCTTTCCTGAACTACTAATTTCTGACACCTCATCATTCAATACCACTGGGTATATGGATCAAGCTTCACAATCTAGATATAAATTTATCTTGGGTTTTAGAACCCTTCCTGGGTAGTTCATGTTACATTCCCAACATTATTGTTCAGATTCCTGAGTCTTCACAAATATTTCATATCCCTTGGAAAATAAATGAGATCTCTTGGTTTGGTCATGTGATTGATGCAGAAGGGATTTGACCCACCAATCAGTGACATCATCACTCTGTAATAAGAGGATTCTAATCCTTGTGATCCCCAAACACATCATGCTAGTTCCTAACATATTCGAGGGTCGAGGGACATACCTGACATGTATTACCCATCCCAATTTTAAAGACATAAGTTTTTTCTTATGTATTACATCGACCTCATTAGAACTATCCATGTGTGTAATGACCTGAAATTTTGAATAATTATTGTTTCCTAATTTTGTGTGTTATTTTATTTTTAATACTCAACAAAACTGTTTCATTTGATAACATGAGTATAATTAAAATGAGACTATTGGGATTTTACTATTATATGACCATTAGTTTGTATGACCCTTGGAAACTGAATATTGCGACTATTGTCTCTAAATACAAGTGATCTTGGTAATTAATATAGAAGGAATATTTGATGGACTCATCTAGTAGTCTTGGACCGATCGAATCCCATCTAACAGAACTTGGGAAAGATGTAGCACCACTGGGATTTTCTCTGGATCAAACCCAAGCTGAACTTCATCGTGTGAAGCTAAAATGGAATCAACTTCGTGAGAAGTTCAAACTGATAGAAATTACTACTCGTGCGATGTTGGTCGATCCGCCCTAAGATTCTCTCACCTTATAACACCTTACACTTAGGTCCTATGTTGGGGTTATAAGGGGCTATGTAAGGAGACCATAATCCTATGTTATAAATAAAAATGTGTTTTCTTATTATGGTGAAGTTTGGGAGTTTTCAAATGTTTAAATAAATGTAGGATGTATTTTATTGATGTATTTTGAAAAAAGGATATTTTAAAATATTTATGTAAACCTTAAATAATTAATGATTTGTAATGATTCTCAAAAAATGTTCTTCTAAAATTATGTTTAGTACAAAATTTAAAGTATAATAAGATCAACATTATTTTTGATGAATAGTAAATTATGAATAGTGATTTTACGCTTAGGATTAGTAATTTGACCAAATGGATTAGTAATATCACTTAAAGAAAGTATTAATATAATATAGGCACATTGATTAAGTAATATGATTCAATAAAATAGGTAAATAGCTGTTTTAGAAATTATTATTCAAGTATTAGGTTTTTCGGGGGAATGGTGTTTTTTAATTAAAAGATAAATTGAAAATATTTAGAAAATTATTTTTATAAAATGGACTTTATTTTTGAACACAGAGCATCGATATTATGTTAAGGTAATTTCTGGGGATTTTTCTGAAAAAAATGAATTTTCGGTGAATAGTGTATTTATTTAAAAATTAAAAATATTTATAAAAATATTTTAATAAAATGGAGTTCATTTTTGAAATCAGAGCATCGATATTTTTTAAGGTGAAATTTTGGGTTTTTCTGAGAAAGTTTAATTTTCGGTGAATAGTGAAAATACAGTTTTTATGTTACAGGTGTTTAATGATATCATTAAATGATGTATTAATTATTTAATCAAAATGGTCGATTTTGAATAATACGATAATTTATGAGGTGTCCCAAGTGGCCAATACCATGGGCGAATACCATGGGCATGCCCATGGTTTTTCCAATACCACCAATGAGGTGTCCCTTGGCCATTAATGCCTTGTCACCTCACTTTCCCTATAAATACCCACCCTTTACTCCATTAGTTTTCACTCCCAACTCTCCCCCAACGAAGCTCTGGTCTCATTACCTCTCACGAATTCCTCCCAAGGTGCCCCCACGCCCTAAAGGTCCCCACCATTGAGTTTTAAGAGTTATGTTTTAAGGTAAGAGATCCTACAACTCTCTTTCTTTTCAAGAACTCTCTTTTATGACATTTCTTTTATGCTCGGTGTTATTAAGTTGGGTATGTTCTTTTATATTCATCCTACTCTCCTTCTTATGTTCATATGTTGAGGGACCCCCTCTTTCTCTCATCAATTCATTTTAGAAATGTTTAAGTGATGTCGTTAGGCAGCCGAAATTTTAAGGGATTCTTTAACCCTTCTCGTTTTCAAGATCTATTTTCATGTCAAGTCTTTAAAGTTCCTTTTTTTTGTTGGGTTATGATATCTATTTCTATCATACTTATCTTTTATTTTCATATGATGAGATACCCTATTTGATCTCATCAATCCATTTTTTTGAAGTTTAAGTGACGCCGTTAGGCTGCTGAATTTTTAAGGGATTCTTTCACCCTTCTCATTTTCAAGTTCTATTTTCATGTCAATATTTCATGTTACTTTTTATTATGTTGGGATATTATCTCAATATCTATCATACTGATATTATATGTTCATATTATGAGAGACCCTATTTGATCTCATCAATTCCCTTTTTAAAGTTTTAAGTGACGCCGTTAGGCTACCAAATTTTCATAAGAGAAATCTCATTTTTGTCTTCCTTCCATGTTTTTCATTTCATATGGTATGTCTTTGAAATTTCATTATAATGTTCTTATATCCTCTATATTATTTCCTAATAATATTTTATAGATCACTTATTTGTGGGTGACCCATGTCCCCTCTCTTTTCAATGTTTTCTAAAACCCTGTAACATAGCCGTTATGCTGCAGAATTTTCGTCTCAAAATGTCTCTCTCTTTTTCTCAAATTATGTCATTTTATTAAGTGAATTCTGAAAGATCATTATTCTATAGTTGAATTCACATATATATCAAGATTTTATATTTTAAATTCTGGTATTTACATACATGAGACCCGCTATCCTTTTTCGTGGGTTTAAAGTGTCATAAAGAGCATGTCCTAAAAGCAGTTTTTTAAATTTTATGATAATAAAATGAACCCCATTTATTTTATGCTATATGGGTTATTTATGAAATTTTTATGATGATATATGTGGATCACATGATAATAATTTCAAATTTAAGGGTGCACCCTGATAGCGCTCCAATGCATTGGTTAATGATGTAACCACTAAAGATTACAAATTTAAGGGTGCGCCCTGATAGCGCCCCATTGCATTGGGTAATGATGTAACCACTAGATATTACAATTTTAACGATACCTTGGTGATTACCTTGGTAATTTCAAATTACACCTTGGGGATGGACCTTGGTGATATTTTCATGATTGTCTATGTTAAATATTGTATCCACATCTTCAAGTTATGAAACACGTTATTTTTATTATGATATGCCTCGGGAACTTTTTCTCATGCCTTAAAGTTATTTTTCATGACTTTTGATGTATCTCATGTTCTCATGTAAAATTTTTCTCCTGTTTCCCTTACTGGGCTTTCTGCTCACCCTTTCCATTGAGGTATGCTCCCAGGTCATGAGATGCTGTAATGAACTTAGGATGAACAAATGATGAAGCCTTTCAAGTGGTTAAGAAGAATGTTTTATGTTTTTTTTCATGTATTAAGTTCCTAGCTTCCAAGACACTAAACCTTAAAGATCCTAGGTTTTGTAAAATGTAATGAAATATTATGTGATAAAAATGCGGGATTCTATAGTTGTTATCAAAGGATGGTTTAGTTATTTGTGAAAATTAGGATATGAAAAAATTTGGAAGAACCCTATAGAAATGTTTAAATATAGGGGATCTTCCTGTTATTTTGGTGAGTATTGAGTAAGGGGTTTCCAAGAAAATACATCCCTGTCTGGATACGAGCAGGTAGAGATGGCTTTGATATAGATGTACATAGGGGTAAAACCCAAAAAACCGCTTTGATCTAGACTGGAACGGGAACTGGTACATGACAACGAGCCTTGCTGCTCTCTTGGTTACGACACTCCCGGGGGATATGCTTTGGTAAATTAATAATCTTAGTATAAACCCTTATTAAAGGAACAAAGATAAAATAAAATAAATATTCACATAAGAATATATGATCATGGATAACCTAGAATGGAACCTATGGGATCACAAGTTAGGGTATACCTTTCTTCTACAAGTTTATCCTTATATACTTGAAGATTCCTTTTTATGATTATTGGCTAAGTATTTGAGCCCCCTAATTATAATTTATTTTCTTAATTAATGGAAGGAAATCGAAAAACATGTACCAACAACCAATGTGATAGGAAATGTGATCATTTCCCTATTAATGTGATAAAGATGACAAGATATCACGTTGAACATATTGTGAATATGCCAAACAAGATATCAAAATCACAATTAATAATTGGTACCTAGTTGAATGCAAAAATTCATCTAGGAAGGAGAATAAAAAGTCTCAAGGATGTTCATCTGATAAAGTTGATAAGGGAAAGAAGACCGAAATTCTTTTGTGCAAAAATTGTGGGAAGAGGAACCAAGGATAATGTCACAAAGTAACCTGGAGATGTTTTAAGTGTGGTGTGAGAGGGTATAAATTAGCTAATTGATTTAAAATAATGGATAATGTGATTAATAGAGATAAGGTTCGATCTAATGTACCTTATACATTTCAATGTCATAAATGAGGAGAAGTTAGACATTATCCAAGGAAATTCTCTCTTAGAAGGGATGAGAAACATGATGACCATAAACAATCTTCAAGGACAAGGGAATAATGCAAGTCCTATGATGACATGGATCATGATGACTAAAGTACATGTGACTTCTTTGCAATAATTTTCTAGGTCATGTTGTCTTTTTGTTCATTCACTATGATCATTTCTTTAATGTTTTCTAAGAACATCGAGTCACTACCTAAAATGGTGTTATATCATTAAAGAAAACATCTATTGTTATGTACCACATGTTTATTTAGTGAAGTTGTTCTTCTTTAAAAAAGGTGATTAGGGGATTAAAAGATGATTATTATTTTGGAAGACATTCACTATTTTGGGAACCCTATATGATTGAGGTAACTAGATTACTAGATTATTTTCTTTGAGGAGTAAAGGTTGACTTATATTTTAAAGAATCGATGAATTTAAGGAGAACTTATGGTAATTTAGGTTACTTATGGAAATGATTAACTTATCTTGGGGAAAATGTGATTAGGTTAGTTACTTTTGATATAAGATGATAAAAGTGGTTAAAATTGTTTGGAGATGAACGATAAATTCTATCTTGGAAAACTATGTTATGAGATCATTCTTATAATTGGGATTCAATCTTAGTTTGGTTTATTTTGATGAATTTTAAGGACATTTATTTATACAATAGTCTATGATGAACTTTGGGTTGTACCGTGAAATTTTGAAGATTTAATGAAGTTTCCCTTCCTATGGGATTATTTCTTTTGGAAGAGTTGTTTTATCTTACCCTTTCGGTTTTTAGGATAATGATTAAAGATACAATAAATAGATAGTTAAAATTTTATGGATTATGTGATTCTCTAGAAGATGATTCTTGTTCTTTTGATGAGACCAAGTGTTCTTGAATGCTCATCGTTTAGAGAGAAGATTAGTTTTGGTAGAAACTTATTAAAGGATGAAACTCTACTTGAAGGTAAATATATTTCCTTATGTTTTTATGCCATGTAGTAAATGAATTCCTCAAAATTATAAAAAGGAATGTAAAACAAAAACGTTGTTGGTTTACATTTCCTACTGGGTAATCAAGGAAAGATTACAAACATCATAGGTTTGTGATTTTCTTATGGTTAACTTTCTACTAATCATGTTTTCTATCAATCTCCCTCAAAACATGATCCTTTGTTTTCACTTCCATATCAATGTTTTCTTACACGGAATTCTACTATGGGTTAACTCGGGTGACCTTTGTAATTCCCTTTCTTTCTTTTAATGAAATAGTTTTACTGACTCCATTTCTGATGTGGGACTTTCAATGAAATTTCCAAAACCTAATTTTTAAAAATTGTGAGAACGCAATTTCTTAAGGGGGAAGAATGTAATGACCCGAAATTTTGAATAAATCTTGATCCTAATTTTGTGTGATATTTTATTTTTTTATACTCAAAAAAACTGTTTTATTTAATAAAATGAGTATAATTAAAATGAGACTGTTGTATTTTGACTATTATATGACTGTTAGTTAGTATAATGGTTGGAAACTAAATATTGCGACTATTGACTCTAAATACAAGTGATCTTGTTAATTAATATAGAAAGTAGATTTGATGGCCTCCTCCAGTAGTCTTGGATCAATCGAAGCCCATCAAACAGAACATGGGAAAGAGGTAGCACCACTGGGCTTTTCTTTGGACAAAACCCCAGCCGAAGATCATCGTGTGAAGCTAGAATGGAATCGCATTCGCAAGAAGTTCAAACTGATATAAATTACTACTCATGCGATGCTGGTCGTGCCGCCCTCAGATTCTCTCACCTTAGCACACCTTACACTAAGGTCCTATGCTGGGGGTAAGGGTCTATGTAAGGAGACCATAATCCTTTGTTATAAATAAAATTTTGTTTTCTTCTTATGGTGAAGTTTGAAAGTTTTCAAATCTTCAAATGAATATAGGATGTATTTTATTGATGTATTTTGAAAAATGGATATTTTAAAATATTTATGTAAACCATAAATAATTAACGATGTGTAAAGATTTTCAAAAAATGGTCTTCTACAGTTATGTTCAGTAAAAAATTTATAGTCTAATAAGATCAACTTGATTTTTGATGAATAGTAAATTATGAATAGTGATTTTACGCTTAGGATTAGTGATGTGACCAAATAGATTAGTAATATCATTTAAAGAAAGAATTAATATAATATAGGCACCTTGATTATGTAATATGATTAAATAGAATAGGTAAAGAACTGTTTCAGAAATTATTAGTCAAGTATTAGGTTTTTCGGGTGAATAGTGTTATTTAATTAAAATTTAAATTAAAAATATTTAGAAAATTATTTTTATAAAATTGACTTCATTTTTGAACTCAGAGCATCGATATTATGTTAAGGTAATTTTTGTGGATTTTACTGAAAAAAATGAATTCTTGGTGAATAGTGTATTTAATTAAAAATTAAAAATATTTAGAAAATTATTTTTATAAAATGGAGTTCATTTTTGAAATCAGAGCATTGATATTTAGTTAAGATGAAATTTTGTGATTTTTCTGAGAAAGTTGAATTTTCGGTGAATAATGAAAATACAGTTTTTAAGTTACAGATTTTTAATGACATAATTAAATGATGTATTAATTTTGTAATAAATATGGTCATCTTTTGATTAGTAAGATAAGGTATGTGGGGTCCCAAGTGGCCAATACCATGGGCAATCCCATGGTTTTCCCAATACCACCAATGAGGTGTCCCATGGCCATTAATGCTTTGTCCCCTCACGTTCCCTATAAATATCCACCCTTTCCTCCTTTAGTTTTCACTCCCAACTCTACCCCAACGAAGCTATGGTCTCATTACCTCCCTAGAAGTCCTCCCAATGTTCCCCCAAGCCCTCAGGTCCCATCCTTTTAGTTTTAAGAGTTATGTTTTAAGGTAAGGGCTCCTACCACTCTCTTTCTTTTCTAGTACTCTCTTTTATGTCATTTCTTTTATGCTCCATGTTCTTCTGTTGGGGATGTTATTTTATATTCATCCTACATTCGTTTTTATGTTCATATGATGAGATACCCCCTCTTTCTCTCATTAATTACTTTTAAGAATGTTTATGTGATGCAGTTAGGCTGCCGAATTTTTAAGGGATTCTTTCACCCTTCTCATTTTCAATATCTATTTTCATGTCAAGTTTTTCAAGTTCCTTTTTATTTTTTTTGTGGTATGATATCTATATCTATCATACTGATATTTTATGTTCATATGATGAGATACCATATTTTATCTCATCAATTCATTATTTTGATGTTTATGTGACGCCGTCTGGCTGCCGAATTTTTAAGGGTGTCTTTCACCCTTCTCATTTTCAAGTTCTATTTTCATGTCAAGTCTTTCAAGTTTCTTTTTATTATGTTTTGGGTATGATATCTATATCTATTATACTGATATTTTATATTCATATGATGAGATACCCTATTTGATCTCGTCAATTCCCTTTTTGATGTTTTAAGTGACGCTTTAGGCTGATGAATCTTCATAAGAGAAATCTTATTTTTGTCTTCCTTCCATGTTTTTAATTTCATATGGTATGTCTTCCAAATTTCATTACCATCTTCTTATATCCTCTATATTCTGTCCTATTACTATTTTATAGATCATTTATGAGTGGTTGACTCATGTCCCCTCTCTTTTCAATGTTTTCTAAAACCTTGTAACATAGTCATTATGCTGCAGAATTTTAGTCTCAAAATGTCTCTCTCTTTTTCTCAAATTATTTTATTTTATTAAGTGAATACTCAAATCGCCTTCTTCTATAGGGTTATTCACATATATATATATATATATATGTTCTATTTTAAATTATTTTATTTACATACATGATACCCGCTTTCCTTTTTCCGTTGGTTTAAACTGACATAAAGATCACGTCCAAAAAGAAGTTTTTTAAATGTTATGATAATGAAATGAAACCCATTTCTTTTATGTTATATTGGTTATTTATGAAATTTTTATGATGATATATGTTGCTCACATGATAATAAAGACAAATTTAAGGGTTTCCCTGATAGCGCTCTAATTGATTGGGTAATTATGTAACCACTAGAGATTAAAAATTTAACGGTGTGCCCGGATAGCGCCCCATTGCATTGGGTAATGATGTAACCGCCAGAGATTACAATTTTAACAATACCTTGGAGTTTTCCTTGGTAATTTAAAATGACACATTAGGGATGGACATTGGTGATATGTTCATGATTGTCTATGTTAAATTTTGTAGCCACATTTTCAAGTTATGAAACGCGTTATTTTTATTATTATATGCCTCATGAACTCTTTATCATGCCATAAAGTTATTTTTCATGAATTTTGATGTATCTCAAGTTCTCATGTAAAATGATTTCCTTATTTCCCTTACTGGGCCTTCTTCTCACCCTTTCCTTTGATGTATGCTCCCAGGTTATGGGATGATGTAATGAACATAGGATGAAAAAAATGAATAAGCCTTTCAAGTGTTTAAGAAGAATGTTCATATGTTGTTTTTAGGTATTAAGTTCCTGGTTTCAAAGACACTAAACCTTAAAAATCCTCAATTTTGTAAAATGTAATGAATGTTTATGTGATAAAAATGTGGGATGCAATAATGTTGTCCTAGTGTTTCTAGTTTTTCACCCTAAACCTTATTTCCCCCCATAAATCCTAAATAACCTTTATAAAAGAGTTTATATCATCTTTACATGGACATGTTTTTTACTCATATGGGATGTTACCCACAATCCAAAGTCATATCATCCTTCTAAGGAATGAACTCCAATCCATGCAAGCCCTAGAAATACCCTTGTAGAATCCAACACCTTTTTAAGTCATTCCCAGCATGTATTCACCATATCCCATGACCATACAAAATGTTCGATCTAAAATAGCATAAAATAAAACGTATGAATTGTATGAGTGAAAAGTCCCTAATCTAAATCACATCAAAGGTCCAAGATAAAATATTACAAACTAAAACAAATAAAACATTAGATATAAAATTCCTTAAACTACAACACATCAACTATCGAAGATAAATGAACCTACACTACAACACATCAAAATTATGAGATAAAAGTACATAAACTAAAACAAATGAGAGTACAAAACCAAAAGAACCTGAATAGAAGAAATTTAAATGTCAAACCTAAAAGAACCTAAACTATAGTGAATTAAGGGTACGAAATAAAAGACAATAAGTTACATCACATCACGGGCTGAGCTAAAATATCATAATCTAAAGCTATTGAAAGACTGATCTAAAAGACTTTAAACAAAAGCAATAGAAATTCCATGATAAAATAAATTAAACTACAATATATCTGTTATTGAGCCTATAAGTACGTGTAACTCCCATCATATGGAATTATAAAACAACATGGTACTCTATCCAATCCTATCACCTTTGTCAATAGAAGACCAAAATCCTAACAAGTCATGACATCTTCCCAACTCTCCTTCTATATAATTGGTTCTTTCTTGCTTGATGGAACCAATATATCCATGAAGGATCTCATGAGGGTGGGATTTCATGAGATTTTATCAAGTTGTAATCTATTATAATACCATAATTTAATCTCATGCATTTGTGCTTATTTGATATAAAACAAGTGATGGGTATCATCAGAATATAATATCAGAGTAGAAAAACTTCATGAATATCATGAATAAAAGGAATTATATCATTAATGAGGATATTTTTTAATATTAATTAATTCAAAATATGAAAAAGTTTAGGAATATACACATTTTAAGTATCTATAATGTTTCATTAAAAAAAATAATGTATTAAAAGGGGGAGGTTATGGTAAACGTTGATCAGCCACACTTGCAAGGTTGAACAGTGTATGGAGATAAGCGTCAATAAAATGTAAAGTTTTTTCTCTCCATAATTTTTTAGGTACTAATATGTGATGAAAAGTCTACACCAAATCCATCAACTCCTCAACCATCATTCAAGTAGATTCTTTGTAAGATGATAATGATGAAATATGAGACCCTAGACGAGGTATGATTTCCTCACATCTCCATACATGCACAGTCCATTCATCCATATGAGTCCAATATTTTGATATCAATTGAATAAACTGATCTAATTACTCTAATGTCTCCCTCATCTACATTACAATAGGTGCCTATTCTATAAGATCATTCAAATATAGTTTAATTGTGGCTAGATCATGTGGAGTTAAAACAATTTTCTTCATCATTTCTTACAGAGGTTTTATATCGAAAGTACCTTCCCAAAAATCATGAAGTGACTGAAAAAGTCATTTCACTTGGACTCAAAATACATCCAAAGGGGTATCAGTAATCATAGAATGATTATGTTTCCAAATCATCCTATTTTGTGCATGAGCATCTTTGATCAATGGATCTGTCGTGGAAAGAGGAATAATAAACAGTTGACCCAAAAAGGAAGAAAGAGAAGAAGAATCCTATAACCTTCCCATGACTATAATATCACCCATAGCCTATGTTAGAGGAATATTTTCTTGAATAGATATTATTTCAGTATCAGGCTAGTAATCACTAGGATGAGTGTCACTTTCTTTACATATTTCCTAGATATTCGATCAACTCCATCATAACAACTAATAACATGGTTATAGAGGTAATGGGATTGTCCATATGATGGACCGAATGTTATATAACACCATTTGGATAATCTAGTATCCATTATTGCATAGAATCAAGTGTAATGATCAAGGGAGAATCAACATGCAGATGTATACTTTCAACTTCATTATCTTCACATGTGATCATCATCCAAAACTTGAAGATGACTGGAAGAAGCTTCTCCCCTAAAATAAAAAACTATATAATAGAAGATACCCTTTGGGAGAAACCAAACTGATGAGAGAATCGATATCGTTTTTAAGGCTCATAGATAATTAGCTCATCTACCCTGGCTATGAGAAACTCATCCCAAAGAGATATCATTTACAACCTTTCATCCAGGGAACTAATATTGTTATCAATAATCAGCCCATATGATGCATGGAAAGGGATACACATGAAGATATAAGATTGTATTACTACACCATTAACCTTGTTTGGTCTTAATGACATGGTCCCAACCCATGTTATGTTCAAAAAACTAGGGTGAGTTAAGGATTTGGGGATCTTGGTGATGACTTAGTATTCATAACAATAGAAATTATCCCCTATATAGAGAAATTAAAACTTGAGAGGACCACTAATCATCTAGGGTGTTCCACCTTTCTTAATATGGAAAAGGATTTTGTAATGTAATGTAAGGAACAACAGTTCGAATTTGTGACATTGTCTATATGCAAGCTATTCCACCATCACCAACAAGCTAACACCGATCCATGAATGTGCATCCCCAGTCGGTAAAATCCATCCGTTAAAAAAAACAATTCCATAAATCCTACCAATTGATAGCTTAGAGAGATCATCAGGTTAAGTTATGTAATTTCCCGGAATTTCCGTGTAATTTTTTTAATTGAATGGTAATTTTTTGAGTCCTCGAAAATTAACGGCGCGTGATTCCGAGACCTGGAGTTCCAGAAATGAATTTTTGAACTTCTTTTCCTGTAATTTCAGTAAATGTGCGAGCAGGTCTTTCTGACTTTTGAACTTGTGATCAGAATTGAAATATGAAGGCACCGTTGAACTAGAAGCGCTGGTATTATCTTAAGAGGACTGTCACCTCGACTGATGTTGGTCGAGGGTGAAAGTTAATTTTTTCGGTTTTTCATCGAAATAATAAAATAAAATAAAGCACACTTTTTATTTTATTCTTTGTAACATCTCCTTGTGGAAGTTGTTAGTGGGGACCACCAAACCTTAACCTTCCATGAGAGGTTATGCTGGTGGGGACCACCCGAGCCTAACCTCCCATGAGAGGTTATGGTGGTGGGGACCACCTGAGGCCTAAAACTCTTGAACACCCCTCTTAATGTGGGAGAAACATCTCAACTCCCTCATTAATGTGGAGGAACAAATTGAGCTTCCTCCACATTAAATTATACCAATGCACGAAATTAAATTGTTCAAACTTCAATAATTAATTTAGATAATTTGAAATTGTGAGAACAATTATGATTGTGATTTTTTTTTTATTTTTGTGGGTTTATATTTTGAGAACATTCATTGGAAAAGGAGAGAGAGCTCTTGGTAGAAGAAATCTCTCCAACAAAGAATGTGTGTTTTCAAGAAGAATGCTCCACCAATGAAGAATGATCCACCAACGAAGAATGACGACCTCTTCTTTGATCTTCTTCCTCGGTACTTCTCCTGACTTGGTTTGTCTTCATATATGAAGAATCAACGTCCATACTTCATTACCGCACAAATGTGAATGAACAACCAGAGGTAGTGGATTTATTTGTGTTTGATTATATCCAGGTGTTCTTATTTTGTTTAAAACAAAAAACACGGATGATTTTCTTTTTCGGGATAGGAAAAATAATTGCGAGAGGGTTTGGAGTTATTTATTCTTGTTTATGTTGAGCCATTTCTAACCACCCTCAATCGGAGGGTACATTCCAAACAACCATAGCCCGACCCCTCTACTAATCTTGTGATGATTTTTGGAGTTGAACACAATGAAGGCGATGACGCAAGGACCTTGCCCCATGGCCTTCACTGCCTAACGACCTCTATTCCCCCCAGCTCCGCCACTCGAGGCTCCATTGTCCTTCGAGCCGTCGTCATCATCCGCAGAGCTGTCGCCACTACACCGACACCCCATGGCTGGACTACCGCCCGCAGCTAGTCCACCGACCTGCGAATAGACAGTCTCCCGCATCCGATCTGCCTACCTGTGGCCAGACCATTGAGCTATGGTCGTTCTACACCGTCACGGCCAATCTGCTGCCGTCCCATGCCCAGCGGCTGGTCTGCGCCCTCATGGTAGGTCCGCTCCCTCGTAGTACCCACGTCCGGTCTGTTCCCTCGCGGTAACCCTCGGACAAGCCTTCTTCGCGGCACCCTCACAGCCCTCGTGAGCCGGACCAGACCTAACGGGTTGGTTCGGGTCGACCAGAACCAGGTTGGGCCAGGTCGGCCTGAACCAGGTCGGCCCATGGTGGTTCGGGTCGGGTCGGTCCGATCGGATCAGACTAAACCTAAGGCCCCTATGACCCAGTTACTTTTTTTTGTCCATCACTTTGGCACCAGACATCCGTTTCAAGAACTGTCAGCAGTGCTAGAAATCATGGAGCGAGACGGTCCCATTGAGTGATACCCCACTGTGTTTTTGGTTAATATGGGGAACGATCAGGTTTGATTGAGCACAAATCCAACTGGGCCCCTGGGACTAGAAGGCTAATATCTCATTGACCGGGCATCCATTTGAGTTGACACCTCTTACATTGAGACCCCTATGATGTGACTGGCCTTTGAAAAACTTCATTTTGGGACTTTGTGGCAGTTGGAGTATCGACTAGTAGCTTGTGGAGAAAATCTTGCTAGAGAAGAGAGAGCGTAGTGAGGGAACCCAGTGGCTGGATGAGACTTGATGACTGCTAACCATTTTGACTAGGAGAGATCCGATATGCCCAGTGGCGAGTGCCTTGGTGACGCAGCAGACCCACGGTGGGGAGCGCCTTGGTTACACGGCAGACCCATGGTACTTGACAGGAGGAGTACCACAGAAGGCCATGTGGGGGAGCGTCTCTCTGTGAAACGGCAGACCCATGGTGGGGAGTGACACTATGTGACGCATCATACCCACTGTACTCGATAGAAGGAGTACCTCAACAGTCCAAGGATAGTGAGAAGCACCTCTGTGTGATGCGGCATGCCCACTGTACTCGATAGAGGATGAGTTCTCCATCAGCTGAGGTGTTAGATGTTGTGATTGGGAATGTTACTTAACACTACCACTATAATAAATCCTGATGAGAGATGATTTAGAACCATTGAGTTTTCCTCATGATTGGGATGGATTACTTGATAACATAGGTATATGTATGGGCAAATACCTAAGTAAGTTTTTCTATTAATTTAATACTTTGCGTTTTATCTTTGTTGGATTTTGTGAGACCTAGAGGGTATCAGGGTCTCTACTGAGTATCGTTATACTCACCCATGCATGGGCTATGCTCTCACCTTGTTTTGATGGATACAGACGAAGGACAGAGCTGACTGAGTCTAAGAGTACCGGGACTGTATGTTTCCTGGAGGTGGACCATATGGCATGTCGGTACACAGAGGAGACGGGTGGAGGTGGAGTGTAGAAGAGGCGATCCGTACCTACCCTTCAGGTAGGAACCTTGGAGGATGATCCAATAGTTTTCTCTTCTTTCTCCTCAGTTGTATTGTATCACAGTTGTACTTGTACATTCCAGTTAGGCTTGTATTCTAGCCCCTTTTACTTAAAACACTCAATTTGTTTACAATTCAGTTTACTTTTGATCTTATCTTGTTGTATGCTTGGTTATGTGTGCTTAGAGGTTATAAAGGCAATGTCTTCGCAGTTTTAGAGGATACACCTTTTGGTGCTAGTCGCCAGCCCCTAGCCTATGGAAGGCGGGCTTGGGGTTAGTCACGACACTGGCCCCAAGGGGCGGGTCGTGAAAAATTGGAATCGTAGGAGTCAATTCTACCACAGAACTAAGACACTGATCTTTTTTGTGAAGCAATAGTGTCAAGGGTAATGAGTATGATTTTCTGTTTAGGGACTCCAGTGTTGGTGCAGTGGATGATGTATCCATACACCAAGACCCTTACTTATGATTTCCGACTTAGTGCATGAAAACACTGATTTCATGTGTGTTTTCAAAAGTTTTAATTGTGATATTTTGAGTCCTCTCACCTGGTATAAGTTTCAACTCACAAGGTATAACTTTTTAACCATGGCCCACCAATTTCTTTTCAAGATGCCTCCATGAAGATTGTCATCTAGAGTTCTGAGAGTTGTATGCACTGATAGATCACCGAGCGATGAGGCCTTAGTACATGGCCCTTTTCAAGTAGATGAACTAGAAGAGGCACCAGTGGTACCGCTACCCATTGGGGCCCTGATGCAACCAGCCCCAGCAGCAGATGGTTCATGCTGCTTGAGCGCGTTGGATGAGTTCCAGCGCCAGAGGCCACCCAGGTTAAGGGAGATATGGACCCGCAGACGAATGATGATTGGCTGTAGGCTGTGGTGAGAGTGTTCCAACTCGTAGGGAAACCAGCCGATCTCATGGTGATCCTTGCATCCAACCTTCTATATTTAGTAGTAGGAAGATGGTGGAGCATGATGCTCCAGGTTCACAATAAGGTGACGCTTCTCTGGGAAGACTTCGAGAGCCTATTTTGAGTAGAGTTTGTCCTAGCAACTCTTTATGCAGTATGCATAGAGAAGATTCTTCTTCTATTGCAGGGCAGCATGACTATGGCTTAGTACTCAAAGAGGTTCACTGACCTCTCATGCTACTCTATAGATATGGAGTGGGACCCATTCATCAGGGTCGGAACCTTCGAGTAGGGACTCAGGCGGGGGATCAGGTCTTAACTGATCTCACTCAGCATCCCGATGCATGTAGGGGTGATAGAGAGAGACCTTTTTTGGAGAGTTTTTTTGATAAGAAGTCAGTAGTAGTGAGTCCCACTACCAGTCATCACGTACTGGAGTCTTATGTAGCTAGAAGAAGATAGATATAACATAGGTTTAAGAGGTCCAGACCTACAGGTGGACAACCGCATGACTCAAGAACGGTTGTACTGGGAAACTGAGGTGGGGAAAGTTATATTAGGAGAGGGCAGTGTTACACATGTGGCAGGCAGGGTCACATGGCCCGTGACGGTCCGAACCGCCGCATGGATAATCTGCAGATGGTTGAGGGACCGCCCAAGTATAGATAGAGGTTAGAGTAAGGAGGTTCAAATGGAGCTTGCAGATGTGGCAGGGGAGCTGATCGTGTAGATGGCATTTGGGGATGATTTGAGATGTTACTGCCACCACCACCAGGAGGTCCACCATGAATACAGGGATTAGGTGGATAGAGGATAACTCATCTCAAGTAAGCCAATGCCTACAATCACTATGCTCTAGAGATTATACGAGGTATGATCTATGTGTACTCCACCTCAGCTTCAGTAATTATAAACACATGTTCCATTCATTCTTTTATTTCCACTACCCTCGTTCGGATATAGGAGATTTCGATGGAGCCATTGGGTCGATCCTTATGGATAGAGACTCATACGGGAGAAGATTTAATGACTATGCATAGGTGCTGGCAGTGTGAGCTTACTCTAGGAGGTGAGAGCTTCTGCTGGGATCTCCTAGTAGCGGCGTCAAGGCCTTATATCATCATCTTGGGTATGGACTAGTTATCTATAGTCCGTGCTCATATAGACTATATTAGATGCAATGTGCGGTGTTTTCTCAGGGATGGAACTAGGTTTACCTTCACCAGTGAGAAGGGATCATATGCATCATATGATGGACATACCTGGTGTAGGGTGCATCCGATTACACTTCAGTTGGCTAGCCTTACCCTCGGAGCTATTGATGTGGAAAGTTTTATATATCTTATAATGGTGGACCAGTACATAGATGTCTTCCCTGATGATGTTATGGGTCTACCACCTCACAGAAAGGTGGACTTTTACATTGACATGTACCCAGGGACCACACCAATATCTACACCAGTGTATCAGATGGCTCTCACGGAGCATCGTGAGCTGCGGGTATAAATAGAGGACTTTCAGGTGAAGGGATTCATCCGGCATAGTGTTTCTCCTTGGGAAGCCCTGATTATGTTTACCAAGAAGGTGGATGGGAGCTTGAGGCTTTGGGTTGACTATCGACGCCTAAACCCAGTGATAGTGAAGAACAAGTACCCACTCTCGAGGATTGATGACCTCTTTGATTAGCTGAAGGGAGAACGGTGGTTCTCGAAAATAGACCTCAGATCAGGCTATCACCAGCTTAGAGTACGAGACAAGGATATGAAAATGACAACCTTCAGGTGTCTGTACAACGATTACAAATTCTTGGTTATACCATCCATAATGACCAACACTCCAGCAGTGTTCACGTGACTCATGAACATGATATTTCCGCGATAACATGATCACTTTGTAGTGGTATTCATCGATGACATTATGATCTACTCGAATACTGAGGAGGGGCATGCCTATCATTTGAAGGTAGTTCTGGACACACTCCGAGAGCACTAGATTTATTGTAAGCTCTTGAAGTGCCAGTTCTAGATCCGAGAGGTTCACATTCTAGTACATGTCATATCAGAGGCTGGAGCTGTAGTAGATCCAGTGAAGATTGTGGTGGTATATTCATGGGAGCCACCCAGGAGTGTGACAGAGGTACAAAGATTCTTGGGATTGGTTGGATACTACCGGAGGTCTATCCATACTTTTCCAGAATTACAATAACACTATCAGCCGTGACGAAGAAGGGGCAACCCTTTGTGTGGCCATAGAGATGCCAGAAAAGTTTTCAGGATCTATGGATGAGGATGAATAATGCCCCCATCTTGGCGCTTCCAGAGGAAGGTTTAGGGTACGTAGTCTACTATGATACATTAGGGACTGGACTTAGATTTATTATGATGTAGGAGAAATTAGTGATTGTATATGGTTCTCAACAGATGAGACAACACGAGCAGAACAATGCAACCCATGACATGAAGTTAGTAGCAGTGGTCTTCACCTTGAAGACGTGGTGACACTATCTGAGGTGTGAGTGTTTTACATTGTACTCTGATCACAAGAGTCTTAGGTTTATATTCTCTAAAAATTACGTGAACCTGAGACAACAACATTTGCTTGAGATCCTCTAGGACTATGACTTCGAGATCCTCTATACTCATTGGAAGGGGAACGTTGTAGCAGATTCCTTCAGAAGGAGGTCTGGTATACAGCTGCTAGGTGAGTCAACGGAGCAGCTAGATGATTTTCAGATATCCTTTGTGGAATGTGATGGATCATATTTTCTTCAGTCTCTTACAGTCACTCCCCCAATTCTTCAGCGAGTCCGGGAGGCGCAACATGGGCACGCTGACTGTGAGGCTTGACATGCTCATATATCCATAGGCCAGGCACCTGATGGATTTATTGAAGGTGGGGAGCACGACATCCTTTTCAGTGGACGTACCATGGTACGTGTGACACTTCAAAAAGAATTATTACGGGAGTTCCACACATCCCCTCTAGAGGTACATCTTGGTGTGGTGAGATGTACCAGGATCTCTGACGACAGCACTGGTGGCCAGTAATGAAGAAAAAAGTTGTAGAGTTTGTCTCTCAGTGCCTCATTTTCATGCAAGTGAAGGCAGAGCGTCAGGTACCAACATGCCTGGTTCATCCTTTAGAGGTCTCAGAATAGAATTGGGATGGGATATCCATGGAATTTGTGATAGGAATTCCACATACATCTGGGATACATTACTCTCTTTGGATGATCTTCGACAGACTCACCAAGTCAGACCACTTCCTACCGATCTGAGAACAGGGTTCATTAGAGAGATTTAGATACCTCTATGTATAGGAGATAGTGAGGTTACATGGAGTACCTTAGACGATTGTCTCCGATCATGACACACGTTTTACTTCCCGTCTATGGAAGGGGTTTTAGGAGGCTATCAGGATGCATCATTATTTGAGCACCGCCTGTCATCCTCTGATAGATGGCCAGACTAAGCGAGCCATTTTGACCCTCGAGGATATGTTGTATGCTTGTGTCATCGACTTCGTTCATAGCTGGGAGGATCAATTAACTTTTGTGGAGTTTTCATAAAACAACAACTATCACTCCACCATATTGATGGTACCTTTTGAGGCATTCTACGGGTGATGTTGCAGAATACCCTTGTGCTAAACTGACCTAGGGGAGTTAGCACTTGTGGGACTAGAGAAGGTTCAAGATACAACAGAGAAGGTGCAGATCATCTAGGAGTGGATGAAGACTGCATAGAGTAGGCAAAAGACATATACTGATAGGAGATAGAGGCCTCTCTAGTTCGAGGATGGCAACCACGTCTTTTTACGGGTCTCACCCCGATGATGTCTATGGAGATTATGCTAAGGAGGCAAGATATCTCCGATGTTTATCTGAACTATTTAGATCCTCAGAAGAGTTGGAAAGGTGGAATACCACTTAGGTCTTTCCCCTCAGTTGCAACAGGTGCACGAAATCTTCAACGTATCCCAGTAGAGCCGATACGTGAACGACCCTTCTCACATCATCTTATATGGAAAGCTGGACGTCGATGATGGGGCGACTTTTATGGATGTTCTAGTAGATTTTTAGGATCGACAGGAGTTGGTCCTTCATTGATGGTCGATACCACAGGTGCGCGTTCAATGGCAGCACGAGAACCTCTAGGAGAGAACATGAGAGTGGGAGGCTCAGATGCGTTCTTAGTACCCCAACCTGTTCCCTTATTTTGAGTTCTGGATTATGGTGAAATAAATCATTAAGTGGGGAGAATGTAAAGACGCAAAATTTCTATGTAATTTTTTTAACTAAATGTTAATTTTTCATGTCTTCGAAATCTGACGGCTTGTGATTCCAAGCCTGTAGTGCCCGGAATGAATTTCTGAACTTTTTTGGTACATTCAGTAAACGTGTGAGTGGGGTTTTATAACTTTTGAACCACCGCTCAGAATTGATATCTGAGGGCACGGATGAACTTGTAGTGCATGTATTCACTTGAGGAGACTTTCACTTTGATGGCATTTAGTCGAGGGTAAAAGATAATATTTTGGGGTTTTCATGGAAATAAAAAAAATAATGCACAATTTTTATTTTATTCATTGTAACCACACCATGTGGAAGTTGGTATTGGGGACCACCTGAGCCTAACCTTCCATGACATTTTATGGTAGTGGGGACCACCCGAACCCTAATTCTCTTGAACACCCCTCTTAATGAGGGAGAAATTTCTCAACTCCCTCATTAATGTGGAGGAGCCTCTTGAGCTTCCTCCAAATTAAAGTATGCCAATGCACCACATTAAATTTTGAAAAATTAGGTAATTAATTTGAATAATTTGAAATTGTGCCATCAATTAAAATTTGGGAAATACTTTTTATTTTGGTGGGTTTTATTTTGAGAACATTCATTGGAAAAGGAGAGAGAGCTCTTGGTGGCAGAATGATCTCCAACGAAGAACATATTCTTCCCCAAAGAACGCTCCACCAATGAAGAACACCGACCTCGACTTTGAGCTTATTCCTCAAGACTTCATCCGATGTGGGACGTCTTCATCTATGATAAATCAATGTCCATACATCCTTCTCATGCCAACATCAATAAAAAACCCATGTTCGGTGATTAATTTGTGTGTGATTATATTCCCAAGTTCTTATTTTTTTAAACAAAGAACGCAGATGATTTTATTTTGAGGGATGAAAACAATCATTGGGGGAGGGTCTGATGTTCATGATTCTTGTTTATGTTGAGCTGTTTTCTACCACCCTAACACGGAGTGTACGAGCCAAAAAAACATGGCATGACCCCAACACAAAACTTGTGAAGATTTGTAGACATGAACATGAGGAAAGTGATGACGCAATGCCACCTCCCTACGGACCTCGCCGCCTCGCGACTTCTGTGCCCCGCAGCTCTGCCCCTCGCGGCTCCGTCGTCCACCGAGCCGCCACAGCCGTCCGCCGAGCTGCCACTGCCGTCCACCCAGACCCCGCCGCCTGATAGCCATCCCGCGGCCAGACCACTGCGCGGCCGGTCCGCGCCCTCATGGCCGGTTTGCGCCCTCATGGTTAGTCAGCTTCCCTCACGGCCGGTTCGCGCCCTCATGCCCGGTCCGTGCCCGCGCGGCCAGTCTCCCGCCCGTGCGCCCGGTCCTCACCCCACAACCGATATGTTCCTTCGCAATACCCCTTAGCTGAGCCACCATTGCGGCACCCTCGCACCACTCACGGGCCAGGCTGAACCCATCGGTCCTAGCTGCACTGCGGGCCAGGTCAGACCGACCAGTTCTGCCCAGACCCAGGCCCACTACAACCCAGTTACTTTCTTTTAGCCATAACTTTGGAACAAGACATCCGTTTGACGAATCATCAGTGGCGCTGAAAAACATGGAGCGAGACAGTCCCTTTCAGTGATACCCCACTGTGTTTTGGATTGAGATGGGGAATGGTTAGGTTGGATCGAGCAAGAATCCAACCAGTCCCCTTGGATCTAAAAGGCTAATAACTCACATATCGGATGTCTGATTGACGTGTCGTCTGTTACATTGAAACCCCTATGACATGAATGAACATTGAGAAACTTCTTGGAGGGACTTCATGGCAGTTGGAGTATAGACCAATAGCTTGTGGTGAGAATCCTCCTGGAGACGAGCGAGCATTGTGCGAGAACCCAATGACTGGCTGAGACTTGACGACTGCTGATCGTTTCAACTCGGAGTGACTCGATAGGCCTAGTGGGGAGCTCCCTGGTGACGGGGCAGACCCACGGTACTCGATAGGTGGAGTACCTCACCAGGCCATGAGGGGGAGAACCTCTATTTGACGCATTAGACCAATGGTGGAAAGAGTCTACGTGTGACATGAAAGTACCAAGATACTCGACAAAAAGAGTAATTCAACACTCCAAGGTTAGTGGGAAGCGCATCTGTGTGACGCGGCAGACCCATTGTACTCGATAGAGGAGGATTTTTCTAGAAGCCGAGGTGTTCGACATAGTGACTGGGAATGTTACTTAACATTACCTCGAGAATAAATCCTGGTGTGAGCTGAGTCCCAACCCTTATGTTTTCCTCATGATTGAGCTGGATTACTTGATAACTTAGGTATATCTATGGGAATATAACTAATTAATGTTATCTATTGATTTTAAATTTTTTGTTTTATCATTGTTGGATTTTTTGATACCTAGAGGGTCTCAGTGTCCCTACTGAGTTTCGTTATACTCACCCCAACACGGTCTATGCCCACACCTTGTTGTGTTGGATGCAGATGACGGAAAACGCTGACTAAGGATGAGAGTACCATGACTAGATGATACCTGTAGGTGAACCATAAAGAATGTTTGCACACAGTAGAGATGGGTGGATGTATAATTATGAGGAGGTGATCTGTACCTATCCTTCAGGTAGGAACCTCAAAGGAAGATCCAGTAGCTGTCTCTTTTTTGCAGTTGTATTATATCACAGTTGTACTTGTACTTTCCAGTTGGGCTTGTATTCAGGACCCTTTTACTTACTGCACTATCTCTGTTTACAGTTTAGTTTACTTGTGTTCCTATCATTCTCTAATCTTGGTTACGTGTTCTTATATTTATAAAGGAAATTCCTTACCAATTTTAGGGAATATGCCTTTGGTGCTTGTCCCCATCCCCCGACATATGGAAGGCGTGCTGGGGGTTAGTCACAACATGGTCTTCAGGGGAAAGGTAATGAAAAATTAGGATCCCCATGAAGTAAAATCCCCAGCTTCCAAGATGACCCAATATGAGACACCACTATTGAATACCTATATATAAGGACAATAGTGAGGGCACCTGGTAGTTGGCCCGACCCATCTATTGGAAAGAAAAATATTGATCCAATCCTTCAATGAATTGAGTGAGAGAATCATTAGATATTTCCTATAGACTTCAATCACAATGATAAAAATATCCCTTTCCAAATTTTGTGTCTTCAAGGGATCATAAAAAATTATCACAATATAGAGGGATTCATCATATATATCTCTGATAGGGGGAATCCCACCCATTTGGTAGATGGAACATAGCCATATGCTCACTTCACCATGGGATAGATGGAATGTGTTGCTTCCTGGGAACCAACAGATAATCATATATTGATGTAGGTCGGGTTAGTGGTTGAACATTAACTAGGAAATTCACTTGAATTCATAAATATGGTTCTGTATAAATGGTCAGTAGACTCTACGCAACTTTTCTTAACCCAGATGGTCTATTCCAATTCTTCAAAGAAATTTTTGTAGGGGCCAAGATCGCTCATCGAGCTATATTCACAACCAGGATTACATAGAGTGGAATAAAATATACTCTAAGTGTTATGATCGATAGACTAATGAGTGAAATCATATGAATTTGGAGATAATGGAGCTTTTTCCAATATATAAGACAAACTCTGTGGCGGATCTATTGCCAGATGGCCTTCCCCATCAATTTTCATTTGAACACACTAAGAAGAAGTTGAAGACCAGGGAGTTTACATATTTAATTCCTATATTGGGATGAAAAAATCTTCCATCATACCAAACCTATGTAGAGGGAGTCATTGTGATAAAGTATATAGTTCAATATTATAAGAGAAGAACCTCTATAAAAATTCATTATCGGAATACACACGATATTAAAGGTATGTGTTGGAGTTTCTAGAGATTATAGATATTTTATTGGCCATTGGATAGGAATCCTACAGAGAACTGAAAGACATATGAACAAGATTACTTGGAATATTTCAGAAAAATTGAAAATAAAATAGTTCCAAAATAAGGACATAATGAACCAACAGTTTCATGCACAACTCATGAATCGATAATGGATTCATGATCACATAAGGAGTTCATGAGTCACCTGAAACCTAGATGTCTTTCATGTCATATAAATCGATTAGGGCATTGTGAAATCACCTGATCCCTTTGATACTCATGATCATTACACCTAGAAAAGGTCCCATGAATCGCATGATTACAAATTGATCATAAGACCATGTTAGTAGACACTATAGAACAATCAAGGAAACCTCCATTATCATAGAATAGGTTCTAAAAATTAACTAAAATATAGTATGTGGCTATTTTGAATAGTCACATGAGCAAGTGTGGTCTTTCAGAATAGTCCCCCCAGAAGCAGCGCTCACGGCAAGATCTCGCGATTGGGTCTCGCGAAAGGGTCTCATGATTGGGTATCATGGAAGGGTCTCACGATGACGGTGCACAAGAGAATAAGAGAAATATCACCAGATAAATGAGTATCATGTGAAATTATTTCCCTCTATACTCCCTTATATATAGGGAATTTCATAGAGAACCATGCGTCACCTTAAATACAAAATGTCACCCGAGACACTGACTTACGAAAATGCTAAGGACCCAGTTGGGAATTTAAATTCATCAGAACTAAGATGTTGTACCACTAGAAGTTTCTCTTAATGGTTGGTATTTGTTGAATCCCACCATATGGTCCCCATAAAATTCAAAAGGGAAGAAACAATTTAATATATGTATTATCCACCTCACAAATGAAAATGAAGAAAAGGGTGGATGAGACCTATAGATCGCGTGATTATCTAAGGGATTCTTGATCATGTAACCATCATGAGGTCACTCATAGAAACCATGTGCAGTGGATAACTTGTTAAAGGTCTCATGAAAATACTTTCTACGATACTTACTCTCTTACAAATGCAATTTGGACAAAAGGTGTTTTTAAAGGGGAATGTTGATAAGATCCCCTAGGTCATGTAGTTTTTTAACCTATGGGTGCCTGAAAACCCATCCAAATATCCTATGAAATTATTAGAAAAATGTCTAAAAGTTCCAAGACTATTATGATCTTAAAAATCATGTAATGCATCACTGATGGGGGATGCTTTTACTAGAGAATAACCAAGTAATCAGGCTAGATCATTGACATTTTTTGAAATAAAAATTAAAAGAGTATGAGGCATGAGCCTCTAACGATTGATACAATCACATAATGCTCCCTTGGAGATTTGCAGGACATTAAGGTACCCTTGTTGAATTCCCACCTCATCTCATGTAAGCCCACCGGGTTTCCAACCCTATCACATGGAGGGCCTCAGGTATGTCTAAGAAACAACATACTTCCTTTTAGGATCCTTAATGAAAATCAGATGGAGTTTTCCATGAAATTATCATGTATCACTATATAACCTTTATTCTACCCACAATGCATCATCAATAGGTAGATTAAATTCTTTTAAATTACACGTTTAATCTCTTATGACCCCTGATCATTGGAAAATAAATAGAAGAAATAAAAAGAAGTGGTGTTGGAAGCCTCTCGAAATCATAAAACTCAAATGACACACTACGGTCATCCGCAACATGGTCTCTCAAGACTCATTGACATGTCAATAACACATTGTGAAGCCCCTTAAATATCCATCCTTGAATAATGAAATTTCCCAGAAAAGGCTTTGAGCGTTTTGCAATTGCCATTCAATAAAAATCTAGATCTCACGAAGGCCATTGGAATGTCAATATGACCATATAGAAGTCCTTTAACATAACTAGATAATTAAATAAATCCTCATTAGTTATAAATAATCCAATAATTTTGGTATTTCAATAATGGACACTCAGTCACTAAAAATTAGTTGACACCATTGGAGAAGATATATGGAAGAGACTACTGAAGGTGTGTGACACCAAATACCTTTGCTAAGTCCAACCTCAACTCGCAAAATACGAGCCTTACAATTTGATAAAAAATGGGGTGGAAAAAACTATAGATTCCCCACCCCAGCCTGAAAAATTATCTGGTGACCATGAGGATAAATAATTCCCATGTAACACTCTCTATATAGATGGTCAATCATTAGATACCTTGAACATGCTTTGGAGAGGATTTTACAAAGTTAATAATATCTCCACAAGAAACACTTCCCCTGAGGTAATGTCAGAGGAACCACCAGATATATCATGGATTGTAAATAAAAAACATTGTGATTACTCATAGATCATGTGTAGGACATCTGGAATAACCCATAAAGAAAACCACACACATATACTAGATCGTACAAGGCATCAAATTAACAAACACCAAATAAATATAAAGAAATCATGATATAAAGGCTAAAAATGACTAATTTTGTTATATTTAAGAAATGAACATATAAAACTAACCATCATGTGACCCACATGAACCATCCAAGACAAGAGAAAACAAATTTTTTTTTTGAGATATCACAACCTACATTTAGTATGCCATTTGGGTCATGTGATGTGCTCTAGTCATGTCAAAACAAGTCATATAGAGTCACCCAAAAAATCCACCAATGTATATAGAAACCCTCAAGACTCTATATTCAAACCTCATGAGGTCCTTCATATGTTTCCCTAGAATCATATTGTAGCACCAACTCATGTCAACAAAATATCGTGGTAGAACTCAGGCATGTCAGTTGTCACTCTTGATGTATTCAAGACACAATATCTAGGGCTCGTGATGTTCTCCCGGCATGTCATATAGGGCATGAGACAACCTCCATGACATATCACATTGACTCTTGGAACACCCCATAGATGTATCATCAAGGCCATTTGACGAAACCAAGGAATGTCGGCTAGATCATACGACACCCTCTAGAGAAGCCATCCTTGTCATGCGATGGATTCCATGATTACCCATCCAGGTCATGTCATGTATTCTACAAAATAAAACATTTATCATGAGAAAAAAATCAAACATACCTTCAATTTTATGTGAATTCCTATAGAAAATACAACTAGACCATTCTATGGTCTTATTATATGACACACAGATTCTATATGACATGTATTTATGTCAATCAATGCATGTCGAGTAGACAATAAATGAATGTCTTGTATGTAAGATGGTCGTGTCAAATTGGAAAACCTCAATGTGTATGCCTCAATCAGATGAATAATAAAATATTACCTAATCATAAAGAAAACATTATTGTGTAATCCCTGGTAAAATTAACATTCAATGGGATACCTCAGTACATAAGTCCCACATCTATAAGCAGTGAAAATGATCATTTTATGTAATTTATTTTTCACAAAAATCATATCTCATGTGGGATTGGGGATGGGTAATAATCATATTATTTGTCCAATAATATTCCATCAAGATTTTGAAACCTCCAAGGGTATTCACTGATCATGTGAACACAGATGACTCTAATTCCTTCCACAACCAAGTTATGTAGGACTCCTTCCTAACGCCTGATCCATGAATCAAATAGGAATGCAAATCTGGTGTAAGTAACATTATGTCTATGAAATTTCAACCACTGAGTCCCTAACAATCCCAGGGAATGACCACTATAACTCTTCAATCAATGGACTATGATACAAAGTGAACTTTGAGGACTTTGATTCCAATCATAACTATGATACATAAGATGCCTTCCTAAGGCCAGATATTGGAATCAAATGGGCATGAACATCAAGTGTATGTCCCATTATGTCTATGAAATATCAATGATCGGGACCCAATCATTCCAATGGGTTGACCAATCAACCTCTTCCATCAGTAGACTGAGAAATGAACTAAAATAAAATGTCTCTAATTCATACTATAACTAGGATACATAAGATTCCTACCTAAGGCCCGAGCTCTATAGTAAATCACTTTGGGGTTTTATTCGTACATTATTACTTCATCCATATGTAGGGAACTTGGTCACTTATTATCCATTGTTTCTCACACATATCTTATCTCACATGAGCTTAGGGAATTGTAGTAATCATATGATTTTCATTACGAATCTCCACTAGTTAGGGTAACATCAGTATGTACACCAAAATGAAATGATGAAAATCTCTCCTATATGAGGAAATATTCTTTGGGGACACTCACAAGGGAAATACTGAACAATGAGAACTCTGATTCCTATAACAAAAATTATATATAGTACACATTTATGAATAGTCTAATCTCAAATAGGCATCCACCATTGTGTAAGTCCCACATGACACAAAAATCTCAACCATTGGTACCTAGTCATTCCAATGGCCTAACCATTCAACCTCATCCAAATTTGGATTGAGAATCAAAATAAACTACGACAACTCAAATTCTCTCCATAATCGAGATATGAAGGATATATTCTTATGGCTTGTGATTGAATACCTGGTGCCTCAATGCACCCATATATATCCTCTCTATAGTATGTTAAACTATATATATTATAATAAGTATGTGGGGGTTGATTACTTCCATAACTAGGATATATATGATTCATCATCATAGCTTAATAACCTCCTCAAAATATTAACCACCTCCTTGAATGGAAGAACATTCCAAAGCTCTTGGTTATACAGATTAAGAACATGAGATACTGCTCATTACATATGAAGGTATAAAGGACCTCAAATATATACAGATTGGTTTACTAAAGTGACCATATTTTTTTCACATAAAAGAGAATTAACCCATGATCATTTTTTTAGGGTAACGATTTCCTGTATCTAGATCAGGAAAAGATTCAGAAACATATTTCAAATATACAATAGAGCCCTAAAGTAGTAAATAATTACCCCAAAAATATATGATGAGACTGAACTCACATCCCATAAACCATTGCGAGTCCCCAAGATCCATTAGGCCTAAAATCCCAAATGACCACCTTCCTTAAAAAAGTAGGTCTGTATCTAGAAACAGATGAGGGAACCATTGGGAGATTCTAGTAGGAGTAGATATAGTAACCTTATGTTCATGATTTTGCACAACGATACCGCCGTAATAAATCATAAAGTCAAACTTAACAATCCTTAATGAGGGTTCCCGATAACATACTTTTCTCGATGAAAATTTTTATAGGTTTTTTCAAAAAGGCAATGATATTTTTCTCTATTATTTTTTAATTATCTTTTAGTTGAAATATTATTCATTAATGGAGATAACCATTGTTACTACTTATGTTTTATTTGGGACATGATCCAGGTATTTCTACCACATTAATTATATATATGGTTTATGTTAAGGATGAATTTTTTTAAATCCATTCATTATTTTTGAGTTATACCTTGATGATGTAATGAAATGTTTATGAAACTCATTTATTCTACAAATATTATGCTATTAACAACATTTAAAAAATCCCATTTATTTTTTGGGTTATAATACGACTAAATTTTTTATGATTTTTTTGAACACATATATATGTTTATCATTATATGATGTGTGATATCTATATCTTCTTATAATGAATTTGGTAAATAAGGGTGACTCGGGAGGTAAATATGTTATGTTTGAACCCAATTTCATGTTCCTATTTTTTTACATGAAAATGTATTTCATGTCTTAAAGATTATGAATGGACCTAGACTTCATTACCATAAGTTGATGTGTGGACCTAGATTTCATAACCATAATATTATATCTATACCATTATTTCATCTCAATAAGATTGTGTGTAGACCTGGTTAAATGTACCAATGTATTTTTGTGGGCCTGATTTTATGTACATACTCTAATGACAAACCTTGTTTCTATGTATAAATGTTCACAAATTTATATGATAATTTGTATTATAGAGTTCAATTAATTTTTACATTGTTATGATCTCATGGATTATATTTATTAACCATTTTTATTATTATTGTCTCGTGAATAACCATGCATTATTATATGATTGAATATTATACTATATGACCTGCAGGGTATGGTTTTCCAATTTTTGTGTTCATGTTTGCAAACCCTTATGCTCATGTTATGTTTTGTAATCATTTTTTTCTCTCATTTTTAACCTTATTGAGAATTTGAGGTCACCCTTTATTAATTATTCCTTACCAAATTTATTATGAAAGGTATAAGTTGGTTATTTATATGAATATTACATTGTGGGAGTATCTTAATGGAGATGTTGAAGATATTTCATATAAGTATTTTGTTTTTATTCTAGAAAGGTCCAAAACCATTATAGTCCCCCTGATGGTTTTTTTGAAAAATATTGAATGTTATTTTAAAAATAGCTATATTTAAGTGGAAAAGAATATTTAATTATTAAGGAATATATTATTAAATCGAAATAAATAATATATAACATCTTGTAATACTAAATACTCATTTATAATCCACGATATAATATCATAACCATAATATATATGTTTTTGTAATATAGATAATTATATAGAATAGCTTTCTTTGTTAATGATCACTCATAATAATTTTTTTAAAGAAAAAATATCATAATCGAAATTCTAACCAGTCATTTGAACATTATATTTTATGTTACTTATTTCTATTTAACTACATCTTATCATCAGAGTTTATTAACTGAATTGTTCCTTAATATATTATCAACCCTGTCATTGTTACCCAATGAATATGAGGGCTATATAATTATTATTCCACCTATTATATAATGATTTAAATATATGGACCATAAGATTAAAAAATAATAATATCATAATATCATAATATGTGGAAAGGAAACTTGTTTCATAATCCTTTCATCATACTATCATTGCATTACCCATGGAAAAGAATCCTAATTCAAAATAATTTCATTATAATATAATTAACTTATGAGAAATACACTTGTTTATTATAACCATAATATTACTTCTATAAAATGATATTGTATGGAATCATTATATTATATCCCTAGTGATGAATAAATTTTCTTAAAGGTCATCAGCATTGATGAAAAAATAACTGTAAAATATCACTTGAACTTTTCATGGAAAACATAAGAAAATATTTTTATCTTGTTGATGAATTTTAACAAAAATTTCAAATTTTTTAGGTAATCCATTTTTTGAGAATAACAAACGAATATTTTAAAGGAATATTAAATAGAAAAATCTATCCCAATGGTGGAAAAAAATTTCATGTTATATATATTGAAAGAAAATATTCCTTTATACCTTTGTATAAATTGAAAAATGACCAGTACATAATATTGTTTTTTTAAAAAGATTAATTTTCAAATATCTTTAAATAAAATCAAATGTATTATAAATGAACTTTTTTAAAAAGTTCAACTATATTTAAGAACATTCATAAAAAATTGAAGATCATGGACATCAATGAAAATGTTTATTGACCAATATGAAATAAGGCCTGCTTTTTTTAAAAAATGATTTCATGATCATTTTATTTTATAGTGAGAGAAAATTGTTACCATTATAAAAATATATAGAAATAACCATAGGATAATAAAATTATTGTCTTTAAAAGTTAATATCTATATAATTTACCTTAATATAAGTTAAACACATACATTCTTGAAGAGAATTCTGATTTAATATAAACACTTTACCTCAAGACTTTTTGAAAACCTATTTTATCTTATTATATAATGAATATCAATTTAAAATAAATATATTATTGAACTATATTTATATATATCTTACCATATATCATTTACTTATAACATCTTATCACACATTTATTAATAATTATTGACTAAAATAGTTATTCTGGGTGATAACTATTTTCATTTTTCTTGCATCTTATGGTTTGGTAGTCCATGCCATTTTACATTGATAGTAGTTATATAATATATATAATTTTAATACTATAATGAGTATAATATTTATTCACTATATACAATTTCTTTAATATTCAAATAAATGGGTTATAAAAATGATTTACTTCCCATAACGGAGGCGGTAGTCTGTACGTAGGCACAAGTGATGTTTCTAGTTTTTGATATATGTAATGAGAGGAATGTAAATAATAATTCATCATTTAAGAACTATAATAATATTATATATATATCATATATATTTATAAAATATATCAGTATAACTATTAATATGAAGTGTTGATGAAAAATTAAGTGCATTTCTTCGAGGAGGTTGTTTTCAACATATAAAAGAAATTAATGTTTTATTTTCCCATAGGTTTGAAAGGAGGTGTATCATAGTTGACACATCATCATAATAATAATTATGTGTATTTAATATGCTGATTGAATAACTTTAAAAATGATACTATAGATTTATAGGTGGTAGATGATGGACAAGATTGAAAGAACATGCTTTAGAGTTATATCTAATCATTTGGAAGCATCCTTTATCTAAAACTGTAATCCTAGAATGTATTTTTTTTAAACCTTGTTTTGTTGATTTTTCATTCAAATTAATATTGTATTTGGAACATTTTACCATACACGGAATACTGATTTTAAATAAAACATGACATATAATTAAAAAAATATTATTTAATATTAATGTTATGACATAGACATTGGAATTGGGGGTATGAATAGGATTTAGAAAAATATTGAAATATAGGATAGAAAAATGTGTTTAAAATTAATTCCTTGGTGAAAAATAATTTATAAATTTCAATAAAAACTATTAGAAAATAATGGAAATCAATATCTTAAAAGCTATTATTATGTAAACAGACACATTTTACATCAATAAATTGAACAATTTCATTTTGGTGGATTATTGAAACAAAATTTATATATTATATTTTAAATAATATTTTTATAATTATTCTAATGTGATTTATATACAAGTTATAAGAATAAATCTTATGTTACATATAAAAACTATTATACGAAAAATATGTTTTGTCAAATTTTATAAAAACATTTTTTGAAGAAATTTTTGGAAAATTTATCAAATGTATTTCAAATAAAATAAAATTTATTTTTTATGTATTATTTAAAAATTACATTGAAGTGAATTTTTTATAATTTGCAGAAAAGATAATTTTTTAGGGAACAGTGAAAAATAATTGTTTTTAGTTAGAATTATAATTTATTTTAAAGCTTTTCAAAAAAAATTAACTTGTTAATATGGTTTTGTAATTATAATTATTAAAATTATATATATATTTATATATTAGTCAAATTTAAATAATTTTAAATAATTTTATACAGAATTCTTAGATAAAAGAAATGTAAATATTTTTACATCTTCCCTTTGAAAACACTCTTTCCCATCAAGTGTGTGTTATTCATTTTAAATTAAAATTTCCACTTATATTAATGTAATTTTGAAAATGGTTAAAATACAGGGAATAATAATAATTTATATTATATAATACGGTGAACATAAGTATTGACAATAATGAATTATAAAAATAATAAAAATTATTTATAGTGGTTAAGATCAAAATATAATTACCAGAGGATAAACGAAAATCATAAGGATTAAAAATGATCTAATAAAAGTTTAAAAACAATTTTATAGTGATATTTAGAAGTTATATCTTCTATTTTAATTAAGTAATAAGCATTTTGGCATTTCCAAAACATGGGCACACCATTTTCTTTTAAAAAATCAATATTGTGCCACTCAAATTCCTTATTAAAAGCCACTCCCTCTCCTCTCAACTTTTACACATAAAAGACCCATTATTTCAGATATTACCAACACAAATAACTTCCTTAATAAAATAATATCATATTATAATCCTAATTTTTTATTAAATCCTACATAGGAAAACTTGTGGTGTAATGTGAATGAAGTTTCCAAAAAAGAGGTAATGTCCCTTACTGGGCATTTTATTTTATTTATTCTTCCACCTCCTTCAATATTTTTAATCCAATATGAAAAAATTAGTATCATACATATTAGTATATAATAATATATTAATTTAATAACCTATAACCTTCCCCTCTTCAATAAAATGGGTTACAAAACCGTTGTTTGTGTGTACGACAGACTACCACACCACAAAGTGATGATATTCATTCATGCATTAGACAGAAGATATTGATTATGGTTTTGTTAGACATATTTAATCTATATTAAATAAAAATATAATATAATGGAAATATATTAATTTTCATTATTTCTTTTTTCTGTCAGGAAAATTGAAGGAACATTCATGAGTACGTATGACGTACCATCTCCATGAAATAAATATTTTATTTTATTTTTATAACTTTAATGGTTGGATATAAATATTAATATTCTGAATATAAAATATAATTATATCTTAGTTGTTATATTATAGATTATAGTACCATGATCAAAGTAATATAAATAAATAAAAAGCTAAACATACCTGAAGAAAATCATTTATTTCATGAAACTTGGATTTAACCTGGTATTATTAACAAATGGGTAATAAAACTTCATAAGAAAATCATAAAAGTCATGATATATATATATAAATAATTAAATAATATTTATGATTAAATAATACTTATTATAAATTAGTTTTTAATATGTATGAAGGATATCGAGACATATTGTTCGGGATTTCCATCTCACTTTTTACTTCTATAAGACACATTCTATACTCACCACCTATTTCATTTATATACTGTACATACTTCCCATGAATGTATTTTATGATTATTTACTAGAAAATAACTGTTTTTTAAATATCCATTTTATAATCTCTTTTTTATATGGTGTCTAGTTCAAAAGATACCACAATGGTAAAATATTTTTGTCTCAATTTTCCTTCTTTTTAAAAATTGTGTGTTATACACTTAAGTTCTTTTAAGATGTATATATACAACCATGATTACATGTAATATAATGAATTTATTAACTCTTTTGATATTATATGTTTCATTTAATTTTATTCCTTCATGGGGATTACAATTTAATATTACCAAACTCGAATGGGTTCTATGTTATAATCTCATCATTTATTGAGATTTCTCATCAGTACGCTTCAAATAAATTAATTATTTGTTCTATCTCTCAAGAAACTCATGTATTTTATTATAATATGGTTATTTATTAAAAATATATTTTCCATAATAATTTTCCTATCTTTAACTACTCAAGAGTTCAGAAGAATTTCTTTAGAAAAAAATTGTCTTTATTTCTCTATTCTGCCAAAAAACCCATTTTCTTCTAAAATTAGTTTCTAAAATTTATATTTAAAAAGTTTTTTTAATTATTAAAATGAAATATTTAATAATTTCTTACCCATGTTTGACCCTTCTATGATTTTTAATGGAATCTTTATGTCATTGTCCTAAAAATTCACATTTATGTTAAAAATGGGTTTTTAGGATTCTTTATGTCATTTTTAACAATGTATGGTTGAAATTTTCAAGGTTATTTTCAATGAAAAATTTCTTAGAAATATTTGTACCTTTAAAAAAATTACAAATTTGAATGTTTATTTTCCCATTAAATTTATTATATTATTTTAAATATTCGTTGATAGAGTATTACAGAAATTTAATAATAAAAGGATTTTCTATATATTATGTGTTTTAAAAAGTTATTTTTTGAATCATTAAAGGATTCTATTCAAATTAAAATTTTATATAATTTTTAAATAATAATTTATATTTTTTCAAGGTCATTTTAATGGAAAATTGATTTTAATATATTTTGTGTTTTAAAAATTTATTTTTAGAAGTGTAAAGGACATTTCCCACAATAAATGATGTTAATTATTTTTAATTCATCCTTTATATGTTTTCAAGGTTGTTTTTATTGAAAATGATTTTCCAAATGTTTTTTAAAGTTCTTTTATAGTGTCAAATATATTTTACTCAAGAAATATTATGAATTCTTTCTAATGCTTCCATGTTATTTTTCTAGGGTTATTTTTAATGAATTTTTTTTTAATAATTATTGTTATTTTAAAAAGTGTTTTTTATTTAGGAATGATTAATTTCCCCAAAAAATGTTCCAAGTGATCATTAAAAATAATATTCAATATAAAATGACATAATTTTATATTACTTATTCTTTTTTGAGGATAATATTGAAAGAAATCATCCATATTTATACTATTAATGGTTAATGTATATGTTGATAAAAATTTATACAACCAATTTATATTACATGAGTTATGATGGATGTTAAGATAATTTTTTTATAATACCATGGAACAAATTAATATATTCTTCATTATGTTATGGGTAGGATATATATACCTCCAATGATTAGGGTTAAAATTTATATTTCATGAGATGTTAATGGAAGACAATTCTATGGAAACTATTAATATAGGAAACCTGTGCATCCAAATCCACTATTGGAAATAAGTGCATCACAATCCACAAGGGAAACATGTATGGTGTCCTTAGGAACAATGTTGATGTTATTGGAATCTAACCATGACATATGAAATGGTTTTCAATATTTATGATGGTGCCACAATTTTATGATATGCAGTTATGGTTTATGATTGATTTATGATTATTTGATGTTATTATGGGCCATGTATTTAAAAATGATAATGTTTTGTGCTATGAATCATGTTTGTGTTATATAAAAGGATGGGTATGAAAATTTTAAATTATGTTCAAGTTAACATAACCATATTTTCATCATAATCTGTTATATATTTATAGACCAATATCTCATATGTTTACCCTTATTGAGTATTTGATCTAATATATTCTTATGTATCCTTCACCAGGTTATGATGAAAAGACTAGGTTGGGTGATACAAAGAGGGGTAATATATGAGAAGATATTCGTGAAATATGTTGAATATATTTCATGAAATAAGAGGGGTCTGTTTCAGTTATCCAATGAATCTAAACTATTATGGTTTTTATTCCATTATTTATGAAATGTATTGACTATTTATTTAAAAATATGTTAGATTTGTGTATTGAAACTGTAGGTCACTATAGTTGGTTTAAGAATAAATTTTTAATTATCTTTTAAAAACTATGATGTGAAATTTTTTTGTGATATCCTTAGGGATATTTATAATGATATTTAAATGTTTTCCTTAAATTATAAGTCTATGAATGAATAAAAGTATAGAAAATGTTACATGATTTTTTAATGGATAGAGCATTTGGTTTCCAAGAAATTACATCCCTATCTGGACACTAGAAGTGGATGTGGCTCTAGAACAAAGATTCCTAGATCTAATAAAATCAAATAGGGAATATTAAGCTAGTCTTGATCATCAGCTAGTTCGTGACAATGGGACATTCTACACACCAAGTTTAACAATCCTGGGTGACATGATTTGTAAATTCCAAAAATCATTATGAACCATCATAAATTATTTATATATATACTAAGGGTGAATAAATTATGTTAATTCTATAATTTTATAAACATAAATGAACGTGTAAGGATTAAGACATTATATAAGTAAATTTTATTTATTATATGGTTCCACGGTATTATTAATGTTACTCAAACTAGTCTTTTTAGTTTTGGAAAATGGTGGGAACCAAAAACAAGTATATTAATTTTGAATTTATTATATAATATGTGTATTAGAAACCAAATTAGATGATTACTAGAGTGAAGGATATTGTGGTTATTCATAAAAAGTTATCATGATATATGAAAAACAAGTTTCACCTTAATAAGCAATAAATATCTCTAACCAATAATAGGATGAAGTTCACTGAGATTCTAGGTGATGGATAATATATAGGAAATAAGGATAAGTATATTATATGTTATTAATATGGGAAGAAGAACTTTATGGATGTTGTTAAAGTAATGATAAGTTGATTTCATTAGGAAAATAAGTATAGAAAGAATGTAATTATGTAAAAAATTGAAATGTTTATTTAAAACAATATATTAAAATATTGGTATATCGAATATATCATCAAGGTTTTAAGGTTTATAATTTGGAAAACATGGAAATTATGAATAAAATCATAATGGGGAAATATAATTAAGATAATCATAAAGGTGGTATGAATTATGGTTATACTACTGATGATAAGGATACTAAAAATTACATATGAAATGAATAGATGGTTCCTAAAAAAGTACTTATGTTAACTATGAGAATCATGATTACATTGGGGTTGATTAATTTTAAGACATGTTTCATATTTAAAAATTTTGTAAAAATGTATTTTGGAATAATATTATAAAGCCTAGTTAATGGATTATTAATTAACTGAATTGATTTAAGTGTTTATAAAAATGAATTCAAGAAATTTGAAATATATAAATATTTTTTAGTATATGTTTTTGTAATTGTTTTTTATGATTATGTGAAACTGTGTTGATGACCTAGAAAATATTATTTAATATAAAGTATATTTTTTATGAAAAAAATTGATTACGAGAAAAATTACCCTAAATATGTTCCGAATATTGAGAAGTTTGCGTCTAGTTTAGATTAATAGATTATTGATATAAATAATATAAATTGGATTGTATTAATTTCTTTATAAATGATTAATTATTTTTTGAAAAAGTGGTTTATTCTATCATTGATGGAGTTCACAAAATTTTTTGATTTGAGGAATACTTTCAATACTCGGTCTTTTATTTAAGGAATAAATAATAATTTATATATTAATTAAGGATTTATGGTAATTTAGGTTACTACCATGTTTTGAGATAATACATTGTAAATGTATCCACATTTATGTAATATTATAAATAAGATTAACTTCATATTTTTTAGGGTATTAATGATAATTTCATTTGGTAAATTTGCTCACCATCTTTATAATGTTATGGATTTTAATCTTATGGATGTTCCATATGGTTAATAAATTATGATGTGATTTAAAATGAACTTTGGATGATGTTTTATAGATTATTGTATTATTTCAAAATTTGAATATTTATTCATAACTTTTTGTGTCCATTTTATTTTGGATAATAACTATATTCAAATGGAGTGAATTTTTATTCTTTTGTGGATCTTATTGAGCGCTTTAGACATGAAAAAAAATCATCACTTAGAGTGAGTGATGTTGTTGATATTGACCAAGGAATAACCAACAGATGATATTGTACTTAGTAAATGGAATGAAATCAAGTAGGTATATATTCTCATTAATCATCCCCGTCAATAAGAAGAGGACCTTGAAAATAAATATGGTTATATTATCATAACTTTTTGTGATATCAATATCCATTTTCACACTTATTTGGTTTTTCCCCTATTGATATTAACTTTCTCATGAACATGTTATCTATCAACATTCACCTGTATTTGGATGTTATTTTTCTCTCCAATGTTAAAATTTTCACTTCAAAACTAATTTCATCTATTTAGAAACATATTATGTGTTATTCTAGATGAAATTATCAAATACCGTTCTCTATTTTTAATATTAATTTAGATTAATATATTTTATAATGTTGTTTTAGATAACAGGATTTTCATATGTTAAATCTATACTGACCAATAAGAAGTAAAATTTTCAAGGACACAAATTATTTAATTGGGGTTGAGTGGAAGACCCTGATAATTTGAAAAAAAAATTTCATATGAAGTTTTTGCCTTATTGATATTTTTTGTTGCATGAAACACCATGTTTTAAGGAAACATGACATACTATTAAAAGATTATTATTTAATATGATAGTTTTCACCTAACCATTGAAATGGTAGGTAAGAATAATATTATATAAATTATAAAAATGTAGATTTTATAGATGTATAATAAATTAATTCTTTGTTGTCCAATTATTTACAAATGAAAATAGAAACAAATTAAAAATGAAGGAAAACATTTTTAAGAAAGAAAATTATTGAAAAATTTTCATTTTAACATAAAAAATTAAACAAAATACTTTTTGTGAATTATTTATAAGATATATATAATATTATATACATTTTTTAACATTAATCTTATGAGTTTTCTTGAAGAAATATACGAATAAATCTAATTTTATTCTTAGAAACTATATTTTTTTAAAATGATATTTTATCAGTTTCTAAGCACCTATTTTAAAACTAAACATAGAACCATTTATTAAATTTATTAGAAAAAAGATAAATATTAATTTTCAAATAATCATGTAAATTTATCTTAGAGTAAATATTTAAAATTGTTTTGGAATGAAAATTTCTTCATTGAATATTCATGAATGAGGGTTTTTATTAACAATTACTATTTATTTTAAATATTTTAGAGACATAAATTTTTTAATCTGATATTAAAGGTTATATTAGTTCAATAATATATATATAAATCCAATTTTGGTCATTCTAATAAATTTAAGATTTTATTTTTATATAAAAACATTGTATGTTTTTGAAGAGTTTCACATTGAAAGCCAACTTTCTTATCGAGCCTAGAGGATTAATTTAAAGATAAAATTTTACAAATCATTGAAACTAATATATAAAATCTAATTTCATATTTTGAATTAGTTTAATTTATATTTTATAATTATTTCATATAAATATTTTATCATAATTAATAGTAAAAATAGTCTAATGTGTATATTATACTTATGGTAAAACAGGGTAAACCAAGGGTTAAACTAAAAATAAAAGTGTTAAAAAAACCTAAAACTCCACTAAAACCCATTTAATTTACACATATAACATTTATATCTTCTTGGTTCGATAATTCCCTAGTTTTTTTGTAATGTGAAAAATGTGGCAACACCATTTTCTTTTAAAAAATTAATATTTTGATACTAACATCACTTATAAATGTCCACCTCCTCTCTTATAAACTCAACAGTTCCAAAAACCATTATCTTAGACATTATCTTCCAAAAATAAATTTTTTTATTTCCTAATAAAATCTTATAGTTCTTATTTCAGTCATAAATCCAACCTAGGAAGGATTTAGGTGTAAAGGAAAAGAATTTACCTGAAGAGGTGTTAACATCCCTTACCAAGCATTTTATTTTATTATTTATTACACCTAAATAAATTTTTATTAAACATAAATGATATAATATCTTCATAATAAAACATATAATTATAGGTTATTATTTTAATGTCATAACCTGATTTTTTTTCCTCTTCTATCAAAGGGGTCATGAAATCATCATCGTTGTTTATGGCAAACTATCGATTTTCAAAGAGATGTGATTCGTTCATGATTTACATGGAAGTTAATAATGATGATTTTACTGAAAATATTTCATATATACGGTATAAATATTTTTCTATAATGTTATTTTAATATTTACCATTCTTTCTCTCTATTTGTCCATAAAATAAAAACAATGATCATGCGTACATACGAAACACCATCTCTATGAATGGTGTATTTCATTATTTATAACTAACTTTTATATATTAATTTAAATAAATATATACAGAATATATATGATACGTATATCATGTTTATGATTTGGGAGATGATGATACCACGACCAGTGTTATAGGGTTAAAATACAAAATCAAAACATACACAGAAAAATGTAATTATTTCCAAAAACCAGACATTAACATGGAATTGTTAACAAACTGGTTATAAAGTAAGTCATGTTTGGTAGGAAATATATATGTCTATATAATAGATGTATAATAAAATTAAATTTATTATCCATTAATTTTTAATTTTTTTCAATGAAGTCGAGACTTATAGTAAGTGATTTTTGTCTCATTATTAACTTCTCTTAGACACATACCATATTCCCCACCAATTTCTTTTATGAGGTGTATATATTATATATGAATTTTTTTTATTATTATTATACAATTTTTTTGGATTTACATATCAATTCTTTGATCTCTCCTTCAATGGGCTTAAGTTTCTAGATATACTGTAATAATAATGGATTTTTGTTTCAATTTCCCTCCCTTAAAACATATGTTGTGTTATTATTATATCGTCTTTTATAAGTTTTATATACACCCCATTAACATATAATATCTTGAGATTATTTATTTTCATAACATTTTATATATAATTTAATTTTATTCTTTCATGGGGTTTATATTTCAAAAATACCATGGATGTATGTGTTTTATGTTACAATGTCATCGTTTATCAGGATTGGTTAGGATTATTCCACAAATGAGGAAATAATATGATATATCTTTCAAAAAACTTGTTCTTTATTATAAACTATTTGTTTTTGGAAAATTCATGTTTCCCATTCATTTTCCTTTAAATATGTACTCCATTTTTCAAAATAATTTTTTTTAATTATCTTTATTTAATTTCTTAGTCGAAATCCCAGTTTCTTTTAAAACATTATTTTATATAAATATACTAAAATTATTTAATCACTATTCTAAGGATTTATTATAGTTATTTTTTCAAAGTTTCACTTTTTATAAAATGTTTTCAATGGAATATTGATTGATTTTTTCAATCAATTCCAATTTGTATTTTACGGAAAATTTGAAAGGAATATTTTTTTAACATGTTTTACATCAATATAATTTCCTATCATAATTAAAATTATTTTCTATGAATATTCCTTTTAATGATTCCATGTTTATTTTCAATGTAATGGACATCAAAAATATTTTATTTTTTAGAAAGTTTTTTTCCAAAGAGAACATGATATTTTCCTCATGAAATGGTTTATAATATTTTTGAATCATCATTTTTTAATATACAAGGTTACTTTTAAATAAATGTATTTTAAAAATATTTTATGTTTTAGAAAGTGTTATTCCTATTAGGAAAGGATATATTCCTCAAAAATGTTTTAAATTAATTTTAATGAATCATTTACAAATTTTAAATATTTTTTTCTAAGAAAAGGGTTTTCAAATGTTTTATGTTTTAAAAATAGTCTTTCTAAAGAGAAAAAAATATCTTCCTCATAAAAACAATTAAATTATTTTTATTCTTCCTTATGTATTTTCATTGTTATTTTCAACGAAAATCATTTTCAAATTTGTTTATGATTAAAAAAGTGACTTTCACAGAGGAATGTATTTTTTCCGCAAGAAATTTATTTTTAATTAATTATAAATTTAATTGAAATTTTATTTTTAAGAAAAAATATATGGAAAATATTAAATCATTAAAAAGTGATTTTCAAAGATTAAATTCTATATTCATCACAAAATTATCCAATTTATCTTTTAAAAAAAATTTACACATGAAGAAAAACATTGAAAATACTTATTCTTTATTATGGAAAATATTTAATGATAACATCATCATTCTTTCTCATAATGTTTAATGATTATATTATTGAAATGTGTGTGAAACCCACTTAATTTAAGTGGTTTAGGATGTGATGAAATTATGAATGTTTTTTGATATTGTGGAAAAAATAAATATGATTTTCATTCTAAAAAATGTGTAACCTATATATCCCTCTAATTATAATGGTAAAAAATTATATGTCACGAGATAAAAAAGGGAAACATGTCAATGGTCATGATATAATAAGGGAAATAGGTGTGTCATGATCCATTATTGGAATTTTATGCATCTTGATCCACTCTTGTAAACATGTGAATCCGGATCCACAATGGGAAACATGTGATGGGTTTTGATTCACAACGTTGAATAGCATGGTTTTTTAAATTGAAATAGGGTGTTTTATCAATATTTTTTTATTGTGAAGAACATTTATGGAATGATATTATGCTTCCTAATTGATTTATGAATATTTCTCATGCTTATGAGCTATTCTTCCTGAGATGATAAATGCTTTATTCTATGACTCATGTTCTTGATCTATTACATATTTTGCACCAAATATTTATGTTATGTTCTTGATCACATACACCTATGATTTTATATGATCATATATTTATATCTCTTAGGTTTACCCTTAATGAATATATGATCTCATCATTTCTTATGTTTCCTTTCCCACATTATGATGAATGATTTTTGTAGGGTAATCCTAGGAGGAGTACTATGTTAGTGGGTAATTTTTGGAGATTTTAATTTTTTTATAAAATAATAATATTGTAATTGTTGTCTAAAAAGATAGTAAACTTTTTTTCCTTGATTATTTATTTATAAAATGTGTTGATTATTAATATAAAAGGATTTGAAATTAATGTATAAAAATATGATGTCTCTATAATTTAGATAATATATAATACTCTATGACATGGGGACGTGTAATTATATGGTATTCTATTAAGTATTTCTAGATCTATCATGATCAAACATCGTGAAAAGGGGAGTAGATAAGGTGACTTTCATAAGTGAGAGGAGGGGAACCATTAGAATGTGCTAATGTCTTAAATTAATATAAATTAATGATCATGTTTAAGTGGAAAAGAAATTATATATATAATATATAGGATTAATATTAATAAAAATAATCTTATAATATAAAATGTATAAAATTTTAGGTGAATTTTAACCCTTATCACTTATTTTTATCCCTATTAAACATTTTTAGGATTAACAAAATATCAATGAGTTTTACTCTTTAGGGTTTATGAACGATAATATAAATGAAAAAAATTTCACATAACTATAAAATGCATGATATTATAGAAATTTTCCTATCATATTTTCCTAAAATATGATTTTCATAAATTTTAAATCATTTAAAAATGATTATTTTACCGAAGTAAAATTTAAATTCATTTTTATTACTCTTCACATGGATTGGTATTAAATACATATAAATAGATATATATTTCAAATATAACATTTAACACATTATGTGTATTTTATATTAACATAAAATATATATGCAATAGAATAATTTATCATAATTTTGTTTTTATATTTAAAATATCTTTTATTTTGTTATTTATATCACATAAATAAGAACTACCTCGGTGTCATATAAGAATTTATGGTAAATATCACCGTAATAAAAAATAAAAAAATTACCATGATAATATGAAAATATTAATATTTAAAATAAATATTTATTTTCTAAAATAAAATTTATTTATCCCAATGAAAAATATTAGAGACATTAAAAAAATATAGTGATATTTTATATATATTCATTACATAAAATAATATAAGGGTCAATAACAAAGAAAAATGTGTCCAAGTTTCATAAATTAATATTTTAGATTAGAAGTTTGAACTAAACTAATATAACAGAAATAAGCTGTGTTATATATATATGTATGTATGTATGTAAAGCATTGTGAAAAAAAATTTAATCATAATTACTTGATTTAACCATAGAGAGATGACAATATATATGTATATGTAAGTACGTATATAGGTAAAATCATGCGGTGTTACCTTCTAGATCCAGCCTAAAGAAGTTTTATCCCCATAATCTTATATCATGCTTGATTTAAATGGTTTTAATCAATTTCCAAATCAATTCCATGGAGTGAATGAAAAATATACATTAGGGGGATGAAATAAATTTTACTTCACATTAATATAATTTCCATTGAAATGAAATTTAACGAATATGTTAAGAAATATATACTTATCATTTCTTATATATATCATAATTTATGAATTCATTATAACACTAATAATTTTGGATATGTTTAAAAAACAAATACATAGGGAGCTAAGTTGTATTTTACAAATATGCCTGAATAGATTTATCTTCCTTTTTCTAGAATTTTATGGAAATATTTTACCATAAATTTAAAGATCATGGGAAAATTTGATTAATTCATTTCATTCAACACATTTTTAATAATTGTATCCCCTCTTTATGCTTTGAGATGTTCAATGTCCCTATATCACCTCAAGTTACAGCAGATAAAAAAACACTAGGAATTATTTTTTCAGGATAGAAGTTCTAAAGTCATCTTTTAATTGACTATAAGATCTATAAAATGTTGAAAATCAGTTAGTCCCATCTAAAACTGATTTGGTTAGATCTATATAAAATAATAACCAATTTGAATGAACTATTTTATGAGTAACTACTACATTAATCTCCAATGTCAAAACATTGACACCCAGTTATCAACACAATTTATTTCATAAGTAACTTACCTTTAAAAACTAAAAAAATATTCCTAATTTTATTGGAAACCTAATAATTAGAAATATCTAATCAAATATTTTACTGATATCAATTTAATATTTATCTCCAAAAAATTTAATCACAAATAAATCCATACAGAAAAAATTTATATATTGTATTCATATAATATGTAAAAAGTTATAATTTTCATAAATATCCATAATAATTGCAAGGCCACTAAATATTATATATGATTTCATAAAGTTACTCTAAAAACAATCAAAATTTTTTATCAATATCAATCATTTATTTATCCCAACTAAAAATTATTATCTCAATGTCATTCATATATCGATGGCTATTTTTTCCTCAATTATATTTTTCTAAAAATATAACCAAAGTAGTAAATAAATTTTATATTTTATTAGTCCCATTTGTGATATAATTATAAATACAGAGGAAAAAATATTGGATAAGAATCCTTATTTGAATTATGATTCTTATCTGCATATTACCATTGATAAAAGACATTTAGAACATAAATCTAAAATCCCAATTCCTAAAAACATCAATCAATTCACTTTCTTTTTAAATATTTACCATCAATTTTTCAACTTATTCATTAATATTTGTTTCCTTTCATGTGTATTTTCATATATCTTCAATATGTATTGAAAAAAAATATCATATAGCCTTTAAAATCATCTTTTTGACCTTTCCATGTGGTTTATTGATATTTATTATTCCTATAATATACAAATCTTAAACTTCCAAAAGAAGATTATTCCTTAGAGAGACAATTATTTATGTCCAGCACATTAGCCGTAATTTTCATCTTTCCTTGTAAATTTATAGCTTTAAAACCACACATTCCACACATAAATACATATTTACGGTCCTTTTATACTTTTCTGTATGAGTTTCTTCCAAAATTCATAAAATATATGAAACTGTGTTTTACATTATCCAAAGTATGAAACTGAACCCCCATACGAATCCATTTGTCACTTATTATGTGTTATGGGAAAAAAACCATATGTCGGTTGTTAATAATATAACATGATGGATTATGAAGTTCAATAATATGGATTTTCATCATATCTACTGATTCTTTTATTTTCTCATGAGGATTCTAATTTCATTGCTCATCACATTCATCATTAACAAAATTCCTCCTAGTTTCAATAATTGAAAAAAACCAAAAAACAATAGTATAATAAATAAAGATTAAATTGAGACATCATATAATTATGGAAAAAATTTATAGGATACCTAAATCATGAAACTTTTTTCTCAATATTTGGATCCTTAGGTTTAACCTTGTTCATCAACAATTATCATTTACTTAAATATCATATAATAGTTCCTAAAGAAAATTTGAATCAATCAGAACATATCAATAGGGAGTGGCTAGCTATGTGTGTAGTATTAGGCCCACTCATCTTCTACTGATGAAGATTTAGTTAATAGAAGATTTAGTTAATAGAAGATTTTCCTCTTTTATTGTTTTTAATACATGGTTCATATTCCCCATACGTTCATATACATATTAGTGTCCCCATAAGGATGAATTTTCAAATAAAACCACACAATTAATAATATAAAATAACTTTTGGATGAATATTATATACATGGAATTATAAAATTGGGATTCAATAATTTGTTTAACAAACCTAATCTCTCAAAAATAACTAAACCCTATCCAAATATCATCTATAGAAACATAAACAGAATATATAAATATATCATATCTTAAAGATGAATTTTAAACATATCTACAAAATATAAATTCTAGAGATCTATATGGGGATTCAAAATTTTGAAACTAAATACATGAACTTAATTTTTAAGTACAATATTTATCCTCTATAATGTAAGTATTTTATTTTAGGTTTGAGTTGGGTTTCCAATTTACACGTCAATCTATTTAAAATAATGAAAGTACTTAAATAAGATTCTCTTATAGGCTTATCACACGTAGTACCCTTCTTCATAACATGGGAACATATTAAAATATATTAATTTGTGTTCTCAAATGATTGATATGGGTCCCCATAAGAGATAAAAATAAAATTTCATAAATGAGAATAATATACTAATAAGGTTTTGATAACATGATGATAATATAAAATAACCCATCTTAAATAGTGAAATATATTTAATCAAGAATAAATGAATATGGGGTTTTCAATCAAAATACATAATAGATAAGAGTATGGAATCATTATTAATCAATAAGAACCAATTAGAACACATCATAATCATAATTCATATTTTTTTAGAATACACATAATCTAATAAAATAACATTATTAGTTAGGATTCACAAATAGGACTTTTATTTTTGACAATGTAATGTATTGGAAATTCTTAATGTAATTTTTCCACCATTATATTAGGAGTAACTTCTTCCAAGTTAACTTATTAATATATTAGGAGTGTATTTACTCTGTCACCTCTAATAATATTCTCAACGTTTTCATCATTAACCAATGAATTGAGGTGATATATACTTCTCAGTTCAACCATCACAAAATAAAAACGACACATATGTGTGACAAAAGACCATAAAAAATTCATCATATCATTATATCAATACCCATGGGAATGGATTGTGTTTTATAAACATTTCATCATACTATCATAATATAACCTATATAAAATAAATGGATTTTACAAAGAAATTATCATAAATAATTTAACTAGTGGTAAAGAAATAGGTTTTATAAAATAATCCTTAAATAATCTTCTTCAAAATGAATCCAAATAAATAAAGTGGATGGTATCATTGGATTAGACCACTTTTGAAGAGTCATAATTCATAATAGATGTTAAAAATGATTAAAAATACTTTCAAACTATAATTAAAAAATTAATTTTGAAACATGAGAGAAAATATTTTTCTTCTGATAACATTTTAAATAAAATCTAATATAATATTGAGATAATAATTTTCTGTGGAAAAGAACATGGAAACATGTATATGAATCATCAAATAATAGAAAATTTATAGGAATTGGAATATACATTCATGATATATGTGTTAATAGAAACCATTATATTCACACTGTTGTAAAATTTCAAAAATGATATTTTTCGAAAAAACATTAACTGATAATTTTTTTTAAGAAATTTTCATATAAAATAAAAAAACGAAAAAATAAAATTTTTGAAATTTTTATACTATAGGTATGAACTTAGGTAAAATAGAATTTATTTTTTAAGTATAATTTCAAAAATACATTGATGTGAAATTTTTATAATTTTCAGAAAAGTTAATTTTTTAGTGAACAATGAAAAATCATTGTTTTTAATTTGATTTGTAATCTCTTTTACAGCTTTTCAAAACATTTAACTTGTTAATATGGTTTTTTAATTATCATTAAGAAAATTATATATATATTTATATATTAAATCAATTTATTTAATTTTAAATAATTTTATATTGCATTCTTATAAAAAGGAATGTAAACATTTGTACATCTTCCGTTTGAGAACACTATTTCCCATCATGTGTGAGTTATTCATTTTAAATTAAAATTTCCACTTTTAATAATGGAATTTTTAAAAGGCTTAAAATACATGGAATGATAATTATTTATATTATATAATACATTGAACATAAGTATTGACAACAATGAATTATAAAATTATAAAATTTATTTACAGTGGTTAAGATCAAAATGTGTTTTACCTGAGGTTAAACAAAAACGATAAGGATTAAAAATGATCTAGGACAAGTTTAACCACAATTTTATAGTGTTATTTCAAGGTTATATCTTCAATTTTAATTAATTAATAAGCATTGTGGCATTTGAAAAACATGGGTACACCTTTTTCTATTAAAAATTAATATTTTTCCACTCAAATAACTTATGAAAAGAAACTCCATCTCCTCTCAACTTTTACACATAAAAGACTCATTATTTCAGACATTATCAACACAAATAACTTCTTTAATAAAATCCAATCATATTATAATACGAATTATTTATTAAATCCAACATAGGAAAACTCATGGAGTAATGTGAATGATGTTTCCAAAAAAGAGCTAACGTCCCTTACTAGGCATTTTATTTTATTTATTCCTCCACCTCCTTCAATATTTTTAATCCATTATGAAAAAATTAGTATCATACATATTATTATATATTAATATATTAATTTCATAACCTATAACCTTCACCTCTTCTATAAAATGGGCTACAAAACCATTGTTTGTGTGTACGGTAGACTGCCACGCCACGAGGCGATGAGATTCATTCATGCATTACATAGAAGATACCGATTATGGTTTTGTTAGACATATTTAATATATATTAAATAAAAATCTAATATAATGGAAATATATTAAGTTTCATTATTTCTTTTTTCTTTCAGAAAAATTGAAGAAACGTTCATGAGTACGTATGACATACCATCCCTATGAAAAAAGTATTTCATTTTATTTTTATAACTCTTATAGATGGATATAAATATTAATATACTGAATATATAATATATTTATATCTTGGTTATTATATTATATATTATAGTACCATGTTCAGAGTAATGGAAATAAATAAAAAGCTAAACATATATGAAAAAATAAATTATTTCATGAAACATGGATTTAATCTGGACTTATTAACAAATGGGTAATAAAAAATCATATGTAAATCATAAAAGTCATGATATATATATATAATTCAAAAATATGTATGATTAAATAATACTTATTATAATTTAGTTTTGAATATATATGAAGGATGTCGAGACATATTTATTGGTATTTCCATCTCACTTTTTACTTCTATGAGACACATTCTATACTCACCACCTATTTCATTTATATACTCTATATACTTCCCATGCATTTATTTTATGATTGTTTACTAGAAAATAATTGGGATTTAAATATCCATTTTATAATCTCTATGTTACATGGTTTCTGGTTCAAAAGATACCAAAGTGGTAAATGATTTTTGTCTCAATTTTCATTCTTTTTTAAAAATGTTTGTTATACACTTATGTTCTTTTAAGATATACATATACAATCATGATTACATGTAATATACTGAATTTATTAACTATTGTTATATTATATGTTTCATTTAATTTTATTCTTTCATTAGGATTACAATTTAATATTACCAAACTCAAAAGGGTTCTATGTTATAATCTCATCATTTATTGGGATTGCTCATGAGTACGCTTCAAATAAATTAATCATTTGTTCTATCTCTCAAGAGACTCATGTATTTTTTTATAATGTGGTCATTTATTAAAAATACATTTTCCATATTAATTATCCTCTATTTATCCTCTCAAGACTTTATATGAATTTATTTGGCGAAAAATTGTCTTTATTTCTCTATTCTTCCAAAAACCCCATTTTCATCTAAAACAAGTTTCTAAAAATTATTTTTAATTTTTTTTTTAAATTTTAGAATGAAATATTAAATAGTTTCTTACACATGTTTGACTCTTACATGATTTTTAATGGAATCCTCAGGTCATTTTCCTAACAATGCACATTTTTGTTAAAAAATGGGTTTTTTGGATTATTTATGTCATTTTTAACAATGTATGTTTATATTTTTCAAGGTTATTTTCAATGAAAAATAATATAGAATTATTTTTATCTTTAAAAATTTTGTTTTTTTTTTCAAATTTGAATGGTTATTTTCCCATAAAATGTATTATATTATTTTAAATCTTCGTTGATAGAGTTTTATGAAATTTAAAAATAAAAGGATTTTCCATATATTTTGTGTTTTAAAAAGATATTTTTGGAAACACGATAGGATTCTTTTCAAATTAAAATTTTTATATAATTTTTAAATAATAATTTATATGTTTTCAAGGTAATTTTAATGGAAAATTATTTTTAATATATTTTTTGTTTTTAAATTTTTTTAGAAGTGTAAAGGATATTTCCCACAATAAATGATGTTAATTATTTTTAATTCTTCCTTTATTTGTTTTCAAAGTTGTTTTTATTGAAAAGGATTTTACAAATGTTTTTTGTTTTAAAAGTCTGTTTTTATAGTGTCAAATATATTTTACTCAAGAAATATTATGAATTATTTCTAAGGCTTGCATGTTAATTTTCTGGGGTTATTTTTAAAGAGAAATATTTTAACAATGATTTTTATTTTAAAAAGTGTTTTCTATTGAGGAATGATTAATTTCCTCCAAAAAATGTTCCAAGTGATCATTAAAAATAATATTCAATATAAAATGAAAAAATTTGATATTACTTATTCTTTTATGAGAATAATATTGAAAGATATTATCCATATTCATACTATTAATGGATAATGTTTATGTTGATAAATATTTATACAACCAATTTATATTACATGGGTTATAATGGATGTTATGATAATGGTTTTATAATACCATGGAAAAAATTAATATAGTCTTCATTATGCTATGGGTAGGATATATATACCTCCAATTAAAAGGGTTAAAATTTATATTTCATGAGATATTAATGGGAAACAATTCTATGGTAACTGTTAATATAGGAAACATGTGTATCCAAATCCACTATGGGAAATAGGTGCATCTTAATCCACCATGGAGACATGCATGGTGTCCTAAGGCAAAATTTTAATGTTATTGGAATCTAACATTGACATATTAAATGGTTTTCAATATTTATGATGGTGCCACACATATATGATATGCAGTTATGGTTCATGATTGATTTATTATTATTTCACATTATTATTGGCCATGATTTTATAAATGATAATGTTTTGTGCTATGAATCATGATTATGTTATATAAATGGTTGGGTATGAAAATTATAAATTATGTTCATGTTAACATACACATATTTTTATCATACTCTTCTATATATTTATAGACCAGTAACTCATATGTTTACCCTTATTGATTATTTGATATAATATATTCTTCTGTTTCCTTCAGCAAGTTATGATGAAAAGACTAGTTTGGGTAATACAAAGAGGGGTACTATATGAGAAGATATTTTTGGGTCATGTTTAGTGTATTTCATGAAATAAGAGGGTTATTGTAACATCCCAGGTAAATAAAGAATAGGAAATTTTTATATGTATCCATATTTGTGAATAATATATTAATATTACATTAAAGGGGATGCTATGCTCGATGACGTACCCAATACGCAACAATGAGTTTCTTGGGAATCTATGTTGCACTCTAATAATAAAATAATATTACTTTAAATGGTAGTTAACGCCTAGCCGTTGTAATGGCGGGAATGAATAGAACTAACTACAAAATGATTATAATTTTTGGTCAAATATTTTTACTCTTTACAATAAATGTTAGAGGATTAAAAATGCGAATGAATCCAATTTTAAGCGTAGACATTCTAATATTCTTTAAAAGGATCATTAAATTCCTTTTGAAGGCGAACCTCTTTTAGATCCACTTTTTGAAAATTTTATGTGTTATATTTGACAAAATAAAATTTTTATTTAGAATCGGGAAATCAAAATTTACTTTCTGTAAATTTTTGGTATCTTTCTGATAAAGTTCATTTTTTAATGAATAGTTAAAAATGTTGTATTTTAATTCAAAACCTCTTTTTAATATAATTTATTTATATTATTAGATTATCTTATTAATTGGTTTTAAAGTTAAATTAGAATATATTTTTACCATTTAATCCAATATTGGTTTTTGGAATGAATTTCACTTTGAAATTGGACTTAAACTAGTGTCAATCTTTTGATACTTATTGTTTCATAAAAACACGCTATTTGCTCTGACAGCGGGAATTAATTATTAAATTAATTAATGAAACATATATGTTTTGAATTTTATAAAATAGACCTAATTTTTGAATTCGGAGTATCAAATATAGCTTAGGGTGATGTTTTGGTTTTTTTCTGGAAAACATCAATTTTTGATGAATAGTGAAACCACTAAGTGGTACTTAAGAAACTGATTTTTTGTTTAAATGACATTTTACCACCTCTGTGTTTTGAATTTCAAAAATCCGACATACATGGTTTTCATTAAGAAATAAATGTGGTTCAATGGGACTAAAATAATTTTTTGGTGAATAGTAACTTTTATGTTTTTAATCGTGATTAGAGGTAATTAGTGTCGTATAAGGTAGAAATAATGTTTTAATAATATGAGATGAGCTTGACACATTTCCTACCCTCATCAGATGAGTCATGGCCGACCAAGACAATCCATGGGTAAACTTGGGGACCCCATGGAGCCACTTTGGTTGGGAAATGACATAAATAACATTTTATTTAATGTTAAAGTAAAAATGGCACAAACATGAGATGTTTTACTAAAAAATATTTACATGGGGTTATATATGTCAGATTTTTGAATATAAATATTAATTGGAAGGATAAAAATCTTTCCTACATCATAGTATTTTTTTTATAATTTTTAGACATTAAATAAATTAAATTATACATGACATCATGATGATGCAGCGATGACCACATTATTTAACGATTTAAATAAAATTGAAAGATAGTGTAATATATAATACCTACAAATGTACAAAACCTATTGGATGGGTGTATTTCGAACCCTTATCACCTTATCCTTGAAACACATTAATGTGGGACCATTAAAATCTGAAACACATTATAGAATAAAGGAACATTTCTTTACTTTCAAAGAGTTCCCCTCCTCTCCTCTTATGAAAGGCCCCCACCTCTACCTCCTTTACCACACTTCCAAAGCCTTTGGCTGGGCCAAAATCTGCCCATTTTGTCTCCCCACATCCCTCTATAACTCCTAGAAGCCTCACTTTGGGAATAAGACTTCCCAAGGAAGCCTTTGAGCTCAAACCGAAGGGAGTTACCCGCTTTTAAGGTAATGTCTTCACTTGAGTCCTTTTGTTTTATTTTTCTTCTCCAACCCCCTAAACAATTTTTATTCTTTTATTTTGTAAAAACTCCAGTATCATAAATATACTAGGATGTTGTTATAAGAATTATTCAAGATACACTTACACACACCTTCATCTAATGGTTAAAGAACATACTGTTTCTGTGGTTGGCGATTTTCTGCCTCACGAAACGATGATTGTTCAATATTCATTTAACACCTTTATATGTGGCCATTATGATTTCCCTGTATTATATATATGATATATATGGTATTTATGTTTACTATATGCTTCTATATTTTATATTTAAGCCATACCTTTATTCTTTTCATGTTGTGTAAATGCAATAATTTCATATGAGGAAGTGTGGACAACCACCCACTCAAGTGATGTGACTCGTACATTCAATACATGGAACACATAAAGAATGAAATTAATTAACATTTGTGACCTATATAACATATATATTATTCTCAAATTATAATATATATATATATATCATTTATTTTTTATTCCATTAATATGACAAATAAAAAATGAAAGTTGCGTTCATGCGTACGTACGACCTACCGTCTCCATGAACGATGCTTTTCGTTTTTTATCTACAAATGATATGGAATAGTATAAAATGAATATGTACTGGATATATATGATATTTTAATGATTAATACTATTCTGGAGATTATTTACATATAACTACATGGACAATCATTTTTCAAACAAGTTCATTTTTGACTCATGTACCAAAACATCGACAAAAACGTCTGATATGAACTCATATTATTAACCAATTATTATAACATTAAAATATGTGATAAGAGCTGAATAATAATATTTATATGAGTTCCTTAATCAATTATAAAATGACCAAAGTTTATTATTCAGAAATATAAAGAAACGGACAAGACAAGTTGGATTTGAGGTAAGGGATCCAACCTCTCTTTTTTTAAGTACACTCTTTTATGTCATTTCTTTTAAGCTCGTCATTCTTATCATTGGGATGTCCTTTTATATTACATATACTGTACTTTTTATGTTTATATGATGAGAGAACCTATTTTCTCTCATCAATCCATTTTGGAAGTTTTGAGTGGCGCCGTTATGATGCCGAATTTTCGTAAGGGATCCTACCCCTCTCTTTCTATTTAAGTACACTCTTTTATGTCATTCCTTATAAGCTCATCTTTCATATGATTGGGATGTTCTTTTATATTTCTAATACTGTGACTTTTATGTTTATATTATTAGAGACCCTATTTTCTCTCGTCAATCCATTTTGGAAGTTTTGAGTGGCGCCATTAGGCTGCCGAATTTTCGTAAGGGACCCTACCCCTCTCTTTCTTTTTAAGTACTCTCTTTTATGTAATTCCTTTTAAACTAATCTTTCTTGGGATTGGGATGTTATTTTATATTACTAATACTTTAATTTTTATGTTCATAGGATGAGAGACCCTATTCTCTCTCATCAATCCATTTTGGATGTTTTGAGTGGCGCCGTTAGGCTCCCGAATTTTCGTAAGAGATCTAACATCTCTCTTTATTTTTAAGTACTCTCCTTTATGTCACTTATTTTAAGCTCCACTTTTTTATTTTAGGGGATGGTCTTTTATATTCCCCTTACCTTAAAAATTATGTTAATATGATGAGAGACCCTATTTGATCTCATCGATCCATTTTTTGAAGTTTTAAGTGGCACTGTTAGGCTGCCCAGTTTCGTAAGGGATTTTTCATCTCACGTTTATTCCCGTGAGATTTATGCTACATTTTCCACAATTTACTTTGAGTGGTGTATGTACTACCCATTATTTTACTCATTGTGTAATTTACTTTCATTTATAAGTATTTACATCAATGTTGTATTGTCCTTCTTTCACGGGGTGTATGTTTCAAAAGATACCCATGTCGGTAAGGGAACCTTTCACCCTCCTCTTTTTAAAAGACATATTTTGTTATGTCTTTTAATTCACATAATATTATGTTGGGATATGTTCTTCTATATCCTTATTGATTTAAATTATATGACCAAGTGATGGGATACCCTTTTTATCTATCATCAACTCTTTTTCTGAATTTTGAAGTGATGTCGTTAGGCTGTCAATTTTTTTAAGGGAACTTCTTAACCCAAATTTGATTCTTTGGGATAAACTTGTACTCCTTGAATATGTCGTTATATGAATATGTGTGAATAACCTCTGATTTATTTACACTGAATATCCACTTATATTTTGTGTATTTGTTTGTCACACATAATTATGTAATTGATTTTTCCATAAACCAAGGATACCGTCTTTATAAGGGACTTCATCTCAATCTCCATTCATTGAGGTGTATTTTGTTTTATACACAACCTTCTTTTATATGATGTATAAACCCCTTTGACTTTTACTTTTATCCAAAAATGAATCTTTTTATACGAAACGTTTTACTAAATGACAAAAGGGAATGTTTTTGTCATACGTATGCGGCGACAATGACTTCTCCACCGCCGTGACCATTATTTGAGTTTCAGCTTCCTCTACAAGCCATCCCTTCTTTTTAAAAGAAAAATAAATATCATGTTTTTCTTTTCTTTTATTTTATTATTGAAAATGGTTTTCATAATGTTTTTATAACAATGTGTTGTATTTATATCTTGTTATTGAAAGGTTGAAATGTTATGTTTCCTTTATGCATGTTTTATGTGATAAGATTATGTTATGGTTCTTGGGAATTTTTATGAAGACGGGTTGTTCTGTGATAAACTAAGGGTAGGTGAGCCCGATATTGCTCTTCAATGCATTGGGTAACGCGAAGGAGTGAAACGTTAAGGTTTCTCCGAAGAGATTTAGGGAATATACTGTGGTTGGTATTCCAAACCTAACCAAGAGAGTTACTCCCTATGCAAGAATGTTATGAATGCCTCAAGTTACCTTTTTTGTCTTATGATTTCTATGATTTATTCATGACTTGATTAGGTATGTTAAAGTGCCTATGTTTTATGGGTAAATTATGATTTCATTCTTATGTATATATGAACTCATGTTTCCTTTCCATATTTTTATAACCCTTACTGAGCAATTTATGCTCATCCCATGTTTTTTTGAATTGTTTTTCATAGGTCAAGGGAAAGGTACATGATATGATGATAGTGTCAAGGAAGTGTCAAGAAAGAATCCATGTTTTATTTTGAATATGTTTCCGTTGATGGAAAAAAATTAATACTATCTTTATGTAACCATTTTATTTAAATGTGGAATGCAATGCAAGTTTTATGATCTAATTCTCTAAAACTCTAAACCTGAAAAGATCCTCAATGTGTAATCTTTTATTAACTCAAGATTAAGTAAGGTTTAAGGCTGGGGCCTTATAGTTGGTATCAAAGGTCGGTTTAGACAACTTTAGGGATTAGGAGTTTTTGTTAGACACATGGTTAGTCCCTATATCTATTATTTCAGTTAAATCCTTATTTTATAACTTTTTTTTAGGACAAGTAAAGTCAGTTACGAATGGAAGGAGAAGGATATCAAATGACATTCTTATCTCTTCCTAATGACATGCTTTCCATAATTATTGAAAATTCATGTTCGGATGATTGTGAAACTTTTTCTAGCATACAACTCACTTGCAAGCAGTTGTTTGAGATATCAAACACCTCCACTACACCTTGTTATCATCGTGGATCATGGGCAATTTTTAGACAAATACTATTTTCAGAATATTCTCATATTTTCAAGAAAGGTAAATATTATCAATGTATTTTCAAATATTTTACCTAATCACAATAATATGAATCATATTATGATTTTAAAAATGGTGCTGAGGAATGAGACCCTTGCGCAACATATTTATATTTGCTTTTACAATATAGTCTCTCAGCACATACTTATGGTATTTTAAAAGGACCAATAATAAAAAATTTCAACTCAAATTCTATCCGACTATTTTGTAGAAATCATGTTTTATCAGATGTTTTGGAATTATATGTCCTACATGATTATTTTCCAAAACTGTTTTTCTGTGAACACCCATAAGACCTAGGTTGTACAAGTTGTATTTGGATTGAGGAAGCAAATGATTTTGAAGGATATCTAAACCATAGTTGTAATGCATGGGACATCTACCTACGCAAACACGATGACGATGAAACCGGGTGGACTCCGTGATCAAGGTATGCTGTTATTCATTTTGAGAATCGTTTTATTTTATCTTATGGTTGTGAAATAAGACTTCAAGAATTAAGATTTTGATATCATAAAGAATTTTGATAAAAATGAGAGGTATAAGGAAACTATTGAGGTTAAAAAATGTTATGGTTTTTTTTGGAGTTTTATAAAAAGGATAGCATGTAGACCATGTGACAACCCGTCATGTCGGACAAAGATTCAGGAATGGAACCCATAACCAAAGTGCAACTGGTATTTATTGCCTACCACTGGACTACGTGATGTCCCTGGTTAGTTTGACTGATTCTTTTTAGTTAGATGATTTTATAAATTAAGATTATGTTGATTTTGGGTTATCTATGGAATTTTATTAACCTATCATGGAGGATATGTCATTAGGTTAATTACATTTCAATACGAGACATTAAGAGCAACTGATGTTTTTTTGGAGATAAATGTTACGATTTAACATGGAAGACTATGTGACTAAATCCTTCAAATATTTGAGTTTCAATCTTATTTTGGTTTACTTTGAAGAATTTTATGGGCAAATTGTTTATCGAATGGTCCTCGTTGAACATTGGGTTGTGTTGGACAAATTTTGGATATTAAGAATAGATTTTATTTTTATAAAGGGGTATCCTTTTCTGGATTATCTGATCTTGTACTAACCTTTTTGGTTTTGGTTTTGGTTAAAGTCTAAAGACATGGGAAGTATATAGTTCTCTTTTTTGGATTAGGTGATTCTCTAGAAGTTGATTATAATACTCTTAATGTGAACAAGTCTTCCTAAAAACTTGTCTTTTGGAGAAAATATGAGTTTGTGTAAGGAATATAATAAAAGTTGAAAGTCAACATGATAAGTGATTATGATTCCTTATGAATAAATTCCTCAATAAAAAGTAACTTAAAACAAAAATGTTGTCTATTAACTTGTCCTACTGGGGAATTGAATACCATTTAACCCATCACAAGGTTGTGATTTTCTTGTGGTTAACCATCTCCTAAACATGTTTTCTATCACTCTCCATCAGAACATGACCCTATGTTTTCTCCTCCATGTCCATGTTTTCCTACTTAGAATCCTAGTCTAGGTTAACTCGGGTGACCTCTGTACTTATCTTTCTTTATTTTAAAGTGATTGTCTTACCGACTCTTGTTCCGATGTGGGACTTTCAAGGATGTTTCCAAGCCCAATTTTAAAATTGCGAGGACGCAATTCCCAAAAGGGTGGAAGAATGTAACACGCCAGGTAAATAAAGAATATGAAATTTTTATATTTATCCATATTTGTGAATAAAATATTAATATTACTTAAAGGGGATTCTATGCTCGATGGCGTACCCAATACGCAACAATGAGTTTCTTGGGAATCTTATGTTGCACTCTAATAATAAAATAATATTATTTCAAATGGTAGTTAATGCATAGTCATTGAAATGGATGGAATGAACAGAACTAACTACAAAATGATTATATATTTTTGTAAAATATTTTTACTTTTTACAATAAATGTTAGAGGATTAAAAATGCGAGTGAATCCAATTTTAATCGTAGACATTCTAATATTCTTTAAAAGTTCGATTAACCGCCTTTTGAAGGCGAACCTCTTTTAAATCCACTTTTTGAAAATTTTATGTGTTATATTTGAAAAAATAAAATTCTTATTTAGAATCGGTACATCAATATTTACTTTGTGTAAATTTTTGGTATCATTCCAATAAAGATCATTTGTTTAATGAATAGTGAAAAATGTTGTAATTTAATTCAAAACCACTTTTTAATCTAATTTATTTATATGATTAGATTATCTTTTGAATTGGTTTTAAAGTTAAATTAAAATATATTTTTACCATTTAATCCAATAGTGGTCGTTGGAATTAATTTCACTTTGAAATTGGACTTAAACTAGTGTCAATCTTTTGATACTTATTGTTTCATAAAAACACGCTATTTGCTCTGCCAGCGGGAATTAATTATTAAATTAATTAATGAAACTTATATGTTTTCAATTTTTTAAGATAGACATCATTTTTGAATTTGGATTATCAAATATAGCTTAGGGTGAAGTTTTGGTTTTTTTCTGGAAAACTTCAATTTTTGATGAATAATGAAACCACTAAGTGTTACTTAAGAAACTGATATTTCGTTTAAATGAAATTTTACCACCTCTGTGTTTTGAATTTCCAAAATCCGACATACATGGTTTTCATTATGAAGTAAAATGTGGTTCAATGGGATTAAAATAATTTTTTGGTGAATAGTAACTTTTATGTTTTTAATCGCGATTAGAGGTAATTAGTGTCGTTTAAGGTAAAAATAATGTTTTAATAATATGAGATGAGCTTGAAACATGTCATACCCTCATTTTATGAGTCATGGAAGACCAAGACAATCCATGGGTCAACTTGGGGACCCCATGGAGCCACTTTGGTTGGGAAATGACATAAATAACATTTTATTTAATGTTAAAGTAAAAATGACACAAACGTGAGATGTTTTAATAAAACAAGTTTTACATGCGGTTATACAAGTCATAGTTTTGACTATAAATATTCATTGGAAATATAACATGATTCCCTACATCATAATATTTTTTTATATTTTTTAGACATTAAATATATTAAATTATATATGACATCATGATGATGCAGCAATGACCTCATTATTTAATGATTTAAATAAAATGGAATGATAATGTAATATCTAAGACCTACACATGTCTAAAACCTATTGTATGGGAGGATTTAGAACCCCTATCACATTATACTCGAAACAAATCAATGTGGGACCATTAAAATCTGAAACTCATTCTAAAATAAAGGAACATTTCATTACATTCCAAGAGTTCCCCTCCTCTCCTCTTATAAAGGCCCCCACCTATACCTCCTTACCCACACTTCCAAAGCCTTTGGCTCGGCCAAAACCTACCCATTTTGTCTCTCCACATCCCTCTCTGTCTCCTTGAAGCCACACTTTGGGCATAAGACTTCCCAAGGAAGCCTTTGATTTCAAACCAAAGGGAGTTACCCGATTTTAAGGTAATGTCTTTACTTGAGTCCTTTTGTTTTATTTTGCTTCTCCAACCCCCTAAACTCTTTTTATTATTTTATTTTGTAACAACTCCAGTATCTTCCATATTCTATGATGTTGTTATAAGAAGGATTCGAGCTACACTTACCCACACCTTTGTCTAATGGTTAATGAACATACTGTTTTTGTGGTTGGCGATTTTTTGCCTCACGAAACGATGATTGTTCAATATTCTTTTAACACCTTTAATGGTGGCCATTATGATGTCACTGTATTTTATATATCATATATATGGTATTTATGTTTACTATATGATTCTTTATTTTATATATAAACCATAAATTTATTCTTTTCATGTTGTGTAAATGCGATATTTTCATATGAGGAAGTTTGGACAACCGCCCCTCAAGTGATGTGACTCGTACATGCAATACATGGAATGCATAAAGAATGAAATTAATAAACATATGTGACCAATATAACATATATATTATACTGGAATTATAATATATATATATATATATATCATTTATTTTTAATTCCATTAATATGAAAAAGAAAAAATGAAAGTAGCATTCATGCGTACGTACGGCCTACCGTCTCCATGAATGGTGCTTTTCATTTTTTTTATCTCCAAATGATATGGAATAGTATAAAATGAATATGTACTGGATATATGTTATATTTTAATCATTAACACTACTCTAGAAATTATTTACTTATAACTACATGGACAATCATTTTTCAAACAAGATCATTTTTGACTCATTTACCAAAACATCGAAAAAAACATCTGATATGAACTCATATTATTAAAAAATTATTACAACATTAAAATATGTGATATTAACTGAATAATAATCTTTATAGGAGGTCCTTAATCAATTATAAATTTACCAACGTTTATTATTCAGGAATATAAAGAAACGAACAAGACAAGTTGGACATGAGGTAAGGGATCCAACCTCTCTCTTTTTTTATGTACACTCTTTTATGTCATTCCTCTTAAGCTCATATTTATTATGATTGGTATGTTATTCTATATTACTCCAACTTTAATTTTTATGTTTATATTATTAGAGACACTATTTTCTCTCAACAATCCATTTTGGAAGTTTTGAGTGGCGCCGTTAGGCTGCCGAATTTTCGTAAGGGACCCTACCCCTCTCTTTCTTTTTAAGTACACAGTTTTATGTAATTCCTATTAAGCTCATATTTCTTATGATTGGGATGTTATTTTATATTACTCCTACTGTAAGTTTTATGTTTATATGATTAGAGACCCTATTTTCTCTCATCAATCCATTTTGTATGTTTTGAGTGGCGCCATTAGACTGCCGAATTTTTGTAAGGGACCCTACCCCTCTCTTTCTTTTTAAGTACACTCTTTTATGTCATTCCTTTTAAGAAAATATTTCTTGTGATTGGGATGTTTTTTTATATTACTACTACTGTAATTTTTATGTTCATATGATGAGAGACCCTATTCTCTCTCATCAATCCATTTTGGAAGTTTTGAGGGGCGCCGTTAGGCTACCGAATTTTCGTAAGAGAACTAACCTCTCTCTTTATTTTTAAGTACTCTCCTTTATGTCACTTATTTTAAGCTCCTCTTTTTTATGTTGGGGGATGTTATTTTATATTCCACTTACTATAAACATTATGTTAATACGATTAGGGACCCTATTTGTTCTCATCGATCCATTTTTGTAAGTTTTAATTGGCGTCGTTAGGCTGCCGAGTTTTCGTAAGGGATTTTTCATCTCACTTTTATTCCTGTGACATTTATGCTACATTTTCCACAATTTCCTTTTAGTGGTGTATTTACTTCCCATTATTTTACTCATTGAGTAATATACATTCATTTATGAGTATTTACATCAATTTTGTATTGTCCTTCTTTCACGGGGTGTATGTTTCGAAAGATACCCATGTCGGTAAGGGAACCTTTCACTCTCCTCTTTTTAAAATACTTCTTTTGTTATGTATTTTAATTCATATACTATTATGTTGGTATATGTTCTTCTATATCCTTATTGATTTAAATTTTATGACCAGGTGATGAGATACCCTTTTTATCTCTGATCAACTCTTTTTATGAATTTTGAAGTGACGCCGTTAGGCTGTCAAATTTTTGCAAGGGAACTTCTTAACCCAAATTTGATTCTTTGGGATAAACTTGTACTCCTTGAATATGTAGTTCTATGAATATGTGTGAATAACCTATGATTGTTTTACAATTAATATCCACTTATATTTGGTTTATTCGTTTGTCACACATAATTATGTAATTGATTTATCCTTAAACCAAGGATACCGTCTTGGTAAGGGACTTCATCTCAATCTCCATTCATTGAGGCGTATTTTCTTTTATACACAACATTCATTTATACGGTGTATAAACCCCTTTTACTTTTACGTTTATCCAAAATGGAATCTTTTTATAAGAAGCATTTTACTAAATGACAAAAGGGAATGTTTTTGTCATACGTATGCGGCGAAAACGACTTCTCTGCCGTCGTGACCATTATTTGAGTTTCAGCTTCCTCTACAAGCCATACATTCTTTTTAAAAGAAAAATAAATAACATGTTTTACTTTTCTTTTATTTTGGTATATAAAATTGTTTTCATAATGTTTTTTTATTGATATCTTCTTATTGAAAGGTGGAAATGTTATGTTTCCTTTATGCATGTTTTATGTGATAAGATTATGTTATGGTTCTTGGGAATTGTTATGAATACGGGTGGTTCCATGATAAACTAAGGGCGGGTGATCCTGATATATCTCTCCAATGCAGTGGGTAATGCGAATGAGTGAAACATTAAGGTTTATCCGAAGAGATTTAGGGAATATACTAGGTGTGTATTCCAAACGTAACCAAGAGGGTTACTCCCTACGTAAGAATGTTATGAATGCCTCAAGTTACCTTTTATGTCTTATTATATCTATGATTTATTCATTATTTTATGAGGTATGTTAAAGTGCCTATATTTAATGGGTAATGTATGATCTCATTATTATGTATATATGAACTCATGTTTCCTTTCCATATTTTTATAACCCTTACTGTGATTTTTTTTGCTCATCCCATGTTTTTTTTGGAAATATTTTTCATAGGTCAAGGGAAAGGTACATGATATGATGATAGTGTCATGGAAGTGTCAAGAAAGAATCCATGTTTTATTTTAAATATGTTTCCGTTGATAGAAAAAAATTATTACTATCTTTATGTAACCACTTTGTTTAAATGTGGAATGTAATGCATGTTTTATGATCTAATTCTCTAAAACTCTAAACCTGAAAAGATCGTCAATGTGTAATCTTGTATTAAATCAAGATTAAGTAAGGTTTAAGGCTCGGGCCTTATAGTTCTATTTCAATTATCCAATGAATCTAAAATATTATGGTATTTATTCCATTGTTTATGAAATGTATTGAATATTTATTTTAAAAGATGTTATATTTATGTATTGAAACTATATGGCATTTTAGTTGGTTTAAGAATGTATTTTTAATTATCTTTTAGAAACTATGATGAGAAAATTTTTTGGGATATCCTTAGGGATATTTATAATTATATTTATAGGGTTTCCTCAATATATAATTCTATGAATGAATAAAAGTATAGAAAATGTTACATGATTTTTTAATGGATATAGCATTTGGTTTCCAAGAAATTACATCCCTATATAGACACTACAAGTGGATTTGGCTCTAGAACATAGATTCCTAGATGTAATAAAATCAAATAGGGAATATTAAGCTAGTCTCGATCATCAGCTGGTTCATGAAAATGGAACATTCTACACACTATGTTTAACAATCCTGGGTGACATGATTTGTAAATTCAAAAACTCTTTATGAACCATAATAAATGATTTATATTGATACTAAGCATGAATAAATTATGTTAATCCTATGATTTTACAAACTTAAATGAACGTGTCAAGACTAAGACACTCTATACGTAAATTTTCATGATTATATAGTTCCACGGTAATATTAATGTTACTAAAACTAGTCTTTTTAGTTTTGGTCAATGGTGGGAACTGAAAAGAAGTATATTAATGTTGAATGTAATATATAATATGTTTATTAGAAACCTAATTAAATGATGACTATAGTGAAGGATATTGTGGTCATTCATAAAAAGTTATCATGATATATGATTAACAAGTTTCACCTTAACAAGCTATAAATATCTCTAAAGAATAATAGGATGAAGTTCATTGAGATTATGGGTGATGGAGAACATAGAGGAAAGAAGGATATGTATATTATATGTTATTAATATGGGAAGAAGAACATTGGGGAAGTTGGTAAAGTAATGATAAGTTTATTTCATTTAGAAAATAATGATACAAAGAATGTAATTATGTAAGAAAAATGAAAATTTTATTCAACAAAATATATTAGAATATTGGAATCATGAATATATCATCAAGGGTTTAATGTTTTTAATGTATAAAGCATGGGAATTATGAAACAAATTATTATGGGAAAGTATCATTATGATAATCATAAAGTTTTTATGATTTATGGTTATACTATTGATGATAAGGATACAAAAAATTACATATGAAATAAATGGATGGTTCTAAAAATACTACTTCTGTTAGCTATGAGAAGAAATATTAAATTGAGGTTGATTAATTTTAAGACATGATTCATATTTAATAATTTTGGAAAAATGTATTTTGGAATATGATTATGAAGCATAGTTAATGGATTATGAATTAACTGTACTGATTGAAGTGTTTATATAAATGAATTCAAGAATTTTGAAATATATAAAGATTTTATAGTATATGTTTTTGTAATTGTTTTTTATGAATAGGTGAAATTGTGTGGATGACCTAGATAATTGATTTAATAAAATGTTTATTTTTCATGAAAAAAATGATTACGATAAAGATTACCCTAAATATGTTACGCATATTGAGAAATTTGTGTCTAGTTTGGATTAATAGATGATTTATATAAATAATATAAATTGGATTGTATTAATGGCCATATAAATGATTAATTATTTTTTGAAAAAATGTTTTATTCTATCACTGACGGAGTTCACCAATTTTTTTATTTGAGGAATACATTCAATACTCTACCGTTTATTTAATGAATAAAGAATAATTTATATATTCATTAAGGTTTTATGGTAATTTAGGTTACTACCATGTTTTGAGATAATACATGGTAAAGGTATCCAAATGTATGTAATATTATAACTAAGAGTAACTTCATATTGTTTAGGGGATTAATGATAATTTCATTTGGTAAATTTGGTGACCATATTTATAATGTTATGGGTTTTAATCTTATGGATCTGCCATATGGTTAATAACTTATGATGTGATTTTTAATGAACTTTGGATGAGGTTATATAGATTAATTTTTTATTTCAACATTTGAATATTTATTCATAACTTTTTGTGTCCATTTTATTTTTTGATAAAAACTAAATTCAAATGGAATGAATTTTTATTCTTTTGTGGATCTTATTGAGCGCTTCATACATGAAAAAAAATCATCGCTTAGAGTGAGTGATGTTGTTGATATTGATCAAGGAATAACCAACAAATGATATTGTACTTAGTAAATGGAATGAAATCAAGTAAGTATAGATTCTCATAAAACATCCCCATCAATAGGAAAAGGACTTTGAAAATAAATATGGTCATATTATCATAGCATTTTGTGATATCAATATACATTTTCACACTTATTTAGGTTTTCCCATATTGATGTTAACATTCTCATTAACATGTCATCTATCAACATTCACTGGTATTTGGATGATATTTTTCTATTCAATGTAAATTTTTTCACCTCAAAACTAATTTATTCTATTTAGAAACATATTATGTGTTTTTCTAGATGACATTCTCACATAACATTCTCTATTTTTAATATTACTTTTGATTAAGAAATTTTATAATATTGTTTTAGATAGTAAGATTTTCATATGTTGAATTCATACTCACCAATAAGAAGTAAAATTTTCACGGACACAAATTATTTATTGGGATTGAGTGGAACACCCTGATATTTTGCAAAATATATTTTTTTCATATGAATTTTTTCCCTTTTCGATATTTTTTGTTGCATCAAACACCATGTTTTAAGGAAACATGACATACTATTAAAATATGATTATTTAATCTGATAGTTGTCACCTAACCATTGAAATGGTATGTAAGAATAAAATTACATAAATTATAAAAATGTAGAGTTTGCAGATGTATATGAAATTATTTCTTTGTTGTCCAATTAATTACAAATGAAAATAAAAACTAATTAAAAAAGAAGGAAAAAATTTTTTAAGAAAGAAATTTATGGAAACAAAATTTCATTTTAACATAAAAAAACAAACAAACTAAATTTGGTGAATTATTTATATGATATATATATATAATATTAAATACATTTTTTAACATTAAACTTATTAGTTTTCTTGAAGAAATATATGAATAAATCTAATTTTATTCTTAAAAACTATATTTTTCTAAAATGATGTTTTATCAGTTTCTGAGCACATATTTTAAAACTAAACATGGAAACATTTTGGAAAATTATTAGAATAAAGATTAATATTAATTTTCAAAAAATCATGTAAATTTATCTTGGAGTAAATATTTAAAATTATTTTAGAATGAAATTTTCTTCATTGAATATTAATGAATAAGGGTTTTTATTAAAAATTACCATTTATTTTAAATATTTTGGAGACATAATTTTTTTAATCTGCGTTTAAAGGTAATATTAGTTCAAATAAAATATATATAAATCCAATTTAGGTCATTCTAATAAATTTTATATTTTATTTTTATATAAAAACATTTTATGTTTTGAAGAGTTTCACATTGAAAACAAACCTTCTTATCGGGTCTATATGATTAATTTAAAGATAAAACTTTCCAATTCATTAAAACTAATATATAAAATCTAATGTCATATTTTGAATTATATTAAGTTATATTTTATAATTAATTCATCTAAATATTTTATCATATTTAATAGTAAAAATAGTCTAATTTATATATTATACTTATGGTAAAATTAGGTAAACAAAGGGTTAAAATAAAAAGATAAGTGTTAAAAAACCTAAAACTCCACTAAAACCCATTTAATTTAAACATATAAAATTTATATCTTCTAGGTTTGATAATTCCATATTTTTTTTAATTTAAAAATTTGGCAACACCCTTTTCTTTTCAAAAATTAAAATTTGGATACTCAGATCACTTATAAACGGCCACCTCCTCTCTTCTGAACTCAAAACATCCAAAAACCATTATCTCAAACATTATCAACCAAAAATAAAAATTTTTATTACCTAATAAAATATTATAGTTCATATTTCAGTCATATATCCATCCTAGGAAGGATTTAGGTGTAAACGAAAAGAATTTACCTGAAGAGGTGTTAACATCCCTTACCGAGCATTTAATTTTATTATTTCATACACCTACATAAATTTTTATTAAACAGTAATGATATAATATCTTCATAATAAAACATATAATTATAGGTTATTATGTTAATGTCATAACCTGAGTTGTTTTCATCTTCTATCAAAGGGGTTATGAAATCAGCATCGCTGTATATGGAAGACTACCGATTTGCAAAGCGATGTGATTCGTTCATGATTTACATGGAAGGTAATAAGGATGAGTTTAATGAAAATATTTCATATATATGGTATAAATTTTTTTCTCTATAATTTTATTTTAGTATTTACCATTCTTTCTCTCTATTCATCTATAAAATAAAAACAATGTTCATGCATTCATACGACACACCATCTCTATGGACTGTGTATTTCATTATTTATCACTAACTATTATAGATTAATATAAGTAAAAATATATACAATATATATGATACTTATATCGTGTTTATTATTTGGTAGATGATGATACCATGACCAATGTTATCGGGTTAAAAAACCAAATCAAAACATAAACAGAATAAAATTTAATTATTTTCAAAAACCATAAATTAACATGGAATTATTACCAAACAGGTTATAAAGTAAATCATTTTTGGTATGAAATATTTATTTCTATATAATATTTTTATAATAAAATTAAATTTGGTATCCATTAGTTTTGAATTTTTTTGACTAAAGTCGAGAGTTATAGTAAAAGATTTTTGTCTCATTATTAACTTCTCTTAGACACATACCATATTCCCCACTAATTTATTTTATGAGGTGTATATATTATATATGAATTTATTTTAGGATTATTACAAAATTTTTTGATTTAAATGTCCATTTTTTGATCTCTCCTCCAATGGGCTTACATTTCCAGATATACAGTAATAATAAGGGATTTTTGTTTCAATTTCCCTTCCTTCAAACAGATGTTGTGTTATGAACCTATCTTTTTTTATAAGTTTTATATACACCCCATTAACATATAATATCTTGAGATTATTTATTTTCATAACATTTTATGTATGATTTAATTTTATTCTTTCATTAAGTTTATGATTAAAATTTACCATGGAGGTATATGTTTTATGTTACAATCTAATCATTTATCAGGATTGGTCATGATTATGCCACAAATGAGGAAATAATATGATATATCTTACAAAACATCATGTTCTTTATTAAAAACTATTTTTTGTTGACAATTAATGTTTCCCCTACATTTTCCTTTAAATATGTACTCAATTTTTCAAAATAATTTTTTTTAATTGTTTCTATTTAATTTCTTAGTCGAAATCCCAGTTTTTTTAAAACCATATTTTATATAAATATTCTAAAATTATTTAATCACTATTCTAAGGATTTATTATAGTCATTTTTGCAATGTTTCACTTTTTATAAAAAATTTTCAATGGAATATTGATTTATTTTTTCAATCAATTCCAATTTGTATTTTACCAAAAATTTGAAAGGAATATTTTTTAACCTGTTTTCCATCAATATAGTTTCCTATCATAAAGAAAATTATTTTCTAAGAAGCTTTCTATTTATTATTCCAAGGTTATTTTCAATGTAATGGACATCTAAAATATTTTAATTTTTAGAAAGTTTTATTCCAAAGAGAACATGATATTTTCCTCATGAAATGGTTTGTATTATTTTTGAACCATTATTTTTAAATATTCAATTTTAATTTTAAATAAATGGATTTTAAAAATATTTTATGTTTTTGAAAGATTTATTAAAATTAGGAAATAATATTTTCTTCCAAAAATGTTTTAAATTAATTTTAATAAATAATTTACAAATTTTAAATATTATTTTCCAAGAAAAGGTTTTTCAAATGTTTTATATTTTAAAAAGAGTATTTCTAAAGAGAAAAGAATATTTTCCTCATGAAAACAGTAAAAAACATTTATGCTTCCTTATTTATTTTCAATGTTATTTACAAAGAAAATTATTTTCAAAAGTTCTTATGAATAAAAAAGTTACTTTCATAGAGGAATTTCTTTTTTCCTCAATAAAGTTATTTTTAAATAATTATTTAATAGATTGAAATTTTAATCTTAAGAAAAAATATTTTGAAAATATTATATAATTAAAAAGTGATTTTCAAAGATTAAATTCTATTTTCATCACAAAATTATCAAAGTTATTTTTAAAATCTTTTTACATTCATGAAGAAAAACATTGAAAATACTTATTATTTATTATAGAAAATTTTTAATGATAACATCATCATTATTTCTCATAATGTTTAATGATTATATTAATGAAATGTGTGTGAAAGCCCACTTAATTTACATGGGTTATGATGTGATGACATTATGAATGTTTTATGATATTTTGGAAAACATAAATATGATTTTCATTCTAAAAAATGTGTGACCAACATATCCCACTAATTATTTTCGTAAAAAATTATATATCATGAGATAAAAATGGGAAACAAGTCAATGGTCCTGATATAATAACGGAAATATGTGTGTCATGATCTACTATTGGAATCATGTGCATCTTGATTCACTCTGGGAAACATGTGAATCTAGTTCCACAATCGGAAAGATGTGATAGGTTTTTACTCACTATGTTCAATAGCATTGTTTTTGAAATTGAAATAGGATGTTTTATCAATATTTTTTATTTTGAATCACATTTAACATAAGATATTATCCTTCCTAATTGATTTATGAATATTTCTCATGCTTATGAGCTATTATTTCTGCGATGATAAACGCTTTGTTCTATGACTCATGTTCTAGATCTATGACATATTTGGCACCAAATCTTTATGTTATCTTCATGATCACATACACCTATGATTTTATATGATCATATATTTATATCTCTCACGTTTACGCTTAATGAAAATATTGTAACACCCCAAGATTTCATAGTGTGTTATTTCTTCAAAATAATTCAATAACTTGCACTACACGCAACACCGAGTTCAATCACACCTTGACTTACAAAAAAAAGCCATTAAAAGAGGTCATGAATAGTATTAACTAAATTTTAAACTTTATATAATCCTTATAATTTTAGAATCCATATTATGAGTTTCTTAGTCATAATGCAAGAACAGATTCATTTTCAGTATTGCACTTTTATCAACAATTAATAGTGAAAACTTTTTAAATACAATATTTTAAACTTTTTGACTAAATGGAGACATCAAAAAAAATTTAAAATGAAACATCTCAAGCTTCCACGGTATTCTTTCCTTTGAATAAAACAGTAGCGTGTGTTGTACGCAACTTCGAGTTTTAACACACACCACAACCGATCAAACTAGCCGTTATGAATAGTAATACCTACTTTTTAAAATTATATATATTTTATATTTCAAAATGGACTTCATTTTTGGATTCGGAGTATCTAATTTAGCCTAAGGTGAAATTTTGGTACTTTTCGGATAACTTTCATATTTTGATGAATAGTGAAAATTACTAAATTTTAATTAAAAACAACTTTTTTAATAAAAATAATTAATAGTGATAAATTATGAATTTTAGTAGTTTTAAAGTATATTTAGAATATATTTTTACCATTTAATATAATGATGTTCATTGGACATAATTTTACAATTAAACCAAACATAAACAACTGTCAATCTTTTGATAGGTATTATCTCTTAAAAACACGCTTTTTGTTTTGACAGCGGGAATTAATTTTAAATTAATTTCTACCACTTCTGTGTTTTGAATTTAGGAAAATGGATTCCATATTTGGAATCAGGATGTTCAAATTGTGTAAATAGGTAACTTTTATTTTTAGACATTTTGAATAATTACTGCGGTAAATATTTTATTTACCATGGTTAAGGGTAAATCCGGTAAATAAGGGTTACAATATAATATTATAATAATAATAAATTACCCTAAAACGTGTCTTAACCCTATTGGTTGATACATGGTCGACCATGGGCATCTTGGGGTCGATTTTGGGACCCCATGGATCCACTTGTAAGTGATAATGACACTTTATTTTAATTAAGTTAAAATGAATACAAAAATGAAACAAGCATATATCTTTTAGAAAAACAATTTTTACATAGGGTTATATATGTTGGATTTTCGATTATAAATATTCATTAGAAAGATAAAACGATTTACTAAATAATTATATTTTATTGATAATTTTTAGACATTAAATAATATATTTTATTTATGACACAATGATGATGTAGTAATTACTATAATAGTGAAAAATTAAAATAATTGATATTATAAATACCAAAATAAATATAATATGAAACTTTTAATGAATTAAACTAATTTTCTAGGATACTAAGATATATTAGGATTGTTTTAATTGACTTTTTTCGAAGTAATCAATCTGTAATGAGTTTCACAAAAATCAACTATTGAATAGTGTCAAAATTGACATAAAAGAGTTCTTAAAACAAATATTATATTATTAATTGATATTAAATTCCTAAAAATCTAAGGTTCGGCCAAGAGACTTATATCATGATAGGTTCATCATTAATGGACCACTTGGGGGTCTCTTGGATGTATATAGTAAGTTTATTAACCATATTATATAAACATACAAAGAGACATTGTAAAAGTGAAACTAATTTACTTAGAGATAATACTTAAAGATATGGTTAATATAAGTACCCAAACCTGTCTAAATTCTATTGGTTGAGTGTTTTTCGACCTATCCCATCCTTAAACTTTGAATAGTCAACTTTGGATCCATTAGAAACTGAATATGAATTTATTATAAATTTATATTTCTAGCTTTTCCAAAGGTTCCCCTCACCCCTCTTATAAAAAGGCACTCCTCCTTCTCATTTCTTCACACATTCAAAGCCTTTTGGTTCAGCCAAACTCTGCCTAAATACTCTCCCAACATCCCTCAATACAACCTAGAGGCCTTATTTTGATCAGAAAGCCATCATAAGGAGCCCTTTTTATCAAATCAAAAGGAATAACCCGAAGAAGAGGTAATGTTTTCACCACCCCTTTTTAAGTTCCTTTCTTCTTCCACTTCCTCTTTCTTTGTTATTACCATTATAAAATACTAACTCTAGTATCATATATATACTGTGATGTTATTATAAATATGGTACAACCATATTCAGTATTCTATCCATCCTTTGAATAATATGTCACCATACGTGCGTACGTACGGCTTACCGTCTCCACGTCGTGGTGTAATTGTTATTCAATATATTATTATTTGGATGGGTATAATAATGATGTGTAACTCATGTAAATAATAAATATTACATGATAATGATTCTGTATATATGATATAAAATCCAATTATATATTATTTTAATATCAAAAGAATGATATTGTCGCTTGTGCGTATGTACGGACTACCGTCTCCACGAACGCGATGAGATTCATTGTCCATCATATCCATTCAAGTATAATTATAATTTGATGATTTAAAAATAGTATCTAAGGTCTTGAAATCATTCTGGATATGAATAATATACATCCCATTAATAACGAATATGGCTCACATAACAAAGAATATAAAGTAAAATGAACCCGTTAACACCCGAAATAACGATAATTATAAGATATTATAAACAAATCAATGTTAAAAGATCATATATGATATCATATTAAAGTAAATGATTCTTGTATTATTCAATTACAATTATTTCACCATTATACAGGAGGTAAACCTACCATCGACCAAGGAAAAAGTACAAGTAAGGGATTTTCTTATCTCACTTTCAATTCCGTGAGACTTCCATTGTTCGCCACTAAATAATTGAAAGTGGTGTATTGTGTACTACCATTTGATATATATTATCATGATTCTCTTTATATTCATTTTATTCTGGAAATTATTTGGTGGTTATTAACTTTTTTCCATACGACTCAGTTGATTAACGTGGTAAGGGGTTTCTTATCTCACTTTTAATTTCGTGAGATTTCCATTATTCACCACTTAATTATTGCATGTGGGGTATGTGTACTGCCCATGATTTTATTCCTTGTGTAATAAACTTTAATTTATGGGTATTTACATCATCAGGGTATGATACTTCTTTCATGGGTGTATGTTTCGTAAGTTACCTAATCGATAAGGGAATTTGAAATTTCAATTTCCACTCATTTGTCTTTACGCATATTTCATTGATTATATTACCCCAATATTATGTGTGGAAAAACAATTCATTTGATTATGTCATAATTTCCACTCCCCTTCCTGTGGATATACGTTTGATACACATAATCACTCCATTGATAATTCTCAAGTCATTGATATGAATTTGATAAGAGTAATTTTAACTCATTCTCCATTTGTTGAGTTAAACATCCAATTCGTTGGTGTTGTTTTTAAAAGAATATGTGGGAATGTCCATTGATTGTTTTACACTGAATATCCAATCATATTTAGTGTATTTATATTTGTCACACATAATTATGTCGTTGATTTATCCTTAACCTAAGGATACAACCTTTATGAGAGATTTCATCTCAATTTACATTCCATTGAGACTTCTTTGATGATATACACCAAATCACTTTTATGTGGTGTATATAATGTACTTTGACATAGTATATCATGAATCCCTTTATTCTCATGATATTACAAAGTTTTGATTACCTCAATTACTTGTATTCAATTGTCTCTTTTGTTTGGAATCTCTAACTAAAATACAATTTTTTTTAAATGTTTTAAAGACTTATTCATCTAAATCATTCTCATTAATGTCCATGTTTTAAAAATTGTATTAAGGATTTGTTTATATGGACATTAAATTTTATAAATTAAAACTCCTTTTAAAAAGTTTCAATGTGGTATTGGACACTTTGATTCAAAAATTTACTTTTAAATGGATTCTTGACAAATAGTGTGACATTTAAATGTTTTCAAGAAAAGGGAGATATTTCTCTCAAATAGTTTTGATGATTATTTTCATCTATGTCAACATCCTTAATTATTCTTGATTGAGGTTAATGTGATACAATAAAATCTTCCATATTGTATCGAATGAGTTATGTTTGACTGTGGATGTGCTATTTTTATACCATTCATGGTTTGTGGTAGAAGTATTGACATTTCGTATGCTAGTTTTAATACGAATGTTTATGTTATGTTTAAACCTGTTCATATGAGGAATGCATTGGACTTAGTAAGTGACGGGTGGAGCCCGCTATAGCTCCTCGATGCATCGGAAGGTCTCATGAGACAAACTAGTGTCTTGGCACAAGGCCTTGGCAAAATCTTATTTGTAGTCTTGGCACGAGGCTTGGCTATGTGGTTATGATAGTCTGGAATTATGTATTCCATCATTATGAAAATGGTTATTGATATTGCATGTGATCATTCGACTAGTAGAATATCCATGTGAGTAAGTAAATGGAATTATTTCATTTTACCTTTGCCATTTTATGCTGAAGTTCATGTTTAAAAAGCTTTTGTTTTAGTTATAAATTGCCTTAAGTGTTTATGCTTATTTATGAAAGCTTCTGCAATAATGTTATCCTTACTGAGCATCTGAGCTCACCCCTTTCAATGTTTTATTTTTTTCCCAGGATTATGAAGAAGTAATTTATGAATGACCTGCAGGGATAATATGAGGGGATATGAAGACAAGATGTTTTTTTATGATGTAATTTAAAATTTATGGACGTATCTAGTTATTCCAAGGCTACTAAACTAATCGGTCTTTCGAGACTTGATCTTTCTCGTGATCATGCCAATGTTATGTAATAATGCACCGACTCTAGGTAATTAGGGTCGGGGTGTTACAGTTGGTATCAGAGGAAGTTTAGTACCAACCTTGGTAGCTAGATTTAGATGAACTCTGATTAGAGCACGTAGACCTAAGATGAACTTTGAGGATTAGTATAAAAGAACTTCCTAGAATTTTGGTATTGTGGAGATTTTGTGAGTTTTCCGAGCAATACATACCTGTCTGGATACGAGCAGGTAGAGGCGGCTCTGGCACAGATGTACCTAGGGGTAAAACCCGAAAACACCGCTTTGAACTAGACTTGAACGGGAACTGGTGCACGACAACGGGCCTTGCTGCACTCTTGGTTACGACACTCCTGGGGGATATGCTTAGGATAATTTACATTTTCTTTACAAACCGATTTAAGTAATATATACATAAGATGAGAGTAAATGACCTTGGTTAATCCTAATTTGTTTCAAATTGAGAATATGGTGACATTTTAATCTCTACATGATTTTACGACTACTATTACTCACACAATGCTTTCTGGTTTTAGTCAATGGCTAGATTCCAAGGAAGTCATAGTGTCTTTGAGAATGATGTACAAGGTGGGAACGGTGGTGGCAATGAGCAACAAAATGGAATGTTGATAGGCGTAAAAGATATCGTCTTTATGCCAAATCAGTTTTCCAAAAATATGATCAACAACATATATATTAACCAACTCCCAGACTCAACATGGAAGAGAAAGGTGATAAATGATAAGATCTCCAGCAATGGAGACCATGGAGAAAAGAAACCTCAATTTTCATCATGCAGGAAATGTGGAAAGAGACACCCAGGAAAGTGTCTCAATGGGACAACGAAATGTTTTACGTGCGGGAAGAAAGGACATAAAGTGAAGAATTGCCGAAGAAAAATGAAGAGTACTATGGAAGAAGATAAAAATGGTCCCAAGAGTCCATTTACATTCATTTCCCGTAAATGTAGGGGACCTGGCCATTACCCGAGTGAATGTCCTATTCTATAGAATATTTTCTTGGTCAAAGAAGAAGCTATGTGGAAATAAATGGTTGGAGAAAAATTTGAAAAGTATTAGCACTCCTTGTTGATGGGTTTACTTTGGAATAATTTTCTCTTGTATTTGTAACCCCGCAGTTTTCCATGTGAGAATGATATTTGAGGAAGAATTGTCTCTTCTCTTGTGGATATAGGTATAAATAACCCTTTGGTTTTATATGATCATTGGGGTTTGAGAAAATGATAAGTTATTATAACTTGGGATGAAAATGAAAAGTATGATATAACATTTGTGGTTAAATTATGTTATTTTGAGAAATTTTTCTCATTTTGGTAATATTATAAAATATTGTTTTTGAAAAAGGACAACACGTAGACCGTGTGACAACCCGTCGCGTCAGACAAAGGTGTGGGAATCGAACCCACAACCAAAGTGCGATTGGGATTTATCGCCTACCACTAGACTACGTGAAGTCCCTGGTTAGTGTGACTATTTTTTTGTTAAATGATTTTATTGATCAATAAAAAGATTATTTGGGTTCTTATGTCTTATCAAATGAATACCCTTGGTATAGGAAAATGATTTGGTGATTAAGTGATAAATGTTATTTTGGAAGATGTTCGTTTTGTTAGGAACACTATATGCCCAATGAAAATAGAATACAATGAGGTTTCATTTGTAGAGTAATGGTGGATTTTTATCTACGTTTTTTTTTTGTTGATTTATAGTGATTTGGGTTATTTATGGAAATGATTAACCTATAACAGAGAATATGTGATGATGTTAATTACTTTTAAGTATGTGACTTTAAGAGTATTTGATGTCATTTGGAGATACAATGTAACATGGGAGACTACATAATCAAATTCTTCTATGTTTTGGGTTTCAATATTAGTTTGGATTATATTAAAGGATTTTAAGGACAATTGGTTATTGAATGGTATCTATTTAACATTGGGGTATTGTTGGTTTAATTTTAGAAATTAAGATTAGTACATATTTATCTCAATGAATATCCTTTTGGGGGATCATTAGATCATTCACTAACCATTTTGGTTTTGATTAATCATCAAAGACAATGTAAATATATGGTTTATCCTGTATGGATAATGTGATTCTATAGAAGTTTATTCTAGCTCTTCTAGTGTGACCAAGTCTTCTTGAATACTTATCGTTTAAAAAAAATTGAGTTAGTGGTGGAAATTTATTAAAGAATGAAAATATACTTAAAATGTAAGTATATCTCATAATGTTCTTAGTCAATATCATAAATGAATTCCTCTTCCTTATGTAATGTAACTTAAAAAAAATGTTGTCCTAGATGGTACCTTAAATCATCACTAATTTTTGGCTTTGGGATTGTTGGCCTTTTCGTAGCCATGTTCTCTACCACTCTCCATCAGATAATTGATGGTTAGATTTCTCTTCCATATCCATATTTTCATACATGGAACCCTAGTATGTGTTATTTTCGGTAATCATCATACTTTCCACTCTTTATTTTAAATAGAGGCCTCATTAATTCATTTTTCAATGTGGGATTTCAACTAAGATATTTTGAAACGTCAAAAATGTGTTATCCCAATACCCTATGTTTTATTGGACTGATGGTATTTCAAATCATCATAGATTGATGAGTTTAAGGACCTCAATTTTATACTTGTTACTGATTGATGAACTCAATCACTACCTATAAATATTTACGTTTTTCCTCCAATTATATGTCTCTAATTACCACCAATGTTCTCCTAATCGAGATCATAATTCGATGGTGACCCTTTCATTTCTCTTTTCCTCATATTAAGACTAAATTTTAGTAACCCAATTTCCGATGTGGGATTTCCCACAAATATATGTTCTATTTTAAACCTTTTATTTTCGAAGAACAATTTCAAATTGCGAGGACGCAATTTATTGAAGGAGGGGAGAATGTAACACCCCAAGATTTCATAGTGTGTTATTTCTTAAAAATAATTCAATAACTTGCACTACACGCAACACCGAGTTCAATCACACCTTGACTTAAAAAAAATCCATTAAAATAGGTCATGAATAGTATTAACTAAGTTTTAAACTTTATATAATCCTTATAATTTTAGAATCCATATTATGAGTTTCTTAGTCATAATGCAAGAACAAATTCATTTTCAGTATTGCACTTTTATCAACTTTTAATAGTGAAAACTTTTTAAATAAAATATTTTAAACTTTTTGACTAAATGGAGACATCAAAAAAAAATTTAAAATGAAACATCCCATGCTTCCACGGTATGCTTTCCTTTGAATAAAACAGTAGCGTGTGTTGTACGCAACTTCGAGTTTTAACACACACCACAACCGATCAAACTAGCCGTTATGAATAGTAATACATACTTTTTAAAATTATATATATTTTATATTTCAAAATGGACTTCATTTTTGGATTCGGAGTATCTAATTTAGCCTAAGGTGAAATTTTGGTACTTTTCGGATAACTTTCATATTTTGATGAATAGTGAAAATTACTAAATTTTAATTAAAAACAACTTTTTTAATCAAAATAATTAATAGTTATAAGTTATGAATTTTAGTAGTTTTAAATTATATTTAGAATATATTTTTACCATTTAATATAATTTTGTTCATTGGACATAATTTTACAATTAAACCGAACATAAACAACTGTCAATCTTTTGATAGTTATTATCTCTTAAAAACACGCTTTTTGTTTTGACAGCGGGAATTAATTTTAAATTAATTTCTGCCACTTCTGTGTTTGGAATTTAGGAAAATGGATTCCATATTTGGAATCAGGATGTTCAAATTTTGTAAATAGGTAACTTTTATTTTTAGACATTTTGAATAATTACTGCGGTAAATATTTTATTTACCATGGTTAAGGGTAAATCTGGTAAATAAGGGTTAAAAATAATATTATAATAATACTAAATTACCCTAAAACGTGTCTTAACCCTATTGGGTGATACATGGTCGACCATGGGCATCATTGGGTCGATTTTGGACCCCATGGATCCACTTGTAAGTGATAATGACACTTTATTTTAATTAAGTTAAAATGATTACAAAAATGACACAAGCATATATCTTTTAGAAAAACAATTTTTAAATAGGGTTATATATGTTTTATTTTCGATTATAAATATTCATTAGAAAGGTAAAAGGATTTCCTACATAATTATATTTTATTTATAATTTTTAGACATTAAATAATTTATTTAATTTATGAATCAATGATGATGTAGTAATTACTATAATAGTGAAAACTTAAAATAATTGATATTATAAATACCCAAATAAATATAATATGAAACTTTTAATGAATAAAACTAATTTTATAGGATAATATTATATATTAGGATTGATTTAATTGGCTTTTTGCGAATTAATCAATCTGTTATGAGTTTCACAAAAATCAACTATTGAATAGTGTCAAAATTGACATAAAAGAGTTCTTAAAACAAATATTATATTATTAATTGATATTAAATTCATAAAAATCTATGGTTCGGCCAAGAGACTTATATCATGATAGTTTCTTCATTAATGGACCACTTGGGGGTCTATTGGATGTATATAGTAAGTTTATTAACCATATTATATAAAAATTCAAAGAGACATTGTAAAAGTGAAACTAATTAACTTAGAGATAATACTTAAAGATAAGGTTAATATAAGTACCCAAACCTGTATAAATTCTATTTGTTGAGTGGTTTTCGACCTATACCCACCTTAAACTTTTAATAGTAAACTTTGGATCCATTATTAACTGAATATGAATTTATTATAAATTAATATTTCTAGCTTTTCCAAAGGTGCCCCTCACCCCTCTTATAAAAAGGCACACCTCCTTCTCATTTCGTCACACCATCAAAGCCTTTTGGTTTGGCCAAACTCTGCCCAAATACTCTCCCAACTTCCCTCACTACATCCTAGGGGCATTAGTTTGATCTGAAAGCCAACCTAAGGAGCCTTTTTGATCAAATAAAAAGGAAGAACCCGAAGAAGAGGTAATGTTTTCACTACCCCTTTTTAAGTTCCTTTCTTCTTCCACTTCCTCTTTCTTTGTTATTACCATTATAAAATAATAACTCCAGTATCATATATATACTGTGATGTTATTATAAATATGGTACAACCATATTCAGTATTCTATCCATCCTTTGAATAACATGTCACATTACGTGCGTACGTACGGATTACCGTCTCCACGTCGTGGTGTAATTGTTATTCAATATATTATTATTTGGATGGGTATAATAATGATGTGTAACTCATGTAAATAATAAATATAACATTATAATGATTTTTTATATATGATATAAAATCCAATTATATATTATTTTAATATCAAAAGAATGATATTGTCGCTCGTGCGTATGTACGGACTACCGTCTCCACGAACGCGATGCGATTCATTGTCCATCATATCCATTAAAGTATAATTATAATTTGATGATTTAAAAATAGTATCTAAGGAATTGATATCATTCTGGATATGAATAATATACATCCCATTAATAACAAATATGGCTCACATAACAAAGAATATAATGTAAAATGAACCCGTTAACACCCGAAATAACGATAATTCTAAGATATTATTAATAAATCAATATTAAAAGATCATATATGATATAATATTAAAGTAAATGATTCTTTTATTATTCAATAACAATTATTTCACCATTATATAGGAGGTAAACCTACCATTGACCAAGGAAAAAGTACAAGTAAGGGATTTTCTTATCTGACTTTCAATTCCGTGAGATTTCCATTGTTCGCCACTAAATTATTGAATGTGGTGTATTGTGTACTGCCATTTGATATATATTATCATGATTCTATTTATATTCATTTTATTCTGGAAATTATTTGATGGTTATTAACTTTTGTCCATACGACTTCGTTGATTAACGTGGTAAGGGGTTTCTTATCTCACTTTTAATTTCATGAGATTTCCATTATTCAACACTTAATTATTGCATGTGGGGTATGTGTACTGCCCATGATTGTATTCATTGTTTAATAAACTTTAATTTATGGGTATTTACATCATCAGGGTATGATACTTATTTCATGGGTGAATGTTTCGTAAGTTATCTAATCGAAAGGGAATTTGAAATTTCAATTTCCACTCATTTGGATTTACGCATATTTCATTGATTATATTACACCAAGATTATGTGTGGAATCACTATTCATTTGATTATGTCATAATTTCCACTCCCCTTCCTGTGGATATACGTTTGATACACATAATAACTCCATTGAAAATTCTCAAGTCATTGATATGAATTTGATAAGAGTAATTTTAACTCATTCTCCATTTGTTGAGTTAAACATCCAATTCGTTGGTGTTGTTTTAAAAAGAATATGTGTGAATGTCCTTTGATTGTTTTACACTGAATATCCAATCATATTTAGTGTATTTATATTTGTCACACATAATTATGTCGTTGATTTATCCTTAACCTAAGGATACAACCTTTATGAGAGATTTCATCTCAATTTACATTCCATTGAGACTTCTTTGATGATATACACCAAATCACTTTTATGTGGTGTATATAATGTACTTTGACATAGTATATCATGAATCCCTTTATTATCATGATATTACAAAGTTTTGATTACCTCAATTATTTGTATTCAAGTGTCTCTTTTGGTTGGAATCTCTAACTAAAATACCATTTTTTTTAAATTTTTTAAAGACTTATTCATCTAAATCTTTCTCATTAATGTCCATATTTTAAAAATTGTTTTAAGGATTTATTTATATGGACATTAAATTTTAGAAATTAAAACTCATTTTAAAAATTTTCAAAGTGGTATTGGACACTTTGATTCTAAAATCTACTTTTAAATGGATTCTTGACAAATAGTGTGACATTTAAATGTTTTCAAGAAAAGGGAGATATTTCTCTCAAATAGTTTTGATGATTATTTTCATCTATGTCAATATCCTTCATTATTCTTGATTGAGGTTAATTTGATACAATAAAATCTTTCATATTGTATCGAATGAGTTATGTTTGACTGTGTATGTGCTATTTTTATACCATTCATGGTTTGTGGTAGAAGTATTGACATTTCGTATGCTAGTTTTAATACGAATGTTTATGTTATGTTTAAACCTGTTCATATGAGGAATGCATTGGACTTAGTAAGTGACGGGTGGAGCCCGCTATAGCTCCTCGATGCATCAGTAGGTCTCATGAGACAAACTAGTGTCTTGGCACAAGGCCTTGGAAAAATCTTATTTGTAGTCTTGGCACGAGGCCATGGCTATGTGGTTATGATAGTCTAGAATTATGCATTCCATCATTATGAAAGTGGTTATTGATATTGCATGTGATCATTCGACTAGTAGAATATCCATGTGAGTAAGTAAATGGCATTATTTCATTTTACCTTTGCCATTTTATGCTGAAGTTCAAGTTTAAAAAGATTTTGTTTTAGTTATAAATTTTCTTAAGTGTTTTTGCTTATTTATGAAAGCTTCTGCTATAATGTTATCCTTACTGAGCATCTGACCTCACCCCTTTCAATGTTTTATTTTTTCCTCAGGATTATGAAGAAGTAATTTATGAATAACCTGCAGGGATAGTATGAGGGGATATGAAGACAAGATGTTTTTTTATGATGTAATGTAAAATTTATGGATGTATCTAGTTATTCCAAGGATACTAAACTAATCGGTCTTTCGAGACTTGATCTTTCTCGTGATCATGCCAATGTTATGTAATAATGCACCGACTCTAGGTAATTAGGGTCGGGGCGTTACAAATATGATCTCATCCTTTCTTATGATTCCTTTCCCACATTATTATGAATGATTATTGTTGGGTAAACCTAGGAGGAGTACTATGTTAGAGTGTCATTGTTGGAGATTTCAATTTTTTTATAAAATAATAATATTGTAATTTTAGTCTAAAAAGACAGTAAACATTTTTCTCCTAAATCATTTATTTATGAAATGTGTTGTTTATTAATATAAAAGGATGTGAAATTAATGTATACAAAGATGATGTCTCTATAATTTTGATAATATCTAATACTCTATGACCTGGGGAATTGTAATTATATGGTATTCTATTAAGGATTTCTAGATCTATAAGGATCAGACATTATGAAAAATGGAGTAGATGAGGTGAATTTTATAAGTGAGAGGAGGGGAACCATTGGAATGTGCTAATGTCTTAAATTAAAATAAATTAATTATCATGTTTAAGGGGAAATGAAATTATATATACATTATATACGATTAATATTAATAAAAATAATCTTATAACATAAAATGAATAATATTTTAGGTCACTTTTAACCCTTATCACTTATTTTTATCCCTATTAAACATTTGTATGATTAACAAAATATCAATGGTTATTAATATTTAGGGTTTAGGAAAGATACTATAAATGAAAAAAAAATTCTCATAACTATAAAATGCATGATATTATAGAAATTTTCAAATCATATTTTCCTAAAATATGATTCTCATAAATTTTAAATCATTTAAAATGATTGTTTTACGGATGAAATATTTAAAGTAATTTTTATTACTCTTCACATGGATTGGTATTAAATACATAAAAATAGAAATATATTTCAAATATAAACATTTAACACATTACGTGTATTTTATATTAACATAAAATATACATGCAATAGAATACTTCATCATAATTTTTCTTTTATATTTAAAAAATATTTTATTTTGTTATTTCTATCACATAAACAAGAACTACATCGGTGTTATATAAGAATTTATGTTAAATATCACAATAATAATTAATAAAAAATTACCATGATAATAAGAATATATTAATATTTAAAATAAATATTTATTATCTAAAATAAAATTTATTTATCCCAATGAAAAATATTTGAGACATTAAAAAAATGAAGTGATATTTTATATCTATCCATTAACTAAAAAAATATAAGGGTAAATAACAAAGAAACATGTGTCCAAGATTCATAAATTAATAAATTAGATTAGATGTTTGAACTAAACAAATATAATAGAAATAAGTTAAGTTATATATATATATATATGTACGTAAAGCATTGTCAAAATATTTTTAATCATAATTAATTTATTTACCCATAAAGAGTTGACTATATATATGTATATGAAAGTATGTATATATGTAAAATAATGGGGTGTTACATTATAGATCCAGCCTAAAGTAGTTTTACCCCTATAATATTATATCATGCTTGATTGAAACAGTTTTGATCAATTTCCAAATCAATACCATGGAGTGAAAGAAAAATATACATTAGGGGAATGAAATAAATTTTAATTCACATTAATATAATTTCTTTTTGAAATGAAATTTAATGGATATGTTATGAAATATATACTTAACATTTCTTATATATATTGTAAGTTATGAATTCATTATAAAACTAATAATTTTGGATATGTTTAAAAAACGAATACTTAAAACGCTAAGTTGTATTTTACATATACGACAACATAGATTTATCTTCCATTTTCTAGAATTTTATGGAAATATTTTACCATAAATTTAGAGATCATGGGAAAATTTGATTAATTCATTTAATTCAACACACTGTGAATAGTTTTATCCTCTGGTTATGCTTCGAGAAGTTCAATGTCCCTATATCACCTCATGTTACATGTGATAAAAAACTAGTATGAATTATTTTTTCAGGATAGAAGTACTAAATTCATCTTTTAATTGACTATAATATCTATAAAATGATGAATATATGTTAGTCATATCTAAAACAGATTTGGTTAGGTCTAGATAAAATAATAACCAATATGAATAAACTATTTTAGGAGTAACTACTACAATAATCTGAAATGTCAAAACATTGTCACCCAGTGATCTACATAATTTATTCCATATGTTGGATACCATAAAAACTAAAAACAATATTCCTAATTATATTGGAAACCTAAAAATTATAAATATCTAATAACATATTCTACTGATATCAATTGAATATTTATCTCTAAAAAAATTAATCACAATTAAATACATATAGAAAAAATTTATATATTGTATTCATATAATAGGTAAAAAGTTATAATTTTCATAAATATCAATAATAATTGCAAGGCCACTAAAAATTAAAAATGATTTCATAAAGTAACTCTAAAAACAATCCAATTTTTTTTCAATATCAATCATATCTTTATCCCAACTAAAAATTATTATCTCAATTTCATTCATATATTGATGGCTTTTTTTCCATAATTATTTTTTTTCTAAAAATATAACCATAAAACTAAATCAATTTTCTATTTTATTAGTTCCATTTAAGATATAATTAAAATACAAATGAAAAAATATTGGATAAGAATCCTTATAAAAATTAGGATTCTTATCTGCATAATACCATTGATAAAAGACATTGAGAACATAAATCTAAAATCCCAATTCATAAAAACATCAATCATTTCACATCCTTTTTTATTATTTACCATCAATTTTTTATCTTATTCATTAATATTTGTTTCCTTTAATTTGTATTTTAATATATCATCATCATGTATATAAAATAACTATCATACAACCTTTAAAATCATCTTTTTGACCTTTCCATGTAGGTTATTGATTTTTATTATTCCTATAATATACAAATCATAAACATCCAAAAGAAGATTATTCCTTAGAGAGACAATTATTTATGTCCACCACATTAGCCGTAATTTTAATCCTTCCTTATAAATTTATATATTCAAAACCACACATTCCACACATAAAAACATATTTACGGGCCTTTTATACTTTTCTATAGGAGTTTCTTCCAACATTCATAAAATATACTAAACTGTGTTTTACATTATCGAAAGTATGAAACTGAACCCCCATAAGAATCCATTTTTCACTTATTATGTGTGTTGGGAAACAAACCCAAATGGTGGTTGTTAATAATATAACATGATGGATTATAAAGTCTAATAATATGAGTTTTCATCATATCTACTGATTCTTTTAGTTTCTCATGAATATTCTAATTTCATTTCTCATCACATTCATCATTTACAAAATTCCTCCTAGTTTCTATAATTGAAAAAAAACCAAAAAACAATAGTATAATAAATAATGATTAAAGTGAGACATCATATAATCATGAAAAAAATTTATAGGATACCTACATCATGAAACCTTATTTTCAATATTTGGAACCTTAGGTTTAACCTTGTTCATCAACAATTTTCATATACTTAAATCTCATATAATAGTTCCTAAAGAAAATTTGAATCAATCAGAACATATCACTAAGGAGTGGCTAGCTATGTCTGTCGTATTAGGCTCACTCATCTTCTACTGATGAAGATTTAGTTAATATAAAATGTTCCTCTTTTATTGTTTGTAATCCATGGTTTATATTACCCATAGGTTCATATACATATTATTGTCCTCATAAGGATGCATTTTCTAAGAAAACCACACAATTCATAATATTAAAAAACTTTTGGATGAATATTATATACATATAATTATTACATTGGGTTTAAATAATTTTTTTAATAATCCTAATCTCTCAAAACTAACTAAACCCTCTCCTCATACCATCTATATAAACATAATCATAACATATAAATATATCTTATCTTATAGATGAATATTCAACATATCTCCAAAATATAAATTCTAGAGATCTATAAGGGGTTTCTATTTTTGGAAATTAGATACATGAACATAATTTTTAAGTACAATATTTATCTTCTATAATGTATGTATTTTATTTTAAGTGTGAGTTTGGTTTCCAATTTACACATCAATCTATTTAAAAAATTTAAGTATTTAAAAAAGTTTCACTTATAAGCTTATCACACTTAGTACCCTTCTTCATAACCTAGGGAACAATTAAAATTTATTAATTTGTGTTCTCAAATGTTCGATGTGGGTCACCATAGGAGATAAAAATGAAATATCATAAATAAGAATAATATACTAAGAATATTTTGATAACATAATTATAATATAAAATAATCCTTCTTAAATAGTGAAATATATTTAATCAAGAATAAAAGAATATGGGGTTTTCAATCAAAATGCATAATAGATAAGAGTGTGGAATCATCAGTAATAAATCAGAACCAATGAGAACATATCATATTCATAATACATATTTTTTTAGAATACACATAATCTAATAAAATCAATTTCTTAGTCAAGATTCACAAACAAGACTTTTATTGTTGACAAAGTACTGTAATGAAAATTCCTACTGTAATTTTTCCACCATTATATTAGGAGTAACTTATTTGAAGTTAACTTTTTAATATATTAGGAGTGTATTTACTCTGGCATCTCTAATAATATTCACAACCTTTTCATCATTAACCAATGCGTTAAGGTGATATATAATTCTCAGTTCAACCATCACAAAATAAAAACCACACATATGTGTGACAAAAGATCCTAAAAAATTCATCATATCATTATGTCATTACCCATGAGAATGGAATTTTTTTATAAACATTTCATCATACTATAATAATATAACCAATATAAAATTGATGTATTTTACAAAGCAATTATCATAAATAATTTAACTAGTGGTAATGAAATAGGTTTTATAGAATAATACTTAAATAATATTCTTTAAAATGAATACAAATAAATAATGTGGATGGTATTATAGGATAATACCACGTGTGAAGAGTCATATTTCATAATATAAGTTAACAAAGATAAAAAATACTTTTAAAATATAATTCAAAAATTTATTTTAAAACATGATAGAAAATATTTTTCTTCTGATAACATTATAACTAAAATCTAATATAATATTGAGAAAATAATTTTCAATGGAGAAAAACATGGAACATGTATATAAAACATCAAATAATAGAACATTTATAAGAATGGGTATATACATTCATGATATATATGTTAATATAAACCATTATATTCACACTATTCTAAACTGTCAAAAAATGATAATTTTAGAAAACACATTAACTGAAATTTTTTGTATTTAATTTTTTTTATATACTATAAAAAATTGTTAAAATAAAATTTTTGAAAAATTTATACTATAGGTATGAACTTAGGTAAAATAGTTTTAAAGGGATACACATGGATGAAAAAATTAATTAACCAAAGAAGAAATATGTCCACCTTTTATTTCAAAAAAATTAATAATATTTTTATAAAAAAAAATAAAGGAATATTGTATAAATATATTAGAATTATAGAGATAAAAAAAGAGAATAATATATAATGCTTTTACGGGATAATATCCCTATAATATCGTAAAATGTAATTTTTCACAAATAGTCTCAGAAAGAAAATTCTTACATATTACCCTTACATAATGTATTGTATTACATCTTACATGATTGAACCTGATATATAATAAATATTCAATTATTATAAATATATTCATGAACTTTAGTCATGTATATCATACCATATATGATTTACATATTACATCTTATCACTATTTTATAAAAAATGCTATCTAAAAATCCCTATTATGCATAATAACTACTTTGTTTTCCATACATATTTTAGTTTGGATTACCTTTTCGTTTTATATTTATCATATTTCCATCATCCATAGAATTGAATCCATTTAATGATCATCATATGTAATCTTTAGATATTCATTTGAAACTATTCGTATAAATCTTTGATGAAAAATGAATTACATCACTTCATAGAGATAATAGTTTGTACGCATGCTCAAGTGAACATTCGAAATTATGATGCATAGAATGAAATAAAATTAAATAATAAATAAAAATTCCAAAAATATAATAATTTCATAAATTTCATATTATTTTATTTAATATATCATTATAACCTTAAATGTGAATCGATCATGAAAACCCAATACATCGCTCAATGGAGGTGGTATTTTACACGTATGTATAATAAAAGTGTTTTCTCAAATAGGAAGAAAAGGAAGTGGATAATGGTTATTATATCATCATAAAATATAGTTATATTAATGGTAATCAATACATTCTTTTATAATGGATGAATTATATATATAGGGGGGAGATTATGAAATAAAATTAAATACACTCTATTAGGAGTTGATTCTCCTCTTTTAGAAGCCTCCATTATCTTATACCTTACGTAAAAAATGAGAGGTTTTTTGAAATAAAAGAACCATTAGAATGTGGGTATAGAATATAATATGGTATTAGGTAAGAATATTGCTGAGATAGAAGGCTCAAATTTTTATAATAAGTCAACAGAGAGGTTCCCTTTTATATGTGAAGGTTGGGGGACACATGGAATTACCTAATGTATTAAATTAATATAAATTTATTTTCTTGTTCAAGTGGAACCATTTATATATGAAAAATATAATATTTTTATTAGGGTAAAACCTCTAATAAAATATTATTTTAGATAGTTTTAGGTGATGTTTTAACCCTTATCTCTTATTTTTAATCCCTTGTTATCCCTTTTAGAATTACATTGATATCAATGTAATTTACGATTCATTTTGAATTAATGTTACTCAAAAAGGTAATGTGACCAATTAGAGGAAACATTCTAATATTATTTTTCATATCCGAGTAAAATTTATAATTATATAAATTTTTTGTAATTAAAATAATTTATCAAAATATTATTTAATATAAGATTCCATTTAAGTCATTTTATGGCCAACTCTTATAGTCTCACATTGAGGCCATCATGATTCAAATTTAATTAAAATATTAACTTATAAAACATCCATAATATGTAATATTGACCTATAAAATATATTAAACAAAATATTTCATCCAAATTTTATTACATTCAATAATTTTAAAAATAATTTATTTTATTTTTCTTTTACAAGAATATGCACTACGTTTACACTATATAGAATATAAAAGGTAATTATATAATCCATAAAATTGAAAAATAAATTTCCACGATTACAAAATTTTTTTAATCACTCAAATAATCATTTGGAACTTAATATATCCTTTAAATACAATTAAAAACCCATTAGATGTATTAAAATAAATAGAGTGACATATTTTATTTATTATTTTTTAGAATTAGTATTATTGTAATTATCAAGGTTAATTGGAAAAAAAATCCCATATATTGTAATACTGGATGAGGATGGTTGAACTAAAACTCATCAAATAGAAATAACACATGGGATATATGTATATTTAATTCATTATCATCTTTTTTAACGATAATTACACAACATACCCTTACTAGTGCATAAAGTATTTACAAAGGTTTCTATTAATAAAAATTTAATATATATTTAACATATTCAAAACTATTTCAAGATTATTACAAATATGGAATTAATTTTATTCTGTTAAATTCTGGTTTTTTTAATGATACTTTTAAAATAAACCCGCATGATGAAATGATAAAAATATTTCTTTAAAAAAATTCTTTATTTATGAAAATGATTTATATCATAATTATGTATAATTTATATTATAAGGACATTAAATGTATAATGTTTAATTTAAATTCTCTAATTAAATTATAATATAAATTCAGCACAAATCGATACTTTTTTAAATACTTGAATATAAATGAGATGTTTTGATAAAATATTTACCATATTACTATTCATTGAAAAATTAATCATTTTTATAAAAATACAAAAAAATTCTATAAACATATTTTTTTTTTTTTAATAAATTCAATCCTTAAAATAAAATACCATTAATAAATCATGAATATAGTAATTATAATATCTTGGAATGAAATCCAAAAAAAGATATTTTTTATGAAAAAGTAGTTATGAACCATAAAATGATTTTATTCTCATTCTATTCATAATAAGAATAATTAAATATAATATAATATAGTAAAATTAATATATAATATAATTTTTTCATGAGAATAATTTCACAATAGTAATGAATTTAATCAATTTTGATAAAAATAAATTGCCAATAGAAGAAGTTTAAAATAAAATATCTTATTTTTTATAAAGATATTTTTTATTTATTTCCAATAAATTAAATTTATATAAATATAACGACTATATATCTATTAGATATATATGTATATACAATGATCATATTACATTCATATTTTTTACCTAATAATATTCACAAATTATGTTTCATTTACGTCTCTCTCTCTCTCTCTCTTCATGTCTATTATATTTATAATTCATTGCATTGTTTCTATAATTGTAGTTGGGCACAAAATATTCATTACAAACCATAGAGATAATTATTTAATGTTTTGCGGTATTCTAATATAAAAATGTAAATTAACACCACATGTACATTTTTCATGTTGTTCGATATTGCAACCTAATAATTTATAAATTTTGGTCTTTTATTATAATTTAATTTTTCAATAAAATTATTACATTAATTTTAATATGATGTTAAATGAATCAAAAAATATCAAACATAACCTTCTATAAAATCAACTCTAAAATATTGTAGGGGTTACTGGACAAGATTTAAAAAGGAAAATAATTTTTAAGAACATTTAAAAATTTAAATAATCAACAAAAATTTATTCCGCTAACACAATGTAACACATAATGTCACATACCAAGCATGTATATTTCATGATAATATATTTTACTAAAAAATTATAATAACATGAATCACTTGAATTCCTTAATTAAATAATATATTTTTAAAGAAATTATATATATAATCATTTCTCCAATAAAATAAAAAACTATGCAATATATTCCATAACTCCAAAAATATTATAATATTTTTCAAAAATAAACTATTTCACTTTTTCATCAAATGGTTAAATAATTTCAAGTCCCCCATTACATTCTATTTTATATTATCAATATCAACCTTTTCTATATGTCAACTAAACAATCATATCCCAACATCATGCGCATATTAAGGGTCATCGTTCCATTAATCATGTGTTTTCCAAAAATATCACCTTATAACTAAATCAATTTTCTAGGTAATTAGTACAAGTCAATATATTCATTAAAATCCATAATTAAAAACTACCATAGGATAATCCTTATATTTATCATTATTCTTATAACCTAAATTTCAAAGATAAAAATATTTTACAACATTAATATTAAATACAAATAAATAAACAATTGAATATCCCACATTAAGGATTAACATGTAAAAGAAACTTATTTGGTCCCAGAGTTAGCCCTTGGTTTAGGACAATGACTTCGATGATACCCATGCTCCACACACAAAATATATTTATGTATACTGGCACTTTTGAATTTTACTTATTTATTTTATATTTGAACTACCTTTTTTATGGAAATTAGTTTCTTTATAACCTTATTTTAAAATCATTATACATATCCCCATTATTTTAAAACATATCCTTGGGTGATTCTTTCCACAATCTCAAAATGTGATAAGATAAATAATTTCTCTTCCATGATTTTTATGATATTTCATTTTTCTCTTATCTGGGAGGTAAAAAATGTTTGGGTTCAAAACCATATATCATGTTGGTTCTTAAGAAAACAAATAGATATTTCACTCCTTCTATTATCTATATCGATTTATCATTCGTACAACCATTTTAATAACTATTTCTAACTTTATTCCACCATATTCTATCTGATTAATAAAAAATGAAAAAATTAAGAAATAATAATAATATTTAGAAATCATATGATCATGAATATTAGTTATAGTATTAAAAAATATTTGAATATTAATATAAAATAATAACACATTAATTTTAAACTCTGTTATCCATAGTAAGAATCTATTTATATCATGCTTACCAAATTATAATTAAAATGGTAATTAACCCATAAATATCCCCATGAGTGTGTGTAGCCATGTGTAAAGTCTTATATTCACTCATCCTGAATCATTGATGGCATAATTAATACATAATCGACCCATTCCAGAGTTTGTACCCCTAGGTACATATGTTCTAAATTAGAATGAACTTTCGAGTATCTATAAAGGGATGTATTTTCTAGGGAAACCATATATCATTATCTAGTAAAACAAAGGTTGTTATCTTATAATTATTCTTATACTAAGGGTTATCACAATTGTTTTCTAATCCTATTTTACAAAAAAAAACAACACCTTTTTCTGATGCCAATGTATGTGACCCAATCATTACATATATAAATATTTCATCTTACTAAATTAATATTAATTACATATCATTACGATCTAAAATAAAACCATCTTGGTTTAGTGTATTTGAATAATTTGATACATAAACATATAGTTCTATATTAGCAATAATATCTCCCACATAGTTCTTTAAATCTATCACCCATTTTTAGTAAAATAATACATAATCCATTTTTTATATATTTTGGAGGTGAAAACATATAAAATAGTGATATTTATTCATAGAAATTTTAAAAAAGGGAGATATATTTACCATATTGACATTCTTTTTCCTGTACATCCTTTTTTTAATGATTCGTTATATAGGTTTTGGAATTGTGGGATTTTTTTATACTAGTTGGATTTAAAATAACATTCAAAACCCATTTTCGGATTTAACATATATTTCATTGGAATTAAATTATATTTTTTTGATTTATTGTTTACCCTAATGAATTTTATAGCATTTACATAAGGTTATGTTCCTCCTAGAATTTCACATAGTGGATTTTATGCATTGAATATGGGTAGCACATTATTTTCATGTGTCTCACATTTGTAAGATGTTGATTCTATGGGCTATATTATGGTTATACATTGTAAATATTAGAAGTGTAAAGGTAAGGCCACATTTTTATGAGTTTTATAATGGTAAGTAGAGTTTTACCTTAGATATATATTGTTATTTCCTTTCTTCCATATGTGATAATGGGTAAACCAGAATTTACAAAGGATGTGTTATTGTAGCTCCAGTACAGTAGAATGGAAATCCAATGTTTCTAATGGTTTTGTATAGTTTAATATTATATCATACATAATCATAATCTATAATTTTCGAAGGTTTTGTGTGTAGCCTTTTGTTTTATAAGGGAGTTTAAGGGTACTTAGGGGATATTTGAAGGTTACCATGATTTTCCAAAGGTCACGTATGTGTATTTTGGATGATACATGAGGGTGTATTGGGATTCATGTGGTTAGCCCCTTAGATTCAAGGGGATTTGTAAGGGTTCCCCAATACCCTTACATGAAAACTAACAGATTCATAAGGGGAAAACCATATTAGCTATACATAGTTATTTTCTAGTAAAAAAAAATAATATTTTATATTTCATTTATACTTCTTTAGATCAACCTTATAAAAACATTTAGTCATTTTAGAGGGTAAATACCTGAAAAAATATATCATTTTTTCTCTTTAATATTTTAAACTCATATTTTAAAATATTTTAAACCATTTATATTTAGGATTAAATTAAATTGTAATTATTAATGTTGTGTTCAATTTTGTGTTTTAATATAGTGGTCTAGATCATGTAGATTTGTTCGTTAATATTAATTGATCCACGAAACCCCTTGTTTATTAATCCTCTTGAGAAGATTTTTTGTATCTCAGATATTATAAAAAAATATATGGTAAAATTGTCTCATTTTTTCATCTCTATTGTGGAATCAACTGTAAGGGATATGGGTTAATTATAAATGAATGTTCCATCATTGACTATTCATTAGAGGTTTTCATGTCATTTAATCACTGAACATATATAAGGTAATCATATCTATATAATGGATTAATTATTTTTATAACCTATATATTTTTTAAATCCTTCTGGTAAATTTATTAAATTCTCTAATTTGGAATATACTTTAGAATGTTTCTAATATACAATCATTATTTTATAAAAATTATTTAATGTTGTTATTCATTTAAATTGATTTTTTAAGTTAATTTTTATATATATTTTATTTATTATAAATTGTATTTTTGAAGAATCATGGTGGGGATATTTGAATTGTAAATTTTTTAGAAATATTTTGAGTGTTGTTTAAGAATTACTTTAGGAAAACACCGCACAAGGGAATAATATAGAACATTGGTTATGGACCAAAAAAATTTATAATGTGTGGCATAACATGTACTTTTAAATAAGTTATCCTCGAGCTATGATATAAAAAGAATATAATAATATAAAAATACTATAGATGGACTCAATATCAATAGGATTCACTTTATAACTCAGTGTTTCTGGTATCACCTAGTTATGTATTTATATAGTCTTGAGCCCAATAATATATCATGCTTGATTTTTTATTCATGTATAATGTCTCACATGATCACTAGGTTATTTTATATGTAATTATTTATTGTAATTAATGAACTATATATTTTCATTCATTTTTATATTCATATTCTTATATCTTAAGAAAATTGAATGATTTGAAAAGAAACCAAATAAGGTTTTACATATTGTTTTCATATGAAAATTTCATTAAAAAATATTTTTAAATAATTAACTACTGGATTTGTCTTGATTGAAGTTGTATAGGTTCTTTCTTGGTTTCCTATTGAGATTTACCGCTCGCAACATACATTTTCCTTTAGGAAGATATATCATTGGTTTTATAGGCCTCATGTAATGAGAATGGAGTCATGTGGCCTGAAATTTCACATAGATGATATCATCACGGTAGTAGATTAGTATGGAGATTTTGGTCAATCCTATGGATAATTGGGTTTGTTGTTTCTGGGATATTTATTCATGTTCTAATTATTGGAAATTTTCTTGATTGTATCATGGATGCACATTTTTTTATCATCTTGAACTCTTATTGTTATCTTATTAGTATTATATATCTGATATGTTGTGTTACCATACAAAGTAAAATAATTTCAATAAGTTTTCATGTTTATAAACATGTGCTTGACTCTAGACCATGGTGATTAGGAACACGCTTTAGGACTGGTGTTGAGATGGATTTGGTGACATTTCTACTTGACCTATTTGTCATTATAAAAAATATTTATCAAAGGAATAAATATAAAAAAGTGTTATAACCATGGGAATCAACTTGTAATGTCTATATATATGGCATGGCAAACCATTAAGTGACTAGGAACATGGTTTTGTAAAGGGGATCATGTAACACTTTTCTCAAGGCCTTCATCCTCAACTCTATGTCAAGAATGACTCTATATCCCCTTATTTTGGTTATTTAAAACCAAATATTATTTGAATATTTGAGTGAATCATTTTTATTGGAAAATAATGAAGGTGTTTATTGGATTTTTGGATATTAAGAATCAATTTAGAAAAAACTTATGGAAAATTTTTATTTTAAAGGGAACATATAATCGGTATATTGCATGAAAATAAAACTCATGAAAATGATTTTTTTTCATTCCTATAATGTTATTCTGGTTTTCTATATCATTTTTATGAAATTTAGGAATAATCTCAAAAACCTAAAAAAAATTTTTGTCTTCAAACTGGTAAAATATCATCCATAAATGAATTTCAAACCCTCAAATAAAATTTGAAAAAAATTATAAATTCTTAGAATTAAATGGTTATTTACCATATTTTTATAAAGGGTTTTTTTTATTTATTAAAAAAATATTTTATTGTTTCAACTTGAAATTTTGAAGGGTAAAATGTTTTTTCAAATTGAATGACAAATTAAGTGAATAATCTATCATTTAAAGGAAATACTTGTCTTACTAATTAAATAGTTGTTTCTTTTTAATAGGGTATCAAACTAAAATAATTCAATTCTGGATAAAAATTAATAATGCATTATGTTTTTTCTTGACCAGGGTGTAACAATTCATCTTTTTATTATTGAAGTGTTAAAATTTTCCATTTTTTAATCCTTTTATGAAGTAATTAATGATTCTTACTTATGAAAATAATAAATTTTAAAACTTATTTTCATATATTTTTTGGAGTTTTTCAAAATAAATATTTTTTGAAAGAAGTATCTACACCTTTAGTTGGTTTTGTTAGAAAAAATTCTAAATGGGTTTACTTACATTGATGACTATTATGATTTGAATAACACTCTATTTTATCAATGGGTATATCTGATGTGATCCAATGGCCATGAGCAGATGGATTATTCATCTTGTTTGGAATGATAAATTCTTCTAAGGATATATTGAGTTTGAGTATGATGATTTACTTTATAGTAGTCCTTTTTAAACAATACTTTGTTCCACGCCAGACATCAAATCGTGTGAAGAGTATTTTATTCCCCCTCTATTTTCAAATGGTGGATAGTATTGAGGTCAATCAAGATGTTTTCTATTTGTGTCCTTATCATAGGATATTTTATGTTTAGTTTTTTATATGGGTAATTACGGAATATTTTTCCTTGTGTTAGATGTTCCATGGGATAATAATGTTTATGTGTGATCCTTGATATCATCCCTAGGATGCTTCATTGAATTAATTTTTCATCCCATTAATTTTTATTCCCTACTTTTTCATTTCACTATATGAACTATAATTCCATTGGATATAATTGTGGGAAAAGTTATTCTTTGGTAATGTTCTTGAATCCCTATACTTTGTGAAACTTGGTTCTGTGCATGGGTTGTTTGAATGAGTTTTAATATTGTTATGGATTAGAGATCCATTAGTGATATATTATTATTAGCTTCATAGTGGGGACCATCGGGTTTACAATTCTAATCCAGGGTTACTATAGAGTTATTTTAATAGCCCAAGAAAGGGTCTACGACATTTTATATTGATCTATGTCTATATTTAAATTTTCTAATGGTTATGAGAGATATGTTAAATCTTACATTATAGATTTTTCATTCTTATAGATCATTGAGTTTCATATTTTTTATGTTTCATGGGGAGGGCGCCTTTTCATATACTTGAAATAGTTTTATATTATTTCAATACAACATGTGAAATAATGTTGGTATAACATAGTTAGGGAATGTGATCATGGTGTTTTCTCTGAATGGAACGTATAACCTCAATGTATTTTTTAGTTTCCACTTATTTCGATGTAGTCACTTGTTGTTTCTCGATTTTAGATTGAATATAATGGTAGAGATACCTATATCTTGCCACTTTTCCCTTAGTATCTAATGTTGGATAATTTAAAACCACAAACTTCATGGTAAGACTGGGAGTATGGATAACATTAGCTCTAGTGTTGGTTGTTGATAAAGCTATTTGGTATTTTTCAATATCACTATTAATCCTTAACAACTGAGGTATAATATGTCTTAATGTTAGATAAAATGGGTGATTTCTTGAGGTTTTAACTAATTACACCCTCATGGAACAAATTCACTACAATGTGGACATGAGTTTGTAGTAGTGATACATTACCTCAGAATATGATGAAAAGACCACCTTGGATAGAAATTTATGATATATTAGGATCATAGATCCTAAAGTATACTTTTTTCCAAAGGGATTTGATCATATAATAGAAATAATTGGTTATGTGATTTGAGATCATTTATAAAGAGATGATGTAAACTCTTAGGATAGAAAGTATGCACTTATAAATTTCACATATGGTTTTAAGAATGCAGTTTGTGGTGAATAAAATGAAAAAAAGTCCATTTAGAATCTTTTTTATTCATAAATTCACATTTCAGTTCATGTGGCTTCATATATTATTATGTGCTTATCTTATGAAATATATGGTTCTTTCTTGAGTAATTGGATTAATCTTGAGCATAGAGAGGGTACATTTTTTTAGTAATTTAATGTAAGATTTAATGTTGGGGAGAATTTGGGTTTTGAATTCTGTCTCCCAATTATTCTGTATGCCATCAGAGGTATTTTGATGTCCTAGTTGATATAGGAAAGTAATTTGTGGATCCTAAAAATAGATATAGTTATTCCATGAACTTTGGGATTATTGTAATGTGACATTATTTGTGATATTAATATTAGTAACCAGATATATTTAATTAATTTAAAACATTATGTCCTGATTGTCCACCTATTAATATAGTAGAGATAAACCCCACATAACTACCAGTTTTCCATAACATTTTATATTCTATTATATATTTTTTATAAATAATCTATGAAATTCATAATTAGACCATGGAAACTCTTAGTGGTTGAGGAGATATGAATTTGGAAAACATAAATTCATTCATGAGATTGTCTTGTGTCCTTCCAACTAATTAGATGACTATATTAACAAATCAAGATCATTATGTGTGAGGGTCTCAAATCTCCATGATGTGCGTTCAACTACAATTTCTACTAGATATTTTTTTTGTTCTTTGTTTTGTAATATATCCCATAATGTAGTTAGTTTTCAATCTATGCAATAATTTTATTCTATCTTCATATGTATGGTAGAAAAATAAAAATCATTTGATTCTAGATGATATGTCTTAAGAAGGCTTTCATTCATCCATTTTATTATGGGTTTCATATATACCCTAATCTAGAATTAAGGATGAACATTGAGGTATCATGTTTGGAGCTTTGTAAGTATTATTGAGGTCAATAATAGTTAGGTGATTAATCTCTAGTAGGACCATTTATAGTTCAATGGTGATAGGGATGGTGTGGTTTTCTTGTTGAAGGTAGGTTGTAGTTCTAAAACAACAGTTATTTTTTGAGAAATACTAAAATATTATATTGTATGATTATTTATATGTTAATGTATCATTAAATAGGTCTCATATATTTTTCTATAACATTTTTATTGGTTAGGGTAAGTCAGTACATGGTTTTTTTGTTCCCTCTTGATATCATTGAACATATTGGAAAGTGGGTTAATATGTTATTCTTGTTTTCTAACATGATTTTGATTTACAATGGGTTGAATGTTCCCCAATAGAGGAGGTATCACCAAGGCCATACCCTTTTGTTTTAATAGGAGGATGTTGACCTTAAACATGAAATATCAGCTTCTTTATAGATGGTTCAGTTTATGGATGGTAAGGATAAGGTACAGTGTTGGAAATCAATCACCTCAATCCATGTACACAGGCAGTGCGAAGGAGACGACCACATGAAATTGGAAATAAAATTTTCTTTATATGGTGATGGACTTTTCACCTCTTGATTTCAAAATCATGATTTCTTTCTAGGATCCAAAATCATTATGGTAGGATTAATTTTACCACCCAACCATTACATTTTAATATTTTTTGATGATTTATTTTTTGATCCGGATGTTTTTAATATTATTTTAATTTTTATTAGTTTTTTAATTTTCTTTTAAAACAATTTTGATATTAATTTCTATCCCCTTTTAATGTAAATTAAAATTTTAACATATTGTTTCCTCTACACATGGTATAAGGTCAACATAAGGGTATGTTTTTCCAACCTTACACATGGTGGTTTTTAGAAGTTCAATAAGGGTATCTCTTTATTTTAATCAGTTTGTAAGGGTTGGACAAAGATTATATAGGATAAATATGGGCAATCCATTTTTTTGATTATTTTCTAAAGGAAAATTTTTTTATACGTGTTACGTAAAGGTATGTGGATTCTTCCTTTAGATGATAAATGGTATGTTCTTTAATCCATACACTAAATAATGGTAACACTGAATTTCCCTTAGGTTTTAATACTATGAACCAGAACACCTATGGTATTTATTTAAAATTACATGTACCTTAATTCCCATGATATTTCTTATCCTATTGAGAAGTGTTTTGCGTGTTCACCTACCATATTTGATATGATTATTTAGTATCATTTCTCATTATTCTCCAGTGGGGAGTTATGAAGAAGGTGTTTCATTTTTTCCCTTTATCTTTTAAACCACAAAACATCATCATAGTTTTTTTAGTCAAGAAACCATCAAAAATTCTCGAGGTAAGTGTCTTTATAAATTGTCTCAATTACTAGTGTTCCGTTAATTCTTAGGAAATCCATTTGGTTGATTTATTAGATTCATTAATTTTAAATAAGTGAGGAATGTTTTATCAAATTAAATTCTATATAGTTTTGGGAAATAATTTAATGGGATTATTAATAAAAAAAATATTCACTTAATATGTTGAAATATTTTTAATTCAAATTTGGAATTTCATATCATGGAAATGTTAAAAATTTGATTAGAAAAATATAATGCAACTTTTTTGAGTATGGAGTATTCTTTGTTTTTTGAAAATATAGCACATGGGAATATGTGGGATACTTGGGAATAACCATATAAAAGCCATAGCTTTTTTAACACCATATAGTATATTAAATAGGTTCTCTTGACGATATGGTAGAAAATGGGTAGCATAAAAATCATAGACTATGGGAGAAATCAATAACATTATGATTCACATGTCATCTTAGTGTTACTCGTTTTTCATAGGTGTGTATTCATATAGGCTATAGACCAACTATTTTTTTTGTATGATGTTCCTTAAATGTGACATGTTTTACATTATCAATCAGATACATTCAATGTAATTATTACTTTGTTTAATTTATTTTGTGTTTATATTCATGTTTATATTCATATATATATGGATTTGAATATAAAATGATTTATAAATAAACATATGTAAATTTAGAAAATGATTTTCACATGGAAATTTATTTACCTTAAATGTTTTTTAATGATTGATGTATCAGTTTAATAGTGATGAACATTTTATAGAAGCTTATGTGGTATTCTAATATGCTTTATTGATTATAACATACTTTTTCCTTTGGGAATTTATAGACATGGGTTTTTAGGACTTAGGTAATGGGAAGTGACTCATGTGGAATTGAGGCTTCTCCTATTTGATAAAATCTTCATAGTGTATTGGTATGGTGGTGGTGATTAATCATAGAAATAATTGGTTTTATTCATGCATGGATCAACTTTCAGGACTTGCTTTTTGGATTTTCTATTTAGGTCTCATAGATGATTGATTTTATTCTAAATTGTACTATGATTGTTTATATTAATGTTTATATACATGACACATGTTGTGTAATGATTTTTGTTAAAATCCTACCCATAATGTTTTATATTGATACTCTTGTGATTATCACCTACATGTGATGATTGGGAATATGCTTTGGGATTTGTTTCAAGTCAGCTCAGGTGACAAATGAGGTTGACATGGGTTGGTTGGTACAATATCAATCAATCATCATATTTACACATATCATTAATATAATGGTATGATAACATTATATTAACATTTTAAGATCATACCGAAAAATTCATTGAATTATTGAGAAATCTAATTAACATTTATAGTTTAGATACATGAATCATAACAATATTAAAGAAAATTTTCCCTGAGAACATAAAATTATAATAAGATCATTTTATTAAATTGAGGCATAATGGGTGGCATAATCATACTGATATATATGTTTTATCAAGGCTACAGACCATGATATCTATTATATGTTATGATTTGGATAACCACCCATGGACCTACATTTCACATATAATAACCTACAATATACAATCTTTTGCTGTAGGGATAACCTATAGTGTACCATTTGACCTCATAAAACATTAATATTTACATATTGAATTGAAGGGTTATAAAAAAATCTACTATTTTGTAATCATAATCTATTCATATGAATTCCCCAAGAACATGAAAACATATATATTTTATTTATAGATTTACCAATGGAGAAGAAAATGGGATTCATAAATATTTCATCATCATAATCAGCTACTATATAAAGAAATAATTTTCATGTTAACATTGGATGAAACCCCCATTAAATAATAATAAATGTCAAAGGAATTTTTTATAGGTGAATATTCATTTTATAGATCCCTATAACATTTTATTATTAAAATATCCTTTTGAAATTGATATTACTTAATAAAAATCTAAAAGTTCTAAAAATACATCAGAAATCATTTTCGTTGTGAAGAACCATGGAAGTATTTTAATAATTATTCAAATGATTGAGTGTTAATGATGTGAGGAAAGGTACTTCATTTGGTATATGTTATAACGATGACTTTATTCTCATATTTGGAATAAAATTCCTTGTTCTAAAAGCAAGAAGAAAAATTAACTTTATTCCACTTATACAATGTAAAACATGAGAAAAAATAAATTTACAAATTTATTAGATAATATTTAAAGTATTAGTAATTATATATTAAATATAATATATATAAAATAGAAAAGTTTTTCAACTGAAGAGAGAAACAACGTTGGTTTTTGTTAAAAAAATATCTGGTCTCTATAGTGATTAAGATAAGAATATTGTGGAAAAATATGTAATCTATAGAAATAACCATGTGATAATATGAAAAATAATATTTTTATGTATATGACAAATAATTTATCATCATAAATTTAAGCAAAAATAGTCTCATAATTTTTTTTCATTAAAATGTAAAACCATTTTTTCTTGTATATCTTACTTTATATGTTATCTAACATCTAATATAATTAATTTAAAATTAATATAATTATACACTTTAACCTTATTTTTACCTATAATACCATATATGTTATACCTATAACATTTCAACATAGATTTATTAATAATTTTTTTTATCAAAATCATTATTTTGGGTGTTAAATGTTTCACCTTTCACATATGTTTTGGTCCATCATTTATAGTCCTTGGACATTGGTTATGATTTTTTCTAGAGGGATAGTTAGTCACATACTGTTGTGTTTCCCCACATTCCATATTTCCAATGATGGGTGGGTTTTATAACATTCATCAGCGATGTATAATCTTTGATCTAAATATGATGATGGAATGTCATTACCCCCTTCAATGGATTCCTCATTTGAGATCATTTCCTAGTTTAAGTATCCATCTTAAATTTATATCATGTTCATGGAACTCATTATCGTTTCCATCTTGAGGAATAATCTTGTTGAATATGTTGCTTCCACCTCATTAAGGATGCAACCTTCTGTTAGGGTGATTAGTCAGATTGGGCATATCTACGGTTGTCTGTAAGTTGGGTGTATTGAGAACCTGTAATGTCTTCCTCTTTTAGAGGAAATATAATCTATGAGGTATCTTAGGCTTAGAACCCAAGCAATATCATGTTTTCCATATGATAGTAAACTCAATGGATGTATGTATTCCTTGAGTTCTTAAATCAATCATCCAATACTTATGAATGAGTTATAGAATTTTGATTAGGGAGTGAGTTTACCGTCATTCAGTGATAAATCATAATGTCATGTTGAAAAATATATGATCACCAGCCTAATTTATTTTAATGATGTACCAAATTACCTATTTCATATGTAACAGATAACATTATTAATGTAATATTGATATGGATCATAATTTCTTATCGAGATGGATCAGGTGGTTTAGTGTGTCCCCAACAGGATAAATATTTTACACTTGGATTTGATGGTTATTGGAATTGAACTTTGGGGAGGAATCCTACATAACTTGATTTAGATAGGGGATCAAAACCCATTAATTTTTATTCAAAAATTTAATGTCATGTTACATGACTGGTCCATGTAGTTTAAAATCATGCGATAAGGAATCTCGTTTCATCGAATAATCATAAATGAGTAATGATGTGGGGAATATGTGTGGAATATTCATGATGAAAGTTCGTCTCTATTTATTGAAATTTCATGGGTAATGCACGTGTAATATTATTATGGTATGATTTTCGTCCCATGTAGAAGGAGAATAGTCTAGGGATTACAGTTGGTAGATTCCCATTGTCAGTTTCACATCCCCTGGTGTTGGTGTTTCATCCCATAGAGGTGGTTCTTATGTCTGGGTGCTACCAAAGGGTGGAGTTTCATCCCATGGGGGGAGAATGTAAAATTCCCTGAAGATCATACATGGACAATCATTTTTTCATTATATTGGTAAAGTCCATAGTTTTGCATCATGTTATACGGATGATGTTGTAAAGTTTAACATTGTATGACTTGGATGTAGATCTATATAGTTCTACATCACATTTCATGGATGTGGATGTGGAACAGTCCTTAAGGTAGACCATGACAGGGGGTGAGGATGATTCTTCAAATGAATCTTTTCCAAGATAGGTGAACTATTTCCCTCAATGATACCTACTATAGAGCATACATTACCGCTACCCATTTTCTTATGGGTGAAAAATGGTGTTGGCACTATCATAGAGATGGGGTAATCATGAGAAAAAACGTTAGGTTTAAAATTCATAGGAGTGATACGAAATATGGTAATGGATGTACTATAATCCTTGGAAAAGTAGAGTGAAGGGCCATAATGTTATTCCACACAACATTTTTCTTGTTACACAGAAAATCTACATGAGATAAGGGAGATTGAAAAAGAAAAAAATGGATTCTAGAGGCATAGTTTCACACATTATTTTGAGTTTCATGAAATTCAAGGTTTTATAAAAGCAGCTTCACTTGTACAAACCTATGAAGCCTTGGGAGATTTTTTTCAAAGATCAATCAACCATAAGAAATGTCATGCTTGTTTATATTTGAAGTATATCATGAAATTTTATTACCATTGATGGTTCATTGCCTCTAGTGTTGTGTGTTTTCATAAGAGAGAGTTATTTGGGCACACATGAGCATACATTCATTTTACCACGATCCTACTCCATGTTAAGGTGAGGTTATTTTTATCTCTAAAATATATTTCTTCGATAAAAAAATTTCACTAGTCCTAGAATAGGGAAACATGATTCTCAATATCCCGTTGGGGCTAGGCTGCATAACCTGAACTATTCTACATCACATTTCACATGAAAATGGATGGTTTTATGATGGGTTTTTATTCAAAAGTCTTCTTTTTGGGCACAAATGACATAGGCTCCCATGGGGGGGTCGACCTTACAACATGTAGGATATAACATCACGTTTCATGAACAAGTTCATGGTTTTACAAATGAAATAATTTCATAAAAACAACTTTTTCACACACATGGACCTTCAGTGTTATTTCATCATTTGATGTATTCATGGAACTCAGTAGTTCCTTTGGATCATATTTTTTTGTGGAAGGAACCATATTCTTGTGTGAAACTATTAATATTTGCATAAATCCTTATCCTCATCCCCAGAATGGTATTTTGGAATGGGTTTCATGATATCATTATAAAAAACTATATATTTGGTGGTGAAAAAATTTTATTCTACACCAAAAAATTACCCCTTCAAAATCGAAGATGACATGGTGCCATAAGGAAGGGTTTTGAGGGAAAATCTGAAGATATTGTCTAATTTACAGACATTCATGCAAATTTTACCCTTGGTCACCCAACTCAGTTCTGTTACTCATGAAATCTTATGGTATATACCAATAAATAAAGGATGGGGACCTCCGTGATCAACATTTTAAAGATTTGACAAGTGGAATTTATTGATATTGCAATCATGGTCAGTATGAAATATATTACGAACATCAACATAGACCCATTCTCAACTCCATTTGGTGATATGTTGGACAACCAAGATAGAATGTTATAGTAGATAGAATATCAAAAAACATTCTAAGTTGGAGCACTGGTTTCTAGAAGTTATGTAAAAACATCTTGTCATCCATATACACCATCTCGGTTCACCCATAATTTCAGATGCATTCAAAAGTGGATAAAGAGAGTCTACATGGGGATCCATGAGGAAATACATTCCTATATCCTTCATCAGCAACGGTGGATGTTCAAATGTTAAGGGATAGGGGATGCCATATTCCTACTAATGATGTATATCAATGTCAACCATTATTAGACATATACTAACAAATGGTTATCATTATTCCTATGTGTGATTATATGCTAGCATGTGAGGGTGATCGAACTAGAAAAAACTGTATAGAAGAAATAGAGTCGAAAGTAGGGAACTATTTGAGGGGCTTCCTAATTATCAAATGATCTGTCTAAGGATGCAGTAGCTGTAGTTCATGGTGTTCTTTCTCCCCCACCTCCTTGAGGGTAGGGACTTCCTTAAATTATGCCATAGGAGAAAGTAGATGGCTCTCATGCTGGGACATGTGGAGTTAGAGAAGATCTAGGAAAGAAGATGTTGTATCTAGTGCATGTGACCACTAATTTTTCATTCCCGGCTCTCTGGATTTCATTGAAGAATATATTGATGAACATTATAGTAGAGAAGCTCTTGAGGAGGTTTTCCCAAGCTGTAATTTAGATGCTGAAGGTGGATAAAAAAGGATGAATTATCCATTATTTATTAGAAACATGGATAAATGAAAATTTTTCCAATTATATGAGAATATTTCCATTTTATTTATTATTTATAATGCATGAATATTCCTATGTTTTTATTTTAATAGGAATATTTATTATTATCTATTTCGAAGATATTTTATATTTTTCTTTTTTTTAAATTTTACATTCATTTTCTTCTAAAATATACAAAAAACCAACATATCCATGAAATATTTTATATAATATACTTATGTTCGATATAAATTATGTATGTTCTTAACTGAAACCACTGAGTTTGATATGGGGTCCCATATGCCCTCCGGTGCACCTCCCCATACGCTAGAGGATATGATTAGTAACGAGGCTCTATAGTGAATCATGGAGACTATACCAACCATCAATGTGCAGAACAATACATAAATAACTCAACATATAAATAATAATCAATCAAATTGAAAATATAATAATCACATACCATCTGCATTATTAAATGCAGATACATCAAACATAACAATTACAAGATAAATACAAAGATACTGATCTCCCTCTATGATGATGACAGACACACACATATATATACATGAAAGAAAATTATAAGTTTAATAGTGGATTTTCTACACCATGCATCTTATCCTCCCTATCTCTAGTCTCATAGATATCTATCCGAATAAATGGTTGATCTTGGGACTCCAACCAACATTCCCCTACAATATGTGAGGGATTTTTGGGTACCCAAGTACCATATATGCCCAATAAGGTTGTGTTTAAACCTCAGTATGACAAAAAATGTTGTTAAATATCAAAGAAATAAAATAATGTGTATGTACATGTAACATGCTCAAAAGAATGTAATAAAAAGACACAACTTCACAAATATTACATAAAATCAACAATTCACATGTACACAATTATCACACATATATTGAGTATTCATGCACTTACCAGGATTCCATGAATCCCTGACTACACCTATTTATTCATCATACTGTTAATATAGTCAAATTGGAGTCCCAAATTATAATTTCCCACTAGGTCACCCCATGTTCTCGATAGGGGTCATAAGGATAACCACTAAGGAATTGAGATGGCATTTCACTCGGAATTTATAATTGGTAGAGAGAATATGTCAGTAAACATTCTATAGGCATTGAGAAAACATTACACATGTAATCCACAACACTTATCGAAAAGAAATTACTATGAATCATGTTTTAATATAGACCAAATGTCACTCAGTATCAATAAGTAATCGAGTGAATATGACACTTATTATCCACATGGTTTACATACCCCCAATGCCACTACCACAGGTTTGTCCTTAGAGCCATTATTCCACTAACATATGCCTAGGTCTATTTTTAGCATCACCATAAGTTGTGCACAATCCCCCTCAAAGGGATAACCACATCATGATGGTTCATCTATCCCAATTATTATAAAAACCCTCAAAATAAATGTAATAACATCAAATAGTAGAAAAAATTATAATGTATAACTTTACATGTCATCAAAATAATATAGTAGATTTTTAAAAATACATGTGATCATCATCAATCATGGTATAAAAATCTATATTTTCATACCCATTCAATCAAGATTCATATATGGTTCTCATGATCTACACGTGAACTCACTTCCAATAAATCCATTAAACATTGTCTAATGGACTAAACACATAATAACACGACATCAATGAACAAAACATAGTGAATTGGGAAAAGGATGCACACACATGTGATCAAGGGATCAATCATGGTCTACTGGGAAACATGCACACACATCCATACAAGGATTGTCCATGTAGTCTAAGGTATTTGTTAGTGACAAAGCCTAATCCAGGGGATGGCATAAATCCCATGAAAAATGGTCTATCAGAACACATAACACATTTTCCAATTACTTTTTTCATAGTTCATTTAATTATTTTGGTCTTATGGATCATTAATTAATTAACCTTTACATGTTAAACAAAAAACACAATGATTTTACTGGTTATTTTCCTTATGAATCAAACCTAATATGGATAAATAATATTACCATAGGGTAGAATATATGGAACCACTTATGTAAAATGAAGTAAAATTCCAAAACAATTATATCCCAATATCATTCTTCGAGTCTTCCAAGAACATTTATCCCACATCTATCACCATGAGGCACTAGTCATGCACATGAATTATAAAAAAATTATTTTAAACTAAATTATTATTAATTATATATTGTCAAGGCAACTCAGATTAATAGGAGAAAGGAATAGTTTTCAACAAATTTACTAGATATCAAAACCTAGTAGGATCCTTGACCAAACAACCATGATGTTTTCATATGATGAATCTCATATTATTTCATGAGAAATCCTTACCCTGAAGAAACAAAGAAAAAATGAAATTTTAATATAAATATGTTATATATATTTTAAGAAAAAAATGTGTGACATACCATTACATCAACTTATTCCCATGAAGTTCGATCAACGCATGGTGAACACATGATTATATGGTTCTAAAATGTCAGAATTCAATTTCATGTTCATATTTCTGATTCAACTCAAATTGACCACAAACCATAAAACATATGACCAAGGGACATACTTTTAATGGAATTATCAATAATAAAATGTTTTCATCATCATGTGATATACTCTATCTATTCCGATCCAAATAATATCATTCTCATAAACATACATCATGATATTAGTGATTTGGAATCCAATTTTCAAATAAATATCATTCTAAAAATATGATGATGATAAATATGATCAAAAAGAATATGATTTAAGTAAAAATACAACATAAAAGTCATGTAAAGGATAATACGTACAAATATGATCATACATGATGAACATCATAGTGACCAAACTCTACAAAATGAATTGGGAGGCCAATATTGAAGAAGAATAAATTATCTTACCTAAATTAACCAAAAAAATAGACCTAGAATAGATCAAGGAAAAAACTCTAACATGATATATACATAGATTAAGTAACACTCAAATGAAAATATCTAAATTAATCTAACCATATAATCCTAATTCTGTGGATATTTTCCTATAAAAAGAGAGGATTTGATAAGAATATGGTGAATATGAAGCAAATGAATAAAACATTTAAATCCCAAGATATATCATCTTTATATCCATAAAAGTAGACTATGAATGGGGTGAAATTAAATTGGGAATTCTTTAGAGTTTATATATTCCAGAGGAATGGGGAATTATAAGAGGGATCACTGAAATTTAGAGGTTAATGGAAGATTATTGGCATTTCAAATCATTAAATACACTATAACAATATTTTTTCTCAAGATATTTCAAACATGTTTCAAACCTTGTGAGGATATTACCCATACTGGGTATCCCATAGAGTTTGGTCTAATAGTTATTAAAAAAATGTTCCAACCATTACTTTTTCAATAAAATAAGTTGTTTTTTTGTTACAAGAGGCCACATAATATGATAAATTATTCACCTTATATGTGGGCCACAATGATAACACACAAAATTTCCTAGGAAAATAATAAACAACTTCTCTTAACCATTATAAAACTTTTCCTCTTTGAAAAGAACTCTAAAATATTTTAGAAGAAATTAAATTAAAAAGAAAAGTCTTCTAAAAAACATGTATCTATGAAAATATGTAAAATATATAATTTACCATATAAATTTCACATTTAATGATGTGGTTTAACCCAATATCCCCATCATACCTGTACTCGTTGTTGATAAGTTGTGGAAGCATCTGAATTAGCCCATACAATCTACCTCAATCATTGTAAATATAGATTTATCAAAATTTAATCCCCAAATAGTAAACCACCACCTAAATTCAACAGTCATTACTAAATTTTCATCAAAATTCCTTTCAGTGACTCCAAACATGAAAGATGGTTCCATGGAAAAAGTTCATTGTTTTCCCACATAGAGACCACGATCCCCAAAACTGTTAAAAATGAATACACATAATGACTTTAGATGATTTATCTTACAAAATCATGGTCCAACCTACTATATTATTATCCATATTGAATAAAAAATTTCAAATTAAATGTGACGCCCAATGTCGCTCTTCTCCATCATTCCTAGTTCAATGAAAGCAAGAGTGAAATATAGAAATCAACACCATGTTCTAGACTCTGAATAAAATCAATGAATCTCTACCAGTTAAACCTAACCTGAATTTATTGACCTTCTCAAAAGGTTTCATAAAATTATTAAACATCATATTCATAAAAAATATTATGGGATTATTTTGGATCTTACCCACTACATTCATGTTCATAATGAATAGAAGTCAGCACTCTTCCAATAAAATATAATTGTTATTGGTCACAATAACTGATGCTCAATGAACCACATATCATGATTCCTTAAACATATAAGGAGTCATTAATTTTGTTATAAATCTATACCAATGTATGTACCAACTATGAAGAAATTTTTCTTGGTTGAATCATCAACAACTTGTGCAATCCACAAGGTACATTGATGTTCGTCAAAACAAAAATGATCAGAAATCCTCTCATTTTGTAAAAATATTTGCATGATATAAATCCCACACCTATTATATATAGAATTATATATGTAAAGAAAATTTTATTATTCATCATGAAACCTGATATTCTTAGGCCTGTGAGAATTTTTTTTATTTTTGGAGTCACAATGATTTTCCAAAGGTCATTCTTACAGAAGAAGATGACCCCTCAGACAAGGTAGTTCATTTCACACATGACTGTGGTAATGATCCAGGAAAAATAAGTATGCTTGTTATCACCTTTTTGTGCTTCATCAGTATTACCCTCCTATGATAATTTCACATATGAATGATATAAATAATTATGACCACCCTTCCACACATTATTATTATGAAACCACCAAGTACTGAACACACCAAGATAGACATAACACAATTCACTATATTTAATGATCCTTTCATGATGTGCCTAATGTTACCTAATAACATAGCCTTGGGTTAAATCTTCTAACATGAACATGTATCAACACCTCATTCTGTATTATATGGAAGACATGGGTTGACCATACAATAATACCTTGATCCATTTTTTATATCATCTTCCACCATAAATACATCTCTACAGACATAAAACATTGGGCTTCACACAACTATGAGATTCATTCTGAATGTGTTGGTGAGTATTTTCAATGTTGATATTGAACTATATTTATTAGTGAAATATCATTATATGCTCTAAAAGTTTCAATAATCGAACTATAATAATTCTCAAGGGTAGTCTCACTAACATGCATCCATCATTTCAACCAACACCATAATAACACTTTATGAATTCTCACACATTAGGTCTTCCCAACTAAGAATCAAAACACCACTCGTACTATAAAAACGTGATTTCAATAAATCAATGGAACATAAAACATAGACTCAAATGAATCTTCTTATTTCCATTTTAAAAGTAACCAACTCCATAAACTCAAGAACTCTCAGCACTTCTCCATATAAACCTACACATTATTATTATTAGCATTAAACTTGAACTACTCATCACATTGGAATAAATTTGAACTAATAGGATTCCACCCATGTTCTAATCAACTAATGTCTAACCATATTAGATTATTCACTTAGTATAGAACAAGAGTTTCATTCCATTCCAGTAGGCCAGAAAACCTCAGGTCCTACCCTTGAAACCATAAGAATCCAAGGAATATGAAACCCAACATTTTTTTATGAATACTAGCACATGAGTTTAACTATATTCCATAGTTTTCATATAAATTTAAATTGAATACATTAATCCTTTAAGATGTTACTCACATGAATATTAATATTTCATCAACTAAAACATCCCGTAAATAATTGAAAATTATTATTAATTCAGAAGGAAAATCTTCACTTATGATGACATCAGAATACTCAAGGAACTGAATCACTACCACATGGAGACACATTTATAAGGAAATAAAGTCTCAAGAAAACTCACATAAAAATTCACTAAGCGTGACTAGTCATGAAACATCATCTATTCACATATGTGAAGACATGTGATGATGAATTTTTCCTTATAGTAAAAAAAATGAGGATAAAGTTACTTCATTATGTAAAATAGAATTACAAAAACATTACCAAAATCACTCAACATATACTACAGATGAAACCATAATAGACCATATACAACTGAAGGATACCCCCATTAAATTGTTTACTATGGAAATTAACTCCCATCTTTGACCTAACATGGTAAATTACCCCATCTAATCATTATGGGACTGCATCATCATCGTCATCATTATCATTATCATCATCTCTATCATAGTGTTCACCTAGGTGCACCATAAAATAGTCTTTCATGGTCTGTTATAATAATTAGACACACATTGGGGTTACATTTTATATGAAGGATACCTGACCTAATGTATGTTTTTTCATCTAATGTTTATTTTTGTGAGATACATGCCATATTCAACAATTAATTCTTTGTTGTGGTCTATGTACTACCCATGAATGTAATCTATGATAATTTTAATGAAATTTATTTGTATTTAAATATACATATAATTTATTTACCTTTATTTATGTATTTATTTTAATTTTCCAAAGTGGATAGGGATTTTTGTAACAATCTTATTTTTTATTGATATTGTCTACGATTTTTGTTCTTAAGATGAAATATTATGATATTCCAATAAAATAACTCTTGAATTTTATTCCCCATTTTTTATTTATTAATATTTAATTCATTCAATTATTATTTTAAATTTTACCTACTCAATATATTAAAAATATATTTTTATGAAAAATCGATGTTCTTTATATCTTCTGTAGAAAAACCATTTTCTTCCATATACGTGTTTTATAAAAATTTTATAAGGAATTGTTTTGAAATTATATTATAAATTATTAAAATAATTTTATTCTATGATTTTACTATTTAGAAAATTGTATAAAACGAATCTTATTTTCATTTTCCAAAAGGGGTATTTTTTGAATATTTAATAAAATTTTAAAGGTTGTTTTAATTTAACTTATATAGAATGAATAGAATTCATATACATCATGACCTATCATTGATTTGAATATTACATTATAATTTTCTATGGATAATTTAAAAAATAAATCTTCCCATAAAATTTTCCATAATAGATTTTATGGAATTGATTCCCAAATGGATAGTATATTTTAAAAAAATGATTCTATGTTATTTTAAAAGGATTTATATTCCTCGTATAAGATTATACTTTATATAACTAAGGATATACTAGGTATATGAAAATATGATTAAACACATATTCAATATCATAATGGATTAATTTTCTGATGATAATATGTTTATGAAAGAATTTGTTTCAATGGGTTATTCTATATTAAAGTGGTGAAATGTTTTGGAAACTCATTTATTTTCCACAGGTTATGCCATGATGAAATATTAATGATAAAAATTTCTTTTTTATGATTATGATATGATGAATATTTTATGACATTTTGGTACACATATGTATGATTTTCCTTATAGTTTGGTTTAGACCTATATCTCCACCCAATGTAATGGGCAATGAAGGATATCTCATGAGGTAAATATAATATGCATCGAGAAAACCTTATATACACATTTAACTACATGCACATGGATTTTATTTTCATAAAATTGTTTGTGTACTTATATTTCATGTTTTTAAAAATACATGTAGACATGTATTGTGTTTCCATAATTGTATTCATGGAACTAGATTTTATGTCGATAAGATTATATATGGACTTAGTGTCATGAACACTAGTTTCTGTGATAACATAATTTAATTTTCACGCCTCAATGAGTAAATATATTTCTATTTATACAAGTTTACAATGTAACAAGAATATGTGTATTCCACAGTTCATGTAATATTTCAATTTTTTATCTCATGGATTGAATTCATTAAAACATGTATGGTTAAAACCATATTAACTTTCAAGAATTATTCGATTATTGATTTTTGGGATCCATTATATGCATGGAATGGTTTCTAAATGTTGTTATAATGTTCTAATATACTTGTTATAATGTTATTGTTATGTGATAATTGATATAAAAAAGGGTTACACTTACTGATTATCTCATATCATCATTTCTTATGTTTTATTTCCCAATATACAATCAAGGGTTCATGTTATTTACTTTTATATAGATTACTATGTGAGAAGAGTTTTAGTTGAGATGTTGATGATCTTTCATTAGGTGATTGTGTATCTAGTTTCCAATGAAACTAAACCCTTACGGCCCTCTATAATGTTTTTGTGAAATGTATTTATTATTCATCTAAAATGCTATATATTATATATAAGTATCCGGGGTCATTAAATTTGGTATTATTTGAAAGGAATAATTAACCATAGAAGATTAGGACTAGAGTACATTATTAAAAACCTAGTGGATAGGTGTTATTAGAGGAAAACATCCAATTTTTTTTTCGAATGATCATGGATGACCTATGTTAATCTTATGGTATAACCTCCAAACCTAGGTGCCACAATAACATGTTCAATGATCAGGCTTACCACATGACCTCAGGCATGCCTCCCCATATACCAGAGGGTGTTGACATGCAGTGAGGGTCTAATGAGATACACTGGGAGTCTATAGACTATTTACCAGTATAAAACAATAGTTAAATACAAGATAAATAATTACCAAGTGATAATAGTCAATATACATTCATCAAAAAATCATTTTCACAAAAAGAGTACGTCCTACAATCACACAAATAATAATGACATTTCATTCTAGTGTAACGTTGAATAATAATTCCAAAATAAAGATAAAATAAAATCCCCAAGTGTGGATCTCGATATCTATTCTGGTTCTCTTATCAATTCCCCATTCCATATCCCATATCATAAATCTATCATTGGACCTTTTCACTTATCTTTACCTATAACCATGAAGTACTCTCAGTTACCCAATAACACCTCGAGAAGGTTGTGAGTAATGTTCTGTTGGACACCAACAATGGTGACTAAATAATATCAATCTTAATATAATGTATTTATAATAATAGTAATAAATTTTTATCAAATAAATATAAAAAATATTATTTTTTGAAAAAATATAAATTAACCATTTCAGTTCTTAGTTCCACGAGATACCCATTCACATGAAACTTGATTTGTACCATGTTCCTCTATTAAATATATAATAGAGTCAATCACTCTTTATCATAGTGTTATTATCTTATCAAAATCATTTCAGCAATGTACCATGGAGAATTAGTCCAGGTACCCATCTCACATCAAAAGATTTGGATCTTGGAGCTCCAGTTCAACATCATAAACTGTGTGATAATCTGGTGGGTCTAGAGACTCATTCTATCATGAACCAATGGATAGGATCCTCAATCTAATATCCCAACCATACTATTTATATTTTATTCTAATGTTCATTTTCATTAACCTTTTTCATAAATAGTAATCTATTAAAAATTATTCCATATTATCATTTACTCATATCCATAACCATTAACCATTCTTTTGAACCACTATATATCGTTTTTATGCCCCTTTAACCATTTATCATTTTTCTCTTAGATACCTCACAACCCATATAGGTGTTCAAGTTAATCAAACCAACACTTTATAACATGTAACATAATAACCATATATACATTTCTATTACACTCTATAAATATTTAAATCATTATCTAACTTCTCAATTCCCACATTTAAGTGATTGTCACACCCCATGGGTGAAATTGGACAAGTCTAATCATCCTTAATAGATTAAATGAGGATCATGAGGGATATAGAACAAAATTTTAATACCCAATTTATCATTTCATTCAATGAATTTAAATTCACATCATAAATGAAAAAAATTACAACCTCATTCAAAGTAATAAACATCAAGTATATGGGATATAACATGTATACCACCTTACCTCGATTTCAAATAAAACCTCAAGATAAGACTTAGCCCTTAATTGAATGTGAAATATCATAAAAACTCAAACATATAATCTATTTGAAAAAAATGTTTTAGACGATTTGGAAGAGGTAGAAATATATCACCATGGTTCTTCAAAAAAATCCATGTTAGAGGAGGGGTAGACTCACCCAAATCGTTGATTCGCAACCAACAATGCATCAAATGGATAATAATTGAAGGAGATTTATTGTTGGGAATCATGGTTGTACTTAGTACAAAAAAAATTATGGAAGAGGAAAGTGGTGGAAAAATATCGTAATAAACCTTAATCCCTTTGGATTAAAAAGATTAGGTTTTATTCTTTAAGAGGCACACAGATTAGCTGCACAATTTCCCAAAATTTGTTCCAACTATGTGTCACCCTCTATCGATGAGGGGGTCTAGGATGCATTATTTTATAGGGAGTATGGACGAATTGAATAAATATAAATAGTCTATGTTCCTGTATTTGTCTAAGGACACATGGTTTCTAGGATCCAATTACAGAGTTTTTCAACCACAAATCATCCACTCACTGGCTACATAGTTATGGTGCATATTTAGTTCTAACTATGGACCAAATATTCTCCCAATACTATAAGGCTACCTTTCTTAAAACTTCATGTCTAGAATACCTGAGACACCATAGTTAACTCATATTCTTGGTGGACATTTAATTAAATATTACAAAGGGATTTAAATCAAATTTAAAAAAAATATAACTCCTCAATAGGTCAGGATCTTACAATCTCCCTGCTTATTACAGCTCATCCTCAATCTCCTCTCCCAAGAATCACTAATATCCATGGTAAAAAAGGATTTTCCACTACACCCACATATCAACTTCTCTTTCCCATTTTTCCACATGAACTCGGCTATATTGTTTCAAAATTATAACTAATGGAATGGTCTTCCCCAAAAGAGTCTTCTTACTATAATCCACAATATGAGTAGGAAGCTCCATAAAGGAAACATTGACCTCAAGGCTAACATCACCAACATATATCACATGGAAAGGGATAGAGTGATACTACAGAATATATTACAAATGAAAAAAATCATGAATACCATTGTACCATTGTGAAAGAGATAATTGGTATGCCACCAATATAACCCTCTTCACGATCTTAAAATACCCCATGTATCTGATGTAACTCACCGACCCTAGTTACCAATAGTTGGTGCATTATTATGTAACATTGGCATGATCACAAAAGATCAAGTATCTAAAGAAATATTATTTTAGTAGACTTGGAATCACTGGATAGATTCATATGGTTTAAATTGCATCATCAAGTGAAAAACTACAATAATATAGTCTCTATAGTCCAAACTCATATCCCTTTCATAAAATCCCTGCAGGTCAATCATAAAATATTTCTTCACATCCTGGGAAAAATAATACATAGAAAGGGGTGAGGTCGGATGCTCAGTAAGGATGACAATATAGCAAAAGCTTTCATAAATAAGCACAAACATTTGTGAAATGTATAACTAAAAAAAAGGCTTTAAACCCTGAACTTCAGAATAATATGGAAAGATAAAATGAAATAATGCCATTTACTTTTTCACATGGATATTCTACTAGTCGAATAATCGCATGAAATAGCACTGACCACTTTCATAATGATGAAAATGCATAATGCCAAACATTAATTTCTGGGTCAAGGCCTCATTCCAAGACCTAAGGGATAATTGTAACTGGAACCCAACCCGGAGAGCCTATGTATCTGGACTCCATCCTAGAGATCCTTTGTAACAGGAATCCAACCCTAAGTGCCTCTAATAACCGAACACCAACCCGGAGTGCCTCTAATAACCGGACACCAACCCAGAGTGCCACTAATAACTGGACACCAAACCGGAGTGCCTCTAATAACCGGACACCATCCTAGAGGGTCTGCTGTAACCGGACCCCAACCCGGAGAGATTACTTTTGCTGGTCACCAACTTGGAAATTACAAGTCCAACACATTCGTCTTAAGAAGATGATGAAATATAACATAAACATTCGTATTAAAACTAGCATGCCAAAACATTAATCATAAACCATTAATTGAATAAAGATAAGTCATCCATAGTCCAACATATCACAAATCCCTAAAAACAATATAGATTATTTTTATCATAATAAATCAACTTCAAAAAAGTGTAAAATTTATCAAAGGATGTTGACATATATGAAATCAAAACTATTTGAGAGAAATATCTATTTTTTCTAAATCATTTAAAATTCACATAATTATAAAATACATTTATTTTGAAAATTTTCTTATAATATTGTAAGGTAAGCTTCAAAGATTTTATAGTGGATGAAAATAGCCACACCATCTATATAAGTTAAAAAAATGACATTCTTACCATAATTTTGTCGAAAAGGTTAAAAAGGATCTTGTTTCTAAAATGACAGAAATATTTCTTTATAATATTCATATAAAAAGTCAAACAAGGGTTTAAATGACTTTAACCCATATTCTGTAAAATAGTAATAATGTTTTTAAAAACATTTTCATGAAACATGTATGTGGATGATAAAGAGGTCCCAGAAGATAATTACATATAAACAACCTCGGATAATGAAGAGATTGTGAAATAAAACCTTACCAATTTGGTAACATACGAAACATACACCCCATGAAAGAGGTATCATACAATTAATATGTAAATACACATAAATTAGAGTGTATTACATAAGGAATACAATTATGGGCAGTACATACACCACACAAAAGGTAATAGTGGCAATATGGCATGAATCTCACGGGAATAAGGAGTCAGATGAAAACCCCTTAACTTGTACTTTTCTTTGGTTGAGGGTCAGATAACCTCCTGTATAATGGTGAATTAATTATTATTAAATTATTAAATAATCGTATACATTAATATGATATCAAATATGATCTTTTAACATTTCTTTGTTAATAATATCTTAGTATTATTGTTGTTTCGGGTGTTAATTTACTCGTTTTCTTTAATATGTTTTGTTACATAAGCCATGATTGTTATGGATAGGTTGTATATTATTCATATCCAGAATGATATCAAGTCCATAAACATTATTTTTAATAATAAAATGATAGTTATACTTGAATGGATACGATGGGGAATGAATCTCATCGCGTTCGTGGAGACGGTCGTTCATACGTACGCACGAGCGACAATATCACTCTTTTGATAATATAATAATATATAATTGGATAGTATATCATATATACAGATTCATTATCATGTTATATTTATTATTTAAATGAATTACACACCATTATTATACCCATCCAAATAATAATGTTTTGAATAACAATTACACCACGATGTGGAGACGATAAGCCGTACGTACGCACGTATAGTGACATGTCATTCAAAGGATGGATATAATACTGAATATGGTTGTACCATATTTATAATAACATCACAGTATAAAGAGGAATACAGGATTTATTATTTTAGAATGGGAATAACAATTATATAAGTAGCTGAAGAAGAAAGGAACATGAAAGAGGGTTGTGAAAACATTACCTCTTCTCAGGTTCTTCCTTTTGATTTGATCAAAAGGGCTCCTTAGGCTGGATTTAGGATCAAACTAAGGCCTCTGGGTTGAATTGAGGGAATTTGAGATTATATTTGGTCCGGGGTTGGCCGAGCCAAAAGGCTTTGAATTTGTCAATTATTGAGAAGGGTGTGTTCCCTTTTATAAGATGAGTGAGGGGCACCGTTGGAAAAGCTAGAAATATTATTTTATAATAAATTCATATTCAGTTTCTAATGGCTCCAAAGTGGATTATTAAAATAATACGGTGGTTATGGGTAGAAATACTTTCAACCAATATTTTTTAGATAGGTTTGGGTCGTTATATTTACCATATATTTTAGTTTTAAATCTTATTTTATTAGTTTGACATTTACCATGTCACTTTGTGTTTTTAAATTATATAGTAAATAAACATAATATAAACTTCCAAGAGACCACCAAGTGGTCCATTAATGGTACACCTATCATGATATAAGTCATTTTTCCGAAACTTAGATTTTTAGTAATAGAATATCAATTAATAATAAAATATTTGTTTTAAAAACTCATTTATGTCAATTTTGACACTATTCAATAATTGATTTTTGTTAAAGTCATAAAACCTTCATTTATTCGAAAAAAATTAATTTAAACAATCCTTTAATGTAATATTAACCAATAAAATTCATGAATGGAATAAAAACTTTCAAATTATATTTATTTTATCATTTATAATACCAATATTTTGATTCTTTCATTAATAAGGAAGATAATGCATCATTATTATGTCATAAAAAATATTGATTATTAAATGTCAGAAAAATTATAAAAAAAATACAATTATGTATGAAATATTTGTATATTTCTAATGAATATTTATAGTCGAAAATCCAACATATATAACCCTATGTAAAAATTGTTTTTCTAAAAGATATATGCTTATGTCATTTTTGTATTTATTTTAACTTAATTAATATAGTGTCCATATCACCTAAAAGTGGCTCCATGGGGTCCCAAAATCGACCCAAAGATGCACATGGTCGGGAATGTATCAAAAAATAAGGTGAGGACATATTTTAGGGTAATTTATTATTATTATAATATTATTATTTTTAACCGTATTTACCGGATTTACCCTTTAACCATGGTAAATAAAATATTTACCGAAATAATTATTCAAAATGTCTAAAATTAAAAGTTACCTATTTACAAAAGTTGGACATCCTGATTCCGAATATCGAATAAATTTTTCCAAATTCAAAACATAGAAGTGGCAGAAATAAATTTAATATTAATTCCCGTTGTAAAAAAAGCGTGTTTTTAAGAGTTAATAACTATCAAAAGATTGACACTTGTTTATGTCCGGTTTAATTATGAAATTATGTCCAATGACCAAAATTGTATTAAATGGTAATAATAGATTCTAAATATACTTTAAAACCACTCAAATTCATAATTTATCACTATTAATTATTTCGATTAAAAAAGTGGTTTTTAATTTAAATATAGTAATTTTCACTATTTATCAAAATATAAAAGTTATCCGAAAATTTCCAAAATTTCACCCTAGGATAATTTCGATATTCCGAATACAAAAATAACGTCCATTTTGAACATTAAAATTTATAAAATTTCAAAATGTGGGTATTACTCTTCATAATGGCTAGTTTGATTGGTTTTGGTTTGTGTTAGAACTCGAAGTTGCGTACAACACATGCTAATGTATTATTTAAAGTGAAGCGTATCGTCGAAGCATGGCGTGTTACATTCTCCCCTCCTTAAATAAATTGCATCCTCACAATTTGAAATTGTTATTCGAAAATAAAAGGTTGAAAGTAGAAAAAACCTCTGTGGAAAACCCACATCGGAAATAAGGTTCATAAAATTTATCCTTAATAAGAGGGAAAGGGAAATGAAAAAGTCACCACTAAATTATGATCTCTATTAGGAGAAAATTGGTGGAAATTAGAGACACATAATTGGTGAAAAAACATAAATATTTATAGGGTGTGATTGAGGTCACCAATCAGAAACAAGTGTAAAATTGAGGGCCTCAAAGCCTTCAATCTATGGTGATTTAAAATATCATCTGTTCAACAAAACATAAGTTATTAGGATAATAGATTTGTTTTATATACCTTTCCTAAATATTATGAAATAATTTATAAGAGATAGGTATATATTTATATATGACAAGTATAGTTTCAACCTTCAACAAATTTCCCCCACAAACACATATTTCAGTCAAAAAGATAAGAGAACTCAATAATATTATATTTATCCTAATCGTAAAAGGTTCCAAATATTAACACATACCATTTAGATTAGGAAAAATATTTTTTAATAACCATGGAATTCTTATAGGCTAGTGGTAGGTAATAAAGGCCGGTGGAAGTATGGTTGTAGGATCAATTCCTGAAGCTTTGTCCGACGCGACGGACTATCCCCCGACCTGAAGGTTGTATTTTTCCTAAAACTATAGTATTATAATATCCAAAAAATAATATTATGAAATAATTTAACATTAAGAAATAATATCCAATGTTCAACATAATCCATTCCAACCATTATAGTTATCCAAAATACTTCTGTCTAAATTCTCACTCTTAATGGTTTCAAAATTCCAAAAACAGTTGTAACATCATATTCCCCAAAAAAAGTAATGGTTCTTATTATCACTTACTCAAAATATGATTACCTTTATCATATTAAAATCCTTAATTAAAACAACAAGTACTGCAGTAAAATCCTTATATATATCACATTAATCTTATAACCAGAATATAATCCTTGAGTGAAAAAACAAAAATACATTAATTTTTCAACTTCATCTGTAGTAACAACATAAGCTTGGCCTTTATCCCTTGGCCTTTTATGAGGTAAGTTTCCTTGATGCTTAGGGAATTCATTTATATAATGCCCCATTTCTCAACAATTGTTGCATTCAACATTGATAGCCTCTTTCATTCCCTGGGAATCACGAGTCTGTTGACCTTTTTCTCCACATTTGTAAGAAACTCCCATTCATTTTTCCCAAGTTCCTGGGTGTTTCTTACAACAATTATCACATAATGAATATTTTTTCTTTCCCTTTTTCCCATTATCTGTCGCTTTCTCCACCGTTATCTTCTTCTATTTCTTTACTTTGTTGTCATAAGACTTAGATAATTCCTTTTATGTCTTCGTAGCACATGTGACAATATCTTCGTACGATGACAAGGATTGTGATACTAAAGCTCTACGGAGAAATGGATTTAACCCATCAAAGAAACGATCAATATTACTTCTTGGGTTACGTATATAATCTGCAGCATGCCTCGCTAACCTTGTAAAGTTAGACTCATTCTTTGCAACATTCTCATCCCCCTTTTGCCTCAGACTCAGAAATTTCCTTTTCTATATCTGTTCGATGGTCATGAGGAAATTATTTTCCTAAGAAAATCTATTTGAACAGTCTCCATTCCATATTTTATACTTATCATATTCCTTTGGGTTTTTTATCAATGACCACCATTGATCAGTAACTGTAGTGAGAAGATAAACTTCCCTGATAACTTTCTCCCTTTCACTACTCCCCAAGGCCTGAAATATTTTTTCTAGGGAATTTATCCATTACTCAACTACAAATGGATTTGTACTCCCATTGAACGTTGGTGTTTGTTGCCTCATGAAGCGATCTAACATTGATCATCCATGATGTGGATCATGGTTCTCCATACGGGTAAGGTTACCATTCATAACTTGAGTGAGTTGTCCCTGTATGGTGATTAGCTGATCAACACCAGTTGCATCACCAGATTCACTATAATTATCTTGAGAAAGAGGGAAATCCCTACATGGAGTGCGTGCATTGGTATGGTTTCCATTCCTTCTACTAGGCGCCATTTCTAAACAATGTCATAAACTATATCAGTTTATGATTCAAAATACATAATTCCATACTTGTAAAACACTTTACATAAATTGAATTTTTTATTGATATAATCCATAATCATAAAAAAATGTTTTCTTTGAAGAAGTATATACTCATAAACCCTTCATAATGGTTTGTAAAAAATGAGAATTATCCTATGCATATCCCGAGGGAGTGTTGTAACCAATAGTGCAGCAAGCCCATTATCGTGCACTAGTTCCCCTTCAAGTCTAGCTCAAAGTGGTGTTTTTGTGTTTTACACCTAGGTACATCTATGCCAGAGCCACCTCTACCTGCTCGTATCCAGAAAGGGATGTATTGCTCCGAAAACTCACAAAATCTCTACAATACAAAAATTCTAGGAAGATATTCTATACTAATATTCAAAGTACGTATTAGGTCTATGTGATCTATTCAGAGTTTGTCTAAATCTATCTTCCAAGGTTTGTACTAAAATTCGTCTGATACCAGCTGTAATGCCTCGACCCCAGTTACCCAGATTCTGTTCATTATTACGTAACATTGGTATGATCACAAAAGATCAAGTCTAAAAAAACTGATTAGTTTAGTAGCCTTGGAATCACTAGATACATTCATAAGGTTTATATTACATCATAAAGTGAAAAACTGCAATAGTATAGTCTCCATAGTCCACACTCGTATCCCCTTCATACTATCCCTGCAGGTCAGTCATAAAAAAGTTCTTCATATCCTTGGAAAAATAAAACATAGAAATGGCTGAGCTCAGATGCTCAATAAGGATAACAATATTGTGGAAGCTTTCATAAATAAGCATAAACATTTGAGGCAATGTATAACTAGAACAGAATACTTTAAAAGTTGAACTTCAGAATAATATGGAAAATATAAAATGAAATATTTTCATTTACTTATTAACATGGATATTCTACTCGTCGAATAATCGCATGAAATATCACTCACCACTTTCCTAAGGATGGAAATGCATAATGTCAAACCTTAATTTCTGTGTCAAGGCCTCATGCCAAGACCTAAGGGATAATTGTAATCGGAACCCAAACTGGAGAGCCTCTATAACCTGACTCCATCCCGAAGAGCCTCTGTAACCAGACTCCAACCCATAGTGCCTCTAATAACCATAAACCAACCTAGAGTGCCTCTAATTACCAGACACCAGCCTGGAGTGCCTCTAATAACCGGACACCAACCCGGAGTGCCTCTAATAACCGGACCCCAACCCGAAGGGTCTGCTGTAACCGAACCCCAACCCGGAGGGCTTACTTTTACCGGTCCCCAACCTGGAACTTACTAGTCCATCACATTAATCTTATGAAGAGGATGAAATATAATATAAACATTCGTATTAAAACTATCATGCCAAAACATTAATCATAAACCATTAATGGAATAAAAATAACTCATCTATGGTCAAACATATCACAAATCCTTAAATACAATATGGATGATTTGTATCATAATAAATCAACTTCAAACAAGTGTATAATTTTTCAAAGGATGTTTACATAGATGAAATCAAAACTACTTGAGAGAAAAATCTCTTTTTTTTACAATTTAAATGTCATATAATTATAAAAAAACATTTACTTTGAAATTATTCTTATATGTTTTTAAGGGAATTTTAAAAGTTTTTATAATGGCGGAAAATATCCGCACCCGCCGTATAAGTTAAAAAAAGACATTATTACCTTAATTCTGTCAAAAAACCTAAAAATGAACTTGTTTGGAAAATGAGGGAAATATTCCTTTATAAACATCTTATAAAAAGTCAAACAAGTTTATAAATGACTTTAACCCATATTCTTTAAAATAGTAAGAATTTTTTGAAATACATTTTTATGAAACATGTATGTGGATGATAAAGAGGTCCCAGTAGATAATTACGTGTAAACAACCTTGGATAATGAAGAGATTGTGAAATAAACGCTCACCAATTTGGTAACTTATGAAACATACACCCAATGAATGAGGTATCATACAATGAATATGTAAATACACAAAAATTAAAGTGTATTACATAAATAATACAATTATGCGCAATACATACACTACACAAAAGGTAATAGTTGCAATATGGCATGAATCTCACGGGAATAAGGAGTGAGATGAAAACCCCTTACCTTGTACATTTCGTTGGTTGAGGGTAGGCTAACCTCCTGTATAATGGTGAAATTATTTTTATTAAATTATACAAGAATCATATATATTAATATGATATCATATATGATCTTTTAACATTTATTTGTTAATAATGTCTTAGTATTATTGTCGTTTTAGGTGTTAACTTACTCATTTTATTTTATATGTTTTGTTATATAAGACATGTTTGTTATGGATAGGTTGTATCTTATTCATATCCATAATGATATAAAGTCCTTAAACATTATTTTTAATTGTCAAATGAGAATTATACTTGAATGGATACGATGGGGAATGAATCTCATCGCGTTCGTGGAGACGGTAGTCCGTACGTATGCACGAGCGACAATATCACTATTTTGATATTAAAATAATATATAATTGGATATTATATATTATATAAAGAATAAATATCATGTTATATTTATTATTTAGATAAATTACACACCATTATTATACCCATCCAAATAATATTGTTTTAAATAACAATTACACCACGACGTGGAGACGGTAACCCATACGTACGCACGTATGGTGACATGTCATTCAATGGATGGATAAAATACTTAATATGGTTGTACCATATTTATAATAACATCACAGTATATAGAGGATACTGAAGTTAATATTTTAGAATAGGAATAACAAAGAAAGAAGAAGTTGAAGAAGAAAGGAACTTGAAAGAGGGTGGTGAAAACATTACCTCTTCTTCGGGTTCTTCCTATTGATTTGATCAAAAGGCCTCCTTAAGTTGAATTTATGATCAAACTAAGGTCCTTATGTTGAAGTTAGGGAAGTTTAAAGGATATATTGGTAGGTTTTGGCCAATCCAAATGGCTTTTAATGTGTTAATTAGTGAGAAGGGGGAGTTCCCTTTTATAAGAGGGGTGAGGGTCACCTTTGGAAACGCTAAAAATATTATTTTATAATAAATTCAAATTCGGTTTCTAATGGCTCAAAAGTGGATTATTAAATGTATAAGGTGGGGATGGGTCCAGAAAATTTCAACCAATAGATTTTAGACAGGTTTGGGTCAATATATTTACCATGTCTTTTAGTTTTAACTCTTTGTTAATTAGTTTGACATTTACCGTGTCACTTTCTATTTTTATATTATATAGTTAATAAACATACTATATAAATCCAAGAGACCCTAAAGTGGTCCATTAATTATACACCTATCATGATATATGTCCTTTATCTGATCCTTAGATTTTTAGGAATAGAATATCAATTAATAATATAATATTTTTTTAAAAAACGCATTTATGTCAATTGTGACACTATTCAATAATTGATTTTTGATAAAGTCTTAACAACATTATTAATTCGATCTAAATTCATTTAAATAATCCTATAATGTCATATTAACCAATAAAATTCATGGATGTCATCAAAACTTTCATATTATAATTATTTTAACATTTATAATACAAATTATTTGATTCTTTCATTAATAAGGAAAATACTGCATCATTATTGTGTCATAAATAATATTAATTATTAAATGTATAAAAATTATAAATAAAATACCATTTTATATGAAATATTTTTATCTTTCTAATGAATATATATAGTCGAAAATCCAAAATATATAACCCAATGTAAATTTGTTTTCTAAAAGATATATGCTTATGTAATTTTTGTATTTATTATCACTTAATTAATACAAAGTGTCCTTATCACCTACAAGTGGCTCCATGGGGTCTGAAAATCGATCCAAAGATGCTCATGGTCAGAAATGTATCAACAAATAAGACTGCGACACGTTTTAGGGTAAGTTATTATTATTATTATATTATTGTTTTTACCCTTATTTACCATATTTATCGTTTAACCATGGGAAATAAAATATTTACCTAAGTAATTATTCAAAATGTCTACAAATAAAAGTTACCTATTTACACAATTTGGACATCCTGATTCCAAATATGGAATCCATATTCCAAATTCACAACATAGAAGTGGCAGAAATTAATTTAAAATTTATTTTTCTAGTTAAAACCAAAAGCTTGTTTTTAAGAGATAATAACTATCAAAATATTGACACTTGTTTATGTCTGGTTTAATTATGAAATTATGTCCAATGACTAACATTTTTTTAAATGGAAAAAATATATTCTAAATATACATTAAAACCACTCAAATTAATAATTTATCACTGTTAATTATTTCGATTAAAAAGGATGTTTTTAATTAAAATTTAGTAATATTCACTATTCAACATCAAATAAAAGTTATCCGAAAAGTACCAAAATTTCACCCTAGGCTAATTTCGATATTTCAAATACAAAAATTAAGTCCATTTTGAAATATAAAATTTATAAAATATAAAAATGTGGGTATTACTATTCATAACGGCTAGTTTGATTGGTTGTGGTGTGTGTTAGAACTCGAAGTTGTGTATAATACACGCTACTGTATTATTCAAAGAGAAGCGTTCTGTGGAAGATTGGGGTGTTACATCTGAGAGCTAACATCCCTTATTTCTATATATGATAGTGGATAAACCTTGGTAAAACATGAATGTACACATGATTACCCAAAATTACCTCCATATGTCAATGTGTTCAATCTACATATGACTTCTTTATACTATTTTCCATAGCCATATACATTTGAATAAACTAAGCATGCTCCAAAGTCTCCGTCTAAAGACATAGTCCCAACAACTGCGATTCTTGAACTTCCATCCACCATAATTTTGATCTATATGAAATACCATATAACCAATCATTCGTTATTTATGAATATTCTCATGATAAATATATTTTTTAGAGAATTGAACGAGTGATGTATTCATCTCTAAGATCCACCAATGATTAGGATGCATGCTCTAAACATGACTTCTAGTTCCTGCATTGTTCATTTGTATTTCCCATCTATCTGCAAATGAGACTACAAGTTAGAAACTACCTATGTACCTAATTCCTTCTGCAAACCTCTATGGAAGCACAAGTGAAATTTTAATCCCTATGTGAAATAGAACTCTGAGTTACTCTACGAAAATTTATTAACTCCCAGACGTATAGGTCACCCAACTGGTGAACATGAAAATTCTCCCAATTTGACACAAAATGAGAAACCTCATCAATCATCCAATAATAACCCAAATAAAATCATTCTTTTAAGGAATTATTATATCTCCAACAAATAAAATCATGCTAACATCTTCCCAATTCAATTATAGCGTGGTAAATAGTTGTAAACATCCTGAAGATCACTAATGATCGACCTTCACTAGCGAAAAGATGTAGCATCTTATCATGAATTTTAAAATCAGATTTTTTATTCGCAACCATAAATATTGTCTTCAGATATCATGATACATTTTTTTAATAAATAGTGTTCACCGTCCCCATCAATTAAGGAACGTCAAGAATAATCTCCTCCCATATACATTTAGGCACATTACACAACCAAAGATGTTGATAATATCATCCTCATATATGGTCAAATCCGAAGGTGGATCCCCACCTTCACAACTATCCCTCAAATCTAGTAATTATTAATACTCATACTTCATCATCCTAACATGAATTAAATTTAACTTTCCAAAAAACAAAAAAAATGGGTGGCATCAACTCATGCATCTCCTAATCACCTAGATGTATCTGAAAAACCAAATCCAACATCTTCCACTCGGAACTAGATTCTTAAACTGGGTGAGTTTGTGTATTCAAACTCAGTTCACCCACAAAAACATTTCCCTTACCAATTTTGTAATCATGATCAACGTTAAAAGAGTGCATGTAATCAACCTAGCTCCACTATTTAATATTCAAATCATACTGGGAAAATATGTATTTAATGATCTTGTGGTATGCATAAAAAAATCTCACCAAAAAATGCCACCATAATTTCTTGGAATAAAAAGTTAAAACCAACATGATGTTGTGTGTAAGACAGTTCCATTCACATGGCCTCAAATTTCATGATTTATACACCATGACTCATTATCACAACATCAATGTTTCCCTCTAAATACAATCCCAATTTCAAAACAAGATAATGTTTACTCTTTTCCTAGATTGTGTAAGCTCAGGATCAATACATTGGTCAAATGTTTCGAGTTCTCTAATAAATAATTATCTTGTTTTCTAAGACCACTCAAACATTATATTAATCTTGTTCATGCATGATATATATAATTCCAAGAAATTATTCTTTGGTGAACCTTTAGTAATATCATTTAAATCCCACAAATCATTCAATATCAAAAATATTATTAGGATACCCCCATGATACTTCTAGTTGAACCATCTATGGGTCTATTGAAACACCTTTATCTGAGATAATGTGATATATGAAATGTAACTTTTCTATCTTGAAATGAAATATTTATAGATTTTCATAATGATCTTTCAATCTCAATATACTCAAGAAGACTTTGATATGTGTGTCATGATAATCATGAGTCTAGGAGTACACCAAGATTTCATCCGAAAAAAGAACTACAAAATGATCCATGTATGGGTAAAATATTTGGTTCATCATGGATATAAACATAGTAGGATCATTCATTAACCTAAGTAGATTTAAAATTAACTCATATCAGTAATACATGATTCTAAAATAAGTATATGGTCTATAATAAGGTATCACAATCGTTTAATGATAACCTAAAATCAAATCTTTTTAGGAGAAAATATATGGACCCTTTTCATTTTAGATATATCACTGATACAAGGAAGAGTATATTGAATATAAATCATCATCTAATTCGACTTCTCATAATCAACACACAATCCCATAATTCCATCATCCTTCTCTAAAAACAAATTTTATATCCCCAGGGTTACATGATCGAATTGATAAATCCATTATCCTTTAACTGATCAAATGGATTTTTATATTCCTGTTGTTATGGTAGTGACCCTCTATAGGGTTCTCATGGAATCATCTCAATTATAAACACAACCTCTCTCTCGGATGGAAGCCCTATGAACTCCTTAGGAAACAGACCCTAAAACTGATCAACCACAAAAGTTAAGGAAATACGTTCAAATACAATATCATCTAAAAAATAACCACAAAATTATATTTCACCTCACCCATTTGTACAGGAAATGGCCATGCCTAGCCTACCATGATATCTGATTCCTCATGACAGAAATATGTGTCACCTATCAGAGATGTGAATCCCACTATCTTATGGAAAAAATCCTTGTGATAATTGAATGTAACCTATAAATCCCCCCAAATTATCCTGTAAAATCATGTCACCAAATGATTTTACAAGTGTAAAAGGAGAATTGTTACCACCAAATGCAAGGGTATACTACTTAAATTCATGAATCCCTTTGGATCAGACCATCAATAGAGTATTTATTAAAATGATCCCAAATGTATATTCTAATTCTATACCCAATCCACAAATAAATTTGTCTTATATAAATGAATATGATGGTAAGGTATCAATTAAATCATTAGAAAGTATATGGTATACAATAATTTTACCTCAGATAGTTGACGGTCCATCCCCTCCACAATAGGGTGATGAATAAACTATATATAGCTAACTTATCCTTCTACCATGAGATCCTACATGGGTCCCAAGCACCACACTACCCATTTGATATATTCTCTCTAGTCCTAAACCAGGAGTCCCCCACTAAAACTGGTATAGCCAGTATAACAGTAAATTTCATCCTGTTATGGGGTAGTAGACCCCCTCACAACACTCACCGTCAGTCTTGGTGCCCATCCCTACCCATCTATCAGGTGTTCCTCCTGAACCTATATATATGTCCAATCCATCAACAAGGTCAGAATTCAACTAGTGTTTAGGAATAATATTACTAAATTTTTCATTTCCTACCACACGAATATAATAACAACAAACAGTTTTGATGAGTGGCTGGTCCCCTCCCTTGAATAATCTTCCCACCACATCCATAGTGAAAGTTATTAAAATGCCACTACCAATATTCATTAGTCAATCCCCAAGAACACCCAAATAAAACAACATTTCTACAACCATAATCCTCTTTAAGTTCCCTTAAAAATGAGGGGATCTTCTAACACCTTAGCATAATTCATTAATATAAAGACATTTATCTGGTACTTGTTATCATATCTAATTTTGTCTAGAAAACAAATCATTATTGCTACATCATCCCCTACCAATTTATGAAGAAATCACTTTAAGTTGAGGAAGAGGCCAACATTATATATAACATACATAGTTCCCATAATCATCCTCATAAATATTGAAACTCTATTTTTTCTTAGAGTCTCTACATATAAATGTTCCGAAAACATTTCCTAGAAATATTTGAACAACATACTGTCTGCCTACTCATTATAAACATAATGTCCCACCAACACTTTTCTAGTCCCTATAATATATATGATAAAATCATGACACTCTTTTCTAGATAATTATCTCTGTAGTACAATATCATATGGAATGAGTCATTCCAAAACTCAGTTTCCTCATGTCTACACTTTCAATAAAACATTGAATGTTGCTGCAACTAAAACTCTCTCTTCAAGTCAAACATACCCAGTACAGCCCACCCAATGTGTCTCTCCATAAGCAGAATAAAATGGTCAAAATTATCATGGAACTTATATTCCACCTATTACCCAGAATCAATGGGGTATCTTTTACCACCACTATAGGTGAGTTCTCATTAATTTCCTCCTATCACCCAATTAGTAAGCACCATTGTGGTGGTAGCTATATAAAATTCCAAACATACATATAAAAACACACAACATATAACATCCATTGTTTGTATGAAATAGGTCTTACTACTAACCAATAAAAACCCAATCCACATATATATCCCAACAGAAATAGTCACATATCTAATAGTACCCTCAACCACCCCTATCATGGACCTTCTCTAATATTTGCGAAATAAAACTTACCAGATCACAAACCATTCATTCGAAACTATTTCAACCTTTTAACTTTCAAAAAACATATACCTTTTATATTTAGGAAACATTTAACCCCATAAAATTTTCACTTTTAAATTTATTCCATTTTAATCATTTTTATTAGGAACTATTTTGATAATGGTTCAAGTAATCCCAATAAGAGTTTTCCTTTTCCCATCCCATCATAACGTAATTTTCATGAGTGCCTATGATGATGCGTGAAATATAATTACTAAGTGTATAATATTATGTATACATATAAAAACCTTATTCTATACCCGACCATGAATAAATACTTATAAAATAGTTAAATCACACAATAAGTGCATCACTGAAGGTGAAATAACATCCAATAATAACAAAAAACATCAATAACTACAATTCCACCCTCGATACTTTTGTATTCCACCACACATGTGTTATATATTAATAAGTTAGATATCATTTAAAAGTTTATAATATCTTATTCTCTTTTATACCATCCCAAGAATAATATATATAATAAAATATAAATCACCTAATAAAAAATTGTAATGTCACAACCAATGTCCACTTTTGTCAGTGCCCTTATTCGATTCTTTACATGACCTAAATAATTCCTCCCCACATTAAAGAGACTTTTGAATAACATTGAGGATCATATGAGATGAATGGGGAGACTATACCCACTTTAGTAAAGTAAAATATAGTGATAAAAATATATAACTAAAAACCAGATAATAAAAACTAACAACCATGACTCCTAAAATCAATTACCCAAAATGGGTACATGTCCATGATCATACAAACAACCAATACATGTCATTATAGATTCATGTGATATAAGAATCCCAAGATTAATATGAAGTACAATAAAAAAATTGGTTCTCGACATCTAGTGTGGTTTCCTCATCAATGCTTCATCCCAAATCCATTATCATCCATATAACATATGAAATATTCCATTATCCTAACCTATAATAATGATGTCTTCTATGGCACACAACTGAAGCCTAAGAAAGGTGTGAGTAAAAACCATTAGGTCACCATTAGTGGTGTCTACAAAATATACATTATAACACCATGCTTTAAGAAGTAGAGTAAATAATGAAAAATATGGAAATTTAGACATGTTATGTTTTTTTAATTATATAAACTGACCATCATAGTTATTTGTTCCAAGTGATACCCATAGAAATTAAAACATATTTGGACCATATAGTGTATTTGAGTTATATAAAAGGGACATAACCACATTACATCACAGGGGCATTAAATTATCAATTAAATCTGATAATGTACCTTATAAAATCAGTTCAAGTATCCATCTCAAAAACATAATTTAGGATTATGGGGAAAAAATGAAAAAAAATAAATCAGCCGACACTTTGGAGAATCTTAGAGCATCATTCTAGCCTGACATAAGGGATAAGAGCATTAGTCAAATATCTCAACCATACCATTTATAATTTAATCCATAATTTATCATCAGTGATCATTTTAACCACTAATAACAATAATTGTGCACATTTTCATTTATCATAATCTAATAGATCAGTGTTTTCAATAAATTTACTCAATTCCATGTCAATACAAATTAACCATTATCGATATACAAAACCATTAAACATTATTTCAAAAATAATTACATCAAGGATGTTTTACCTTGAACCATATATCAATTTCTTTAAGATAACACACACCCCAATAGGTGTTACAAATTAATCCAAACAACGCTTTATTATATGTTAATATACTAAATTGGGTTACATTTGGTTTAATATCATAAAATATTAAATTTACCATATAATATATCAATTATCATAGTCAATGGAGTGGCACACCTCATGGGTGACTATACTCTCATTCTAATCATCCTCAGTTTATCCATGGTTACGAGGTATCTGACACACTAATTTGGGGCCCAATTTATCATTTATCACTCTGTAAATAAATTCACAGTAAAACATCAAAAAATCAACACCACATAAACATAATTATATATCAAGATTATGGGGCATAACATGTGGTCCACCTACCTCATGTTAATAGACAACATCTTTCTATTCCCAAACCATTGAATTGAACATAATTTTGTTTACAAAGATCAATCATAGAATCAACTAGAAAACAAGGGTTTAGTGGCTTTACAAGGAGAATAAACATTACACTATGGTTCTTCCAGAAATTATAAGGAATATGAGTGGTAGAATCTCTTGTATCATTGATTCATAAAAAATGATACGTAAAAAAAATAAATTGAACATGGTTCATCATTGGGAATCATGGGAGGATTTAGTTCATAACCAAGATTGTCAGAGGAAGAAGGGGAAAGAAAAATTTATTAAAAAATATTAATGTCTAAGGGAAAATTTTAATGAACCCCTACATAATGAATAACCCAATTTGGGTACATAGTTTCCTAAAACATGCTTCAACCATGTGAGAACCTTTGTAACAATGCCAACCTAGGTCACATTATTTTCAATGAAGATTTCACATATTGAAAAATTCATGGAGGCCATGCTTCTAGATCTATCCAAGGCGACATTGTTTTTGTGCTCCCCTTTTCGGGTTCATTAAACTTTTACCCTCCCCTAAAAGGTTTCACTATTAAAGAAAACTTTTAGAACTAACCCAACAACAACTGTGTACCCTACAATATATGGAATATTTTTTCCATATTTCAGGTCTTGAACCACAGAGACACCCCTATGTCCCATCATATTCTCAGGAATAATTTCATTAACCTTTACAATTGTATATTGATCAAAATTTATAATTGAAGATACATCTTCTTTATGTTGGGATCATACTTAATGGGCCCTATAAAAAAGAAAATGACTAAATTTAGACGTCCTATAAATGTATTTTCATGATTACTTGGTTTCCAGCATTGATTATTATTCTTAAAACTATTTTTTTTTATTTTATTCAATGTTTGAAACCTGAATTAATAATTTTAGTGTTTAATTTTATGGTTAATGTAATGAATTTCCTTATGATTTACCAAGTTAATGAGAGATGGATTGTCAATCCTTTTGATTATGGAAAATCATCTAATAGATTATTAGATTAGAAATATAAACATTTGCGAGTATCAAGAAATATTAATAACCCAAACATTGATTTTATGTATACAATGGAGGAATTAAGATTCATCTTTCCAAATTTTCAGAATTTGGGAAGATGCACTCAACTAAATTTCACAAGAAATTACAAGATATTTTGAATTTCAAAAATAATCAATCAAAAATGTAATTACTGAAGAAAAATGAAAATTTCAGTTAACTTAATGGATATGAATAATGGGTTCCCTTAAGTTTCGTTGATAATCAACAGTTTTAAATTTAGAATTTAGGGTCATTATGAAATTTTATTTCCAAGGTGTAAATATAAAGATGAGAATTACTAAGTTAGTATGAGTAATGGTCTTACTAATGACGATGATGATGTTGTTGTTGATGATGAGACAAAAAATTAAGTATCAATTGTAGAGAAAATTTTAATAGTATTTCTTATGTTAAATGTAATGAGATAAATTGAGTCTGATGAACATTTATACATGATTCAAGATTCACATTGTTGGAAAGATGTATTAGGGAGAATGATGATGAAGCATGGTTGATGGATTAAGAAGGAAATGCAATGATTGTAGTGTTTATGCTGTCAGAATCCATAATTATGATGCTTATGTGTGATACTAAGGATTTTATTTTTATAATAATCTTGAAACATATATGGTTTTTTTCATAGTAGTTTTTCATTTATTTATCTGTAAAAATATTTTTAATAGTACTAACGAAACTGAAAATTCATTTACTAGTAAGGTAATTTTTTTGGAGAACACATGATTTAGGTAATGATAAACCATATTATTTTTCTGATTTGTGCTAATAATTATATGTTTGGATAAAGGTATAGGTGAAATTGATGAGTAAAATGTGATATTATTGGTATCATTTAAATTGTATAGTGATTTAATAAATAATGGATTTAGGTCATAATTGATATAGTTTATTTTGTTTTTTGATTTATAGAATATTTTTAATTTTATCTGATTTTATATGATGAATAAGGATTATTTTAAATCAAATATGTTACATTTAAGGATTTTTGGAGATTCATGTAATGAGTATGTTTCAATAGAATATATGATCAAGATATTAAAATGTTTTGAAAGTGACTTTATATGCCACATTATGATATCTTGGGAGAGTCTTGTGATCAAATAATTCATATTTTGGGTCTTGAAATTTTTTAGACAAATTTGTTAGGTCTTTAATGGTTAACTATTTATAAAATGCATTATCTATAACATTTGGGGATATTGTGGATGTTTTAGATATAATTTCTTATATGAGATATGTATTTTTTATTTCATGTGAATTTGATAAATATAATGAGATATTATGAATGAATTTTCATTATTTTATGGATCTAATTATTTGTTAAATTCTAGCTATGAAAAATTCATCATGGATATTTATTTCATTGAGTACGAGGTGATTTGGAAATTATTCACTATGAATCCAAAGGACGAAATTATTATAAGGATGTTGATAGAAATAAAGCATATTCTCTTATGTTAGTAAATAAATTACTCTACATTAGAAAAAGATGTTGATTTAAAATTTTAATCATTTACTATCTATTCCAATGAATTGATTATCCCTTCACTCATAACATAATTATGGTTTTTTAGGATAAAATTCTCGTGACCATATTCTATGTCACTCTCTATCTATCGATAGGAATTATTTTTATCTTTCCTATCAATGTTTTAAACATACACCTGTGTTTTCCTATTTGGAAACCTAGTAATGGGTTTTTTCAAGTGACATGTATATTTCCCTTTCCTTCTTTAAGAAGATGTTTTACTAACCATTTTTTGTCTGGGTTTCCAAAAAAAATGAATAAATGTAAAATCCACGATTATAAAGAACAAATTTAAATCAGGTGGATGTAATTTATAAAGGATATTTATAATAAAATATCATGATACTTTATGAAATTTTCCTTTTCACATTAATTTAATATTTTAGATACCATGTTTTAATGGAAACGCTAAATAGAAATGAACAATGAAATATAGTTATGCGAAAATTATCATATAGTCATTACTTTTGAATGTATGTATATTAATAAAAAAATTATCGAATATATATATATACACATTCTTTAATAAATACATATTTATTGATTAATTCTTAGTAAATAAGAACTCATTTTTTTGGAAAATATATTTTATTCTTAAAGAATATGTTTTATGTAACGCCCCAACCCCAGTTACCCAGAGTCGGTGAATTATTACCTAACATTGGCATGATCACAAATGATAATGTCTCGAAAGACCGATTAGTTTAGTTGCCTTGGAAACATTAGATACATTCATAGCTCTAACATTACATGATAAAGTGAAAAACTACAACAACATAGTATTCGAAGTCCATAGTCATATCCACTCATACTATCCCTGTAGGTCAGTCATAAAATACTTCTTCACATCTTGGGAAAAATAAAACATAGAAATTGGTGATATCAAATTCTCAGTAAGGATAACAATATTGCAAAAACTTTCATAAATAGGAAAAAACCTTTAAGGAAATTTATAACTAAAAATGATTTTAAACTAGAACTTCATCATAATAGAGAAACAATAAAATGAAGTAATGCCATTTACTTATTCACATGTATATTCTACTAGTCGAATAATCACATGAAATATCAATAAACACTTTCATAATGATGGAATGCATAATGTCGGACCATCATAACCACATAGTCAGGGCCTTATGCAAAGAGTAGAAATAAGTTTTTGGCAAGGCCTTGTTACAAGAAACTAGTTTGTCTCATGAGACCTACTGATGCATCGATGAGCTATTGCAGGCTCCACCAATCACGTACTATGTCCAATGCATTCCTCATATGAACAGGTTTAAACATAACATAATCATTCGTATTAAAACTAGCATAAGAAATGTCAATACATTTTTCATAAACCATGAATGGTATAAAAAAACACATCCATAGTCCAACATATCACAAAACCTTCAATACAATATGGGAGTTTTTTATCATAAATAATCATTTCAAATAAGATAAAAATTCTACGAAATGATGTTGACATATATGAAATCAAAACAATTTGAGACAAATATCACTTTTTTGAAATCATATAAAAGTCACATAATTAGAAAAGAAAACATTTACTTTGAAAATATTCTTATAATATTTTAAGGGAAGCTTCAATGATTTTATAATAGCAGAAAATAGCCGCACCCACCATATAAGTTAAAATAATACATTCTTACCCTAATTTTGTCGAAAAGGTTAAAGGGACCTTGTTTGTAAAATGACAGAAAGATTCTTCTAGAAAAATATTATAAAATCCATAAAAGGGTATTAATGACTTTAACCCATAGTATATAAAATAGTATGAATTTTATGAAATACATTTTTAAGAAACATGGATGTGGAAGATAAAGAGGTCATAGTAGATAATTACGTATAAACAATCTCAGATAATGAAAAGATTGTGAAACAAAAACTTACCGTGTAATTTTCCTTGATAGAGGGTAGTTTAACCTCCTTAATAATTATTAAATAATAATTATTAAATTATATAAGAATCATATTCATTTATTTGATACCATATATGATCTTTTAACACTGTTTTATTAATAAGATTTTAGTATTATCGGTGTTTCAGGTGTTAACTTTGTAATTTTATTTTATATGTTTTGTTACATAATCAGTGTTTGATATGGATAGGTTGTATATTATTCATATACATAATTATATCAAGTTATTAAAAAATGTTTTTAATCATCAAATGAAAATTAGTCTTGAATGGATAAAATGGAGAATGAATCTCATCGCGTTCATGGAGACGGTAATCCGTACGTATGCACGAGCTAGAAAATCATTATTTTGATATTAAAATATTACATGATTGGATGATATATCATATATACATAATCATTATCTTGTTATATTTATTTTTTACATCAATTATACATCATTATTATGCCCCTCCAAAAAAAATGTATTGAATAACAACTACACCACAACGTGGAGATGGTAAGTCGTACGTACGAACGTATGGTGACATGTCATTCAAATGATGGATAGAATAATGAATATGGTTCTACCATATTTATAATAACATAAATTTATATATAATATACTGTAGTTTCTATTTTATAATGGAAACACAAAAAAAAAAGAATAAGTTGAATAAGAAACGAACTTGAAAGAGATGATGAAATATTTACCTCTTTTTCCGGTTCTTCCTTTTGATTTGATAAAAAGTTCTCATTATGTTGGATTTATGACTAAAGGAAGGCCTCTAAGATGAATTGAGGAGGGTTTAGAGGATATTTTATCTGGTTTTGGCCGAGCCAAAAGGCTTTGATTGTGTGATTTTGAGAGAAGGGGAGGTGCCCTTTCATAAGAGGGGTGAGGGACACGTCAGAAAAAACATAAAATATAATTTTATATTAAATTCATATTCGGTTTATACTGGCTTCAATGTGACTTATTTCGAGGATAGTATGGGGATGTGTCTAAATCCATTCAACCAATAGATTTTAGATAGGTTTAGGCCTCCATATTGAGCTTATAATTTATATTTAACTCATAGTTAAATATTTTGACATTTACCATGTCTCATTTTATTTTTATTTTATATGGTTAATAAACATGCTATAACAAGCCAAGTGAACCCCAAGTGGTCCATTATTAATATATATATTATTATCTAAGTCATTTGGACGATCCATAGACTTTTAGGAATAGAATATCAATTAATAATATAATATTTGTTTCAAAAACAATTTTCTGTCATTTTTGACACTATTTGGTATGTTTCTTTTTTTTAATTCATAAAAGAATTATTACTTCAAAGAAAATTAATTTAATTCAACCCTATCATGTAATAGTAACATATAAAATTATTTTAATTCATTAATAGTCTCAAATTACATTTATTTGAGTATTTAAAATATCAATTATTTTAATATTTCATGAATAAGGTAATTACTACATCACTATTGTGTCATAAATAAATTAAGTTATTTAATATATAAAAATTATAAATAAAAAACCATTATGTGGGATATAGTTTTATCTTTATAATGAATATTTATAATCCAATTTATCTTATGTATATCTCGATATTAAAAATGAATTATTTATTAACCTTCGATTTTAACTCTTTTAACTCTTCTTTATATAAAATAATAATAAATGTCCTAATATAATCCATGTGGACCTAAATGATAATATTTTATTCCTAAGGTTGTTTTTGGTCGAATTATACTTATCCAATAGAATTTGGACATGTTCTATGGTAATAATAATATCATTTTTACCTTTAATTACCCTATTTACTTTTAACCGTGGTAAATGAATGTAAAAAAGTTACAATTTACCAGAAATTATTTTCTTCTTATTGAAAAACATTTTACATAATGATATCAAACATGTCTCTTAGGTTTTTGAAATTCAACTCACAGAAGCTTTAAAATTATTTTTTATGCAAATTTGGAAATTCTCCTAGGAGGTGGGTAAAATACGGTAAAAAGTTCAATAAAATTTTTATACATATAAATTTATTATAAAATGACTCAAATGAATTAAATTGGACATATATAGGTATTATTTATCTAATTTGACCTAAAATAAATTCTGATAAAATAACTAATTATTTAAATAAAAAATCGATTCTAACCAATAACTCTGTGTTTTTCACTATTCATAAAAAAATGATTGTTTTCAGAAAAATACCAAAACTTCACCCTAAGGTAATTTCGATATTCCGAATCCAAAAATTAAGTCCATTTTGAAAGATAAAATTTATAAAATTTTAAAATTTTGGTATTACTATTCATAATAGGTAGATTTATTGGTTGTGGTGTGTTAGAACTTGAAGTTGCGTACAATGCAAGCAATTCCATTAATCAAATAGAAGCGCATCGTGGAAGAATGGGGTGTAAAATTCTCCCCTCCTTCAAATAATTTCATCCTAGAAATTTCTTGAATATTGCTGCATAAAAAGACCTGAGTGGTTCTTCATTATAAGTTCCTCAGGATCCCATGTTGCCTCTTCCACCTTATGGTTTCTGCATAGATCATTTACCAAATTAGTCGTCTGGTTTCTCAACACTTTTTCTCTGGTATCAAGAGTCCTGACAGGAACTTCACAATAAGATAGACCGGGTTCCAGTTCAAATTCCACATATGTGAGTACATCCGTTGGGTCAGGCGTGTATTTTATCAAAAGTGATTCGTGGAATTCATTGTGAACTTTGGAGAGACTTAGTGGTATTGCCAAATAGTAAGCTAAAACCCCAATTCGTTCTAGAATTTCGAATGGTCCATTGTTCCTGGATCTCAATTTACCGTTCTTTCCGAAATGTATAACTCCCATCCATGGATATACCTTTAGGAAAACATGATCTCCTACCTAAAATTCCAAATAATTCCTTCAGTTATCAGCGTAGCACTTCTACCTACTTTGAGCTGCTTTGATGTGGGTTTGAATTACTTTTACCTTTTCTGTCGTTTTGTCCACATGTTCTCGACCTATGAGTTTTCTTTCAGCAACATCATCCTAACAGGGTGGTGCGAGACATCTCTGTCTATATAACGCTTTATATGGTGCCATCTAAATACTTGAATGGAAACTATTGTTATATGAATATTCTACCAAAGGAAAATATTGATCCCACATACCCCGGATGTCATGTGAGAAGGATATCAACATGTCTTCTAAGGATTCAATAGTTCGTTCTGATTTTCTTTCTGTTTGAGGGAGGTAGGTGGTACTCAAAGGAAGTTCAATATCCAGGTATTTTTGAAGACTTTTCCAGAATCTTGAAGTAAAACAGGGATCCCGATCAGAAACAATCGATAGGTGTACTCCATGAAGTCTCACAACTTAATTAATATATAGTCATTCCAGATGTTCAAGTGGTAGATCTTCTCTTAATGAAAAAAAGTGCTGACTTGGTAAGATGGTCAACAATGACCCATATTGCATCATTCCTTCTAGGAGTCTTTGGTAGTCCATTGACAAAGCCCATTTTAATATTATCCCATTTCCACTCAAGTATGGGAAGAGGTTGCATAACTCCTCTAGGCTGTTGCCTTCTATATTTCACATGTTGAAAGACTATACACCTTGACACAAGATTAGCAATCTCCCTCTTCATGTTGTCCTACCAAAAATGTTCCTTCAAATCTCTATACATCTTTGTGCTATCATGGAGTATAGAGAAATTGGAACTATGAGCATCATCCAAAAATTACCATTTTAGATCTGGTACGTCGGGAAGAAAATGTCTCCTCCCAAATTTCAAAATTCTATCTTCATACATGGAGTCACTCAATCTCCCATTATTCCGAACATTAATCTTCTTTTGAAAATCTGTATCACCAGTTTGAGAACTCTTTATCCTTTCTAGTAATGATGGTTTGACAACCATTTGAAAAAACGCTGATATTTCACCTTCCATGGATATTCCAATATCCATCTTTTGTATATCCATGAAAATAGGATCCCTTTCAACTCTCTTCTTGTGCAAAACTCCATGATCCTTTCTTCTCAAAGCAACTTCCACCTTATTTTACTTCCTCGGGTGGTAGTGTATCGTGCAATCATAATCCTTGAGTAGTACAAGCGATCGTCTTTTCCTCATGTTGAGTTCTTTCTGTGATAAAATATACCTCAAACTCTTGTTATCGCTATATATATAATATTTTTCACCTTAGAGATAGTGTCTCCAAATATTCAAAGCATAGATTTCAGTGGCTAACTCAAGATCATGAGTAGGATAGTTTTTCTCGAAAATTTTTAGTTTTCGTGATACATAGGCAAAAAGCCTATCTTTCTGTGTAAGGACACAACCAAGTCCTCCTTTTAAAGAATCACTATAAATAACAAACCCCCCATTCCCCGATGGTAGAGTCATGATAAGAGCATTTACTAATCTTCTCTTGAGTTGTTCGAAAAATTCTTCACACTATTTTTTCCAATAAAATTTAATCTCTTTTTGTTTGAGCTTTCTTAATGGGTTAGCCAGCCAGGAAAAATTCTGGACGAAACATCGATAATAACCTTCTAAACCGATAAAACTGTGTACCTCAGTTATACTCGTCAGTGCTGGCCAATTTTGGATTGCCTTTGTCTTAGAAGGATATACAGAGATTCAATCCTTAGAGACAATATGGCCAAGAAAAGAGGTCTATGTATGCCATAATTCACAGTTCCTAAACATTCCATATAATTCATGTATTCTAATAGTCTTTAGGATAATGCGCTAGTGATTTTCATGATCTTTGTAGCTTTTGGTGTATACCAAGATATCATCGATAAATACCACTAAAAATTCATCACGATATTCCTTGAAAACTCTATTCATTAGATCCATGAAGATAGAGGGTGATTTAGTCAACCCAAAAGGCAATACTGTAAACCTTAAATGCCTTTACCTCGTTCGAAATGTTGTTTTCAGAATGACTTCCTTCTTCACACACAACTGATGATATCCAGATCGAAGGTAATTCTTTAAAAAGTATATATCTATATGAAGTTGGTCAAATAAATCATCAATGTGAGGTAGGGGATACTTGTTCTTTAATGTTATAGAATTGATCTCCCTGTAGTCAATGCACAACCTCATAGATCCATCTTTTTTCTTAACATAAAGAAGTGGGGCTCCCCATAGGGAAACACTAGGGATAATAAATCCCTTATTACTGATTTCCTCTAGTTGTTTCTTTAGTTCCACTAATTCCACAATGGCCATTCTATAAGGGGTCTTCGATATGGGCGTTGAACCATGAATTAGGTCATTGGAATACTCAAATTCTCATTCTAGAGGATGTCCAGGTAAATCCTTTGGAAAAATATCAATATATTCTTTTACAATAAGTACATAATCAATTAGAACATTCCTTTCCTCCGCTAAAGTTATTTTATTCTCTTCCTCTTCAATAATTTAATTTAGTTCAGTTACTAGGGGTGGATCCAGGTAAATATTTTGTGGTGACATTTTTGATATAAATATAAGGTACTCTATATCTTCATCAAAATTATAACCTCCTTCTTCTTACAATAAATTTTTTCATCATGGTCCGAATGCCAATCCATATCGAGGATAATATTAAATTCCATCACGGGTATGACGATGAGATCAGCAGATAAATAACGTTTATATACCTTAATGGTAATTGATTTACAAAACATTATTACAATGATACTTCCCTTAAGAGTTTTTACTGAAAAATACCTTGTTAAATAAAATTTTATGTATCTAATTTTCATAGAAAATTGGGATGATATGAAACAATGTGACGTTCCAGAATCAAATAATGCATTGGCTAAACTTGAGGAAACCATTAGATTACCTACCACCACGTCTTTTGGAGCTTCATCCGTAGCAGTAGTGATCGTATAATATTGGCCTTGATTCCTTGTCCTTTCTTTAGGTAAGTTTCCTTAATTCTTAAGACATTCATTTTCATAATGTCCCATCTCCCCGAAATTTTAGCACTGAACATCAATAGCTTCATTCTTCCCCTTGAAATCAAGAGTTTGGTTTCCTTTTTCTCCACACTTATAAGATACTCTCATTCCCTTAAATAATGTACTGGGGTGTTTCCTCCCACATATACTCTAGGATGGATATTCAACATTTCCCTTATTTCCATTATTTCCATTTCCAGAGTGATCAGCTGATCCCTTTTTGTCTTGGTTTGTTTTAAAGTTGTAAGACTTAGATAATTCCTTTTATTTTATGATAGCACATGAGACAATATCATCATACAACGAGAAGTATTGTGAGACAAATGATCAACAGAGAAATGGTTCTAACCCATCAATGAAACGATCAATATTAATTCTTGGGTTACGTATATAATCTACAACATGCCTTGGTATCATTGTAATGTTAGACTCATACTTTGCAACATTCTCATCCTCCTTTTGCTTCAGACTCAGAAATAGTTTTTCCATATCCACACGATGGCCATGAGGAAAGTATTTTTATAATAAAATCTATTTAAATTACATCAATTCTATACTTGATACTTCTTTTTCTTCATCCGAGTTTTGTATCAATGACCACCATTGATCAACATTTCTAGTGAGGCGATGAACTGCCATGACAACTATTTCTATTTCACTACTTTCCAAAGCCTAAAATATATTCTCTAAGGAATTTATCCATTTCTCAGCTACTAGTGTATTTGTAATCCCATTAATTTTGGTGGTTGTAGCCTCAAGTCGTGATCTAACATTAATCCTCCATACTCTGGATCAGGGTGCTCTATACGGGTAAGGTTATTATTCATAACTTAAGTGATTTGTCCCAATATAGTGATAAGCTAATCAGCAGCAGTTGTATCACCAGCTCCACTAAAATTATCCTGAGCGGGAGGGAAACCCCTACATGGAGTGTGTGCATTGATACAATTTCCATTGTTTCCACTAGGTGTCATTTCTAAAAAATGGCATAATCCAAATTATTTTATGAATCAAAAGACATAAATCTCAACTTGTAAACACTTAACATAAACTGAACAATATATGGATATAATCCATAATCAGAAAAATGTTTTCTTTGAGGAAGTATATTTTCATAAACCCTTCATAATGATTTGTAAATAAAATTAGAATTATTCTAAGCATATCCCCTAGGAGTGTCATAACAAAGAGTGCAGCAAGGCCCGTTGTCATGCACCAGTTCCTGTTCGAGTCTAGCTCAAAGCGTTGTTTTCTGGTTTTACCCCTAGGTACATCTATTCCAGAGCCACCTCTACCTACTCGTATCCAGACAAGGATGTAATTCTTGGAAAACTCACAAAATTTCTACAATAACAAAATTCTAAGAAGATCTTCTATACAAATCATCAATGATTATATTAGGGTAATGTGATCTAATCAGAGTTTATCTAAATCTATCTTCAAAGTTTTGTACTAAACTTCCTCTGATACCAAATGTAATGCCCTGACCACAGTTACCCAGAGTCAGTGCATTATTACAAAACATTTGAATGATCACAAAAGATCATGTCTCAAATGAACAATTATTTTATTAGCCTTGGAAACAATAGATACATTCACAAGTCTTACATTATGTGATAAAGTGGAAAACTACAACAACATATTCTCCATTGTCCACACTCATATCCCCTCAGAATATCCCTACAGGTCAGTTAAAAAATACTTTTTCACATACTAGGAAAAACAAAACATATAAAGGGGTGATCTCAGATGCTCATTAAGAATAAAAATGTAACTGAAACATTCACAAATAAGCATAAACATTTAAGGCAATGTATAACTAAAAAAAGACTTTTAATCTTTAACTTCATCATAATATGGAAAAAATAAAATGAAATAATTCTATTTACTTATTTACAAGGATATTATAGTAGTCTATTAATAACATGCAATATCAATAACCACTTTCATAAAGAGGGAATGCATAATCCCAGACTTCCATAACCACGTTTTTAAGGCCTTATGCCAAGACTACAAATAAAATTTTGTCAAGGCCTTGTGCCAAGACACTAGTTTGTCTCATGAGACCTACCTATGCATTGATAAGCTATAGAGGGCTCCACCCATCACATACTAAGTCCAATGCATCCATCATATGAACAGGTTTAAACATAACATAATCATTCATATTACAACTAGCATATGAAATGTCAATACTTTCTCTATAAACCATGAATGCTATAAAAATAACACATCCACATTCAATCATATCCCAAAACAATCAATACAATATGGATGTTTTTTATCATAATAAATCAACTTCAAATAAGCTTAAAATCCATCAAAGGATGTTGACATAGATGAAATCAAAACTGTTTGAGAGAAATATATCTTTATTGAAATCATTTTAAAGTCACATAATTATAGAAGAAAAAATTTACTTTGAAAATATTCTTATAAGATTTTAAGGGAAGCTTCAATGATTTTATAATGGAAGAAAATAGCTACACCCACCTTATAAGTTTAAAAAAGACATTCTTACATTATTTTTGTTGAAAAGGTTATAAAGTTCCTTGTTTGGAAAATGACAGAAAGATTCCTTTATAAACATGTTATAAAATTAAAAAAATGGTATAAATTACTTTAACCAGTAGTCCATAAAATAGTAATAATGTTTTGAAATACATTTTTAAGAAATGTGGATGTGGATGATAAAGAGGTCCTAGTAGATAATTACGTATAAACAATCTCGGATAAGGAAGTCATTGTGAAATAAACCCTTACATTGTACTTTTCCTTAATTGAGGGTAGGTTAACCTCCTGTATAATGGTGAAATAATTATTATTAAATTATTCAAGAATCATATACATTACTATGATACCATATATGATCGTTTAACATTTCGTTATTAATAATATTTTAGTATTATCGTCGTTTTAGGTGTTCAATTACTCATTTTCTTTTATATGTTTTGTTACATAAGTCGTATTTATTATGGATAGGTTGTATATTATTCATATCCAGAATGATATCATGTCCTTAAACATTATTTTTAATCATCAAATGAAAATTATTCTTGAATGGATACGATGGGGAATGAATCTAATAGTGTTCGTGGAGATGGTAATCCGCAAGTACGCACGAGCGACAACATCATTCTTTTGATATTAAAATATTATATAATTGGATGGTATATCATATATACAGAATCATTACCATGTTTTATTTATTATTTACATCAATTATTCATCATTATTATATCCATGCATATAAAAATGTATTGAATAACAACTACACTACAACATGGAGACGGTAAGCCTTACGTACGGACGTATGGTGACATGTCTTTCAATTGATGGATAGAATAATGAGTATGATTGTACCATATTTATAATAACATCACAGTATATAGAAGATACTGGATTTATTATTTTATAATGTGAACAACAATGAAAAAAGAAGTGGAAGAAGAAAAGAACTTGAAAGAGGTGATTAGATATTTACCTCTTCTTCGGGTTCTTCCTTTTGATTTGATCAAAATGGACCCTTAAGTTGGTTTTCTGACGAATGGAAGGCCTCTATGATGAAGTGAGGGAAGTTTATAGGATATTTGAGCAGGTTTTGGCCATGATAAAAGGCTTTGAAGGTGTTAATTTGAGAGAAGGGGAAGTTCCCTTTTATAAGAGAGATCAGGGGCACCTTAGAAAAAACATTAATATTATTTTATAATAAATTCATATTCTGTTTATAATGGCTCCAAAGTGACTTATTTAGAGGATGGGGTGGGGATGAGTCGAAATAATTTCATCCAATAGTTTTTAGATAGGATTATGCCACCATATTAAACTTATCATTTATATTTAACTCTTAGTTAAATATTTTCACATTTACCATGTCTCTTTGTATTTGTATATTATATGGTTAATAATCTTACTATAACAAGAAAACTGAACCCAAATTGGTTCATTATTAATATATATAACCTTATCTAAGTCACTTGGATGGTCCTTCGATTTTTAGGAATAGAATATCAATTAATAATATAATATTTTTTAAACACTTTTACGTCATTTTTCCACTATTTGGTATGTTGTTTTTGTGAAGTCCATAACAACATTATTACTTAGAAAATAATTCATTTAATCAACCCTATCATGTTATAGTAACCTATAAAATTATTTTAATTCATTAAAAGTCTCAAATTACTTATATTTGAGTATTTAAAATATCAAATATTTTAATATTTCATTAATAAGATAATTACTACATCACAATTATGCCCTAAATAAATCAAATTATTTAATGTATAAAAATTATAAATAAAATACCTTTATGTAGAATATCGTTTTATCTTTATAATTAATATTTAAAATCAAATTTATCTTATTCATATCCTTATATTAAATTTTTTAATTATTAAACATTGATTTTATCTCTTTTAACACTTCTTTAAATAAAATAATAATAAATGTCCTAATCTAATCCAAAGGGACCTAAAGGATAATATATTATTCCTAAGGGTTTTTTGTCGAATTATACTTTTCCAATGGAATTATTACATGTGCTAGTGTAATAATAATATCATTTTTACCTATAATTATCCTATTTACTTTTAAACGTGGAAAACAAAAGTAAAATTTTACTATTCACCAAAAATTATTTTCATCTTATTGAACAAAATTTTACTTACTATTATCAACCATGTCTCTATAATTTTTGAAATTCAACTCACAGAAGATGTAAAATTATGTTTTATGGAAATTGTCAAAAGCACCTATGAGGTCGGTATAGGACGGTAAACAATTCCATAAATTTTTTATATATCTAATCTTATTATAAAATTACTCCAATGAATGAAATTAAAAATATATAGGTATTATGTATCTATTTTGACCTAAAATAAATTTAAATAAAATAACTAATTATTTAAATAAAAATTTGGTTTTAACCAATAACTCAGAGTTTTCACTATTCATAAAAAATTTAATGTTTTCAGAAAATTACCAAAAATTAACCCTAAGCTAATTTCGATATAACGAATCCAAAAATTAAGTCCATTTTGAAAGATAAAATTTTAAAAATTTTAAAAATTGGGTATTACTATTATAACGGTTAGTTTGATTGGTTGTGGTGTATTAGAACTCGATATAGCATTTAATGCAAACTATAACATTATTCAAAGAGAAGTGTATCGTGGAATCTAGGGGTGTTACATTTTCTTAAAAAACGGGTTTCATTATTTTTATGAGATAATATTATAAATAATTTAATGATAATTTATAAATTATATTTTAAAAAATGATATTGTTTTCTAAATCATCATATAAGAAATATATTATAATATTTTTTTCATTTTTCTGAATTGATAGATTTTCTATTGAATCTTGTAAAATAGAGTTTTTATGGACAACTATATTATTATTTAAAGGATGTAAGTTTTTTTAAATTTATATAAAATCATTTAATTATAAAATTAGTTCTATTTTATTTAACATATTTAAATTTTGTTCATCGGATTTAATTTAATGTTTGAATAAAGATTAAAAAAATTTACATGTTATTTTTTTGTAAACCTTTTATTATGAGAGAAAATTGTTTTTAGAAAAATAAATATAGTAAATATTTATTGATATAACGTTAATTAAATTTATATATATTATATTTATTAAAATATTTAAAATTCATTTAATATTTTATAGGAATTGGATAATAATAAACCATGCTTTATGCTTTAAAATGTATTTTGTTCTGAAATGCAGTTTTCATCACATGTTGTGGAATATTTTAAAATAAATTTATTCTAATTATATAAATTTAATTTTAATTAATTGATAATCTATTTGGTATTGGGATGTTTCATTTAGGTAAATAGGCCCCTTATATTTTTTTTCCAAATATGAATAGTAATAATGGCAAAATTTATAACATTTGTTATGTGTAAATTTGGTTAATATAGGACAATGATAATTTATAAGGACATAATTTTTCAACCTAATTTTTATTTTTAGAAATTAATTATACCCTTAAATACATATTATTTTGATTTATATTTTTTAATGGAAACATTTCTATAGAAATTTACTCTATAATATTTAATTCAATGAATGTTATAAAAGGTCTCTCTCTTTGTTTTAATTATCTCTTCTAAGTTCACAATTTGAAAAATTGTGTGGTTAATGAATATTAATTGCAATATTGTGCATAATGAAATTATATTCACATTTTAGTTTGTTTAAATTTTTTTTGATTAAATAATTACTTTAAATTTTCATGGAAAACTAATACATTATTTATTAAATCAATAGAAAAATTAAAAAAATGATTTTAGAATTTTAAAAAGTGATATAATTTGAATGAGTTAATATAAACCAAAAATTATCTAGATCTATTTGAAATATTTGGGCGGATTAACAAAATTTTATTTTAATTATCAAATTATCATGATATATTTTATTTCGAATTGAATGAATAGAGTTAAAATAACATTAATGATATTTTATAATAAATAATATTCCATTAAATGACATCAAATTAATAAAATTCACAGATTTATCCAAATTAATGAGAAATGGAATCTAATATATACATTATTCAATTTATTTTTTGTTTTTAATTTTATAGTATCATTGTTAACCCTTAAATGGTAGAAAACATTAATATTACAATAATTTTCAAAAGGGATACCTAGCGGTTAAAACTAAAACACAATAGTAAAAACACATTAAACCTATCTAAATTTAATTGGATGAGATAAAATAAACTCATACTCATATTAGCTTTAGAATTTAGCAATTTTGATTCTTTTAATTTAATAGTTTATAAAATTCGAAAACATCCCTCCACTAAAAAGGTACCCCGCCTTTCTCTTCATTACACTAAACAAAGTTTTTAATAAAAACCAAACCACAATAAAATAACTTCCCAAATTTCTTAAATATAATAAAAATGTTCTGGTATTCCAAATAACACCTACCAATGGATATTCTAGAGGAGACCTAAATGTGTTATAACAAAAAAGGGGAATCAACTTAACTGGTCACTTTATATTTAATTCTTTTATTACCTTATTTTAATATGGAATAATACTAAAAACTATGTACCCTTATTCTCATCAAATGAGAAATAAAATAATCACTCGTGTGTACGTACGACTTACCATGTCCATGTAGTGATTCAATTAATTTATCATCACCATATTTTATAGATGGGTGTTTTTATAGAATTAAGGGTAATATATAAAAATTATGAAACTATTATACATATTTAATGATAATATAAAATATACCTTATTACCTTCTTGAACTGTTGGAAAATGATTATATCGCTCGTGCTTATATGTGTACTAACACCTCAACAACGTGATGTTATTCATTTCCCATTTATATTTTACGTGGATAGTAACATGGATATATTTAATGAATATATATTATATATATATATATGATATAATTGTTAATTTCTAATATTGAATTACTACTTACCTATATTTTATTACATTTGTTGAAACATGAAGACAATGTTCATGCGTACATATAACCTACATTCTCTATAAATGGTTTAATTCATTTTTATTTATAATTTTAAAAATAAATCTAGAAACTAACATAATTATTTTGTATTATTTTTATATAATGATTTAAATTCTAGATAATATGTAACTATGAAAAATAAATGTGGACAAAAACCCCCAAACAAAAAATTACATGAAAAAAGAAGCAGATATCACTGAAAATAGTGATTTCAAAAATAAATTTTTGAAAATGGGTGATAAAATGTTATAAGAAAATCATTAATTGTATGATATATATGATTATAATTATATAAATTATTTTTAATAAATTTATATCTATGATAAATGATGTTTGAATGCGTATGAAGGAAATCATATATAAGGTAAGGGATTTCCGTCTCACTTTTATTTCTATGAGACACATTCCATATTCAAAACATGTTTCTTTTTTGTGGTGTTTCTACTTCCCATGAAGTGATTTTGTGACTGTTCTTATGAAATTCATTAGTATTTATATATCAATATATATTTCTCTATTTCATGATGTTTTCCACTAACATTACCAAAGTGATAATTGTTTATCTATAAATTTCATTGTTTGTCAGGATTGTTAATGAATAAATTTTTTACGATGAAATATTATGAACATCCACCCAAGAAACTCATGAAATTTATTTTTCGATGGTTATATCATAGGAATTCATGTTTCCCTTTAATTTTTCTCATATTAATTACTCATGATACTATAAATATATTTTTATATTAAATCAACTTTATTTATCTCTTCGATCAATGAAACATTCACTTCCATATCCACATTTTCTGAAACTGTTTTCATATTGGTATTTAGTATTATATTTTTAATTATTATAGTCATTTATACACATGATTTAATTTTTAATATCTTTTAAATAGTATTTTTTTGGATGAGGTGTTTTTTTATATTTCACAAAAATATGAAAGGAATGTTTTTTAACATTTAAGCCATGGAAACAACTTTCTACTATCCAAAATTATAATTTATTTGACACTTAGTTTATAATTTTACAGTGATATTTTCAATGAAATTTTTTATATAATAATTTCAAAAATAATATATTTTTTGACTCCCTCCAAATATGAATTTGAAAATTCACAAGGGAAGAAATACCTGAATAATGGTATTATGCTCACTAAAAAATCAAAGGAAGATTAAGGCTTCCAAGACCCATGGATCATGTGTGAATCCAAGGGATTCGTGATTGTGTAACCATTGTGAGGCCATGTGATGATTCCATGTGTATCAAATATCATAAGAAAGGTACCACACAAATCCTTTTAACTATCCTTATCCTTATTAAAAATCACTCTGGATAACCAGCAGTGTTGAGGTGGTAGTGAGATAAGATCCCCCAGGACATGAAATTTGTCAATTGATGGGTTCCAGATAACCCATCATACAATATTCCAAAAATTGAAGAGAAATTTCAAAAATTTGGGAGCCACATACGATCGTTAAAATAACATGATGCATCACTGATCGGGAGGATATTTGACCTTAAAATTATCTAAGAAAACTAAACAGATACATGAAATTATTGAATAAAACGAAGGAAATTAATGGTGAGGAAGAGAGAGCATCTCATGGTCATAAATGTTAGGATATTTTCCCTTGTTGATCCACAAGACACCGTGAGACCCTAGTGACAATTCTGCCTCATCTCACAAGACCCCACTGGCTTTTAATCAATATCATGTAGATGGCCTTGGGTATGTCCAAGAAGCCCTAGGATCCCCCATTGAATCCTTAATAAAAAATGGAAGGACTGGTGAACGAAATGCTCACCAAATTTCCTTTGCTGGTCATGTGATTCATCATCAAGATAGAGAGTAATAATCTTTTACATTACTTAAGTAATGCTGTATTACCATCAACCTTTGGAAAATAAAAACATGAAATAAAAATTCGAGGAAGGTGAATCATCTCATGGTCATAAAAATTGTGAGACACACTATGACCATCTACAACATCGTCTCATGAGAATCCTTGAATAAACAACCATATCCCATAAAGTTTTTTAACAAGCCATCATTTCCTCATAATATGACTTAGGTCAGGCTTTGAGCATTTTTCGAACACCATTCAGTTGGCATCTTGATCTAACAAAGTCCATTTGATATATCAATATGACCATATATAAGTCTTCCATTATGGACACATAATATAAAAATTACTCATTAGTTCGAAATAATCCAGTAATGGAGGTGTTCATGGGATGAACTCGTAGTCTTGGAAAATCAGGTGTTACCCTCTAAGAAGATACATGGAAGAGACTTGTGAAGATGTGTGATGCTGAATCATTTTACTGACTCTAGCCAAGACTTGTGAAATATTTGTTGCACAATGTGAATGAAAAATAGATTGGTGATGCCTTTAAATTCCCCACCCAACATAAAAAATTCACTAGTGATCATGAGGAGAAAAATGTACACCATCCACTAGTCTCTATGGATAGAAAACATTGTAGTCCTCGCATCAGTGAAAGAATGGATTTCTCAGAGTGGATGATCTCTTGATTGGAAAAACATCCTATAAGGTAACATTTGGCATATTCCTAGATAAATCATTCTATATGTATAAAACACTTCTCGTGGTCACTCATAGATCATGTGAAGTACATTTGAAAGGACACACAAAAAACATCCCACACATTTTCAAGATTATGTGAGAAATAAAATAATAGGACACTAAATAAATCTATGTCATTCATGATATAATGAATTAATAACAAATAAATGTGGGGGAGTTATTCAAAGAACATATTATAATGACCCTCAAGTGCTTCCCTTGAACAATCCATGACCCACAACTTCATCAGGACATATCATCCAGATATCATGATATACCATTAGTACACTATTGGGGTCATGTGAAGTCCTCTGGACATGTCAAATAATATAATATGGCATCCCCTGAACAAGCCAACTATGTCTCAAAAAACCCTTCAAAATTTCCACCCAAGATTCAAGATGTCATCCAGAAGGATTTTCATAATAATATGGAGGCACTAAATCCTGTCAGCAAAGTCTCATTGTAGCACTCATGAATGTCAACAGGATCTTGTGATGTCTTCAGAACATGCATGATGGGTCCTCCGACGTCCTCCGTATAGGTCATCCAAGGACTGTGACACCCTCTGAGACGTGTCACACTGAATGTCATGTCACCCTCCATAGTGGCATCTAGACCTTGTGATAACAGCTATGTAAGTCGGATAGAACACGTTCCACCCTTCTAGAAAAGCTATCTAGGTCATGTGATGGCTGCTAGGACAAACCATATAGTTCATTCAATCCTTTCCAGATAAGTTATCTTTTATAATGTGACAACCTTCAGACATATCATCTATAATTTGTGATGACCTCCAGAAAATACAACTAGATCATTTGATATTATTTGGATATGCCATGTAGAGACTCTAATACATGTCAAGAATGTAATCAAGGCATGTTAAGATGATATGATCAAAGCCTACGACTGGGTGGAGTATAGCTTCATCAACAAGGTTTTTACAGGTATGTGACTCTCCTCCTAGAGCACTGATATCATATTTCATTGTTTTAGTTCATCCTGGTTAGCGGTCTGCCTCATGGGAAAAACTTTTGGGTTCATCAAATAAACGTGAAGCCTTTTGCAAGGTGACCCTCTATCTCCAATTATTTTCATCATTATGAAGGACATCCTCAGCCGTATCATTCTCCCCAGCATCAGTATGGGTGATATTTTTCCCTTCCGCAGAAGGTCGAGGCCCCCATCTATTTATCACCTTATGTTTGTAGAAGACACCATTATCTTGACCAACGCATCTAGAAGGTCTGTGCGAGGCATTAACAAGGCTTTGGAGGTATATTTCTTTTGGAGTGGCCATATCATTAACAAGAACAAAATCTATTTCTTTATCTCTCATAATTTCTCTGACATCCATGATCTTATAATGATCCATTCTCTAGGCGTGCAAAAAGGTAGCTTCCCCATGCATTACATCGGAGCGACCATTTCCCCGAAGCCTCTGGACATCCGAGATTTTGACCACATTTCCTGTAGAATCCTGCAATGGGTTCTTAATTGGAAGAACTGGTTTCTATCCTTTGGTGGCAGAATCCCTCTGGTTAACGGTGTTCTCTTGACTACTCTGATCCAAGTACTATCTGCTGTTAAGGTTCCAAAAGGGGGGATATGCAATATGGATAATTTTTTTTATCTTTTATATGGGACCCAATGTCATAGGGAAGGAGGCACTGGGCCTCAGGGCATAGATTGGCATGTCCCACCAGTGAAGGTGGTATCCGCATCCACAGCCTAGTTGATGCCCTCTCATGTATGCATTTGAAATTTGCATGGGGGTTCTAGGTGAGAGAACCCTATGGTAGCTAGCCATGAATTCTAGTTACGTTATGAATAAGGACTTAGGGGTCAGACACCCCTTCTGGATGGAGATCAGACCCCTCGTCCCTCCTCTTAGGCCGTACACCCTCTGGATCAGCGAAACAGGGGAGGTTTCCTTTTGGAATGATAACTGGTGCAGATATCCCATTGGGTATTCGAGATGCCCTACCACCAATATATCCTTCTGGGAGGCCAGTAACAACCCGTATTTCACTAAAAATTTCCCCACCGAAGATCAGAAGAATGTTTTTCAGCTCATTGTCATTAACTCAAATCCGTACCGGTGTGTATTCAACCCTTCCTCCTCAGGAACTTTCACATCCTAGGATTTATTTCATATCCATGCCATTCCAACTGGTACTGATGATTGGAGTGACACTCTCCGGGATAAGTAAATTCCCACAAAATTTAATTTCTTCTCTTGGAGGATCTGCAACAGAGCAATGCCCACGAAGGAGAACATAAAACTGTGCGTCGTGATCATGGATTCCCACTATGTTTACTGTAAAAGGTACCATGAGGAAAGATCAAACCATATGTTCTTCCAGATAGACTGGGAAATAGAGGTTTGGGAGTGCATTGGAATCTTCACCTGCTTTTCTATCTAATCTATAGCCTATCATCCCTTTCTCCTTCATTGGTTCCATGGGTCTGGGGATCAGGTCCTCTAGAAGAGGGATCACTCTCTGGTGTAGCACAGAGACTGCTAGAGAATGTGGCAGGCACAGAATAGATATCTTCATGAGGGGGTGTCATCATCAGTGTGAGTGATCATTGTCCACACAAAAAATATCTTTATTAATATGTTCATGGTGATTAATGAATGGAAGGAGGATCATACTCTGCAATGCCTTCTTCCATGACACCTCAATCCTCCTCCAGTCACTAACCCCCACTTTGGTAATGGGGTAACCTAGCATCCTCCGGTGATGGGTTTCCAACATAATACTAACGGGTCCTGTGTCTCAGGCAATATGCGTAGTGGGGGGATTGTTCGAGTCTCTTCTGGCTCGACCATTTTGGCTTTCTCCTCTCAGTTGGGCCTTGGCACTTCTCTTTTACCGCTGGCTAAGGCCATGATGGTGGGTATTAATGAGTGCTGAAAAATGAGTCTGATCCTTATAGAGGTTGAGATAGACTCCATTATTGTTTTGAAAGCTCTCTACGGTCTCTGTGTTGTGCCTTGGTCCATTGAATATGTTATTTGGAAATGCCTATGCCTTCTTGAAAATGGGATGAAGACCTCCCATACCAGGCGAGAGGGCAATAGGGCAGTAGATTACCACGCTACATGCGACCTTCCTGACTCGGAGTGCTTATTTTTTCATGACATTTATATCCTTTCTCTAGATGGTATGATTATTTGTAAGGAATATTCCCTTGGTCTTCACCACTTTAGACCCCCGTAGTCTTTTCTGACTTGACCCACCCTGGGGCCTTTGTGTGTTTTTCCTCTCCTCTGAATAAAAAATTTTCATGATGATGGTGATGAAGGCATCTTAAGCTATAATCCTAGAATGTTAGGCTGGAAATAAGGTCAGTTCATCCATTTAAACCTTAGAGTGAAAGCTTTGATCAGTTACACGATATTATATGCACTAATCATAAGTGAATCATTAGTTTTTAAGCCTCTATCAGAATAACATACAAATGGATGCTTTAGTAAATAATTCCCACATCTGTAAGTAATGAAAATGATCATTTCCATCCCTTTTTCTCTCACAAAGCATATACCATGTGTTCATAGGTACTAGTAATAAAATTATAATTTTCACAATACTCCTCCACCATTCTAGGGAAACATCAGAGTATAAACCCTGATTAGGTGAACTATGAGGAATATAATTCTTTCCATGACTATGATATATTGGATGACTTCCTAAGTAATGATCCCAGACTAAAATTTGAATTCAAATCATATTTATGTCCCATTATCTCTATGTTTATTTGACCATTGAGACCCAATCATTCCCATGGGTAGTCCACTCTACCACATCCATTATTAAACTGAGAAATCAAGCAAACTATATGGATTTGGATTCCTAAAATAACCAGGATATATAGGATGAATTTCCAAGACTCGATCCTAGAATAAAAATGGTAATCCAACTCCAATTTAACTCATGTTATTTCTATGGAATTTCAACCAACAAAACTGAAGCATTCCAATGGGATGAACACTCTACCTCTTCTATCATCGAATTGAGAAATCAACTAAACTACGATGAGTCTGATTCATTTTATAACTAGTATACACAGGATGCCTCCCTAAGGCCCATGATCTACAGAAAATATATTTTGTTTTGTCTTAGTACATATATCCTACATCAATATGTAATGATTTTCATTACTTCTTTCCAATTTTGTCTCACACCTATCAAAGCTCACATGAGCTTATGGAATTGCAATAATCATAAAATTTTCATCATCAATATACATTCCTTATGGAAATGTAATTATTTGATCCCAGAATTTAATGATGAAAAGCTCTCCATATGAGGACATCTACCTTGGGAATAGTGCCAATGGAGTGCATGAACTATGATAACCTTGATTCTTACAACAAATATGATACATATGATGCATTTCCTAAAGGTCTAAGCTCAAATAGGCTCCCACCTTTGTGTAGGTCCTCCATGACTCTGACATGTCAATAATTGGGACCCAATCATTAACATGTGATGATCAGTCTACTTAATCTATTAGTGGATTAAGAAACTAAATGAACTATGATAACTCTGATCCTCTCCATAATTAGGATACATAAGACATCTACCTGGAAATTGTTCTTGAATAACTGACACCACAGAGAAATCATATATTTTCTATATACATGAGGTTAAACTAAATTTATCAAAAGACTATGTGGGGTTTTATTTCTATCATAACCAGGATACGTTGGATTCTTCATAATTGCTCAATCCTCTCCTTAGAAAATTAATTGTCTCCATGCATGGAAACACATTCCCATGATCTATGTTATATGGCCTCCACACATAGGTAGCCTATCAGTGTTGGGAAATTTATGAATAACCTCAGATACATACTTATGGATTAACTAAACTAACCATAGTATTTTTCATAAGAAAGACAATGAACATGTTATCATTTTTTAGGGAAACTGCTCCCAAATTGGGATTAGTAAGAGATTTGGGAAAATATATTAAATATAATTGTGAGTATCAGGGTAGGAAATAATTCCCCCAAAAAGGGTGAGATGAGACCTACTTATCATCACCTTGACCAATGCAAGTACCCAAGAGAGATTGGCCGAGAATACCCAAATGAATTACTTGTATTGGAAGATAGGTCTATACCAAGTTATAGATGATGGAACCATTGAGATTTTTTGTATGGGTATCAATGGTAACATGATGTTCATTATTGTTCACTACATAACCCCCTACACACAATTACCCATCGGGTCCAACCGATCTCAATTTAATGGGTGTTTCTAATCAAATACCTTTCATAAAAAATGTCTTAAATGAACTGAATATCTAAAATAACAAATGATTTTTTATTATCAATTGAGACATTTCATCTAAAACGAATATAAAAAACAAAAAATTTTGAACTTGATGTGAATCTCATAAATAAAAAACATTAGTTGTTATCCATTGGGAAATTTTGATTATACCCAATTTGAAAACAAATGTGGAAGGCTTGACCTGAATCTCTAACAAACAACTTTGGTTTTAATATCCGATGAAAAAAAATGATGTAAGATAGAAATAATCTAATTGATAATCCACTATATATGAGGTTATAAAGAATTAAGGCCATACTTTATTTTATATGTTCATAAAATCAGAATGAAGGTATCAGGAATAAAAGAAAAAAAATTAACCATTCATATCTGATTGAGCATACTATACCTATTATATTTAACTAATCGGTAACCATGTTCTTTGTTACCTGTGAAACTGCAGATACTACTCTCAACACCTTGAATCAAGACAATGTCTTCCACATCCAATGATTTAATCAATAAATAACCTATGGATGTAATCCTCATGGGTCAAAAAATGATCTCACCTTCTTGATAGCTCCAATGTTAGGTGGTAAACAAGATGTTATGAGAGTACCTCCCATGTGGTACAATCCTAAACATGGATTCTACCGATGAGGTTCTCTAAGCAATGAAACTAGTTAGACTGCATCATGTAGGGAATGATGAAGCATAGACAGATGTACCCATCGCCACCACTATCCACTTCAGAAGATTATACCTAGAGTGTGAAAACTATCAACTTCAATCTCTGATGAATGTGGACCAATGAGTTAAATATGGAACTCCTCCAGTTCAGGTACCACAGAGGAGGGAACTAATCAACCACCATCTCTATCATGATCACAATGGTACCAACTGGCCACCTGCTGAGGGTGCCACTCGATACGATGACCCCTCTGACCCCCATGAATGAGATGAAAGGAAGTTACATCAGGCGATGAAGGTTCTATATAACCAACGGTGGGTTCATATCCCCACTCTTACTAGTAATGTCTTCTGGTATATTCCAGCAGTAAGTAGTGATCAAGCTCAAATTCCAACTCACTCTAAACAACTCTCCAGTCATATTCCACAAAATCCATGGTGGTTGTTCATAAACCTACCCCCATGCTTGTACCCCAGTAGCATATTTTGTTGGTATATAGAAGAAATAAGTGGTCAAATATCTCCACATCAATCAATGACATATTCTTATATATAGTAGGGATAAAAATGTGAAGTCTTATATCTCTACACACACTTTTCTAGAATTCACATATATTTTAGAAAAAACTAAAAAATCCAAAAGAATATTTCAACCCAATTATAGATGATGGGATAAGCGTGTATTCCTATCCCCATAGTCTAAGAATATCAACACTCTGATCATTACAAACAAGTGTAGGTTCTAAAGCAAGATCAAAATATTCCCCTCATCCTAGAGGACTATCATCAAATTTTGATAAAGGAAATAGTGTCGATCCAGGCTTATAATACAAATATAAATGACTCACACTAGGGGATAATAGTAAATTCCATAAGATAAGGGAACATGAATATCGTAAAGGTCTGGTGACATATCCCAATATCCCATGTTCGTGAATATATCCCCATTCAAGATAATGCTAAAAAATTGTGAGGGTCACATGCCTTAGTACATTCTTATTTTCCTATCAAACAAGTATAGTGGCATACTCCAAAGTCCTAGGATCATGCATATATCCCCATTATAGATGGGGTTTACCAACTGATAGTAGCATAAGCCAAAATATAGGATCATATTTTTATTAGTGAATCTAGGTTGCATATTCAAACTGATCACAAAAGCCAAGCACATAATCCTAATTATTCAAACGAATGATTGTACCCATATCATTCCATGGAATCAAAAGAAGGGGCTCATATCCCTTTTCCATTTTGGAAATCCATCAACATATTCCGTCAGGGAGTGTATATTCAGGCCAGGTTTTTATTCCTCTTCTAACTAGGGATCACTAAGTGAGGTTGGAACATGCCTCTGCGTAGACTCATATTCCTACCAGGAGAGGCCATCAATATATTCTAAAGGATTTATATTGGGCTCGTATTCTCATCATGATAAAGGCTCACCACGTGAGAATGGTACATGGCTCAGGGTAGGTTCATATTCCTTTCAATAATTATATATATTATTGGTATATTCTTGAAACTTCTCCTTAGTGCATGCATATTACTACATCGCAAAATGGTAATAAGAATGATTCAATAACCATTATAGAAGCGGATCATTTCCTTACATGGTTTTAAATAGTAGTTTGGCATATTCTATCAATAAAATTTATAAATATCCATATTCCCAATTTTATATATAACAGTGTCCTTGAGGCCATTCATGACACATTTCATAGTCCATAAGAGTATGTTACATCTTCAACTAGTGTAGAATATAATTATTACTGTGATAGTCATCCATGTGGTGTTGTGGATATGGATCGTTTGGACTCCACTCGAGACATCCACCATGGTCAACCTCCCCATGGACAATGAATTCATACCCTTTCCCAATCACCTGGAAATAGAGAGGTGTTCAAAACTATGCCATATTTTTATAGAGTAGTTCCCGAAACATCATGGTCAATTGTGTATGGTTCCCCATCAAATTCTACATGCACTCAAATCAATTCATCATGTTACCTTAAGAATAATCCTTTATGGTATGATCATATGGAGGCATGTTAGTCTGATGAATAGTATGACAACATTGATACATGGAGCAAGTTATCTATAAACAACCTCTCTATAATATTTTGGCCCCTCACCAATTCTGTCTATGTGATACGAATTACGCTAGAAAAGGATTGCGTGCCTTATTTATGGGAAAATATATGGGATACTAATAAATGAATAAAGGCTCCAAATCTCCCATTCAAGGATTTGAGTGTCATCTTCAGACAATCAAGATACATTGTTGTGACCTAAACCAAACAGCTATATCCATGGTCTTGGATCCAAATCAGAAAAAACAGAGTACAAATATGAAACACTCTTTTTGTCCTTTCATTGTGACCATTTAAAAGTTGATCTCAGAAGAAATAGTATGCATTTATATTTGAGGGTGGGTAATGAATGGAGTGATAAACTTTTATGTGAAATTGGAACACCCGAACCCATATGATTCGGTGTCCAGTAATGTTATAACCTGTTGAAAAATCAGGGGACACGGTAACACACTAGCCAGTTGGTCACTACAGCAGAATGATCCCACATAAATGATATTTATAGATCACGAAATGATGTAGAGGGTATCCAAAATGATAGAAATTAGTTCCCCCTGATACAATGATAATGAATTTCAGACACAGAAAAAAATATTGCAATCATCTCGATAAATTACCGAAAATAATGGTTCTCATCATGGGCTTCCATCACACCCATCTCTTATACAAGCACAACTATGCCAAATCAAATGAGCCTCTGTAGCATTTATCATAGAGCCATCCCCTAATGGACATTCCCACTATGAGAGTTGAATATATACCACATAATCCACCCCTTGAATCAAAAATTACTTAGAGCATTAAATACATATCCCCGAAAGATGAAAATATACCCCAGCCTAATAGGTTATGGGATTTAATATCTCAATCACTATATCCAAGTTCATCATCAACTAAGAGGGTCCTAGAGGAATCAGAAAGGATTACAGATCACCCCCATCATTCAATAATGGAGTAATTTATATCTCAATTTACATACCAGGAATCACCATATCGCTAATTATAATCATTGGATCCTCAAAAACAGGATTAGTTAATTCCAATTACGGCCTAAAATAACCCCCAATCCCCAAGACATGGAATTTTCATCATCATCATCACTATAGATAGAATCAGTCTTCTCTAGGATAGGAGTAAAAGTTTAATAGTTAGCATCCAACCTATTCCTCATACTACCAGGTAATCATATACTATTCAAGGCATGTTCAACAATAATAAATAAAAACCCCCATCAAGGTCACTATTCATATGTTGAAACATGAGGAATATATGGTGAGGGAGATCAAACCCCAATGGGGTTATAATACAAAATGGCATAATTCTTCCATGGGTTTTAATAACACAACCTCGATAAAGAAATCATTGAATCAGCCTATTTTTTCGAATGTAATGGAACAAATACCATTGCCTAAAATTCATCTTTAAATGAATTCACTATCATTATGAAAGACATTATGGATCAGGACAGAAATGTAGAGTGTCAAAACATAGAAAATGTACCCCACAGGGAGGGTGATCTGGATGCACTAACCAAAGATACATGGCCCTAGAGCTAGATATGCCTCCAAAAAATGGCACCTCTAAATAATGAGTTTCCACCACCTCAGTATAACACTTCCAAATAAAACAAGAAAGGTATGGATACATCCCAATCATCACCTAGAAGTGTTGATGTTCCTTACTTGGGGTATCAATTTTCATAATGTGAGAGTGAACTAAAAATAATAGGACCACTCAATGAAGAGATAGTCATGGGTAATATCCCCACAAGGTATCATCTTTAAAATAAGGATAATATCCCTCCACCCTTAAGGGAAAATCCACAAGTAAAAGCATCATCTAAGCATAAGACATGCTATGGATCTATGACTCTAGCCTACACAGACAAAGAAGTTGAAAATGATCATGACTTCCCCCCATTATGCTGAAGATCCCTCCATCAATAAGGAAATCATTATTTTCTATGCTGAATCAAGAATCATTAATAGATGGGGGAAAACCACCTCATTGGCCCTATCTGATCTTTGTTGGTGGGAGACATCAAGAAAAGTAGTTTTAATGAAGATATTTGACTATATTGATTCCCTGGACACTAGAATGGATGGTATAGAAGGGATATGTACACATATGTATCCTGAGAAGAAGACATATCCCGAGTGGGTGGATGAAACATTATGTCCACAAATATTTGGAAATCAAACATTCTCTACATTTGACAGTGCAGGAGACCATGGAAAACATATCAAAAAGTTCATATCCCAATGTAGAATAATGTTGGGATGTTGAGATCAAAAGGAGGAAACAATGTTGTGGTGTTTTGTACATACTCTAATAGGGCCAAGCGTTTTTTGGTAAAGAAATATGCTAGTAGGATCTATTGTGAGATGGGAAGACCATTCTTGTCATTTTCTTTACATGTCTAGATACATGTTAAGGAAAACAACAATAATCGACCTAAATAACTACATGTAATGTGAAAATGATATGGACTTTGACTTCATAAAAATGTGGAAATGTTTTACCAATTCACTCAACATATCTCTTTCACAAGATAGACTGATAAAACCTTTGGATGAAAATATTAGGGATTTGTAATAGACACCTCTGATTCTAATGAATCATCAAAGTGGATTCCAAGAGTTCACAAAAATGGATCATTGTTTGGAAGAATCCATTTGGGGAACATGATCCAAATATCTAATCATTCCCATAGAATAGGTGAAAATATCATGCAAAGGAGATGTTGTAGCTAACACTCTCAAGAAAGATGTTGTGCCAATTCAAGAACCTAGTAGGCCCTGAACATCCCCACACCTCCTGTAAAGTATAAAAACATACAAAATTTTCCTCACACATAAGAAACAATATTTCAGGGTTTCACAAGATTTGAGGATCTAATGAACACGGCATACTATATCCAGAATGAAAAAATACTAGGTGTTTTCTTAGAAATCATAGATAATAACATACTTTTGATCCCATAACATTGGAATCCTAATGAGGCCAACATCCCTGAATGTTTGGAATTCTAGCCATTCCGTAGAAGGATGAGTCATAATATACTGGATTTTTTCATCTTCAATGATGATATACAGGGAATGGTTGATTTTTTATTGGTGGAGCAAGAAAAACCCCAGAGCAGGTGGCCTATATAACCATTTTCTGGTCAGAAGAAAATGATCGATGGTAAAATACTTCGGCCTAGTTTTTGGAAATGTTATAAAAAGGTGACTCAAAAATTGGTTGATTGATCCTATTCCACCATGAAACCACAATTTCATATACTCTCAATAGATAAACAACCTAAGAAGGAGAAATTTATTTTGTCTCCCAAAGGTGGGCATGATCAATATAGGTTGGATAAACCATATGAGGATGAATTATGTTATGATCCAACACATTCCCTAAACCTTACTTATTTTTCCTTACAACATCTGAAACATATGCAATTTCCCACCAAATAGAATCCTCATTAGAATAGTAGATAATTTCTAGTTATATAAATATGGTACATTTGGAAGACCCATTCTTAGATGATGAACAAGCCTCAGAATATGAATTCTATGCATATAACCAGGTAATGAGAGGCCACATGTGCAGGAGATGAGAATACAAGGGGAAACATGGGCATCTTTAGACCCAATATTTTTGTCTAGTACCAACAAAGGCCACATATGCAACTGTGATCCATGGGATGGAATTCTAGTTAACCTAGTAAAGGAATGTGGGTGTCTCATAATCCTCTAGTTTTCATCCACATAAAATTATCATCCATGACTGCCTATTGGGGGTTCAATTTTCTTTCCATCCTAGATAATAGAGAAGGCTGGCCCGACCTGTAATGTGGGAAGACAATATTACCAAGAGCACTACAAATATACTAGGATCATCAACTTCAAATACCTCAGTTCATTATCAAAATTTCTTGGACCAACCCAATATAGGGAAGTATTGACCACTAAAACAAAAGTACGACATTGTGAAATAGTTGAAAATTTTCCTTGACAAGCTATCCATAATGAATGTGCTTCTGAAATTAAAATTACTCTGAGAGTCAGGAATTGAAGCCCTCTAGAGACCACTAGAGTTCATGACATAACTCTTTGATGATACATTTTATCTAGTGGATAACATGCATCATAATTTCATGTCTCTATCTCATTCGCTGACTATGATTATGAAGATGTCATTTAATGGAACATCAAACACCTATGTGTCTCAGGAATAATCAATGACATCAATATCCAAATGGATCTAATTAAAAAGGCTCTTGAGATCAATTTCATCCTAGTTATAGCCCTCCAATTTTTGGGATATATTGAGGGAGACCTATCTCCAACAATACTGACCATTCAAGGGTGTTATAAGAATCATAAAATACCACTTGGAAATATCAACCCCAAATCTCGGTTTGTGGAACTGACATCTACTATTGATTTTATGGTTATCCAATAAGAAACAATTATAATGCCCTTCTTGGAACCCCTTGGATTGGAAATCACTAGGTGGTACCTTCGACAATCTATAAGTGTCTAAAATACCTCATTGATGGAAAATTCATAATATTACATGGTGAGAATACTCTATTCGAAACTCATGGAGCCACAATTGATGATGCTAATTTCTACAATAGGGGATAAAAGAAACCAATAGTTGATGCTGATATAGAATTTATATTCTCAGATTCCATGGGAACTACACCTGTGAATCCCTGGAGTATGCTCAACAATTACTATGTTCTCCCCATAAATACAGTCGAGGTAAAAGGTCTAGTATTGGAGGTCTATGCCCGTTATGTCCCTTGTGATATTGTCAAAAAAAATATCTCTGACATCTCCATACACCATAAAAAATGATAGGGGATGATAATTCCACTTCAAATGGCCTCCCTCTCCCATACAGTTATGGAAAGACCCTGAGATTTCCATATTCATTTGAGAATGAATCCATGAAATCAGAGATTGAGGAATATGAGGATGCCCTCAAGAAATCTCCTTTTGTATTCGAGGAAGGTATCCCCGCCACTAATTATGAGATTAGAAAGGTAAATAATTGAATATATGTGGAACTGTGAACAGCATTGATTAGTTCATCCATGTCCCTTTATGAAAAAGTGATATACATTTCATTTCTAAAGAAACATCGATATGTTTTTTCTTGGAACAAACCCAAAATGATCCGGCTGAATCCAAATGAGAATACTGACCAAATCTCTCTACCTAATAACATTGAGGCATCCAGTAGGAATCAAATAGAATGATCCCTTACCAAGACACCAATATTGCATTGAAATTGGATAGGTTGATTGAATCCAACTTTATTCTGGAAGTGCAACAACAAAGATTTATCACCGACACCATCCCCATCAAGAAATATAATGGAAAATTTAGGGTCTTAATTGATCTCATAGATCATGATCAATACATTAAAATGGAATATTCCTCATTTCTGATCACCTAACTATTTATCGATGAATCTGCTAAATTCTAATCTCTTTCCTTCTTTAATGGGTAGTTGGGGTACAATCAGATCAAGATGGCCCTTGAAGATAAATAATCCATTGCATTTAGAGCACCGATGGGAAAAAAGTTTTATTAAGTCATGCAATTTGGATTAAATATCACTGGTGCCACATAACAATGCACCATGCATCATATTTATAGGATATTACTGTGAAGGATAACCATATTTCAGGTCAATGACCTGGTTGTTAAATATCGAATGTGTTGTGATCATATCATGAAAATTAAGAAAAACGTTGACACCATAGTCTAATGATGTATCCACTGAAATGTTATTTTGGGTTAACATTCTTAATGATTCATAGTTTTTTTAGAATGCCACCATGACATCATGGGTTTCCCACAATAGAAAACTACTATTTAAGCAATACGACCCCAAGAAATCTCAAATAATTGAGGGCCTCCAAGAGAACCTCAACTATGTCCGACGATTCATATAAAATTTGGATGAAAAATTTCTCCCCTTCACGAGGATAATGAAGAATGGAATCTTCGATCAATGGTATGAATAATTCCAAGAATCCTTCGAGAGTCTCAATATTTACTTACTACACCAACTGGTTATAATTCCTCTGGTGGGAGGGCGACCACTCATCCTATACATGGACTACATGGAGCACCCATTGGGAAACCTCCTCACACAAAAAGAAAATATGTGGAATTTGATAATAATGTCTACTACCTCACTAGGACAATGCTAGGTACTGATATCAAATTAAATAATGTCGAATGAACATGAAACACTCATATTCTTTGTGCAGATGTAGGAGAATTACTTATAGTACCATGAAGTCTATTTTTCCTCTCATATTGATCAACTAATGTACATCCCCAACTACATAATTCTAACTATGTTCTTGGAAAAATGGTTAGTCATTCTATAGAAATATGACAATCATTTCACATCATAGAAGTTACAGAAAAGGGAAATCCTTGGTTGATTTCCTCGCAACACATCATTCCATAAAAAATACATTGAAAGACTTAGAGCTTCTAGATAAAGAGGTATTTATGGGTATGATACTCCCTATATAGAGGAAATTTACATTGATGGAACCTTTTAGAGTCACATTGGACTACGTATGGAAATATCGAGAGTCAGGTGAGTCTGTCTGGGGGTTGTGTTTGTCTTTTCAGATGAACATGTTTTTTCATACTCCTTATCAATATCCAAAGGTTGAACAAATAATGAGGAAGAATACCAAGACCTCATTTATGTGTCGGAGCTATCCCTACAGCTTCACATAGCATGCCTAAATATCAAAGGGGAATCCAAACTAGTGATAAAGTAGACCAATGGTGAATATGCTATTAAAAAGGGGGAACTTCTCCCTCCACTATCTATTTCATGGGACTAATGGAAGGGTTTCTTTTTTATCCTACAATGCCTCACGTTCCCAAAAAATATAATTTTCATGGAAACGCACTGGTTAATGTAGCCACCATCCTTACCAACCCTGGTAAAGAGGAAGCATGATTCATTATCAAACATCAAATAGTGGTCTCATTAGTCATTGTATGTGACATGGAATATATCAATCATTTCCACACCACCTCAAATAATGATGAACCAATAAACACCTAGGGATGGATATTTCACATAATAATTTATCTCTAAAATGGTACATTCTAGAAAGAGTGAGCTAAAAGGGAACCGATTCGATGATTTGCAACAAATATCTCCCTACAAGATGATCCACATGTGAAAAACTCCTTATAAAAGTGAGGCTTTGATGTTATCCTCCTTAGGTTAATATTAGAAGGATATATTTCAACCATCATGGATGAAGTCCATATAGGCTCTTATGGAACCCATCATCCTGGGACCAATATCACCCATGAAATCAGAAGATTGGGATATTATTGGAAAACCATGATATAGGGCTATGGGGAATTCACCAAGAAATTTCATGTGTTCTAGATCCATGAAAAAGTCATCCATTATTCCCCATAGTTTCTATTGATAACTAAATATTCCTAGCTATTTTCCCTTTGGGGAATTGATGTTGTCGGACCATATCCTCCAACCATAACTTTGTTGTTCTAAAACATCTACCAACTTATTTTCCAAATGGTCTAAGGAAATATAACTCACGTAAGATGGGAAGAAGATCATAATCAACGTCATGAAGTCCGATATCAACACCATGTGAGAGGCCCCTCACACAATATTGATAGAATATGACATCAAGTCCTATTCTACGATGTTGAAGAGTCTGTAGCAGATGTACAATATCAAGTCTAATCACTCATATAACTATCAAGAAGTGGAAAATGGGTATATATATATCTTGAATATGACTCCATAAAATATATTCTATTTGAAGTTCAATTAAGATAAGAAGTTTGGGCTTGACATGATCCTCCATGCACTATGGGTTCACGTACCACCTTCTGTACTAAGACACAAGAAAAACCTTACTCTTTAGTGTATGAGACTGAGGTAGTGTTACACATAGAGGCCCAGAATCCTTATCTCAAATAGCTGTTTGTAGATATCACTCAGGTGATGAGTAATCACAAAAGTGATGGGATTAATTGGAATAAATATATGAGAAAAGGTTGTACACACTACACAACCCCGAGGTCCATTAAAATTAGATCACATGATTCTTTAATAAAAATTTTCTCCTTTGTTCAATACTCTGAGGGAGAACCAGTGATAACTCTCAAAACCCCAATGATTTTGTGAAATATACCCCCGAAGATGGAACCCAAAGGGGAAGGTCCTTACATCACACGTATTTTCAATCATAATAAAGCCTACTCGTTGGCCCTGATGGATGGGGTGCATTTCACAAAACCCACCAACATGATATTTCTCGAGAAAAACATTATATATGTGTATTCATATTGGAATCCCCATTATATTTTTCCCTTAAATTTATATTTACCACATGATATTAAAATGTAAGATGTTTTTTCTACTAGAAGACATTGAAATATCATGGTTGATGTCATCTACCTCAGACATTAAACTACCTGGGTTTTCGAGAAATATGTTTATATTTATTTGTACCATCACATGATATGAAGTCACAACTGAAAATAAATTATTTTGTTGAGACACTGTATTCCTTATCATTTTTTATTCCCATAGGGAGATTCGTGTCCTTACCAAAAGATGTTAAACTACATAGGCAATGTCCTTTCTACATGACATTAAACATCACAGATTTTCTAAGAACTACATTATGCATGATTATTTTTTTTAAAGTGGAAAAAGGTACACCTAGAACATATAACAATTTCCAGCCACTCCATGATACAAAATTCCCCTGTCATGTCATGATTTCCTCTACATGGTGAGTGGAACCCTTGATATTCCTTTTTTCTCACACAAATCTCTCTTAACATGATCTTAGGAATTGAAATATGGTATTCTCTCCATGAACTAGGAATGGAGTAAAATTATTGGTCAATCATGGTACTAAATTAAGGACCATAAAATACACACCATGAGTCCTTCCAACATGATATTAAGCTTAACAATTATTTTCCTTGTCACATTATATAAAACAACACTGTTCCATATGAACAAAATTTGGAATGATTTGTACCATCATAGGATATATAGTGACACAAGGATATCTAATCCTATTCTAAACTACAATAGTCTATGAAAACAAGTACCACTTCTCTATATGTTCAAGAACTATGAAGATAGAGCTTCTCAATCAAAAACTTTGTGTGACATGATTTCTATCCTCACCAGATATGTAGTGATTCCAAAATTTCCAACACTGAGCCCAACCACAATAGAAAATTATGAGAGTACCCCCTATTTTTTTATGTGATAGACCTATGTAGTGAACTCCATTTAGAACTATGTGTGGATTGATTCATACCACTATGGGATATGTAGTGACACCCATAATACCATTCATTATCCCGACTATAATATTACCATTTCATGTTGGGGGACGCACATTCTCACAAAATGTTGTAAAACAACGTGGACCTTTATAGCTACATGTGGTTTTATTCTCATTATCATTCGATACATAGTGACACCCAGACATCCCACCTTGCACACAACTAGAACATTATCATTCTTTCACATCGGTCTATCTTTATCTTCTCCAAATAATGATAAATTTTATTGGAATATCTTTAACACATGAAATTAAAATATAATGAAAACAGCTTGGTCACATTAAATTAATGTTTTAGGAAATGAATGTCTTGGTCACATATAATTAAAATAGGACAACAAATACTTCATTACAACATGATGTTAAACTGAATGTAAAATTTCCTTACAATATGAAGTTAAACATAAAGAATAAATGAAAATCCCCATCATACGATGATGAATTATGAAGGACATCACCCATAATCATCCATTATTAGAGGACCATAAGGGCCTTACCTCGATCAACTAGTTTAAAGGTTCATTCCTCCATCATTTAAATCACTTCAATGAAAATACCACACTTCCTGTCTCAAGCTCCTTCAGTCATCATCAATCATTCATAGCCCATGGAATAGAAAAGATATCTCTTTATTTGGCCATGTTATTGATGTATAATGTCTTAGACGCACCAAATATAGACATCTTGGACCAATATACAAGGATTTATAATTATTGCGAGCATGAAATCATTATAGAGGATGTCAACACCTATGTCTATTTTGGGTTATCCCTAACATGATTGACCCATATCATGACACATGACACATGACCCATGAACATCAATGTATAATTTAATACACCTTAATATCCTACTCAAAAGGGTGTTGGGGTACTCTTGGCTTTGGTTATCCTAATTAGGTTCTCGTGCAACATCTCCTATATTAGCTCCATTATGGTCACATCCCTAAAAATCATAAACATAAGTCAAATATTTGTGACCTTAAACTCTAGCCAATGCAGTCCAAATCATAAAACCATAAACTACTAGTGAAAGAGAAAACAATGTGTCATGTTGGTTACCCACATATGGTGTCCTAAATAAATTCATGTCTTCACTTGAAACACTATTAAACTCCAAGGATTAGGGAAAAAGATAGAGCACAAATGAAGAATGCATAAATATGATATGGATTACTTTCTAGACATAATAAGAGACACACGATTCTCGTTAAATCCCTATTTGTGAAAACATTTAGATTAATGAGTTTTCATATCTTCTTGTCATGATAATGTGATATGTAGGTGAAAGTACAACTTTTTAGTTTCTGGAACACTTATTGAATCATACATTTTAAATAAATCACACATAATGAGTTATAGTGTCAATGGTCATCAAGAATCTTTAATATCCATTGGAAATGAAAATTGATCTCTCTACATGGACATCATATTAATGGATAAGATCTTAGTCCCACTAAGTAGAGGCCTCATGGCCTTGTATAAAGGGTTTTCTAATTCTCATCAACATGACATCACAATGGGGGAAACCGTCACCACGTTATATTTTCTGTCATCCCTAGTAATACTTTCCCATATTATTACTCATAACATGAGAAATTTGGATCATGATTTACAATCTCCATAATGGAATATTCAAGATGATTCAACACCCTTGATTATAGGTCACTTTGTTTTGTTGCATTTTTCTAAGAAAGACAACAATACTCTATTCCCAAACTGTTGATGGACAACATTAATTATTTGAAACCATAAGGCATATGGATCAATGTTTAAAATATAGATATAATTTTCCATTATGTTCTAGAACCCGTCCTGGTTAGTTTAATTTCCATACCCAACTTTTTATATTGATTCTTGAGTCTTCAAAAATCTTTCATATCCCTTGGAAAGGAAATGAGATCTCTCAATTCGGTCGTGCGATTGTTACTGAAGGGACTAGACCCACCAATAAATGATATCATCGCATATTTAGAATGGGTTTCTAATCCTTGTGATCCCCAAAGACCCCATTCTAGATCCAAACACATCATATTATCATGGGACATACCTGAAATTTCTTCCCATCTCATTTTCCTAGAGAGAAGCATTTGGGTTATGACTTACATCAACCTCATACCAACTATCCAGGTGGACCTATTATCTCTAGTATTTCACCCTTAAACTTATTTGTCCCTTATATCGTACACGACCCTTGGAAAAGTGTGTATATCATCTTTTCTTATCAATGATTTCTATTCATAAGGTATTTTACCCCCCAACTAATAGAATCTCCTCCTTGCAATGAAGGATCTCCAATCCTTAGGATCCTTAGAAACATCATTGTAGAACCAAGCACCTTTGTGCATTTTTGGGTCATTCCTAGTATGACATCCCCAAATCCCATGAGCATGCATAAGGTTTGATCTAAAATAACAGAAACTACAACACCTAAAATGTCTGAGGTAAAAGACCCCAGTCTAAAAAATTTCAAAGGTCCAAGATAAGAGACCATAAACTAAAACACATAAAAGGATAGAGATAAAAGACCTTAAACTATAAAAAATAAATTATTTGAGCTAAAAGAAAATAAAATACAAGAAAATCCAAATTCATATCCAAAATAACTTAAACTAAAACAACTCAATGTTTCAAGATAAAAGACACTAAATATTATCACATAAAAGTTCATGTAACACCCCGAGATTTTATGAAAAATATTCTTTTCATTAATGTATTGTGTTGTACGCTACACCAAAAGGATCTTGCACAACACGCATCCTTGACTTGCCTTGCATTACACGCAATCACGACCTTCCTCGATAGCGTGTGTAGTACGCAATACCGAGTTTCACTAAACAACGATATGCTATTAAAATATTAATAAAACTAGCCGTTATGAATAGTAATAACCACTTTTTCAAATTTTGTAAATTTTATTTTTCAAAATGGATTTCTTTTTTGGATTCGGAATATCGAAATTAGCTTAGGGTGAAATTTTTGTACTTTTTGGATAACTTTCATATTCTGATGAATAGTGAAAATTACTAAATTTTAATTAAAAACAACATTTTTAATAGAAATATTTAATAGTGATAAATTATTAATTTGAGTGGTTTTAATGTATATTTAGAATATATTTTTACAATTTAAAACAATTTTGGTCATTGCATGTAATTTCACATTTAAACCAGTTATAAACAACTGTCAATCTTTTGATAGTTATTATCTCCTAAAAACACGCTATTTGTTTTGACGACGGGAATTACTTTTTTTAAATTATTTAATGTAAATGATATGTTTTGAATTTGATAAAATGGACATCATTTTTTAATTAATAATATCAAATATATCTTAGGCCTAATTTTTGGTATTTTTCTGGAAACTTTCATTTTTTGATGAATAGTGAAACCACTAAGTGGTAGTTAAAAAACTGATTTTTTTCATAAAACTTAATTTTACCGCTTCTGTGAGTGGAATTTCAAAGATACAAGAAAAACGGTTAATATCAAGGACTAAAATGTGGTTCAATGAGATGAAAATAATTTTCTGTGAATAGTAACTTTTTAATTTTTTTACCAGGGTTAAAAGTAAATAGGGTAATTAAGGGTGAAAATGATATTATTATTACCCTAACACATGTCCTAATTCTATTGGATAAGTTTAATTCGACCAAAAACAACCTTATGAATAAAATATGACCATTTATGCCCACTTGGATTAGATTAGGACATTTATAATTAATTTATTTAAATAAGTGTTAAAATAGTTAAAGTCAAAGCTTAATAAGTAAATAATTTTTAATATAGGGTTATACATAAGATAAATTCGACTATAAATATTAATTATAAAGATAAAAAGATTTCCTACATAATAATGTTTTATTTTTAATTTTTAGACATTAAATAATTTAATTTATTTATGACACAACGATGATGTAGTAATTATCTTATTAATGAAATATTGACATAATCGATGTTAAAAATACCCAAATAAATGTAATTTGAGACTTTTTATGACTTAAATTAATTTTCTAGGTTAATATGACATTCTATTGTTGTTATACGTAACTTGGTTAGAACTTATCATTCTGTTATGAATTTCATAAAACTCATGTACCAAATAGAGTCAAAATTGACAAAAATTTGTTTTTAAAACAAATATTATATTATTAATTGTTATTTAATTCCTAAAAATATAAGGTTCGTCCAAATGACTTATATAAGGATATATATATTAATAATAAACAACTTTGGGTTCTTTTGGCTTGATATAGTAGGTTTATTAACCTTATAATGTAAGAAAACAAGAAGACACGGTAAAAGTTAGAATTATCTAACTTAAAGTAAAATCTAAACGATAAGGTTAACATTGATACCTAAACTTGTCTAAATTATATTGGATGAGAGGCTTTAGACCCATCCCAACCTTATCTTCTAAATAAATCAATTTGGAGCTATTTAAAACCGAAATTTCCTTTATAATAAAATAATATTTTTAGTTTTCCCAAAGGTGCCCCTCTCTTCCCTTATAAAAGGGCACCTCCTCCCTCTCCTCCTCACACCAATTTGAGCATTCAAGCTCGGACAACCCCTGAAAAAATCACTTATCCACTTCCCTAGTATCATCCTAGAGGTCCTGGTCTTCTTCAAAGACCATACATAGTTCTTTAAGAGGAGGTTAAAAAAAGGCGCATCAAAAAGATGTAATATCCATTACCGATCTTTTTCAACTTCTTTCTTCTTCAACTTCTTCTTCTTTAGTTGTTTCATGATAAAGTAATAACATCAGTATTTATTATATACTTATATGTTATTATAAATATGAAACAACTCTAATTAACCTTTTATCCATCCTACAGAAAAAGGAAATCACCGCGCGTGCGTACGTACGGAATACCGTCTCCACGCCGTGGTGTAATCTATTTTCCGCCACCACCTTAATTGGGTGGGTATAATGGTTTAACGAGTAACTATATATGATTATTATAAAGTGATATTTATACTGAAATAGTATACATACACTTCAACACAAGTTAACGATCATGAGAACGATATCATCACTCGTGCGTACGTACAGACTACCGTCTCCACGACGCGATGAGATTCATTCTCCATGTAAACCATTTAGGAATGATTATAAAGTATATATATGCAATAATAATGAAATATATGAAATTATAAGTTACTTTATTTCTGTATATACGTATGTCATCTACATACTTCCATTGATGTCAATAAGGAATGGAAATCAGCGTTCATGCGTACGTATAGACTACCGTCTCCATTAACGGTGTGTTTCATTTAATTTATCTATATATTATATATATTTAGATATACTGAATATATATGATATATAAATCATGTTTTATATTCTGGAAGTAATTAAATCATGATTTAAGTAATAATAATGTCAAGAACAACAAGTCCAAACACCTACGATAAATGAAATGATTTTACCCAAAACACTTATTTAACATGGAATTTACAAAAGAACGGGTAATATAAAGTAATAAGTGAACCATATATGATATCATAACAATGAATATGATTCTGCAATAAGTTAATGACATTATTTAAATCATTATACAAGAGGTTAAGACACTTATGAAGCAAATCAGACTTAAGGTAAGGGAAAATATCGCAATCTCATTTTTTATCCGAGATTGTTTATACTTTGAAATTTACTGGGGAGTATTTTATCATCCAAATCCATGATTCATCAATATGTAATATTATTTCCATCCACCTACAATTTTTTTAAATCCATTTTTACCCTTCGGTGAGTTTTTAGTAAAAGATATGAAAGGAATGTTTTTTCGTTTTTCGTACGAGGTACTTTTTGACTTTTCCGAAAAAAGTACGAGAAGAATGTTTTTTTAACTTATACTACATTAATGTATTTTTAAAACATTATTTCCAAGAGGCTTCCTTTAAAAGTTTTCATGTTTATTTTTAATCAACTTATTTTAGTTTAGAATTGTATGACATGTTATGAAAGGAAAAGTGTTTTTGAAGTAGAAAGGATATTTTCCTCAAGAATAGAGTTCAAGTGTTTTATCAAAATTATTTTCCATCTAAGATAATATATGGTTCTATTTATATCCCTAATATTACATGGATTTGATTATGTTGTGATGGAAATAATTTTATGAATTCCTTTATCTTATATGAATTGTTTTATGATGTCATGTTGTTTAAGAATCCCATTTTTATTACATGTGTTATGCAATGATGTATGATTTATGATTTTGTGGCACACATAAGAATGGTATAATTATGAGATGGGTGGGACCTATATCTCCCGCCAATGCATTGGGTAACGATTTTATATCTCATGAGATAGACATGGATGGAACGGTAGGTTATACCGGTTCAGTGAAACAGGACTGAAACGAGGAATGAACTCGGTTCAGAAAGGGACTTTGTCCACTAAGATAGTCTTGAAATTAGTCTTGACTAACAAAAAATGATTCTCTATGATTATGTGTGTATGCCACAACGTTTCATGTTTTATGTTATGATTATTGGGATTACATTTCACTGCTATGATTTATCCCATGTTATGAAATCATGATCTCTTTTGTAGGTTAAGATTTCCAAAAGATATGTTCTTATGAATATGACGTGATTGATATTTCTTTTGTTTACCCTTACTGAGCATTTGAGCTCACCCTTTTTTGTTTTCCTTTCCCCAGGACATAAATAAAGGATTTAGGTTTAGAAAAAAAGAAGATCTTTATGGGAGATGTTGAAGATATTTCACCACGATTAGAAGATTATATTCCGAGTTTCCAAAGACACTAAAATATTACGGTCCTTGTGTGTGTGTTTTTGTTATGTACTAAGTATTTCGCCAAAGTAATGTAATGTCCATGTAAGTCAGGCTTTGGGTCTCTACAGTTGGTATCAGAGGAAAGGATTAGTCAACCTTTGGAAACTAGGATGTGAGAACGTTAGTGAGATCCCTAGAGATATTTCTAAGGTATGTCGAGGGATGTCTCTAAGGATAAGTATATGTATAGGATATAGTCCTAGAACAATGGTAACAATCTTATAATTTAACCTAAGATGTTAGATATTGAGGGTACTCCCCCTTTACTATGTTGTTTTCTCTAGCATGATTTTTGCCTCTCACAGAATTATTTTTGTGTTTTAGTTAATGGAGGGAACAAGAAGGAATTCGGTTAACATTGATTCCAATGGACAAATTGGTGACTATGAGCAACAAAATTGTGTAATGCCTAGAGAGAAAGATATTGTGATTATGCCGAATCAGCCATTGCGATATATGATTAACAAGGTGAAATTTAGTGGTATTCCTAATTCATCAAATAAGAGGAAGATAGACTTTTATACATGTTCGCAAGTGGAGGAGCATAAAGAAAGGAAGATTGATATTTCTAAAGAAGGGAAGAAGAACCTCGAGGAATACCTCAAATGGAGGGACAAATGTTATCTGTGTGGAGAAAAAGGTCATAGAGTGACAGACTGTTATGGGGTTCAATGTCTTATTTGTGGAGAACATGGGCATTACCCAACTCAATGCCCTGACCTAAAAAGTTACTTCTAAATCAAAGAAGGAATTATTCCAAGACAATCATAGAAGAGGATGGATTGAAGTGTTTATGTATTGTTATTCAAGAATAATGTTGTTGAGGTACTATTATGGCTTATTAGAATATTTTTGTATTAGTCTATTGTGGTTTTCAATAATTTTATGGTACCGGTAACCATGGAAAGTGATTGAGATATTTTCAGAAAAAAGATGATATGCGCATAATGAAGGGATAAGGAAAAAATGAAATGTTTGATAGTATTCATGAGATCATGATTGATATAAAGACTAAGTATATAGAATTTTTAGGATTTTGGTATGTGGAAAGAGTTATCTTTTGACAGCACTCATGTTTTCACTGAGATTCAATGGGTATTCATTTTTCAAGAGATTACATGATTATGGTATTCACATGACTGGAATGTGACGAACAAGATATATGAGGGATAAATGATGTCATTCACGTGATCATTTTCTCTATACTATGAGCTTGGACTGAAGTATTTTAGATAAGCCTAATGATTGGAATGGTTTATGTTGGACATAAGTTATTATTGTTTAAGGATAAAACTTTTTTGATATTGTTTATGGGATGTTATAGTAATATAAAAAGGACAACCTACAGGACGGGCGACAGCCCATCGCGTCAGACAAGGCTGTGGGAATCGAACCCACAACCGAAATGCGACTGGCCTTTATCGCCTACCACTGGCCTACAGGATGTCCCTGTTTAGTAGAAACTAGTTTTATTATATTAATCAGTATGATATATGATGTATAAGTCCATTTTAGGAACCATATATGATTAATCTCACTAAAGATGGACTTATGTATTTTTTGATAACTTTTCTAACCTTTTGTTTGAGATAGATGGAATGACCCATCATTCTATCACATGATATGCTAACACATCACAAATGAAAAATTCAACTTCATTTCTTTAATAGATGAAGTGAAAATAGTCCAAATAACGACAAACGGTGAGACTATACAAAAATCACGAAAGTATTTCTTCTAATTCCAATTTCATCAACTTTAGGGAAATGATCTTATAAACCAAAAATGTCGTCCTAGTGATCTTATATCTGATGAATCAGATGGTACCCTAGATCATAAAAAATTTATGGCTTTGCGATTGTCGGCTTTTTCATAGCCATGTTCTCTACCACTCTCCATCAGAACTTGATGGTTAGATTTTTCTTCCATATCCATATTTTCACCTATGTGGAAACCCAATGATTAGTTTATTTGGGTAACCGTTACGTTTCATACTTTTGTTTTTAAATATTTGTTTTGGTATTCCTTTTTACGATGTGGGTTTCTATTAATGAAACTTTCGAATAGTAAACCATTTATAACCCCGACGAATTTCGAGGGCGAAATTAATTTTAAGGGTGGTAGAACGTAACACCCCGAGATTTTATGAAAAATATTTTTTTAATTAATGTCTTGTGTTGTACGCTACACCAAAAGGAGCTTTCACAACACATATCCTTGACTTTCCTTGCATTACAAACAATCTCGACCTTCCTCGATAGCGTGTGTAGTACGCAATACCGAGTTTCACTAAACAACGATATTCTATTAAAATATTATTAAAACTAGCCGTTATGAATAGTAATAACCAATTTTTGATATTTTGTAAATTTTATTTTTCAAAATTTACTTCATTTTTGGATTCGGAATATCAAAATTAGCTTAGGGTGAAATTTTGGTACTTTTCGAATAACTTTCATATTCTGATGAATAGTGAAAATTACTAAATTTTAATTAAAAACAACTTTTTTAATAGAAATAATTAATAGTGATAAATTATTATTTTGAGTGGTTTTAAAGAATATTTAGAATATATTTTTACAATTTAATACGATGTTGGTCATTGGATGTAATTTCACATTTAAACCAGTTATAAACAAGTGTCAATATTTTGATAGTTATTATCTCTTAAAAACACGCTATTTGTTTGGACGACGGGAATTAATTTTTTAAATTAGTTAATGTAACTGATATGTTTTTAATTTGATAAAATAGACATAATTTTTGAATTCATAATATCAAATATATCTGAGGCCTAATGTTTGGTATTTTTCTGGAAACTTTCATTTTTTGATGAATAGTGAAACCACTAAGTGGTAGTTAAAAAACTGAATTTTTTCATAAAACGTAATTTTACCGCTTCTGTGAGTGGAATTTCGAAAATACGAGAGACACAGTTAATATCAAGGACTAAAATGTGGTTCAATGAGATGTAAATAATATTTGGTGAATAGTAACTTTTTACTTTTTTTTACCACTGTTCAAAGTAAATAGGGTAATTAAGTGTAAAAATGATATTATTATTACCCTAACACATGTCCTAATTCTATTGGATAAGTTTAATTCGACCAAAAAATCCTTAGGAATCAAATATGACCATTTAAGCCCACATGGATTAGATTTGGACATTTATTATTAATTTATTTAAAGAAAGGTTAAAATAGTTAAAATCAATGTTTAATAAGTAAATCATTTTTAATATGGGGTAATACATAAGATAAATTAGACTATAAATATTCATTAGAAATATAAAAAGATTTCCAACATAATGATATTTTATTTGTAATTTTTAGACATTAAATAATTTAATTTATTTATGACACAACGATGATGCAGTAATTATCTTATTAATGAAATATTGACATAATTGATGTTATAAATATCCAAATAAATGTAATTTGAGACTTTTTATGAATTACATTAATTTTCTAGGTTAATATGACATGTTATTGTTGATATAAGTAACTTGGTTAGAACTTATCATTCTGGTATAAATTTCATAAAAATCATGTACCATATAGTGTCAAAATTGACATAAATTAGTTTTTAAAACAAATATTATATTATTAATTTTTATTTTATTCCTAAAAATCTAAGGTTCGTCCAAATGACTTAGATAAGGATAGATATATTAATAATAAACAAATTTGGGTTCTTTTGGCATGATATAGTATGTTTATTAACCTTATAGTGTAACAAAACAAGAAGACACGGTAAAAGTTAAAATTATCTAACTTAAAGTTAAATCTAATTGATAAGGATAAAATTGATACCTAAACTTGTAAAAATTATATTTGATGAGTGGATTTCAACCCATCCCCACCTTAGATTCAAAATATATCAATTTGGAGCTATTTAAAACCGAAATTGACTTTATAATAAAACAATAGTTTCAGTTTTCTCAAAGGTGCCCCTCTCCTCCCTTATAAAAGGGCACCTCCTCCCTCTCCTCCTCACACCAATTTGAGCATTCAATCTCGGCCAACACCTGCCAAAATCTCTTCTCCACTTCCGTAGTATCATCCTAGAGGTCCTGGTCTTCTTCAAAGACCATCCATAGTTCATTAAGTGGAGGTTAAGAAAAGGCGCGTCAAAAAGAGGTAATATCCATTACCGATCTTTTTTAATTTCTTTCTTCTTAAACTTCTTCTTCTTTAGTTTTTTCATGATAAAGTAATAACATCAGTATTTCTTATATACTTATATGTTATTATAAATATGAAACAACTCTAATTAACCTTCTATCTATCCTACGGAAAAAGGAAATCATCGTGCGTGCGTACGTACGGAATACCGTCTCCACGCCGTGGTGTAATCTATTTTCCGCCACCACCTTAATTGGATGGGTATACTGGTGTAATGAGTAACTATATATGATTGTTATAAAGTTATATTGATACTGAAATATTATACATACCCTTCAACACAAGTTCACGATCATGAGAACGATATCATCGCTCGTGCGTACGTACAGACTACCGTCTCCACGACACGATGAGATTCATTCTCCATGTTAACCATTTAAAAATGATTATAAAGTATATATAATCAATAATAATGAAATATATGAAATTATAAAGCTACTGGATTTATGTATATATGTATGTCATCTACTTACTTCCATTCATGACAATAAGGAAAGAAAAACAGCGTTCATGCGTACGTACGGACTACCGTCTCCATGAACGGTGTGTTTCATTTCATTTATCTATCTATTATATATATATATATATACTGAATATATATGATATATAAATCATGTTTTATAATCTGGAAGTATGTAAATCATGATATAAGTAATAATAATGTCAAGAACAACAAGTCCAAACACCTACGATAAATGAAATGATTTTACCCAAAACGCTTCTTTAATATGGAATTTTCAGAAGAACGGTTAATATAAATTCATAAGTGAACAATATATGATATCATAACAGTGAATATGATTCTTTAATAAGTTAATGACATTATTTAAATCATTATACAGGTGGTTCAGACACTTACGAAGAAAATCAGACTTAAGGTAAGGGAAAATCTCACAATCTCAATTTTTATCCGAGATTGTTTATACATTGAAATTTACTGGGGTGTATTTTATCATCCGCATCCATGTTTCATAAATATGTAATATTATTTCCATCCACCTACAATTTTCCTAAATCTAGTTTTACCCTTTGGTGAGTTTTTTGTAAAATATATGAAAGGAATCTTTTTTCATTTTTCGTATGAGGTACTTTTTGACTCTTCCGACAATAGTACGAGAAGAATGTTTTTTTAACTTATATGGCATGAATGGATTTTTAAAACATTATTTCCAACAAGATTCCTTTACAAGTTTTCTAGTTTATTTTTAATCAACTTATTTTAGTTTAGAATTGTATGACATGTTATGAAAGGAAAAGTGTTTTTGAAGTAGAAAGGATATTTTCCTCAAGAATAGAGTTCAAGTGTTTTATAAAAATAATTTTCCATCTAAGATAATATAGGGTTCTGTTTATATCTCTATTATTACATGGATTTGATTATGTTTTGGTGGAAATATTTTTATTAATTCCTTTATCTTATATGAATTGTTTTATGATGTCATGTTGTTTAAGAATCCCATTTTTATTACATGGGTTATGCAATGATGTATGATTTATGATATTGTGGCACACATAGGAATGGTATCATTATGAGATGGGTGGGACCTATATATCCCTCCAATGCATTGGGTAAAGATTTTATATCTCATGAGATAGACATGGCTGGAACGGTAGGTTATACCGGTTCAGTGAAACATGATTGAAACGACGAATGAACTCGGTTCAGAAAGGGACTTTGTCCACTAAGATAGTCTTGGAAATGAGTATTTACTAACAAGAAATGATTCTCTATGATTATGTGTGTATGCCACAACGTTTCAGGTTTTATGTTATGATTATTGGGATTACATTTCACTACTATGATTTATCCCATGTTATGAAATTATGATCTCTTTTGCAGGTTATGATTTCCAAAAGATAAGTTCTTATGAATATGACGTGATTGATATTTCTTTTGTTTACCCTTACTGAGCATTTGAGCTCACCCGTTTTTGTTTTCTTTTCCCCAGGACATAAATAAAGGATTTAGGTTTAGAAAAAAAAGAAGATCTTTATGAGAGATGTTGAAGATCTTTCACCACGATTAGAAGATTATATTCCGAGTTTTCAAAGACACTAAACTATTACGGTCCTTGTGTGTGTGTTTTTTGTTATGTACTAAGTATTCTGCAAAATTAATGTAATGTCCATGTACGTCAGGATTCGAGTCTCTACAGTTTCGATATAAATGACCCTAAAATAGAGTGCATCAAGGGTATGAACCAAAAGGCCATGAAATACATCACATAATGAGACAAAGATAAACTATCATATTATAATTCTATTAAAGGAATGAGCTAAAATATCATTAACTAAAGCAATAGAAATTCCAATCTAAAATAAATTAAACTAAAACATTCTAGTAATTGATCATATATGGTCTTTTATGTCCCACTATATGGCATTATAAAGCATAAAGGCACTCCATCCAATCCAATCACCTTCTTAAAAGGAAGACAAAACTCCCTCTAAGTCATGGAATCTTCCTAACTATCTTTATACAAGAATAGTTCTTTCATGATTGATGGAACCTATATATCCACGGAGGATCTCATGATGGTGGGATTTCTAGAGAATTTTTCAAGTTGGAATTTATTAGAATTCCAAAATTCAGTCACATGAATTCATTTCAATTTGATATAATTAATGGTACTGGAACCATTGTAATATAATTTCAGAGTAAAAAAACATTATCAATATCATTAATAAAAGGAAACTGAACATTAATATGGAACTTTTATAAAATTATTTATTCAGAATGTGAAAAAGGGGATGAATAACCACATTTTTTATGTCTCTCCAATGTTTCATTAAAAAATATTAGCAGGCATAGAAGATGATAAATGTATATCAAGAACACTAGAATGGTTAGAAATGTTTTTGAATATAAGAATCAATCGAATGATGAATTGTTTCTCACCCTGTTTCATTGGGTTCTACTTTGGGATGAAGAGTCTAGACCAAATCCACCAACTCCTCAACCCTCATTTAGGTAGACTCTTATAAATATGATAATGATGAAATATGAGACCTTCGATGATGTATGATTCCCTCAAATATCCATATATGCATAGTCCATTCATCCATATGTGTATATAATTTGGATATCAACTGAAGACTATGCCCCAATTACTCTAACGTCTCCCTCATCGACCTATAAAGAGGAGACTCTTCTATAAGATCAATCAAATCACTTTCACCAGTGGCCAGATCATGATGAGTCAAACCAATTTTCTTCATGATTTCATATAGAGTTTTTCTATAAAAATATCATACGCCCAAATCATGAAATTACTAATGGAGTCATTCCCCTTGGTAACATAATACTTCTAAATAGGTCTTTGTAATAAAGGAATTAATATGTTTCCAAAATAGAATATATTGTTCCAGAGTGCCATTGATCAATGGAGAAGGTGTGACATGAGGAAGAATAAATATTTTAGCTAATAAGAAAGAAGGATAAGAAGCATCAAATGAATTTCTATTGATAGGAATATCATCAATATCCTATTTTCGGGGAAAAAAATCTTAAACATATATTGTTTTAGTTTCAAGGTAGTAATCACTTGGATGAGGTCACTTTCTTGAAATATTTCCCATATCTTAAGTCAAATCCATCATCACCACTAATAATGTGGTTTAAGAGATAAATTTCTTGTCCACATGATGGTCTAACTATCATTGTGAGAAATTTGGATAAGCTACGTTCCATGAATGGGCATAATTTTGGGAAAAGAGCATGGGAGCATCAGCAAGTGGAATTATGATTTCAACTCCATTATATTGACATTCTAGCATCATCCAAAGATGGTGGATGACTGGAGGAAGTCTCCACCCTCGAACAAAAAATAGTTTAAGGGAATATACCATTCACAAGAAATCAAAAAAGGATAGAATAAGTCTTATAGATATTTAGCCCATTCAATCTGGCTATGAGAACTTCATCCCAAAGAGAGGTCATGTACAACCTTTTATTAAGGGAACTGCTGTTTTTATAATTAATCAACCCATCTGGTACACAAAATGTGTTCAAAATGAAGGTATAATATTAGGTTACTATACCATTAACCTTACTGGGGATTATTAACTTTTTCTCAATCCTCAATATGTTCAATAGACTAGGGTGAGTTAAGGCATTAGGGATCCCAGTTGAGTTGTAATATTCCTAATAATGGAATCACTCCCCTATCTAGTGAAAAAAAACTTAAGAAGACCACTAATCTTGTATGGGTTACACCTGTATTAATATGGAATTTGAGTTTTTAAAGTAATTCAACAAATAACACATCCAAATTGAGACATTGTTCATCTACAAGCTATCTCTCCATCACCAACGTGCTGACATATATACCTAAATTTGCATTCGCAGTTGGTAAAATCCATCCGTTTGGAAAAATCCATAATGCCTACTAGAATATGGTATAGAGAGATCATCATGTTCAATTATTATCCCCATGAAGTATATTACCCATCTTCTATGATGACCCAATATGAGCCATCACTATTGTAGTCCTTCTAAGAAGGGAACCCGTGATGGCATATAGTAGTAGGCCTGACCCCGCTGTAGGAAATAAAAATATTGATATACTACTTGAATGAACTGAATTAGAACATCATGAGTTCCTTCATATATCATTCCTTCACTATGATAAGAATATCATTTTCCAAAACTGGAGTCTTCAAGCGATCATCCCAAATATCCACAGTAGTGAGGAATTCATCATATAAATCTCTCCGGTATGGGGAATCCCACACATTTGGTAGATGTTCCATTGGAATATGCTCACTTCACCATGGGACAAGTGGAATGTGTGGGTTGCAGTGAACATACATATGATCATCTCCTGAAGTAGGCTGGGCTTGGTGGATTATTAACTAGGAAACCCACGTGACTTCATAAAGACGAATCCTATATAAATGGTCAATAATCTCTACATATATTTGCCTCACCCAGATGGTAAATTCCCATTGATCAAGGAAATTTCAGTCAGGATAGGGATCCTACTTCGAGATCTATATGCTAGCAGGATTATATAGAGAGGAGGAAAATATAGACGAATTGTTATGAGTGATAGGATGATAAGAAAAATCATAGTTATCTATACCTAAAAGTGAGTTTTCCATCATATAAGACAAATTATGTGGTGGAACTACTATGATATGTGCTTCCACATAAATATTTACAGGAAAACAATAAGAATAAGTTTATGGCCCACGAGATGTCATATGGAATTCTTATAGAGGAATGAAAACATCTTCTAATATACCAAACCAATATAGAGGGAGCCATTGTGATAAAGGATAATCATGAATATGAGGAGAGAAGAACCACTTTAAAAACTCGTTATCACAATACACATGATATTGTTGGTTGGAGTTGGATTTTCTAGAAATTATAGATATTTTATTGTTTATAGTAGAGGAATATTGAAGAGAATCAAATATCATATGAACAAGAGTAAGTGATATATTTTAGAAGAAGATAAAATAAAATCTTTCCAAAATAAATATATTATGAATCGACAGTATCATGAACATCTCAAGAATCAGTATGGGGTTCAAGAATCACAAAAGGAGTTCACAAATATCCATATCCCTAGATGTATTTCAAGTCATATAAATCCTATAGGGCTTTTGGTAATCAGATGACCCCTGGGAGACCCGTGTTCCCTTGACCTAGAAATAGTCACGTGAATCACATGATAACCAATTGATTGTATGAACAAGTTATCATACCCTACAGAACCTTCTACACAATCTTCATTCTCATATCCAAAGTTCAAAAAATATTCCAAAATATAGTATGTGGTCTATACAAATAGCCACCTATTCATCTGTGGTCTTATGGAATAGTCCTTCCATAAGCAGGTCCCGTGACGGGGTATTTCCATTAGATCACGCAGAAGGGTTTCGCGATAAGGGTCCACAAGAGAAGAAGTGAAATATCTCTCGAGGAATGATTATTCTATGAAATGATTCCTACCACTTCTCCCATATATATTGAGAATTTGAAAATGAACCCAGCATCACCAAGAAGACCAATCGTCACTCAAGAAACAGACTTGTGACAATGCTAAGGTCACATGTGGGAATTTAATTTCCTTGGAACTCAGACAATGTCCCAATAAACATTTCTCTTAATGGGGGGGGGGGGTATTTGTTGACACCCACGAAATGAGCCTCATAAAAATTACAAGGGATTAAATATCTAAATATAGGTATTATCCACCACACAAAAGAGAAGGATGATGAATGTGGCTGGGACCTATGTATCAGATGAGTATCTAAGGGAAGCATGATCACGTGACCATCATGAGGTCACTCAATGACTTCTTGTGGTGTGGATAAATTGTGAAAGGTCTCACGAAAATAATTTTTATGATTTCTCTGCAATAAAAAATGTGTTTTGGAAAAATATTGTTTATGAGGTGGATAGTAGATAAGATCCCATAGAACACGTAGTATTTCCACCATAGGCAAAATGAAAACCCATCAAAAAATACTTCAAAAATAAGAGAAAAATGTCAAAAAAATTTGAGACTCTTTTCATCGTAAAAAATGACACAATATATTTCCAATAGGGGGACGATTTTCCTTGAAAAATCCAAGATATCCTACTAGTTCCTCGACCTATGTTGAATAAAAAAAATAAAAGGGGATGAGGCAGGATCCTCTCATTATCATAAGAGTCAAGCGATGTGCTCTTGGAATTCACTAGACTCTGAGATACCCCGGTGAAATGAAAACCTCATCTCATGTAATCCCATGGGACTATCATCCCTATATTTTGGAGATCCTTATGTATATCTACAAAACCATGTGCTTCAACTTTTAATCCTTACAGAAAAAACAGATGTAATTGTCCTAGAAATGATCACACATCTATATATAATATTTTTTGGTCACATGATGCATCATCAGGATGTATTATCCTTGAAAGTACTCATTTAGTCTCTCATGACCATCTAATATTGGAAAATACATAGAAGAAATAAAAATAAGAGGAGGTGGAATCCTCTCCCAATCATAAAACCCAAAAGACACACTATCTTCATCTACAACACAGTCTCACAAGACTCCTTGACAAGTCAATCCGATCTAATGAAGCCCCTAGAAATTTCAACATTGCCTCATGACATTTCCTAGGAAATTATTTGAGCACTTCAAAAATGCTTTTCAGTAGGAATCGAGACATCATAGAGGCCATTGGACATGACAATATAACCATATTGAAGTCCTTCTACATGACCACATAATTCAACAAGTACTGATTAATTGAAAATAATCAAATGAATTTTGAATTTAATGGATGGACTCATGGTAACTAAAAATCATTTGACACCCTTGGTTATGATCTATGGAAAATTCTCACGAAGATGTGTGACACCAAATCCCTTTGCTGACTCTTGCCTCGACTCTCACAATATGAGCCTCAAAAAGTAGAGAATGATTTGTTGTAAATTCCTAATAATTCCCAACCCTAGTATGAATAAATCCGTAGTAACCATGAGGATAAATAATTCTTAGTGGAAACTACTCTATAAAGACTGGAGAACATTAGAGACTATGCACGAGTGATATTGAATATTTATCGGAGTGGCTAATCTCACCACTTGAAAAATATCCATCGATGAATAGTCTAAGGAAACACCAAATATATCATGAAATATAGATAAAAAAATGTTGTGATCACTCATAGATAATGTGAAGAAATTTTTTCCGGAACCGTGATGAAAATCCCACACATATACTATATTATATAATGATTAAAATAAACAATCACCAAATTATTTTATGGCATTAGAGATATAAAGGCTATAATAATTACTATTGTTGTCATATTTATGCAATGAAAATAGAAATATATCACTAAAATGATTCACATTAACCATCCATGAAAAGTGACAACATCTAGACATGTTGTCGAGTTCTTGCAACATACCTTTAGTATGCCGTTTGAGTCATATAAAGTCTTCTGGTCATGTCAAATAAAGTCATATGGAGTCCTACAAAGAAGACACAAATATCTCTAGGAACCCTAAAAACTCTCTATTATACCCTCATGATAGCCTCGATAAGTGTCTCCAAAATCATTTGGCAGCACCGACTCATGTTAGCAAAATATCATGGTAAAACTTGTTCTTGTCAACTGTAACTCGTGATATATTCCGGACATGCTATCTAGCTCTCACGATGTCCTCTAAGATGTCATATAAGGTATGAGACAGCCTCAGAGACATGTCATACTGACTCTCATGACACCCTCCAAATGTATTAGTCGTCCCTTATGATGACACCATATTATTTTAGCAAGATCAAGTGACACCCTCAAAACAAGACAGCCAGGTCATGTGATGGCTTCGAGGATCAACCATCCAGGTCATGTGATGTATCCCAGACAAGTCAAACTTGATCATGAGACAACAATCAAACATACCATCCATTATATGTGAAGTATTATATATAATTCAACTAGATCATTCAATTTTATTTCTATATTCTACAAATATACTCTTGAACTTGTAAAAATATAAATCAATGCATGTTGAGCATAAAATCAATGCATGTCTAGTAACAAATACGACCAGTTCATCTTGGGAAACTACTGAGTGTATATGCTGATCAAAATTATTATAAAATATTTCCTACTCATAAGGGAAACATCTTTCTATAATACCCAATGAAATTAACATCCAACGGGCTACCTCAGTACATAAATCAAACATCCATATTCAATGAAAATAATCATTTTTCAACCATTGTTTTTCACACAAGGCATGTCTCATTTGGGATTGGGGACTGGAAATAATCATGTCATTTTGAAAATAATAATCCATCACGGTGTCTAAACCATATATTATATTCCCTAATTAAATGAACAATGAGGAATTTGATTCATTCCATAACAAAAATTGTATGATTCCTTCCTAAGACCTGAGTCCAGACACAAATAGGACTCCACCTCAATTGTATGTCCCATTATGTCTATGAAATTTCAAACATCAGGACCCTACCAATCCCATGGTATAACCACTCATCCTCTTCCATCAATGGACTAGGAAATAAAGTGAACTATGAAGACTCTGATTCCTACCATAACAAGGATTTGTAAGATTCCTTCCTGAGGCATATGATTAGACTCAATTGGGAATCCACATCAAGTGTATGTAATAAAATGTATAGGACATATCAATAAACAGCACCCAATCATTCCAATAGGGAAACCACTCTACTTCATCCATCAAAAAAATGAGGAATCAACTAAACTGTGATGAAACTGCTTCCTACTATAAACTGGATACACATGACGCCTCCCTGAGGACCAAAATCTATAGTGAATCCCTTTGGTTTTTTCTTTCCACAAAAGTCCCCACATCCATATGCAGTGATATTGATCATTACTTAATCCTTATTTCTCACACTGATCATATCTCTTGAAAGCTTATGGAATTGCATTAATTATGTTATTTGCATCATTAATCTCCCTTAGTCATGGAATCATCAGTCTGTATTCCCAGAATGACATGATCAAAACATCCCCCATAAAAGGACATATTCTTTGTGGACACTCCCAAGTATAAGACTGAACTATTATAACCATATTCCTTTAATAAAAATGAAATATAAGAAACCTTTATTAAAGATCCATGCTCAAATAGGCATCCACATTAGTGTAAGTCCCCTGTGAATCAAACATATCAACCATTGGGACCTAATAATTCCAAGGGGATGATCATTCTACCTCATCCACTAGTGGAATGATAATCCATATGAATAAAGACAACTCTAATTCTCCCCATAATAAAGATATAAAGGAAATATCCTTGGGACTTGAGATTGAATATCTGGTTCCTCAGGGCCCTCATATATTTCCTCTACATAGTACATTAAAATTATTAGGTTCAAATAAATATGTACGTTTTGAATCATTCTATAACTAGAATATGTATAATTTTATATAGCTTTTTAATAACCTCATTAGATTATTTACTACCTCCTTGCAAGGAATCACATTCTGAAGATCTTGGTTATACAGTGTAAAAACTTAAGTAGCTTCTCATTACATGGTACGGGTTAATGATCCTCAGATATATATATTGATGGATTAACTAAATTAACCCTATTATATTTCACATAAAAGACAATTAAACAATGATCAAATTTTAGGGTAACCATTTCCGTATCCAGATTAGGAATAGATTCAAAAAATATCAAAAATCAATAAGGGATCCCCAAAAAAGTCAATAATTACACCAAAAAGGTTTCATGAGCCTGACCGCACATCACATCAACTAATGTGAGTACCCAAGATCTATTGGGTATGAAATCAAAAATGACCAAAATCCATTAAAAAGAATTCTTGAATCCAGTTAAAAATAAGGGAACCATTGGGTGATTCTGATAAGAGTGAAAATGTGAAGGTGATATTCGTGATTGTGCACAACATAAACCCCCACAATAAATATTCTGGTCAATGTAAACCCAGTTTGGTGAGGGTTCCTGATCACATCCTATTCCCAATGAAACCTTTTTATATGTTATTTAAAAATAGAAAAGGTTATTTTTCTCAATTATGTTTTAATTATATTTTATTGGAAAATTTATTCATTAATGATGACAACCATTGTTACCACTTATGGTTTATTTGGGATATGATGCAAGGATATCATCCTCATTCATTGTATGTATGATTTATTTTTTATGATGAAAATATTTTTATGAATACCATTCCTTGTTGTTGTGTTAGACTTTGATGATGTGATGAAATTTTTATGATACTCATTTCTTCAATATAGTTTATTCTAAGATAAACATTTTATGAAACCCATTTCTTTTGATGGGTTCTTATATGATGAATATTTTATGATCATTTTGATCACATATATATTATGTTCATTATATGAAGGTTGAGAACTATATCTCCTTATAAAGATTTAGGTAAAGAGGGATAAATCACGAGGTAAATTCATTTTGTGTGAACCTAATTTCATGTCCATCATTTTTTACATGGAACTAGCTTTCATGTTTAGATGCTTTTGAAATGTATTATCCTTCATTTACATAAGTTGATGTGTGGAACTAGATTTCACAACCATATGTTTAAATCAAGATCTTACTTTTAGTTCAATAATATTATGCGTGGACCAGGTTTAATGTCCCAAACTATTTTTGAGGGCCTAATTTCATGTCCATACAGTAATGGCTAACCTTGTTTATATATATATATATGTTCACAAAATTTTATGCTAATTTTTATTACTTAATATAATGTATTTTTCCATTGTTATGCTCTCATGGAACATATTCATTAATTATTTTTTTATTATTACCTCATGAACAACCATGAATTATTCTATGATGGAAGATTATGGTATATGATTTTCAGTGTATGGTTTTCCAATGTTATGATCATGTTCTCATACCCTTATTCTCATTATATGTTTGGTAATTATTTTTTTCTGTCTTGTATAACATTATTTGTAATTTTAGAAAACCCTTTATTATGCTTCTCTTCCTCAAGTTATTATGAATGGTATAAGTTGTTTATGTATACAAATAATTCTATGTGGGAGGATCTTAATGGAGACGTTGAATATATTTCCTAATGATATTGTGTATCTATTCTCCAAAGAGATAAAACATTAACACTCATTAGGAAATATTTTATGAAATATATTTAATATTATTTTAATGAGATGAATATTTATGAAAAAAAGAATATTTCATAATTAAGAAATATATTTCTCAATCAAAATAAATAATTTATAACATCATGTAATCATAAATATTATATTATAATCCATAAGAACATATCATAACCACAAGACATAAGTTTTTTGAATACACATAAGTATATAAAATAACGATCTTAATCAATGACCACTTATAATAATTTTATTATATGGAAAATCCAATAATCTAAATGATTACTAGTCACATGAATGTTTTCTTATGTGTTACTTTTTTATTTTTAACTCCATATTATCTTATAAATTTATTAACTAAAGTGTGCCCTAAAATATTATCAACTCTATCATCGTTACCCAATGCATCTGAGGGAAATATAATTATGATATAACCACTTATATAATGAAATCCATATATATAAATATATGTGAACCATAAGATTAAAAAACTCATAATATCATAATATCATAAAATGGGGAAAGAAAGTGTTTTTCATAAAACATTCATAATACCATCATTGTATTACCCAAGGAAAATAAATCTGATTCATAAACATTTCATCATAATATAATTAACCTAAGGTAAATTTCCTTGATTCTTAAAACCATCATTAAATCATAACCATCACATTTATTTTATAGAATGATGTTGTATGGTATCATGATATTATATAACTAGATATGAATTAAAATTCTTAAATTTCCTCAGTATTGATAAAAAATACCTTTACAAGATCAGTTAAACCATTCCTTCAAAACAAAAGAAAATATTTTTTTCCTATTAATAATGTTTAACTAAAATTTCAATTTTTTTGAAATCCATTTTATGAAAATAACCATGGAAAATTATAAAGGAAGATTTAGTGGAAAGATTTTTCCTGATTCTATGAAACATTATTCATGTTGTATGTGTTGAAAGAAAACAATCATCCATTCCTTTGTAAAAATTAAAAAATGGCCTATTCAGAATGATGGTTCATTAAAAATATTCCTTTTTAAATATTTTTTTAGTAAAATAAATGTTATTGTAAATGACATTTTTTAATAAATTCAACTATATTTATTAACATTCATAAAAAAATTTAATAGCATGGCCAATGAAGAAAATTATCATTAACCAAAATTAAATAAGGAATACTTTCATTAAAAATATTTTCATGAAGATTTGTTTTATAATGGGAGAAAATAAAAACTAATATATAAAAAATATATAAATTAAAATGGAATAAATAAATATATTGGATTTAAAGAAAAATAACTATATAATTTACCTCATTATAAATTTTGAACATATAGTCTTGAAAAGAAATGATATTTCATGTAAACCCCTTACCACAAGTCTTATCTATTTAAATAAATATTTGATAAATCTATATAATAAATAAATTTTAGAACTATATTAACATATTTCATATCATATATCATTTATTATAACATATTATCACCCATTTATTAACAATTATTTTAAAAAATATTTATTATGGGCGATAACTATTTAATTTTTCTTTCATCTTATATTTAGGCAGTCCATGCACCATTACATTGATAATAGTTATATAATAAATATAATTTCAAAAATATAATGTGTATAATATGTAATAACTATATACATTCTTATAACTATTCGTATAAATAAGTTTTAAAAATGAGTTACACTACATAATGGAGGGGGTAGTATGTATGTATGTACAAGTTATATTTATAGTTTTTGATTGATGTAAAGAGAGAAATGTAAATAATAATTCATAATTTAAGAACAAATATAATATCATATATATGATATATATTTATTAAATTTATCATTATAATTATCAATGTGAAGTGTTGATGAAAAATGAAGTGAATTTTTTCATGGAGGTTGTAGTCCACTTATACTGGAAAGTGATGTTTTATTTCCCCATAGGATTAAAAGGAGGTGTATATTGGTTGTCAAATATTAATAATAAAAATTAAGTGTACTTAATATGCTGAATGAATTACTTTAAAATTGATACTATATATTTATAGGTGGTAGATTACGAAATAAGTTTGAAATTACATGGGTTGGAGTTATATCTAATCATTTGGGAACATCCTTTAGCTTAGACCATAATCTGAGAAAGGGTGAGTTTTTTTAATACCCTGAAATTTTTTTAAATATTTTATTTTCAATTTAATATTATATTTTCAATATTTTACATTATAAGGAATATAGGGTTTAAATGAAATATGAAATACTATTAGATTACTATTCGTTGATATCATAGTTAACTCACAACCATTTGAATGAAGGGTATGAATAGGATTTACTAAAATATGAAAATATAGGGAATAAAAATGTATATAAAACTAATCCACTGGAGACCAATAAATTTTAAATTAAAATAAAAACTATTTGAAAATATTGGAAGCCTTTTACTAAAAGGCTATTTTCTGTAAAAAAACATTTTACATCAATGAAGTAAAAAATTCCATTTTAGTGAATTATTGAAAGTATATTTATATATTATATTTTCAATAATATTTTTATCATTTAAATAATGTTCTTTCTTTAAAAGAGATAATAATAAATTTAGTTTTACTGATAATTTTTTTTTCTAATTTTTTTTTTGGATTTTATAAATTTTATTAAATTTGTTTTTGAAAATATTATCAAATGTATTTATAATAAAATAAAATTTGTTTTTTGGTGGATAATTTAAAATTGAAGTTGAATGGAATTTTTTTTAATTTCCAGAAAAGATAATTGTTTTGTGAACATTGACAAACAACAATTTATATTAAGAATTAGAATTTATTTTAAAGAATTTAAAAACATATAATTTTTTAATATGGTTTTAAATTTATCATTGTTATAATAATATATATATATATATATATATTAATCCAATTTAGTTCATTTTAATAAACTTAATATTTAATTTTTTAATAAAATATTTTTAAACATTTGAATATTTTCTCTTTGAAAACTTCATTTCCCATCATGTGTGTGGGATTAATTTTAAATTAATATTTATATTTATATTTATGGAAATTTGAAAAATTGATAAAATATTTGGAATAAGAATAATTTATGTTTTTTAATATGGTGGACCTGATTATATACGATAATGAGTTATAAAAATGGTAAATTGTTTTTACGGTGGTTATGGTCAAAATGGGTTTATTGAAGGTTAAATTAAAATGATAAGGGTTTAAATGACCCAAAACATGTCTAAAAACCATTTTATAGAACTATTTTAACATTATATCTTTTATTTTATTGAAGGACAACTATTTTTAGCATTTTTCCATTTGGAAAACAAGGGTAAACCTTTTTTCATTTCAAAATTACGAGCGTGCCGCTCACCTAACATAAGGAATGCCACTAAATATCCTCTCATATTTATATATACAAGACAAATTGTTTTATAAATTAACAAAAAAAATAACTTCCTTAATAAAATCTTATCATATTGGGAGCCATGTTTTTGTAAGAAATCCTTCATGGAAAACGTTTGGTGTGATATGAAAGAAGTTGTCCAAAGAAGAGGTAATGTCACTAGCTACACATTTTATATTATTTATTCCACCACCTGTTTAAATTATTTATAATCCATTTTTAAAAAACATTAGTATCATCCATATTCATATATATTTATATGTTACTTTCGTAACCTATATCTTTATCCTATTTCATAAAATGGGATACAAAATCATGGTTTGTGTGTACGATGGACTACCACACTACGAAGCAATGTGATTCGTTCACGAATTAAATAAAAGGTAAACTTTTTGGGTTTATTAGATATATATAATCTATATTAAAAAAAAACTTTGTAATAAAAATATGATAATTTCCATTATTTCTTTTTCTCCTTCACTATAATGGAAATAAAATTCATGCATACATACGACCTACCATCTCCATTAAATATATATTTCATTTTATTTTTATAAATTTAATGGATTAATAAAAAAAATAATGAATATATAATATATTTATATCAATATTATGATTTTGGAGATTATGATACCATAATAAATTTAACATAACTAAAAAAACATACTGGAAAAACAAATTAGTTATTTCCTAAAACATGGATTTAACATGGAATTATTAATAAATGGGTAATAAAAGGTCATAAGTAAATCAAAAGAGTCATGATATTTATATATATAATTTGAAAAGGATGTATTATAAACTAATACTTATTATTAAGTTATTTTTAAAATGTATTAAGGAAGTCAAGAATTACGTTATGGTATTATCGTATAAGATTTTACTTATGTGAGATGTATTCCATATTAGTCAACTATTTCATTTATCTAGTGTACATAATTCCCATGAATGTATGTTGTGATTCTTATCTGGAAAATTACTTGTATTTACATATCCATTTTATGATATATCTTTCATATTGTGTATGGGTGAAAAGATACAAAATGGGTAAGATATTTTTGTCTCAATTTTCCTTCTATGGGACATTAGTTGTGTTATACACTTATCTTCTTTTATGATGAATATATATAGACCCAGTTACATTAAATATTCTTAATTTATTAATTCATTTGATATTCTATGTTTCATTTTATATTATTCTTGTGTGGGTATTATAGTTTAATATTACCTAACTAGTAAGAGTATATGTTATAATCTCATCTTGTATCGGGATTGCTCATGAGTATGCTTTAAATAAAGTAATCATATGATTTATCTCTCAAAAAAGTCACGTATTTTATTATAATATGGTTATTTCAAGAGAATATATTTTCACCTTCATTTTCATCTCTTTATCTACCTAAGAGTCCCAAATAATGTTTTTGAGAAAAATTTTCATTACTTCTTTATTCATTCAAAAAACCATTTTCTTCTAATAAATGTATCTAAATTTTTTAAATGTTTTTACTATATTAAAATGAATTTATTGAAAACAAATTACACGTTATTTACTATTAAAATAAATTTTTATGGAATATTAATTTAATTGAAAAAAATTATGATTTATCTTTTTAAATATAATCTTATTGAGGAATACTCATGTCATTTTTACTGATGTACGTATATATTTTTCAAGGTTATTTTCAATGAAAAATATTTTCAAATTTTTTTCAGTTTAATTTTTTTAAATTGTAAATGATATTTTTGACCGTAAATGTCTTAAATTATTTTAAAACTTCTTTGATAAGTTTTTAGGGTTAGTTTTAAATTTAACGTTTTTCAAAATGATTTGGGTTTTAAAAAGTGTTCTTTTCAAATAATAAAGGATTTTCCCTTAAAAGTTTTACATTATTTTTAAAGATACCTTTATATTTTGTATAGTTATTTTCATGGAAAATTATATTTAATATTTATTTTGTTTTAAAAAGTTAATTTTTAATTTAGATATACTATTTTACAAAAAAAATGATGTCAATTATTTTTAATGATTCCTCTATATGTTTCAAGTATTTTTTAATGAAATGGATTTTCCAAATGTTTTAGGTTTTAAAAGGTGTTTTTCATAGTGTAAAATATTTTTTACTCAAAAAATATTTTCAATTTTTTTAAGGCTTCCATGATAATTTTCCAATGATATTTTTAGAGGAAATAATTTTAACAAATGATTTTTTTGTTAAATAGACTATTTTATAGAGCATTGATTATTATCATAAAATATTTTCCATGAGATAATTAAAAATAATATTTAACATAACCTGATATAATTTCATATTAATTATTCTTTAAGAAGGATAATATTGAACGATACAATCCAAAATATTTCAATATATGGATAATGTTTATGTTAATGAAGTATTTATACATCCAATTTATTTTACATGGGTTAGGATGGATGATATGTTGAATATTTTATAATAATATGAGGCACATTAATATGGTTTTCATTTTGATATGGTTAAGATATTATATCCCTCCACTGTCTTGGGTTTAAAATTATAATTTATTAGATATTAATGAAAAAATATACAATGGTAATGGTCTAATATTGGAAACATGTGTATCCAAATCCTCTATGGCTAACAGGTGCATCCTAACCCACAATGGAAACATGTGATGAGTCCTAATACAATATTTTGATCTTCATGGATGTTAAATAGGACATATAAAATGGTATTCAATATTTATGATAGTGCCACACTTTTATGATATGCAGATATGGTCCATTATTGATTTATGATAATTTCAAAATCTTATGCGCCACGTTTTCAGAAATGATAATGTTTTGTGCTATGAATATTGATTCTGTTCTATGAAAGGTTGGGTATGAAAATTTTATGATATTTTCATGTTCAAATACTTTTATTCACATCATAAACTTCGATATGATCATATACTAATATTTATTTTGTTTACTGTTAATGAGTATATGATCTCACATAATCTTATGATTCTTTCACCTGGTTATGAAGAAAGGATTAGGTGGGGTAATACAAAGAGTAGTAATATATGATAAGACATTTTTGGGATATTTTGAAGATATTTTTTGAAATAATAGGGTTTTTTTAGGTATCTAATCATAGTAAAATATTATGGTCCTTAGGAATATATTTATGAAATTTATTGAATATTTATTTAAAATGATGTAATATTTGTGTATGAAAAATGTAGGCCACTATCATTGTTTTCATAGAAAATAATTAATTATCATTTAATGTCTAAAATGAGGAAAATTTAGTGAGTTCCCTGGGGATATATATAAAGATATTTATAGGTATTCTTATAAACATATGTCTATGAATGAATCAATGCATTTAAAAAAATATTGTGATTGTTGTAATGGATAATGTATGAGGTTTACAAGAAATTACATCCCTATATGGACACTACATGTAGATGTGGATTTAGAATATAGGTTACTAGTGGTAATAACATCGAAAAGGGATCATTAATCAAGACTCAATTTTCATTTGGTGTAGGACAATGTGACTTTCTAGACACAAATATTTTATAATCCTAGGAGATATGCATTTGAAATTGTCAAACTCTTTACAAACCATCACTAATGATTTCTATAGATAATAAAAATGAATAATATATTCTAAACCTATATTTTCATATAATGAAATTAATATGTCCTGATTTGGATATTATATACGTAAATTTTCTTGATTATATGGTTCAATTGTATTATTATTGTAACACACACTAGTCTTTTTGGTTTTAGACAATTATGGGAACTAGAAGGAACTAGATTAATATTTAATGTAATAGAAAACATATTGATTAGAAAACAAATTGGATAATATCCAGAGTGAAGGATATTATGGTTATTCATAACAAGTTATCATTATATATGATTCACAACTTTTTCTTTTACTGGTTATCAAAATCACCAAACAATAGTAGGATGACATTCATTGATATTTTTGGTGATGGAGATCATATAAGAATGAAGTATATGTATCCTATATGTTACGAATATGGATATAAGAAATTTTGTGATGTTGTAAAAGGAATAATAAGTTGATTCTATTTGGGCAAGAAGGAAACAAAGAATGTAATTATAGAAGAATAATGAAAAGTTTGTTTAATCTAAAGGATGAGAATAATGGTTTCCCAAAGATATCATTGAGGGTTGAATGTTTCTAATATTGAAATAATGGAGATTATGAAAATAATTTTATTTTGGGGAAATATCATTATCAGAATCATAAAGGTAGTATAATTTGTGTTTATACTACTGATGATGAGGATACTACAAATGGCATATGTAATTAATGGATGGTTCTAACAGTACTAAATTTGTTAACTATGAGAAGCATGATTAAATTAATGTTGATAAATTTTAATACATGATTGTATGAAAGGGTTATTATGAAATATGATAATGAAGACGAGTTCATGTATTATGAATGAACAAGAATTTTTCAACTATTCAAGAATTGGAAGTCCTGAATTTTGAAATGTATAATGATTCTTTAGTATAAATTTTTCATTATAGATTTTTAAGAATATGATGAATGTTGTTGATGACATAGAAAAGTTATTTATTAGTAAGGTTATGTTTTATGAAAACACATTATTAAGGGAAAAAATTTCCTTTAATATGTTCCTGATGTTGGGAAAATATTTTCTAGTTTATATTAAAGGATTATTGATATAAATAGTGTAAATAGGACTTTATTAATGGAATTGTAAATGAATAAATCTTTTATGAAAAATTTGTTTATTCTATCATTGATTGTGTTTAAAAAAATTACTGATTTAAGGAATATATCAAATAATCTATCTTTAATTTAAGGAATAAGAAAGAATATTGGTAGTCATTATGTTTTTATGGTAATTTAGGTTATTACCGTGTTTTGAGATTTTACATGTTAATGGTATTGATATGTATGGAATTTGAAAACTAAGAGCTAATTCATGTGTTTTTTGGTGATTAATGAAAATATAATTTTCTAAATTTTGTGGCCTTATTTATAATGTTATGGATTTTAATATTATGGATGTGTTAGATGGTTAGGAATTTATAAATTGGTTTACATTGAACATTAGATGAGGTTTTATTGATTAATTTATTATTTAACCATATGAATATTTATACATAACTTGTTGTATGAATTTTATTCTTTATAAGAACTAGATACTGAAGGAATGATTTTTTATTATTCTGTGGATCATATTAAGTGATTCAGACATGAAGAACATAATCCCTTAGAGTAAGAGATGATGAGGATATTGACCAAGGTATAACTAAAGGATGAGATTTTACTCCTCAATTGGATTGAAATCAATTAAGTATAAGTTCTCATAAAACATCCCCATCAATAGGAAAATCTTCTTGAAATACTATTTTTTCTTATTTCAACATTTTTATGATATCAATTTCATTTTTCATTCTTATTTGTTTTATGCCTATATTGTTATTAATATTCTACTGACCATGGTCTCTATTCATCTCCATCAGTCTTTGGATGTTATTTTTCTATTCTATGACCATTGTTTCACTTCCCAATACTTTTATACTATTTATAAACCTATTATGTGTTATTCTAGATGACCTTCACACATACATTTTGCTATTATCATGAGTTGGTTTGAGTAAGATATTTTATAATGTGGTTTTCCATAATGGTATCTTCAAGTGTTAAACCCCTTCTCACCAAAAAAAAGTAAAAAATGTGATGGACATAATTTATTTAAGTGGGGTAGAGTCTAACACCCAGATATTTTGTGAAATATATTTTTTCAAATAAATTTTATCTTTTTAAAAAAAATTTCACCCCACACCATGTTTTAAGGAAACATAAAATCCTATTAAAAAAGTATTAGTTAATATGATAGTTATCACCCTGCCCTTGAAATGACAAGTATGAATAGTATTATCAAAGTTATTAAAATTTAGTGTTTACACATGAATATAAAAATAATTAATTTTTGAACAATTAATTATAATTGAAAATAGAAACTATTTGAAAATCATAGAAAACATTTTGTGAAATAAAATTATGATAACAATTGAATTTCTCCTTAATAAATTAAACAACCCACTTTTTGTGACTTATTTAAATGAAACATATATATATATATATTCAATAAAATTTTCAACATTCATATTATGATTTTTTTGACAAGATATATGAATTAATCTAATATTATTCTTAAAAAATATATTTCTCTAAAATGTTGTTTTGTCAATTTTTGGGCTCTTATTTTATTAATATATTTTGAATCATTTAGAAAAATTAATAGAAAACAGAGAAATTATAATTTCCAAAAAATCATATAAAATTATTTTGGAGTGAATATTTTATATATTTTTAGAAATAATTTTTTTTGTAATGAATATTGACTAATAAAATTTTTTAATTAATAATTCTCATTAATTTTAGTGATTTTAAAAAAATTATTAAGGTGGTTAAAATGTAATATTTGTAAATTATTTATCTATAAATCCAATTTATCTCATTTTAATCAATTTAATATTTTAATTTTATATTAAAACGTTGTTTTCTTTTGATCATTTTAACTTTGAAAACCATATTTCATGTCGGTTCTGTGGGATTAATATTAAGTTAAAATTTTATAATTCATTGAAAAGAATACAAAAAAATTATTTTATTATTTTCTATGATAATAATTTATATTTGATTATTTATTCATTTTAATTATTTTTCAAAATTATTAGTAAAATAGAAAAAATTATTTACTATGGTTACAGTAAGAATCAGTATATCGGGGTTTAAATTAAAAAGATATATGTTAACAAACATAAAACTCCACTAAACTCCATTTAATTTATATATATCAAATTTATCTCTTCTTGGTTCGGTAATTCCCCTTTTGGGATCTTTTTTCAAGTGAAAAATGTGGTTACACACTGTTCTTTTCAAAAATCAAAAGTGTGATACTCACCTCACTTATAAAAGTCCACCACCTCCCCTGTCATCTCTACACATAAAAAAATGATTATATGAGAAATTCTCTATTTAAATTTCATTTTAAATTACCTAGTAAAATCATATAATCCTTATTTTTTTCTCAAAAATCCAACCTAGAATGGAATTCGGTATAAACCCAAAGAATTTACCTGAAGAGGGGTTCACATCCCTAAACGTGCATTTTATTTTATATTTTATTCCACCTAAATCAATTTTTATTAAATTGTGGTGATATAATTTCCTCATAATATAACATAAAATGATATTTTATTCTGTTAATTTTATAACCTAAATTCTTATCCTCTTCTATCAAATGGGTTATAAAATCATCATCTGTTTTTACGGCGAACTACCACTTTGAAAAGTGATGCGATTCATTATGGATTTACATGTAAGGTAATAAGGATGAGTTAAATGAAATTTTCTGATATATATGGAATAATGTTTTTCATAAAATGATAATGTATGACTTACCATTATTTTTTATCCATTAAGAAAAATGGAAGCAACATTAATGCGTACGTACGAAAAACCATCTCCAAGAACGGTGTATTTCATTATTTATCTCTAACTTCTATGTAATAATATAAATTCTTATATATATATATATAATATGGTATTTATTTCATTTTTAATATTCTAGATATTATTATTCCATGATAAATTTTATATGATTAAAATAAAAAATCAAAACATACATAAAAACAATGTAATTGATGCTCAAAAAACCCATTAACATGAAATTGATAACAAACAGGTAATAAAAGGTAAAAACTAAGTCACATTTGGTATGAAATATATATTTCTATGTAATATAATAATAATAAAAATAAATTTTTTATCCATAAATTTTCAATGTGTATGAATGAAGTTGAGACTTATGGTAAGATATTTTTGTCTTGCTATATACTTTTGTGAGAAACATGCCATATTCCCCACCTATTTTTAATGAGGTGTATATAATATATTTGAATTTATTTTATGATTATTGTACAAAAAATTATTTTGATTTACATATCCATTTTTTGATCTCTCCTTCAATTGATTCGTGTTTCAATATATACCATATCAATAAGGGATTTTCTTCTCAATTTCAATTCTATGATACACATGGGGTGGAATGAACAAATATTCTTTTTCAAGTTGTATATACACCCATTAAAATGTCATTTATTGAAATTATATATTTAAATTATATTATATGTATAATTTTATAATATTATTTCATGGGTTTTACGATTGAAATTTACCATAGTGGAAAGTGTATTATTTTATAATATCACTGTTTATCAGGATTGGTCCATATTATGCTGAAAATTATGAAATAATATGATAAATATTTCAATAAAAGAATGTTCTTTCTTCTAAAATGTTTATTTCTGGAAAATGAATTTTTTCCCTTCATTTTTCTATAATTATGTATTCAATAGTTCCAACAAATATTTTTTTAAAATTGTATTTAATTATTTTCTCTTTCAAAAACAAATTTTTTTCTAAAACATTTTATTATAAAAAAATTCCAAAATTAATTAATCAATATTACATGGTTTTGTTGTTTTCATTTTTACAATGATTTAATTTTTCCCAAAATAATATCAAATGAATATTCATCTCATTTTTAAAACAATTCCAATTGGTATTTTACCCATAATAGTAAAGGAATGCTTGTTTGAACATATATTTCATTAACATAATTTACCACAATCATGAAAATTATTTTCTTTGAATCTCCATTTTTACGTTTTCAAGGTTATGCCCAATGACATGTCCATCCAAATTAATTTATTTTTTAGAATGTTTATTTTCAATTAGGACATGAAATTTTTCTTATGAAATATTTTAAAGGTTTTTTGAATCTTCCATTATAATTAATCTAATTTATTTTCAAATAAATTTATTTTAAAAATATTTTATATTTTAAAAAGATAAATTCCAATTAAGAACGGTTTTTTTCTCAATACATGTTTTCAATTAATTTCAATGAAAAATTTATAAATTTGCAATTTTATTTTCAAAGAAAATGATTTTCTAAATGTTTTATTTTTTAATATGATTATTTTTAATGGGAAAATAATATTATCCTCATGAAATTTATTAAATTAATATAAATATTAGTTATATATTTTCAATTTTGTTTTAAAATAATTTTTTTTTAATTTTTTTTTTGAAAAAGTGGCATTCAAAGTTTAATGTATTTTTAATTTAAGAAAATTAGTTTTAAAATTTTATTTATATGTTTCCAATATTATTTTTATGGAATATGATTATGAAAATATTATATGTTTTTGAATGTTTTTTTTTTGAAAGTGTAAATTCTATATTCAACATGAAATTATCCAAGTGATATTTCAATACCATTTTGTATCCATGAAGAAAAACATTGACAATACTAATTCGTTACTGGGGATACGATCCAATGATAACATCATTATCATTTCTCTCAATATTTTATTTTTATATTCACCTAATGTGTATGAAACCCATTTATTTAACATTGGTTATGATGTGATGACATTATTAATCTTTTCTGATATTGTGTAACACCTATCTATGTATTTCATTCTAAAAATAGGTGGGACCTATATCATCCTCCTATTAATTAGGTAAAACATTATATATCGTGAGATAAAAATGTGGAATGAGTCAATTCTTCTGATATACTATGGTAAATAGGTGTGTTGTGATCCAATATGGGAAATAAGTTCGTCTTTATCCACTTTAGGAAACAGGGTCATCCAAATCACTATTGGGAAACAGGTGATGGGTCTTGATTCACTATGTTTAAGAACATGATTTTTATCCTTGAAATATGAATTTTTTATAATATTTTGTTATTGTGACACACTTTTATGACAAGATATTATGGTTATTTAATGATTTATGATTATTTCTCACAATTATGTGTTATTCATTTTGATATGATAATATTTTTATTCTAAGACTTATGTGTATGATATATGAATGATTTCGTAGTAACATTGTATGTCATGTTTATGATCACAAACACTTATTAATTTATTATAAATTTATATGATTATAGATTGATATCTCTTATATTTACCCTTAACGAGAATAATATATTATCCTTTATTATGTATTCTTCCCCACATTATTATTAAATGTTTTTGTTGGGTAATCTTTAGTGGAGTACTATTTAATATGGTAATTTATATTGATTGCAATTTTTTTATAAAATAAGAATATTATAATTTTATTATAAAAATACAGTATACTATTATTGTCCATGGTCATTTATTTATTAATTTTTTATAATATTTATCTACAATTAATTGAAATTAGTGTTTATAAATATAATATATAAATAAATTTGGTAATATATGATGCTATATGACATGGAAAAGGGTAATTATGTGGTATTCTATCAGGTATTTTCATATATATAAGGGTCAAACATTGTTAATGAGTGAGAATAAGAGGTTCCTTTCATATGTTAGAATAGAGGAACCATTGTGAATTTTTTTTCATGTTACAAGTACTAACATAATATTTTTATTGACTAAAAGATCTGTAAAATGAAAAAAATATAATCCTCCGATGAAAACATGAAATTGTTAGCATGAGATAAAATAATAACAAATATTAATAAACTATTTGTGAATAAATATTAAATTAATCTCCAAAGCATAAAAATTGACACACAATGTTCATTATAATTTATTCTATAAGTATTATACCTTAAAACACAACAAACATATTCTTAACCATTTTGAAAACCTATGAATAAGAATGATCTAATCACATAATCTTCGGATATACTTTTAATATTTATCTCTAAACAAAATTAATAACACATAAATCCATAAAACAATAATTCATAATATTTATTCATATCATATCTAAAAAAAGAAAATAATTTTTATAAATATAATAAATCATCGTAAGGCCATAAAAATCATATATGATTTAAAAAAAATATCTAAAAAACATTCCAATTTACTTTCTTAGTATTAATATTCTCTTTATCCCAAGTAAAAATTATTATATTAATGTCAAGAATATACTATAAGGACACTACCTTAAAAAATTACATAATCTGGAATTAAATGAATAATTCACCTTTAGGATATTTTCAGGTTTAATGTTTTAGATAATTAGGCCATAATTAATACATATCAACCTGAAAATTACACATAGACACTACTAATCAGTATCCATTTTTCCATAAAATAATAACTCTGAAAAAGTAACATGTCTTGTTCCATGTTTTAGACTGAATGACTTCTCCTCGATCCCATCCTCGACCCTATCCATCATTATGTCATGTGGAAAACTAATCAAAAACTTGGGACAAGCATAAAATGCACAGTAAGGGTTATAAAATATTGAAATAAAACCTTTTACCATCAATAAATACAAATCAATAAAACCATACTTTCCAATCATAAAATACCTTATGAAATCATAAGATATATGAATAACACATCGAAATCAAAAATCATAAAGGTAACTTGTGGAATACAAAACATACTTAAAATATAGCTATCACTTCTATACAGAGAGTTACGTTGGAATACACATCAATGTATATTCCTTAAATCACTTAGAAAAAACATTAACGTTTACCTCTATCACATGACTCAATGCATTGGAGAGCTATCACAGGCTCACCCACCCTAGGTTTATCACAGAACTACCCATAAATGTAAACAATTCTTATGAACCATTACATATTCATAACACATGAAACAATCAAAATTGAAATATAACATTTCAACATTGAAATCCCAATATGAAATTTCAAAATTATTGACATAATCGATGCTTTATCAAACCAATTTCAAAAAAATTAAAACATTTAATAAATATATTTTTGAATCAAATTTACCCATTCCACATTGATGATTTTAAAGGATATAACGTTTTAATACATTAATATCCAAATAAATAAATCCTTAAAACCATTTTTAAAACATTTACATTAATGAGAAATAATTAGAAGAATAAATCATTTAATCATTTAAGATGATATTTTAGTTAAAGAGTTCCCAAACAAAAGAAAGACGCTTGAAAAAACTAATTGAGGTATAACATTAATCAATGATTATAATATCATGAGAATAAATATATTAATGATATAATATGTCAAAGGGCATTATATACACCATATCAAAATTAATTCATGTTTAACAACAATAATGTTCAATAGAATGTAAATCGAGACAAAGTCCCTTGAAAATATCATATCCTTAGATTAAGGAAAAATAAAGGGCATAATTATGTGTGAAAAAAAGAATACACCTAATATAAGTGGATATGAAGTGTAAAACAATCACAGGTCATTCCAACATATTCACAACATGACATAATCAAAAGCAGATGTTTAACCCAAAGAATTCAAATAAGGTAAAACAATTTACCTTGAAAAAATTCAATAGCCTAACACCATCACATTAAAATTCAAAAAAATGGGTTCATGAGAGAAAGAATGGTATCTCATCACTTGTACCTAAAATTTACTACAATAAGTATATAGAAAAACATATCCCAACAAAATAATATGTAAATTAAAAGACAAAACAACAAGATGTCTTTGACTAAAAGAGTGTGCTGAAGGGTTCCCTTGCCGATTTGGTAACCTACAAAACATACACCCCATGAAGGAAGTATCATACAATGAAGATTTAAATACCCATACATTAAATTATATTAAACAAATAATACAATCATGGGTAGTACATACAACACACAAAATTAAATAGTGGGAAATATAGCAAGATCTCACGGGAATAAAAAGTGAGATTAAAAGCCCTTATGATATTGTAATCAATCGAGTTGTATTAAAAAATGTTAATAACAATCAATTTAATCATAGAATGAAATTAATATAATGAAAATAGTGATAATATATATCCAATGGATGTACAAACCACACCACTTTCATTAAATAATTTGTGAACAATGGAAATCATATAGAATTAAGAGTGAAGGAAGAAACCCCTTACCACGTCTCTGACTTGACTTGTTTGTTCCTTGTTCATCACAAATAATAAACATAAGTTAATTTATACATTTTTAATTACACTTTTCATGTTTATTATTCCTTTTATATCACTTATTACTTTTCTATAACAATTATTTAACTATTTGAGTTCATATTGGACATTTTTGTCGCTGATCGGAACATGAGGAAAAAATGAACTTTTTATAATTTTAAATTGTACATTACATTATCTCAAGAATAATATTCATGATTTACATATCATATATATATAGTAGATATTTTTTTTAATATTACATAACATTTGGATATAATAAATGAAATGCCCCATTCATGGAGACGGTAAGCCGTACGTATGCATGAAAGCTACAGTAATTTCTATTTAATAATTAATGTAATGAAAAATTGATATACTATAATTCCAGTATTATTTTATATATAATTTAATTATCTTCATCCTTTATATGTTCCATATATGGCATGAACGAGTCATTTCACATTGATGGGGTAGTAGTCCACACTTCCTCAAATGAAATTATCATGTTTATAAGTATTTGAAAGCATAAAGATATGTTTGTAAATAAAAATTACAGAAGCATATCGAAACAATTAACATAATATATATCATATAACAATATATTTCCATCATAATGGACACCATAACTTGCGTTGGAGAAGATTGAACAATCGTCGTTTCGTGAGGTAGTAGTTCACCGTCCACAAAAACAGTATGTTATTTACCCATTAGATGGAGGTGTGTGTAATTTTAGTTAGAATTAATATCGTAAAAACAGCCTAGTATATTGATTATATTGCTTTTCATATAAAATAAAGTAATAAAAAGTGTTTATGGGGTTGGAGAAGTAAAATAAAACAATAGAATATAAGAGCAGACATTACATTTAAATCAGGTATGTCCCTTTAGATTGAACCAAAATGATTAATTGAATTGCCTTATTTAAAGGGGAAGGCCTCTAAGAGGAGTATTGGCATATAGGGAGATTATGTTGACATATTCTGGATGAGCCAAGGAGCTTTATATGTGCGAGGAATAAGTTATAAGTGAGGGAATTTTATAATGGGGGATGGGCGCCTTAGGAATGTTTAAAAATATTATATTATTATATCATGATTTTTGGTTTCTAAAATTCCAATACTAATTAAGGTTGAAGATAAGACGAATGATGTTAAAAATAAAATCATCCAATAACATTTAAACAGTTTTTGAAAATTGTTTTAATTTTTTTATTCTTATTTATTTAAATCATTCATTAATGAGGTAAACACTGCATCATTATTGTGTCATAAATAATTTTCTTTATATGATGTCTAAAAATTATAAAAACATATCATTTTGTGGGAAATCCTTTTAGAATTATAATTAATATTTATAGTTGAAATGAAAACTTACATAACCTCATGTAATAATTCATTTACTAAAACATATATGTTTAAGTCATTCTTGTCTTTACTTTAAATTAATCAATATAAAGTGTCCTTATCACTCTTATGTGTCTTCATGGGGTCCCAAAATTGAAAAAAGGATTCCCGAGGACAAACATGTATCAAAAAATTAGATTAGGATACATTTTCGGATAATTTAATATTATGATTATAATATTTTGTTTCCCTAATTTACTAGATTTAACCTTTAACATGGTAAATAAATTTTTTTCTGAAGTAAATATTAAAAATGTCGAAAAATAAATATTAACTTTTTAAAAAAAATAGACATCCGGATTCCAAATGTGGAATCTATTTTTTAAAATTCAAAACAAATAAGAGGAGGAAATTAATTTAAAATTCAATCCCGCTATAAAAAAAACGTCTTTTAAGAAATAATAACTATCAACAGATTGACACTTATTTATGTACAATTTATAAGTGAAATTACTTCAAATGAACAACATGGATTAAATGGTAAAAATATAATCTAATTAAACATTAAAACCATTTAAAAAGATAATATAACATTATAAATAAATTATATTAAATGGAAGTTATGAATTAAAATACATTATTTCTCACTATTCATAAACAAATTGATCTTTGTCAGAAAAATCCAATAATTTTAACCAAAGTAAACATTGATGTCCCGATTCCGAAGAAAAATATTATTTTGTCAAAATAAAATATTTAAAAGTGACAAATTATATATTTATAGAAGGTTCACCATAAAAAGGCGGTAAATCGACATTTTAATGAATATTAGTGTTTTTATACGTAAAATCATATTATTTCTTATTTTAAGCTACAAAAATTAATTGGATAAATGTAAAAACACTTAACAAAAATGTAAATTCATATTATAGATTTTTATGTCCATTCCCTCCAATATAATGGCTATTCATTAACTACCATTTAAAATAATACTATATTATTATTTTTCAGTAGGAATCAATATTTTGTGCAATGTATGTTTTTAAAGAAACCCGTAGTTGGGTATCGAGTACGCCATTGAGCATAACATCCCCTTTAATTAAAAATTAATATTTAATTAAACAAATATAAGAAATATGAAAATGTAATATAATTTATTTACATTGGATTTTACATCCTTCCCCCCTTTTAATAATTACATCATCAAAATTTAAAAATTTTTATTGGAAACTTCATTGAAAGTCTCACATAGGAAAAATAGTCAATAAAGATATCACTTTAAAATAAATAAAGAGAAATAAAAAGGTCACCCATGATATACCATACTAGGATTACATGTATAAAAACATGCATATGGATGAGAAACAAACCATTAGGGTTTTATGGAGAGTGATAGAAAAAATTATTAGGAGATGGTTAACCACTATGAAATCACAATCTTGTGATGGGTTAAACAGACTTTGATACCCCAACATGAAAAGATCACAGAAATATTTTTTGTTTTATGTTAATTTGAATAAAGATGAGTAATTTATTTATGAGAATAAATAAAAATAAAAGGAATGAAACACCCCTTTATTTCATATAAAGTTATTTTTGTTAATTGAATTCAATATCTTGTGCTACACGAAACACTGAGTTCGAGCGCCCCACGACTTACCAAACTAACCGTTAAAAAAGCATTTATGAATAGTATTAACTAAATCTTAAATTTTATATACTCCATATAATATCAAAAACCATATTATGTATTTCATAGACATAATATAAGTACAAAGTCATTTTTTCATATAAAATAAGTATGTTTCAAAAAATGTAATTTTACCACCATTTAATGGAAAACCCTTTTTAAAACAAATATTTGTCACTTTTATATTTTAAATTTAATGAAATTTTATTCAACTTTAGAATTCGTACATAAAAATTTATGTTGGATAAATTTTTTTTACTTTTCTGATAACATTCATATTTTGATGAATATAGAAAAATAATATATTTTAATTAAAAACAAATTTTTAAATAAAAATATTTGATAGTGTTAAATTATGAATTTTAATTATTTGGAAGCATAATTATATTTTATTTTCATCATTTAATACAATTTAGGTCCTTATATGTAAATTCACATTTATATTTCACAAAAACACATGTCAATCTTTTGATAGTTTTTATTTTTCTAAAATCCTACTTTTTCATTTTGACCACAAGAATTCATTTTATATTAATTAATGCAACATATATGTTTTTAATTTGGTAAAATAGAAATAATTTTTCAATTCACAATATCAAAATTAGCATGGGGAATTATTTTGGTATTTTTCTAAAAACAACAAATTTTTGATAAATAGTGAAAAACAAAACGTTATTGTCTAAAACAAGCTTTTTTTTAAATATTTATTTATCTTTTTAATTATAAGTCAAAATAGATACATAATACATATATGTGTTCAATGTAATTCATTGGAGTCATTCTATTTTAAGGTTTTATATATAATTTTTTTTTGATTTTTTTACAATCTTTTACCCTCTTTCATGGAGCATTTAAAAATTTCCATAAAAATAATTGTATCACTTATGGGAGTTGAATTTTAAAACTCTAATAGAACCGGTTAACATTAGTAAGTAAAATTTGGCTCAATAAGACGAAACTAATTTTTGGTGAATAGTATCTTTTGACTTTTATTTACCACAGTTAAATGTAAAGAGGATAATTAAGGGTAAAAATGATATTATAATTACCCTAACACATGTCCTAATTCTATTGAATATTTTACAATAGTATAAATAGACCTTATTAATAAAATTTGATCCTTTTTGGTCCACTTGGATTAGATTAGGACGTTTATTATTATTTTATTTAAAGAAGAGTTAAAAGTGTTAAATTCAATGTTTAATAACTAAACAATTATTAATATAGGGATACACATAAGATAAATTCTACTATAAATATTCATAATAAAGATAAAACTATTTCCAACAGAATGGAATTTTATTTATAAATATTAGACCTTAAATATTTTATTTTATATATGACATAATGATGATGCTGTAATTACCTTTTTAATTAAATATTAAAATAATTGATATTATTAATATGTAAATTAATGTAAATTGACACTTTTGATAAATTACACTAAATTTATAGGTTAATATGTCATATTAGAGTTAATTAAATAAATTCTATTCGAAGTGGTAAAGTTTTTATTTCTTTCAAAAAAATGAAATACTAAATAGTGTCAAAATTGACATAATTGAGTTTTTAAAACAAATAATATATTCTTAATTGATATAATATTCCTAAAAATATAAGGCTCAAAAAACAGACTTGGAAACGGTTATATATATTAATAATTAATCTATGGGGGTTCTCGTGGATTGTTATAAAATATTTATTAACCACATAATAAAAAAATTTCAAGATACATTGTAAATGTCAAACTATTTAACTAAGAGTTAAATATAAAAGATATGGTTAATATGGTGATGAAAACCTATCTAAAACCTATTGGTTGAGATTTTGTTGACAAATCCCCACCTTATCCTTGAAACAAATGTTGTTTGAGTAATTAAAAACATAAAATGATTTTATTTTTAAATAATATTTCAGGATTTTCCTAAAGTTCCCCTCACCCCTCTTATAAAATGGCTCTTCCCCTTCTCTCAAAATAATAGCTCCAAAGCCATTTGGCTCTGCCAAACCCTGCCCAGATATCCTCTTAACATCCCTCACATAATCCTAGTGGAATTATGTTGATCATAAAGCCAACCTAAGTATCCTTTTTAATCAACTCAAATGGAAACACCCAAAGAAAAGGTAGTAATTTCACCACCCTCATTCATGTTGTTTTCTTCTTCCACTTCCTCTTTCTTTTTTCCCATACCAAAATAATAAATATAATACCTCCTATATAATTTATGTTATTATAAATATGTTACAACCATATTCATTATTCTATCCATTTTATAAATGATAAAGTCGCCATATGTGCATAAGTATGACTTACCGTCTCCACATCATGGTGTAGTTTGTTATTTAAACACTTTATTATTTAGATGGGTATAATAATGAGTATAACTAATATAAACAATAAATATAATAAGTTAGTGATTCTGTATATATTAGATACCGTCAACTTACATATTATTTCACCATCAATATAATGATATTGTCGCTCGTGCGTAAGTACGGCTTACCGTCTCCACGAACGCAATGATATTCATTCCCCATCATAATAATTCAAGAATAATTTTCACTTTATGATTAAATATAATTTTTATGAACATAATTTCATTGTGAATATGAATCAAATATATACTATTCATAACTAACACAACTTACACAACGAAACATATAAAGGTAAACAGTTTAGTTTACTACCAAAACAATGATAATACGGAAATATCAATAACAAAGAAATATTAGAAAATCATATCCAATATCATATTTATGTATTTAATTATTTTATAATTTAATAACCACAATTTTACCATTATATATGAGGTTAACCTACCCTATACTAAGGAAAGGTACAATGTAAGGGGTTTTCATCTCACTTTTATTCCTGTGAGATTTATACTATATTTTCCACTAGTACATTTTGTGAGGTGTATGTACTGCCCATGATTGTATTGTTTGCATAATATAAATTAATTTTTGGGTATTTACATCTTAATTGGATGATACTTCTTCCATGGTTTGTATGTTTCATATGTTACCAAATTGGTAAGGGTATTTCAAATTTCAATTTCCACTCATTTGGTTATACACAAACTTCATTGATTACTATACTCTATGATTATGTGTGAAATAACTATTTATTTAATTATGTAGTAATTTAAACTCCCCTTTGTGTAGATATGGATTTGATATAGATAATAACTCCATTTATAAATTCTCAAGTCATCGATATAAACTTGATATGAGTAATTTTAACTCAATTACTATTCATTTAGTTAAACATCAACATTAATGGTGTTCTTTTTACATGAATACGTGCGAATTACCTCTGATTGATTTACAATGAATATCAAATCTTACCTAGTGTATTTATATTTTTTACACTTAATTATTTCATTGATTTATCCTTAACCTATGATACAATCTTTAAAATGGAATTCATCTCAACTTACATTCCATTGAGACTTATTTGTTGTTATGCACCAATAAATTTTTATTTGCTGTATATGTTGTACTTTGACATTGTATATCATGAATCCCTTTATTCTCATAATATTTTAATGTTTTTATTTATTCAATTATTTGTATTCAAGATTCTCTAATTTGGTTAGGAACTCTATCAAAAATGTCATATTAAATGTTTTAATGATTTATTCTTCTAAACCATTCTCATTAATGTTCATGTTCTCAAAATGGTTTTAAGGATTTATTTATATGGACATGAATGGTTTAAAATGGTAATTCATTTAAAAAATTTCAAAGTGGTATGTGAAACTTTGATTCAAAACTATCTTTTAAATGACTTCCTTTATAGAATATGTTACTTTAAAATGATTTTACCTCAAAGGGATATTATCCTCAAAGATTTTTACTTATCATTTTCAACTACGTAAAAATCCATTATGGGATATTATTCTTGATTGAGGTTGATTTATTTTGATACAAATATTCAATATTATATTGAATGTTTTGTGATATGTTTCACTGTGGATGTGTTATTTTCGTACCATTCGTGGTTTATGGATAATTTATTGACATTTTTTATGCTAGTTTTAATATGAATGTTTATGTTATGATTAAAACCATTCATATGAGGAAATCATTGGACTTTTTAAGTTATAGGTGGAGCCTGCTATAGCTCCTCGATGCATCAGTGGGTATAATGGGACAAACTAGTGTCTTGGCATAAGGCTTTGACAAAATCATATATGTAGTATTGGAACAAGGCCTTGACTATGTGGTTATGATATCTGGAATTATGCATTCCATCATTATGAAATTGGAGATTGATGTTATATGTGAGTATTCAACTAGTAGAATATCCATGTGGATAAGTAAATGGCATTATTTTGAATTATATTTTCTATTTTATGATGAAGTTTATGATTAAAAGGCTTTTGTTTTAGTCCTATTCGTTGCGTTAAATATTTATGATTATTTTTAAAAGTTTCCCCTATATTGTTATCCTTACTGAGCATCTAAACTCACCACTTTATTATATTTTATTTTTCCCAGGATACAAAGAGGTATATTATGATTAACCTACAGAAATAGGATAAGTGATATAAGAGTGTTAAGAGGGGACACAATTTAGTTTCTTATTTAAAAATGTAATGTAAAACTTATGTATGTATCTAGTACTTACATGGATACTAAATTTATCATTATTTTGGGACATGATTCCTTGTATCATGCCAATTTTATGTAATAATGCACCTATTTTGGGTAACTAGGTATGGGGCGTTACAGTTGGTATTAGAGGACGTTTTTTACAAACCATGAAAGCTAGATTTAGAAAAAAATATGATTATGAAACACTACCCCAAGATAGACATTGAGGATTAGTTTATAATAACATCCAAAAAAATTGGTAATGTAAATATTATGTGGGTTTTCCACGAAATACTTCCTTGTTTGGATATGAGCAGTCTAAGGTGGCTGTAGAACATATATACCTTGGAGTGAAAACACTAACAAGGAGTTTCAATCTTGACCTGGGGTATCCTACTACACAACAATGGGCCTTGCTGCACTCTTGGTTATGACACCAATGGGTTATATTCTTAGGATAATTCAAATTTTCTTTAAAAACCAATTTGATGGATTTTAAATAAGATGATAATAAATAACCTTGGCTAAAACTATGGTGTTTTAGATTGAAAATAATGTGTTATGATTTTATCTAAATGATTTTATGACTCAAACTATGATTTCTTGTGTTAGTCAATGGCTGGATTCAATGGAATTTATAATAACATTGAACATGATGTACAAGGTGGGAACGATTGTGTAAATGATCAATGAAATGAAATGTTGATATGTGTAAAAGATATCTTGTTCATTCTAAATCATTTTTCCAAAAATATCATCAAATACATATATATTAACCAACTCCCAGACTTAAAAAAGAAAGAAAGTTGGTGAATGATAAGATCTTCAGTAGTGGAGACCATGGAGAAATGAAATCTCAATATCCATCATGTAGGAAATCTGTAAGGATACACCTAGTAAATTGTCTAAATGGATCAAATGAATTCCTTATGTGTGTAAAATAATAACATAATGTAAATAATTGACAAGGAAAAATGAAGAGTACTATGGAAGAAAATATTAATGATCCTAGGAATCAATTTACAGTCATTGCCGTAAATGTAGGGGACTTGAAAATTCCTGAGTGAATTCCCTATTCTATAGGATAAACTCTTAGTCAAGGAAGAACCTTTGTGGAATTAAATGGATGGTTAGGTGTTTAAAAGTATTACTGCTCTTTGTTGATGGGAATACGTTGGGAGACTTTTCTCCTGTATGTGTAACTCTATTGTTTGTTCTGTGAAAATGATATTTGAGTAATAATTACCTTTTCTATATTTGATATAGTTATAAATAACCATTTGGGTTCATATGATCATTGAATTTGATGAAATTACAAGTTATTAAAATTTTGGATTAAATTGTGAGGTATGAGATAAATTTCTGGAGAAATTATGTTATGATTATTTTGAAGAATTTAACTCATTTTGGGAATGTTATAAAATATATTTTTTGAAAAAGGACTACACATAGACCATGTGACAACCCATCATTTTGGACAAGGCTTCGGGAATAGAACCTACAACCATAGTGTGATTGGGATTTATCACTTACCAATGGACTTCATGAAGTCCCTAGTTACTGTGAATAATTATTTTTAGTAAAATGATTTTATTTATCAATAATAAGTTGATTTTATATCTTATTTCATATCAAATGGATATCCTTAGTATAGAAAATTGATTTGGTGATTAAGTGATAAATGTTATTTTGGAAGATGTTCTCTCTGTTGGGAACATTATATGCCTATGGAAAATAGAATACTATGGTATATTATTTGAGGATTAATGGTGTATTTTTATCTATGTTTTTATTTTGGATTTATAGAGATTTGGAATTTTTATGGAAATGATTAACCTATCATAGGGAATATGTGATTAGGTTAAATACTTTTAAGTATGTTCCATTAAGAGTATTCAATGTTATCTGGAGATGAAATTTAATGTGGAAGAATTTGTAACCAAATTTTTCTAGGTTTTGTGTTTCAATATTATATTGGATTATATTGAAGGACTTTAAGGACAATTGTTTATTGAATGGTATTTGTTAAACATTAGGTATTTTTGGTTTAATTTTAGAAATTAAGATTATTATTTCTTTCTTAATGAATTATCCTTTTTGGGGATAATCTGATCTTGTACTAAACATTTCAATATTGGTTAATCTATAATGAAAGGTAAATATATAGTTTTTATTTTGTGGATTATGTGAATATCTAGATGTTGATTCTAAAACATCAGTTTTGACCTGGTTAACTTGAATAATCATCATTTGAAAAAAAAGTATGAGTTAGTGGTAGAAATTTATTAATAGATGAAACTCTACATAAAAATTAAGTATATATCTTTATGTTCATAATCAATGTCATATATAAATTTCTCAACTTTATGAATGGAACATAAAAACATTGCCTATTTAATTTTCCTACCGGGAAACTAATGATACTTTTTCCCATAACATGTTTGTGGTTTTATTATTCTTAACATTCTCTTGATCATGTTTTTTATCACTCTCCATCAGAACATTACACTTAGTTTATCTTCCATATCCATGTTTTTCTGCATGGAATCCTAGTATGGGTCATCTTGGGTGCCCTTTGTACTTCGCTTTCATTCTTTTAAGGTGATAGTCGTATCGACTATTTCACTGATTTGGGCCATGAAATGATGTTCCCAAGCCTAATTTTAAAATTGTGAGGATGAAATTTCTAAAGGGGGGGGGAAGAATGTAATGACCCAAGATTTCATAGAACGTTATTTTTTAGTAATTCAATATCTTGTGTTATACTCAACCCCGAGTTCGAGCGCACTACGATTTACAAAACTATCCATTCAAAAAGAAGTTATGAAAAGTATCAACTGAATTCTGCATTTAATATACTCAATATAATTTTATAACCCATATTGTGTGTTTCGTAAATATAATATAAGAACTAATTTGTTTTTTCATATAAAATATGTATTTTTAAAAAATGCTATTTTACAACATTTTAATGGAAAACCATTTTTAAAACCAATATTTCACACTTTTAGGTATTAAATTTAATAAAATTAAATTATTCTTTATAATTGGTACATAAAAATTTATTTCGGATAAATTTTTTGTAATTTTCTGATAACATTCATATTTTGATTAATAATGAAAAATAAAAAAGTTTAAATGAAAAAACTTTTTTAATCGAAGTAATTTATAGTGTTTATTTATGAATTTGAATCGTTTGGATGTATAATTAAATTATATTTTTATCAGTAAATACAATGTTGGTCATTATAAGTAATTTCACGTTTAAATTTGACATAAACACATGTCAATGTTTTGATAGTTTCTACTTTTTAAAAAACCCAATTTTTTGTTTTGAGAATGGGAATTATTTTTAAAATAATTTATGAAACATTTATATTTTTAATTTTCTAAAATATAATTAATTTTTGAATTCAGAATATCAAAATTAGCTTAGGCTGAATGTCTGGTATATTTCTAAAAACATTTAATTTTTGACAAATAGTGAGAAACACTACGTTATTGTTTAAAACCGAAATTTTATTTAAATAATTATTTATTTTATTTATATTATGGAAAAATAGATACATAATATATATATATATATATTTTCTAAAAGTAATTCATTAGAGTCATTTTATAATAAATTTATATATTTAAAAATTTTTTGAGCTTTTTGCCTTCATTTACCCACCTTCTATGAGAATTTGAAAATTTCAAGAAAGAATAATTTTACCACTTCTATGAATTCAATTTAGAAACTCCGAGAGGCACGGTCAACATCAGTAAGTAAAATGTGGTTCAATAAGATGAAAATATTTTTTGGTGAACATTAACTTTTGACTTTTATTTACAATGGTTAAAAGTAAATAGGTTAATTGAGGGTAAAAATTATATTATAATTACCCTAACCCAAGACATAATTCTATTAAATAAGTTTAATTCGTCCAAAAAATCCTTAGGAATAAAATATGATCCTCATTGGTCCACTTCGATTAGATTAGGACATTTATTATTATTATATTTAAAGAAGAGTTAAAAGTGTTATATTAAATGTTTAATAACTAACCCATTTTTAATATAGGGTTACACATAAGATAAATTAAACAATAAATATTAATTATAAATAGAAAAATATTTACCACATAATGGTGTTTTATTTATAATTTTTATATATTAAATAATTTATTTAATATATGACACAGTTATTATGCAGTAATTACCTAATTAATGAAATATTGAAATAATGGATATTATAAATATCCAAAATATTGTAAATTGAAACTTATGATGAATTACACTAATTATATTGGTTACTATCACAAGATGGGTTGATTAAAAAAAATTTATTCGAAGTGATAATGTTTTTATTGTTTAAAAAAAATTCAAATACTAAATAGTGTCAAAATTGACCAAATTGAGTTTTTAAAACAAATACTATATTATTAATTGATCTAATATTTTAAAAATCTATGGTTGGACCAAATGACTTAAATAAGGTTATATATATTAATAATTAACAATTTAAGATTATCTTGTCTTATTATAGTAAGTTTATTACCAATATAATATAAAAATACAAAGAGAGATGATAAATGTCAAACTATTTAACATAGAGTTTAATATAAATGATAAAATTAATATTGTGACTTAAACCTGTCTCAAACATATTTATTGAGATGTTTTTGAGAAATACCCACCTTTAATTTGAAATAAATCATTTTGGAGCCATAGGAACTGAAAATGATTTTATTTTAAAATAATATTTCATACTTTTCCAAAAGAGCCCCTCACCACTCTTATAAAAGGGCTATTCCCCTTATCTCAAAATCACTCTTCCAAAGCCATTTGGTTAGGACAAACTATACCCATATATCCTCCCAACTTACCTCACAACAACCTAGAGTAATTATATTGATCATAATTCCATCTTAAGGATCCAATTTGACCATCTCAAAAGGAAACACCCAAAGAAGAGGAAATAATTTCACCACCCCCTTTCAAATACTTTTCTTCTTCCACTTCCTCTTTCTTTTTTTGTTTCCGTACAAAAATAATAAATCTAGTACCTTCTACATAATGTGATGTTATTATAAATATGTTAAAACCATATTCGTTATTCTATCCATCTTATAGAAGACAAAGTCTCCATATATGCATATGTACAACATATCATATCTACGTTGTGGTGTAGTTTGTTATTCTAACATTAATTATTTGGATGGTATAATAATGAGTATAACTGAACTAAATAATAAATATAACATGTTAAATATTATGTATATATGATATACCGTCAATTTATATTCATTTTCACCATCAATATAATGATATTGTCGCTCGTGCGTATGTAAAGATTACCGTCTCCACGAACGTGATGAGATTCATTCCCCATTGTAATCATTCAAGAATCATTTCATTTTATGATTCAAAATAATTTTTATGAACTTAATATGATTTGGGATATAAATCAAAGACATACTATATATAATAGATAGGACTTATATAACAAGACATATAATGGAAAATGAATCAGTTAACAACCAAAACAATAGAACTACTAAAATATCATTAACAACGCAATATTATAAGTTCAAATATGATATCATAATTTTGTATTTGATTATTTTATAATTTAATAAAAATTATTTACCCATTATACAGGAGGTTAACCTACTATATACCAAGGCAATGTACAAGGTAAGTGGTTTTCATCTCACTTTTATCCCCGTGAGATTCATGCTATATTTACCACTACTACATTGTATGTGGTATATGTACTACCCATTATTGTATTGTTTGCATAATATAAATTAATTTATTTTTATTTAAATCATCATTGGATGATTCTTCTTCCATGGGGTATATGTTTTGTATGTTACCAAATCGGTAATGAAATTTCAAATTTCAATTTCCACTCATTCAGTTATACGCAAACATGATTGATTCCTATACTCCATGATTATGTGTGAAATCACTATTTATTTACATATGTAGTAATTTATAGTCCCCTATGTGTGGATATAATTTTTATACACACAATCACTCCATTGATAAATTTTCAAGCCATCGATATAAACTTGATAAGTGTAGTTTTAACTCAACTTATATTCATTATGTTAAACATCCAAGTCATTGGTGTTGTTTTTACAAGAATATGTTTGAATGTGCTCAGCATGATTTACACTGAATATCCAATCATATTGAGTGTATTTATCATTTCACACATAATTATTTCATTGATTTATCATTAACCTAATGATACAGTCTTTATAAAGGAATTCATCTAAACTTACATTCCATTATGAATTTTTTGTTGTTATGCGCCAATTAACTTTTATTTGGTGTATATAATATATTTTGATATAGTATATAATCAATCCATTAATTATCATGATATAATAATTTTTTTATTTCCTAAATTATTTTTATTCAAGTGTTTCAAATTGGGTTAGGAACTCTAACTAAAATATCATTTTAAAAGTTTTCAAGACTTATTCTTCTAAACCTTTCTAATTAATTTCCATGATTTCAAAATGGTTTTAAGGATTTATTTATGTGGACATTAATGTTCTAAATTGTTAATTCCATTCAAAAGTTTCAATGTGGTATGGGAAACTTTAATTCAAATCTATCTTTTAAATGACTTCTTTTATATAATATGTGACTTTTAAATGATTTCATGAAATATCTATATTTGTCTCAAAGATTTTTACTGAAAATTTTAAATTATGTTAACATCCTTTATATGATATTATTCTTGATCGAGGATGATTTATTATGATACAAATCTTCTATATTGTATTGATGTTTTGTGATATGTTCTACTGTGGATGTGTTATTTTATACCATTCATGGTTTATGTATAAAGTATTGACATTTCATATGCTAGTTTTAATAAAAATGCTTATGTTATGTTCAATACTTTTTATATGAGGAATGCATTGGACTTAGTAAGTGACGAGTGGAGCCCTCTATATCTCCTAAATGCTTTGGTAGGTCTCACGAGACAAACTAGTTTATTTGCATAAGGCCTTGACAAAATGATATTTTTAGTCTTGGCACAAGGCCTTGACTACGTGGTTATGAAGTCTAGGCTTAAGAATTCCATCATTATGAAATTTGATATTGATATTGCATGTGATTATATTACTAGAATAATATCCGTGTGAATAAGAATATGGCATAATTTTGATTTATATTCTCCATATTATGATGATTTTTAAGTTTAAAATTCGTTTGTTTTAGTCTTAGACATTTCTTTAAATGATTATGATTATTTATGAACGTTTCTGCTATATTTTTATCCTTACAGAGCATTTGAGCTCACCACTTTCTTATGTTTTATTTTTCCCAGGATGTGAATAAGTATGTTAATGATTAACCTTTGGGAATAGTCTAGGGAATATAAGAGTGTTAAAATGGGACATAATGTTGTTTTTTTATTTCATGATGTAATGTAAAACGTATGTATGTATCTAGTACATCCAAGGCTACTAAACTAATCGGTCTTTCGGGGCATGATTCCTTGTATCATGCCAATGTTATGTAAAAATTCACCGATTCTAGGTAACTGGGGTTGAGGTGTTATAAGGAATCATACTTAATTTTAATGTAGACATTCATACATTTCTAAATTTCTACATCAAACTATTGTTTTCTCCAAATTATGAGTATTCAAAATGACTGGGTTACATTAAAAGTCTAGAATCAACTTATAGAGTATCAAATAATCCACAAAAGATAAACTATATATTTACCCTGTCCTTATACTTCAACCGAAACCAAATTGGTTAGTAAAAAATCAGATAATCCCCAAAAGGATAATCATTTATAAAAATAAAAACTACTTTTATTCTCAAAAATTCAACAAAAAATTCCAATGGTTCAACAATGACCATTCAATACACAATTGTCCATAAAATTCTTTAATATTATCCAAACTAATATTGAAACCCAAAACTGAAAAGGATTTAATCACATAGTATTACATAGTAAATGTTAAAATTTATCTCTAAATAAAATATGTTACTCTTAATGTCTCATACTGAAAACTAATTAACCGAATCACATATTATCTATGATAGGATAATCACTTCTATAAATAACCCAAATCTCTATATGCCAAAAATAAAAACATAGATTCTACCAAAATAAAACATCAACCATTACTCCACAAATTAAATCCCATAGTATTTTATTTTCCTTTATCCTAAAGTGTTCCCAAAAGAGAGAATGTATTCCAAAATAACCTTCATTGCTTAATCACAAAATCGTTTTTTATACTAAGGATTTCCATTTGATAAAACATAAATCCCAAATAAATTTATTCATGATCCATAAAATCATTTAACATAAAAGAATAATTCATACTAACCATAGACATCACATAGGACAGTGGTAGGTGATGCACCTTTTTCACCCTTTGGTTGTTGGATTGATTCATACAGCCATTCCGGATGCGACAGGTTGTCACCAATCGTACGTGTATTCCTTTTTATAAAATTAAAAATTTACCATAACATGTTTTAACTTCAATGGTTTACTTATAACTTACATTATCTTCCTAATACATTAAGACCTGAACATATTATATATTGTCATATTTTACCTCTATATAATAAAATAAAACTATTCCTAATAGAAATATCAACTTACCTTGATCATGTTACCGTATGGTTTCTGTAATGACCCACCAATTCGCATTGGCTTGAGAGTGTAACGAGTCATTACTTGGCCTTAAGTGGCATCCCCAAGGTTCCAAAGGCTGGAAATAAATGCTGAAGGGTTTCAAAATAAGTGGGGGATGATATACCCTTTTTGAACATACCACAAAACCGAAAACCATCACCAAACTAATCAACTAAATGATGCATTATGAATGCTATGAAAACTCAACCATTTATTTTATCATAATCCAACAAAGAGTACCACAGAAGAATCCAAAACTAAATCAAAGTAAACAGCAGAAAGAAAAAATAAAAGACTACAGGATGAAAACCCAACTCCATGCTCCACCGGCACCAGGCTCCAACATCACGAACCAACCCAAGAGTCATGAAATAGTTCTTTAAACGTGTGACACATTAACTTTTACAACATCCCTGTATATGAAATCTACAAAAGCACCATCGTGCCAATGCATTGGGTGAGTAATAAAACTTAGAAGGTTTTCCCCGATTACTTCCCAACCCATTCCTCTAGGATAAAACATGTTAGCACATTTATATAAAATAATTTATATAAAACAATTTCCAAAACAGATCAAAATATAACAAGTTCCATGTCAGATCCATTTTCCAACAAAACCCATTTTCAACAAACCCCATCATTCTCAAGAAAAGTAACCTAGCAATGTGTCCAATCAAATTCACATTTCCACTTTGGAATAGCCATTATATTTCAGAAATCCACACAACCAACCATTTCAAAACCTATGAAATCAACTATGCATGCATCATTATAACAGTTCCATACTCATGGTCGGTTTCTCTCCAATCTACCAAGTCGTCACAAGGTAATTTTTTCCCATGTGTCATTAAACATTTGGCACTGAGAACAGGGTCATATTTCAACCATGCCTTATAAATGAAATATGAACACACACACACACCACTAAAGCTCAAAACCACACCATTTCAACCATGCCAAAACAATTTCAATAAAACTCCCTATTATTGAAATCCTTTTTCCCACAAACCATTTTCTAAATTGCGAAAATCCATATTTTAACATCACAATTTTAAAATCTTGAAACCAAAACACTTTTCACAAAAAGGTAACGAAGCCAAGTCTTCATGTCATGGACAACTGCAGCTAACTACAAATCATGTGTTGGGTAATTCTTCTCATGCACCCTCAACTTCCTTGAACAATTAGCAATAACATGATATCCTTGCATGAGAACACAACCCAACCCTATTCCCGAAGCATCACAATAAACCATATACCCCTATCCTGATTCTGGCAGAATCATGATGGGTGCTGATGTAAGGTGAACATTAAACTCTTTAAAAGATCTCTGAAATTCTTCAGACTATTGAAATGCAATTTTTTTCTTTGTCAAAGCTGTCATGGGCAAAGCTAGTCATGATACGTCATGCAAAAATCATCAGTAATAACCAGATAGACCACGAAAACTTCGTATTTCAAAGAAATTCATTGGCGGTTTCCATGAAAGAACAACATATATATTTTCTAGATCCACTGAAACACCTTTCTCTGAAAGGACATAGCCCAGGAAGCATACTTCTTGTATCCATAAATCGTACTTTGACAATTTGGCATACAACTGATGGTCCCTCAAGACTTCCAACACGGTCTCCAAGTGTTTTTCATGCTCATCCCATGTTCTTGAAAACACCAATATGTCATCCACAAAAACCACAACAAAAGAATCCAGATATGGATGAAATATCCCATTCATCAAATCCATGAAGACTGCTGGGTCATTCGTAAGACTAAAAGGCATGACTACATATTCATAGTGGCCATATCTACTTCTGAAGGCTGTCTTCGGAATATCCTCCTTCCAAACTCGCAACTAGTGATATCATGACCGTAAGTCAATTTTAGAGAACCACTAAGCTCTCCTCAATTGATCAAACAGGTCATCAATGCGTGGAAGTGGATATCTACACATTATCTTATCTTTTTTATGTTTACGATAATACACACATAGCCTCAAAGATCCATCTTGTTTCTTTACAAACAAAACTGGTGCTGCCCAAAGGGACAAGCTTGGCCGAATAAAACCATTGCTTTCCAGCTCCTCTAACTGCACCTTCAATTCCTTTAACTCTATTATCACCATCTTATAAGATGGAAGTGAGATAGGACTGGTCCACAAAAATAGATCAATCCTAAAATCTACTTCTCTTATAGGTGGTAACGCTTAGAAGTTTGTAGGAAAAATATTAGGAAATTGATCCAACACAACTGGAAAACTATTTTTCGTGATCTCTTCCAATGGTTACAAAGTCAACACTGCCAATTGGTAAGAGATCATTCCCACTATTGGTGCCAACAAGCTTTTTTCACCTTTCTTTACCATCATTTCTCCTCGGAAGAGATGGTCGATTCCATCCTCCGTCGTGAAACCAACCGTTCTCCCATAACAGTCGATGTGACCCTTAACTGTTGTCAACCAATCCAAACCCAGGATTATATCATAGACATGCATATCTAATATGGAGAAGTCCCATTTCAGCTCATCTCCATCAACCGTTATAGCACATTCTCTACACATGAAGGCTTGACATTCTCTTTCACCCAGAGGAGTATGCAGTTTTAACATAGAAGGCATCATTTCAAGTTGTAAGTTCAGAAAATCAGCAATATGAGAAGCAAGAAAATAATTGGATGTGCCAGTATCAAACAACACTTGAATGAGGGTAGAATTCAAAAGAATCGTACCTCTCACCTTAGTCAGTCCAGACTGGTCATCCACAATCTCCTGTTACACACCATACAATTTCTTTGTTGTTATACTTTTCTCCTTATTTCCTTGTTGAGATTTCCATGACTGAGGAGTCATGGTATTCCTGGAATCACCATAGATAGCTCTGTTCTTCTGGAGAGACTGATTTTTCTGTCCTCTCCCTATCGATGTATATGATGCTTGTGACACCTGAGAAGTGTCACGAACACCCGACCGTGGAGCACTGCGACAATATTGCTGAAGATGTACCATCTTCATGCATATGTGGAAATCTCTCGGTGGTATTGTACATTCTTGTTTCAAGTGATCAATCATGCCACATTGAAAACACCCAGCTTTCATCATGGGTCATGGAGAATGATTCACTGATCCAGCTGTCTTATTCTGATTTGAACTCCCACCTTGGAAGTAGGTGTTCCTATTCCGCTTGTTCCCAGAATTAGAGTTCCCACATATCCCCATGTGTAGCATCATACTTCTTCCTCCCATATCTCATGAGATGTCTCTTTCAGCTATTTTTTCTCTGTTTACCATCTCCGTATAATCCGTAATACAGATCACAACAATATTCGAATGAATCTCTTGTCGCAACCCTGATTCAAAGATGCGTGCCTTCAACGATGCACATGCAGCAACTTCTGGTGCAAAGCGCACTAAATTTTGGAATTTAGCCGCATACTCAGTGACAGAGAGATTTTCTTGCTTCAGGCTGAAAAAGTCAGTTGTCCTTTGGATCTTGAATGTGTTAGGATAATATTGTTTATTAAACAGTTCCTCAAATTCCTCCTAGCTCAGGCCTTGATCCAGCTTAGCCTACACCACCCACTCCCACCACTATCGTGAAAGATCCTCCAGTATACATATCGCCAACTTTAATTTTAGCTCTACTGGTGTGCCGATGAAATTGAATATATGATTCATCCTGCTTAGCCACACCTCTGCCATTTCAGATTCAGAATCACCCTGAAAGATGGGTGGATTCTACTTCTGGAACTGAACAAAATTGTATACATTCCCCTACCTCATCTCTCTGATTCCCTGTGTCCACAGCCTGAAATGCATGAACTATACCCTAAACCATCTCTTGTTTCACACGTGGTTCATGTGAAACCACACTCTCCACAGCTTCTTCCGCTTGGTTTCTACGATGTCTAACAGGTGCCATTGTCTATACACACAATGCACGCCGTTAGTCACACTCCCTAGCAACTGAAGGCTTAGCATTTCAATCTCTATTACACCACTATCACAACATAAATTTCCAAAAATTTCTAAAACAGATCTTTTCTTTCTTTTAGAAATAAATATATTTTCAAAACACATCAGCCATTATCTTTTAAAAATCTTTCATTTGAAAATGTGCTTAAAATTTTCAGATATCACCCTTTTGCATCAAACCATATTCCATTTCTCACAATGATTTATACAATCATAGTGGGAAGTCATTCCTCAATAATTCATGCCATTCCCATCTCATTGCCTAAACCCATAACAGTGAGATTTCCAACATTCTAGAAGTGTATAAAAAACACTTATGTACCCAACAGCCTGGTATCTTGATGTTTTGCATAAACAGGTAAGCTATGTCCTTTTATGTTATACATTTCAAGTTCCAAAAATCGTACTCATGTGTAAGATGACCACCCCAGGAATAGAAAAGAAGGAATTTCAACTCCAAACAAAGAACATCGATGAACACTTGTTGGGAATGTACTGAACAAGATGATAACATTTGTAATGACCCGCCATTTCTCATTGGATTGAGAGTGTAACGAGTAATTACTTGGCCTTAAGTGACATCTCCGAGGCACCAAAGGCTGGAAATAAATGCCTATGTGTTTCAAAACAAGTGGGGGACGATTTCCCATTTTTGAACTTACCACAGAACCACCAAACGTCACCAAACTAATCAACTAAATGATGCATGATAGAAGATAAGATAATTCAACCATTTATTTTATCATAATCCAACCAAGAGTACCACAGCGGAAACCAAAACTAAATCAAAGTAAACTGTGGAAATACAAACAAAAAGAATAGAAGATAACAACCCAACTCCATGCTCCACCAGCACCATGCTCCAACATCATGAACCAGCCCAAGAGTCACAAAGTAGTGCTATAAACGTGTGACACATTACCTTTGCCAACATCCTAGTATATGACATCTGCAAAAGCACCATCGTTCCAAAGCAGAGGGTGAGTAATGAACTCAGTAGGTTTTCCCTGAT